>JBBGZY010001421.1:0-600000 GCA_037952925.1 Lithobates clamitans
AGAGAGAGGGAAGACGAGAGAGAGAGAGGATGAGAGAGAGAGAGAGAGAGAGAGAGAGGACGAGAGAGAGAGAGGGAGGACGAGAGAGAGAGAAGGGGGGAGAACGAGAGAGAGAGAGGGAGGACGAGCGAGAGAGAGAGAGAGGGAGGACGAGAGAGTGAGAGAGGACGAGCGAAAGAGTGGGAGGACGAGAGAGAGAGAGAGTGAGAGAGGGGGGGGGAGGAAGAGAGAGAGGGGGGGAGGAAGAGAGAGAGGGGGAGGAAGAGAGAGAGAGAGGGGGGAGGAAGAGAGAGAGGACGAGAGAGAGAGAGAGGACGAGAGAAAGAGAGGGAGGGCGAGAGAGAGGACGAGAGAGAAAGGGAGGATGAGAGAGAGAGAGGGGGGGGAGAGAGAGAGGGGGAGGAAGAGAGAGAGAGAGAGAGAGGGGGAGGAAGAGAGAGAGGGGAGGAGGAGGAGAGAGAGGGAGGGAGAAAGAGAGGACGAGAGAGCGATGACGAGAGAGAGAGGGGGAGGACGAGAGAGAGAGAGAACGAGGGAGGGGGGATGAGAGAGAGCGAGAGAGCGCAGGCGGTGAGGGGTAGGGGAGAGAGAGAGAAAGAGAACATGAGAGAGAGAGAACGAGAGAGAGAGGGGAAGAATGAGAGAGAGAGAATGAGAAAGAGAGAATGAGAGAGAGAGGGAGGACGAGAGGGAGGATAAGAGGGAGGACGAGGGAGAGAGGGAGGACGAGAGGGAGGATGAGGGAGAGGGGGAGGATGAGGGAGAGAGGGAGGACGAGAGAGAGAGAGTGAGAGAGAGAGGGAGGACGAGAAAGAGGGAGGACTAGGGAGAGAGGGAGGACCAGAGAGAGGGAGGATGAGAGAGAGAGGACGAGAGAGAGAGAGGGAGAGAGGGAGGATGAGAGAGAGGACAAAAGAGAGAGGACGAGAGAGACAGAGGGAGGACGAGAGAGAGAGGGGGAGGGCGAGAGAGAGAGGAAAGGAGAGAGAGAGGGGGGGAGGATGAGACAGAGAGGGAGGACGAGAGAGAGAGGAGGAGGGAGGATGAGAGAGGGAAGGAGAACGAGAGAGATAGAGAGAGGGAGGACGAGAGAGATAGAGAGAGGGTGGACGAGAGAGAGAGAGAGGACGCACGCGAGAGAGGACGAGAGAGAGCGAGAGGGGGAGAGAGGGGGGAGAGAGAGGGAGGACGAGAGAGAGGGGGGACGAGAGAGAGGGGGAGGATGAGAGAGAGAGAGGGAGGACAAGAGAGAGAGAGAGGGAGGACAAGAGAGAGAGAGAGGGGAAGGACGAGAAAAAGAGGACGAGAGAGAGGGAGGACAAGAGAGAGAGAAGGGGGAGGATGAGAGAGAGAGAGAAAGAGAGAGAGGGAGGACAAGAGAGAGAAAGAGAGGGAGGGAGGACGAGAGAGTGAGAGAGGACGAGCGAGAGAGAGGGAGGACGAGAGAGAGAGCGAGAGAGAGCGAGAGGGGGAGAGAGAGAGGGAGGGCGAGAGAGAGGGAGGACGAGAGAGAGAGAGAGGGGGAGGACAAGAGAGAGAGAGGGAAGACGAGAGAGAGAGGACGAGAGAGAGAGGGAGGACAAGAGAGGGAGGGAGGACAAGAGAGAGAGAAAGGGGGAGGACGAGAGAGAGAGAGGAAGGACGAGAGAGAGGGAGGACGAGAGAGAAAAAGAGAGGGAGGGAGGACGAGAGAGTGAGAGAGGACGATCAAGAGAGAGCGAGGACAAGAGAGAGAGCAAGAGAGAGAGAGAGGGGGAGGAAGAGAGAGAGGGGGAGGAAGAGAGATAGAGGGGGAGGAAGAGAGTGAGGGGGGGAATAAGAGAGAACTAGAGGGGGAGGAAGAGAGAAAGAGAGGGGGAGGAAGAGAGAGAGGGAGGGGGAAGAGAGAAAGAGGACGAGAGAAAGAGAGGACGAGAGAGAGAGAGGACGAGAGAGAGGACAAGAGAGAAAGGGAGGACGAGAGAGAGAGGGAGGACGAGAGAGAGAGGGAGAGAGGGAGGACGAGAGAGAGAACGAGAGAGGGAGGACGAGAAAGGGAGAGAGAACGAGAGAGGGGGCGAGAGAGCGAGAGAACAAGAGAGAGAGCGCCAGCGGTGAGGGGTAAGGGAGGGAGAGAAAGAGAGAACAAGAGAGAGAGACAAGAGAGAGAGGGGGCAGACGAGAGAGAGGGAGGACGAGAGAGAAAAAGAGAGGGAGGGAGGACGAGAGAGAGAGAGGATGATCAAGAGAGAGGGAGGACGAGAAAGAGAGCAAGAGAGAGAGAGAGAGGGGGGGGAGGAAGAGAGAGAGGGGGAGGAAGAGAGAGAGGGGGAGGAAGAGAGAGAGGGGGAGGAAGAGAGATAGAGGGGGGAGGAAGAGAGATAGATGGGGAGGAAGAGAGAGACGGGGGAGGAAGAGAGAACAAGAGGGGGAGTAAGAGATAAAGAGAGGGGGAGGAAGAGAGAGAGAGAGGGGGGAGGAAGAGAGAGAGGAAAGGAGAGAGAGAGGGAGGGAGGATGAGACAGAGAGGGAGGACAAGAGAGAAAGGATGAAAAAGAGAGAGAGAGGGAAGACAAAAGAGAGAGGACAAGAGAGAGAGAGGAGGACGAGAGAGAGAGAGGACGAGAGAGTGAGAGAGGATGAGCGAGACAGGGGGAGGACGAGAGAGAGAGGACAGGAGAGAGGGAGGGAGGATGAGACAGAGAGGGAGGACAAGAGAGGGAGAATGAGAAAGAGAGAGAGAGACGGAGGACAAGAGAGAGAGAGAAGGAGGACGAGAGAGAGGGAGGACGGGAGAGAGAGGACGAGAGAGAGAGAGGGAGGACGAGAGAGAGAGTGAGGACAAGAGAGAGAGGAAGAGAGGGAGGATGAGAGAGATAGGACAAGAGAGAGAGGGAGACGAGAGAGAGAGAGGGAGGATGAGAGAGAGAGGGGGGGACGAGAGAGAGTGGACGAGAGAGAGGGAGGATGAGAGAGAGACGGAGGACAAGAGAGAGAGGGGGGAGGTAGGGAGGACGAGAAAGAGAGAGGGAGGGAGGACAAGAGAGATAGAGAGAGGGAGGACGAGAGAGGGAGAGAGAGAGAGAGGACGAGAGAGAGGACGAGAGAGAGGATGAGAGAGAGGGAGGACGAGAGAGAGAGAGAGAGAGAGGGAGGGGGAGAGAGAGAGGGGAGGGAAGATAGAGAGAGGGGGAGGAAGAGAGAGAGAGAGGGGGAGGAAGAGAGAGATAGAGGGGGAGGAAGAGAAAGAGGGGGGAGGAAGAGAGAGAGGGGGAGGAAGAGAGAGGGGGGAGGAAGAGAGAGAGAGGGGGAGGAAAAGAGAGGGGGAGGAAGAGAGAGAGAGGACGAGAGAGAGAGAGGACGAGAGAGAGAGGGGGGGACGAGAGAGAGAACGAGAGAGGGAGGACAAGAGAGGGAGAGAGAACGAGAGAGGGGGGACGAGAGAGAGCGAGAGAACGAGAGAGAGAGCGCAAGCGGTGAGGGGTAAGGGAGGGAGAAAAAGAGAGAACATGAGAGAGAGAACAAGAGAGAGAGAGAGAGACGAGAGAGAGAGGGGGGGACGAGAGAGAGAGAGGGAGGACGAGAGAGAGAGAGGGAGGATGAGAGAGAGAGAGGGAGGACGAGAGAGAGAGAGGGAGGACGAGAGAGAGGGAGGACGAGAGAGAGGGAGGACGAGAGAGAGAGGACGAGAGATAGAGAGAGGGAGGATGAGATAGAGAGAGGGAGGACGAGAGAGAGAGGGAGGACGAGAGAGAGAGAGGGAGGACGAGAGAGAGAGAGGGAGGACGAGAGAGAGAGAGGGAGGACGAGAGAGAGAACGAGAGAAAGGACGAGAGAGAGGGAGGACGAGAGAGAGAGGGGGGAGAGAGAGAGGGAGAGAGAGGGAGGACGAGAGAGAGGCAGGACGAGAGAGAGGAGGAGGACAAGAGAGAGAGAGGGAAGACTAGAGAGAGAGGACGAGAGAGAGAGAAGGGGGGAGCACGAGAGAGAGGGAGGACAAGAGACAGAGGGGGAGGTAGGGAGGACGAGAGAGAGAGAAGGAGGGAGGACAAGAGAGATAGAGAGAGGGAGGACGAGAGAGGGAGGACGAGAGAGAGAGGGAGGACGAGAGAGAGAGAGAGAAGGGACGAGAGAGAGGACGAGAGAGAGGGAGGACGAGAGAGAGGACGAGAGAGAGAGGACGAGAGAGAGAGGGGGGAGAGAGAGGGGGGACGAGAGAGAGGCAGGACGAGAGAGAGGGGGAGGACGAGAGAGAGAGAGGGGGAGGACGAGAGAGAGAGAGGGGGAAGACAAGAGAGAGAGAGAGGGAAGACAAGAGAGAGAGAGGATGAGAGAGAGAGAGAGAGAGAGAGAGAGAGAGAGAGGACGAGAGAGAGAGGGGGAGGACGAGAGAGAGAGAAGGGGGAGGACGAGCGAGAGAGAGAGAGGGAGGACGAGAGAGTGAGAGAGGACGAGCGAAAGAGTGGGAGGACGAGAGAGAGAGAGAGAGAGAGAGGGGGGGAGGAAGAGAGAGAGGGGGGAGGAAGAGAGAGAGGGGGAGGAAGAGAGAGAGGGGGAGGAAGAGAGAGAGAGAGGGGGGAGGAAGAGAGAGAGGACGAGAGAGAGAGAGAGAGGACGAGAGAAAGAGAGGGAGGGCGAGAGAGAGGACGAGAGAGAAAGGGAGGATGAGAGAGAGAGAGGGGGGGAGAGAGAGAGGGGGAGGAAGAGAGAGAGAGGGGGAGGAAGAGAGAGAGGGGAGGAGGAGGAGAGAGAGGGAGGGAGAAAGAGAGGACGAGAGAGCGATGACGAGAGAGAGAGGGGGAGGACGAGAGAGAGAGAGAACGAGGGAGGGGGGATGAGAGAGAGCGAGAGAGAGCAGGCGGTGAGGGGTAGGGGAGAGAGAGAGAAAGAGAACATGAGAGAGAGAGAACGAGAGAGAGAGGGGAAGAATGAGAGAGAGAGAATGAGAAAGAGAGAATGAGAGAGAGAGGGAGGACGAGAGGGAGGATAAGAGGGAGGACGAGGGAGAGAGGGAGGACGAGAGGGAGGATGAGGGAGAGGGGGAGGATGAGGGAGAGGGGGAGGATGAGGGAGAGAGGGAGGACGAGGAAGAACGAGGGAGAGGGGGGGCGAGAGGGAGGACAAAGGAGAGAGAGAGGACGAGAGAGGGAGAGGACAAGAGAGAGGACGAGAGAGAGAGAGAGAGAGAAGACGAGAGGACAAGAGAGAGAGAGAGGACGAGAGAGAGAGAGGACGAGAGAGAGAGGACAAGGGAGAGAGAGGATGGGAAAGAGATAGAGAGGGGGGACAAGAGAGAGAGAGGGAGGATGAGAGAGAGAGAGGGAACCAGAGAGAGGGAGGACGAGAGAGACAAGACGAGAGAGAGAGGGGGGAGGACGAGAGAGAGGGAGGACGAGAGAGAGAGTGAGAGAGAGAGGGAGGACGAGAGAGAGAGAGTGAGAGAGAGAGGGAGGACGAGAAAGAGGGAGGACTAGGGAGAGAGGGAGGACCAGAGAGAGAGGGAGGATGAGAGAGAGAGGACGAGAGAGAGAGAGGGAGAGAGGGAGGATGAGAGAGAGGACAAAAGAGAGAGGACGAGAGAGACAGAGGGAGGACGAGAGAGAGAGGGGGAGGGCGAGAGAGAGAGGAAAGGAGAGAGAGAGGGGGGGAGGATGAGACAGAGAGGGAGGACGAGAGAGAGAGGGGGAGGGAGGACGAGAGAGGGAAGGAGAACGAGAGAGATAGAGAGAGGGAGGACGAGAGAGATAGAGAGAGGGTGGACGAGAGAGAGAGAGAGAGGACGCGCGCGAGAGAGGACGAGAGAGAGCGAGAGGGGGAGAGAGGGGGGAGAGAGAGGGAGGACGAGAGAGAGGGGGAGGATGAGAGAGAGGGAGGACAAGAGAGAGGGAGGACAAGAGAGAGAGAGAGGGGGAGGACGAGAAAAAGAGGACGAGAGAGAGGGAGGACAAGAGAGAGAGAAGGGGGAGGATGAGAGAGAGAGAGAAAGAGAGAGAGGGAGGACAAGAGAGAGAAAGAGAGGGAGGGAGGACGAGAGAGTGAGAGAGGACGAGCGAGAGAGAGGGAGGACGAGAGAGAGAGCGAGAGAGAGAGAGCGAGAGGGGGAGAGAGAGAGGGAGGGCGAGAGAGAGGGAGGACGAGAGAGAGAGAGAGAGAGGGGGAGGACAAGAGAGAGAGAGGGAAGACGAGAGAGAGAGGACGAGAGAGAGAGGGAGGACAAGAGAGGGAGGGAGGACAAGAGAGAGAGAAAGGGGGAGGACGAGAGAGAGAGAGGAAGGACGAGAGAGAGGGAGGACGAGAGAGAAAAAGAGAGGGAGGGAGGACGAGAGATAGATGGGGAGGAAGAGAGAGACGGGGGAGGAAGAGAGAACAAGAGGGGGAGTAAGAGATAAAGAGAGGGGGAGGAAGAGAGAGAGAGAGGGGGGAGGAAGAGAGAGAGGGAGAGGACGAGAGAGAGAGAGGACGAGAGAAAGAGAGGACGAGAGAGAGGACGAGAGAGAGAGAGGACGATCAAGAGAGAGGGAGGACAAGAGAGAGAGCGAGAGAGAGAGAGAGGGGGGAGGAAGAGAGAGAGGGGGAGGAAGAGAGAGAGGGGGAGGAAGAGAGATAGAGGGGGGAGGAAGAGAGAGAGGGGGGGAGGAAGAGTGAACGAGAGGGGGAGGAAGAGAGAAAGAGAGGGAGGAGGAAGAGAGGGAGGAGGAAGAGAGAAAGAGGACGAGAGAGAGGACGAGAAAAAGAGAGGACGAGAGAGAGAGAGGACGAGAGAGAGGACAAGAGAGAAAGGGAGGACTAGAGAGAGAGGGAGGACGAGAGAGAGAGGGAGAGAGGGAGGACGAGAGAGAGAACGAGAGAGGGAGGACGAGAGAGTGAGAGAGGACGATCAAGAGAGAGGGAGGACGATCAAGAGAGAGGGAGGACAAGAGAGAGAGAGAGAGGGGGAGGAAGAGAGAGAGAGGGGGAGGAAGAGAGAGAGGGGGAGGAAGAGAGATAGAGGGGGGAGGAAGAGAGAGAGGGGGGAGGAAGAGAGAACGAGAGGGGGAGGAAGAGAGAAAGAGAGGGGGAGGAAGAGAGAGAGAGAGAGGGAGGAGGAAGAGAGGGAGGAGGAAGAGAGAAAGAGGACGAGAGAGAGGACGAGAGAAAGAGAGGACGAGAGAGAGAGAGGATGAGAGAGAGGACAAGAGAGAAAGGGAGGACTAGAGAGAGAGGGAGGACAAGAGAGAGAGGGAGAGAGGGAGGACGAGAGAGAGAACGAGAGAGGGAGGACGAAAAAGGGAGAGAGAACGAGAGAGGGGGCGAGAGAGCGAGAGAACGAGAGAGAGAGCACCAGCGGTGAGGGGTAAGGGAGGGAGAGAAAGAGAGAACAAGAGAGAGAGAGACAAGAGAGAGAGGGGGCGGACGAGAGAGAGGGAGGACGAGAGAGAGAAAAAGAGAGGGAGGGAGGACGAGAGAGTGAGAGAGGACGATCAAGAGAGAGGGAGGACGAGAGAGAGAGAGAGAGAGAGGAGGGGAGAAAGAGAGAGAGGGGAGGAAGAGAGAGAGGGGAGGAAGAGAGAGAGGGGGAGGAAGAGAGAGAGGGGGAGGAAGAGAGATAGAGGGGGGAGGAAGAGAGATGGGGAGGAAGAGAGAGACGGGGGAGGAAGAGAGAACAAGAGGGGGAGGAAGAGATAAAGAGAGGGGGAGGAAGAGAGAGAGAGAGAGGGGGGAGGAAGAGAGAGAGGACGAGAGAGAGAGAGGACGAGAGAAAGGACGAGAGAGAAAGGGAGGATGAGAGAGAGAGAGGGGGGAGGAAGAGAGAGAGAGAGAGAGAGGGAGGGGGAGGAAGAGAGAGAGAGGGGGAGGAGGAGAGAGAGGGAGGGAGAAAGAGAGGACGAGAGAGCGATGACGAGAGAGAGAGGGGGAGGACGAGAGAGAGAACGAGGGAGGGGGGATGAGAGAGAGCGAGAGAGCGCAGGCGGTGAGGGGTAGGAGAGAGAGAGAGAAAGAGAACATGAGAGAGAGAGAACGAGAGAGAGAGGGAGAGAATGAGAGAGAGAGAATGAGAAAGAGAGAATGAGAGAGGGAGGACGAGAGGGAGGATGAGGGAGAGGGGGAGGACGAGGAAGAACGATGGAGAGAGGGGGGCGAGAGGGAGGACAAAGGAGAGAGAGGGGACGAGAGAGGGAGAGGACAAAAGAGAGGACGAGAGAGAGAGAGAGAAGACGAGAGGACAAGAAAGAGAGAGGGGACGAGAGAGAGAGAGGACGAGAGAGAGAGGACGAGAGAGAGAGGACAAGAGAGAGAGAGAGGATGGGAAAGAGATAGAGAGGGAGGACAAGAGAGAGAGAGGGAGGATAAGAGAGAGAGAGGGAACCAGAGAGAGGGAGGACGAGAGAGACAAGACGAGAGAGAGAGGGGGAGGACGAGAGAGAGAGTTAGAGAGAGAGGGAGGACGAGAGAGAGAGAGAGAGGGAAGACGAGAAAGAGGGAGGACTAGGGAGAGAGGGAGGACCAGAGAGAGAGGGAGGATGAGAGAGAGAGGACGAGAGAGAGAGAGGGAGAGAGGGAGGATGAGAGAGAGGACAAAAGAGAGAGGACGAGAGAGACAGAGGGAGGACGAGAGAGAGAGGGGGAGGGCGAGAGAGAGAGGACAGGAGAGAGAGAGGGGGGAGGATGAGACAGAGAGGGAGGATGAGAGAGAGAGGGGGAGGGAGGACGAGAGAGGGAAGGAGAACAAGAGAGATAGAGAGAGGGAGGACGAGAGAGATAGAGAGAGGGTGGACGAGAGAGAGAGAGAGGACGCGCGCGAGAGAGGACGAGAGAGAGCGAGAGGGGGGGAGAGAGAGGGAGGACGAGAGAGAGGGGGGACGAGAGAGAGGGGGAGGATGAGAGAGAGAGAGGGAGGACAAGAGAGAGAGAGAGGGAGGACAAGAGAGAGAGAGAGGGGGAGGACAAGAAAAAGAGGACGAGAGAGAGGAGGACAAGAGAGAGGGAGGACAAGAGAGAGAGAAGGGGGAGGATGAGAGAGAGAGAGAAAGAGAGAGAGGGAGGACAAGAGAGAGAAAGGGAGGGAGGGAGGACGAGAGAGTGAGAGAGGACGAGCGAGAGAGAGGGAGGACGAGAGAGAGAGAGAGAGAGAGAGCGAGAGGGGGGGAGAGAGAGGGAGGGCAAGAGAGAGGGAGGACGAGAGAGAGAGAGAGGGGGAGGACAAGAGAGAGAGAGGGAAGACGAGAGAGAGAGGACGAGAGAGAGAGGGAGGACAAGAGAGGGAGGGAGGACAAGAGAGAGAGAAAGGGGGAGGACGAGAGAGAGAGAGGAAGGACGAGAGAGAGGGAGGACGAGAGAGAAAAAGAGAGGGAGGGAGGACGAGAGATAGATGGGGAGGAAGAGAGAGACGGGGGAGGAAGAGAGAACAAGAGGGGGAGTAAGAGATAAAGAGAGGGGGAGGAAGAGAGAGAGAGAGGGGGGAGGAAGAGAGAGAGGGAGAGGACGAGAGAGAGAGAGGACGAGAGAAAGAGAGGACGAGAGAGAGGACGAGAGAGAGAGAGGACGATCAAGAGAGAGGGAGGACAAGAGAGAGAGCGAGAGAGAGAGAGAGGGGGGAGGAAGAGAGAGAGGGGGAGGAAGAGAGAGAGGGGGAGGAAGAGAGATAGAGGGGGGAGGAAGAGAGAGAGGGGGGGAGGAAGAGTGAACGAGAGGGGGAGGAAGAGAGAAAGAGAGGGAGGAGGAAGAGAGGGAGGAGGAAGAGAGAAAGAGGACGAGAGAGAGGACGAGAAAAAGAGAGGACGAGAGAGAGAGAGGACGAGAGAGAGGACAAGAGAGAAAGGGAGGACTAGAGAGAGAGGGAGGACGAGAGAGAGAGGGAGAGAGGGAGGACGAGAGAGTGAGAGAGGACGATCAAGAGAGAGGGAGGACGATCAAGAGAGAGGGAGGACAAGAGAGAGAGAGAGAGGGGGGAGGAAGAGAGAGAGAGGGGGAGGAAGAGAGAGAGGGGGAGGAAGAGAGATAGAGGGGGGAGGAAGAGAGAGAGGGGGGAGGAAGAGAGAACGAGAGGGGGAGGAAGAGAGAAAGAGGGGGGAGGAAGAGAGAGAGGGAGGAGGAAGAGAGGGAGGAGGAAGAGAGAAAGAGGACGAGAGAGAGGACGAGAGAAAGAGAGGACGAGAGAGAGAGAGGATGAGAGAGAGGACAAGAGAGAAAGGGAGGACTAGAGAGAGAGGGAGGACAAGAGAGAGAGGGAGAGAGGGAGGACGAGAGAGAGAACGAGAGAGGGAGGACGAAAAAGGGAGAGAGAACGAGAGAGGGGGCGAGAGAGCGAGAGAACGAGAGAGAGAGCGCCAGCGGTGAGGGGTAAGGGGAGGGAGAGAAAGAGAGAACAAGAGAGAGAGAGACAAGAGAGAGAGGGGGCGGACGAGAGAGAGGGAGGACGAGAGAGAGAAAAAGAGAGGGAGGGAGGACGAGAGAGTGAGAGAGGACGATCAAGAGAGAGGGAGGACGAGAGAGAGAGAGAGGAGGGGAGAAAGAGAGAGAGGGGGAGGAAGAGAGAGAGGGGGAGGAAGAGAGAGAGGGGGAGGAAGAGAGATAGAGGGGGGAGGAAGAGAGATGGGGAGGAAGAGAGAGACGGGGGAGGAAGAGAGAACAAGAGGGGGAGGAAGAGATAAAGAGAGGGGGAGGAAGAGAGAGAGAGAGAGGGGGGAGGAAGAGAGAGAGGATGAGAGAGAGAGAGGACGAGAGAAAGAGAGGGAGGGCGAGAGAGAGGACGAGAGAGAAAGGGAGGATGAGAGAGAGAGAGGGGGGGGAGGAAGAGAGAGAGAGAGAGAGGGAGGGGGAGGAAGAGAGAGAGAGGGGGAGGAGGAGAGAGAGGGAGGGAGAAAGAGAGGACGAGAGAGCGATGACGAGAGAGAGAGGGGGAGGACGAGAGAGAGAACGAGGGAGGGGGGATGAGAGAGAGCGAGAGAGCGCAGGCGGTGAGGGGTAGGGGAGAGAGAGAAAAAGAGAACATGAGAGAGAGAGAACGAGAGAGAGAGGGAGAGAATGAGAGAGAGAGAATGAGAAAGAGAGAATGAGAGAGGGAGGACGAGAGGGAGGATGAGGGAGAGGGGGAGGACGAGGAAGAACGAGGGAGAGAGGGGGGCGAGAGGGAGGACAAAGGAGAGAGAGGGGACGAGAGAGGGAGAGGACAAAAGAGAGGACGAGAGAGAGAGAGAGAGAAGACGAGAGGACAAGAAAGAGAGAGGGGACGAGAGAGAGAGAGAGAGGACGAGAGAGAGAGGACGAGAGAGAGAGGACAAGAGAGAGAGAGAGGATGGGAAAGAGATAGAGAGGGAGGACAAGAGAGAGAGAGGGAGGATAAGAGAGAGAGAGGGAACCAGAGAGAGGGAGGACGAGAGAGACAAGACGAGAGAGAGAGGGGGAGGACGAGAGAGAGAGTTAGAGAGAGAGGGAGGACGAGAGAGAGAGAGAGAGGGAAGACGAGAAAGAGGGAGGACTAGGGAGAGAGGGAGGACCAGAGAGAGAGGGAGGATGAGAGAGAGAGGACGAGAGAGAGAGAGGGAGAGAGGGAGGATGAGAGAGAGGACAAAAGAGAGAGGACGAGAGAGACAGAGGGAGGACGAGAGAGAGAGGGGGAGGGCGAGAGAGAGAGGACAGGAGAGAGAGAGGGGGGAGGATGAGACAGAGAGGGAGGATGAGAGAGAGAGGGGGAGGGAGGACGAGAGAGGGAAGGAGAACGAGAGAGATAGAGAGAGGGAGGACGAGAGAGATAGAGAGAGGGTGGACGAGAGAGAGAGAGAGGACGCGCGCGAGAGAGGACGAGAGAGAGCGAGAGGGGGGGAGGACGAGAGAGAGGGGGGACGAGAGAGAGGGGGAGGATGAGAGAGAGAGAGGGAGGACAAGAGAGAGAGAGAGGGAGGACAAGAGAGAGAGAGAGGGAGGACAAGAGAGAGAGAGAGGGGGAGGACGAGAAAAAGAGGACGAGAGAGAGGGAGGACAAGAGAGAGGGAGGACAAGAGAGAGAGAAGGGGGAGGATGAGAGAGAGAGAGAAAGAGAGAGAGGGAGGACAAGAGAGAGAAAGGGAGGGAGGGAGGACGAGAGAGAGAGAGAGAGAGAGAGCGAGAGGGGGGGAGAGAGAGGGAGGGCGAGAGAGAGGGAGGACGAGAGAGAGAGAGAGGGGGAAGACAAGAGAGAGAGAGAGAGGGAAGACGAGAGAGGGAAGACGAGAGAGAGAGGACGAGAGAGAGAGGGAGGACAAGAGAGGGAGGGAGGACAAGAGAGAGAGAAAGGGGGAGGACGAGAGAGAGAGAGGAAGGACGAGAGAGAGGGAGGACGAGAGAGAAAAAGAGAGGGAGGGAGGACGAGAGAGTGAGAGAGGACGATCAAGAGAGAGGGAGGACAAGAGAGAGAGCGAGAGAGAGAGAGAGAGAGAGAGAGAGAGAGAGAGAGAGGGGGAGGAAGAGAGATAGAGGGGGGAGGAAGAGAGAGAGGGGGGGAATAAGAGAGAACGAGAGGGGGGGAGAGAGAACGAGAGGGGGAGGAAGAGAGAAAGAGAGGGGGAGGAAGAGAGAGAGGGAGGAGGAAGAGAGAAAGAGGACGAGAGAAAGAGAGGATGAGAGAGAGAGAGGACGAGAGAGAGGACAAGAGAGAAAGGGAGGACGAGAGAGAGAGGGAGGACGAGAGAGAGAGGGAGGACGAGAGAGAGAACGAGAGAGGGATGACGAGAAAGGGAGAGAGAACGAGAGAGGGGGCGCCAGCGGTGAGGGGTAAGGGAGGGAGAGAAAGAGAGAACAAGAGAGTGAGACAAGAGAGAGAGGGGGCAGACAAGAGAGAGGGAGGACGAGAGAGAGTAAAAGAGAGGGAGGGAGGACGAGAGAGTGAGAGAGGATGATCAAGAGAGAGGGAGGACGAGAGAGAGAGCGAGAGAGAGAGGGGGGGGAGGAAGAGAGAGAGGGGGAGGAAGAGAGAGAGGGGGAGGAAGAGAGATAGAGGGGGGAGGAAGAGAGATAGATGGAGAGGAAGAGAGAGACGGGGGAGGAAGAGAGAACAAGAGGGGGAGGAAGAGATAAAGAGAGGGGGAGGAAGAGAGAGACGAGAGAGAGAGGACGAGAGAAAGAGAGGACGAGAGAGAGGACGAGAGATAGTGAGGACGAGAGAGAGGACAAGAGAGAGAGTGAGGATGAGAGAGAGAGGGAGAGAGGGAGGACGAGAGAGAGAACGAGAGCGGGAAGACGAGAAAGGGAGGGAGAACGAGAGAGGGGGCGAGAGAGCGAAAGAACGAGAGGGAGAGCGCCAGCGGTGAGGGGTAAGGGAGGGAGGGAGAGAGAGAGAGGGAGGACGAGAGAGAGGGAGGACAAGAGATTGAGAGAGGACAAGAGAGTGAGAGAGGACGAGAGAGAGTGAGGACGAGAGAGAGAGAGGGAGGACGAGAGAGAGAGCGAGAGAGAGAGAAGAGAGAGGAAGAGAGAGAGGGGGAGGAAGAGAGGGGGAGGAAGAGAGAGAGAGGGGGAGGAAGAGAGAGAGAGAGGGAGGAGGAAGAGAGACAGGGGGAGGAAGAGAGCGAGGGGGGGAGAGAGCGAGAGGGGGAGGAAGAGAGAGAGGGCGGGAGGAAGAGAGAGGGAGGATGGGAGAGAGAGAATGAGAGAGGGAGGATTAGAGAGAATGAGAGAGGGGGGGGGACGAGAGAGAGCGAGAGAGGGGGGTTGAGAGAGAATGAGAGAAATGAGAGAGAGGGGACGACAGAGAATGTGAGAGAGAGAGAGCACGAGCTGTGAGGGGTAAGGGAGGGAGAGAGAGAGAGAAAAAATGGGAGAGAGAGAATGAGAGAGAGAGAACGAGAGAGAGGGAGGACGAGAGGGAGGACAAGAGGGAGGACGAGGGAGGACGAGAGGGAGGACGAGGGAGAGAGGAAGGATGAGAGGGAGGACGAGGGAGAGAGGGAGGACGAGGGCGAGAGGGAGGACGAGCGAGAGAGGGAGGACGAGAGGGAGGGAGAGGGAGGACGAGGGAGAGAGGGGACGAAAGGGAGGACAAGAGAGAGGGAGAGGATGAGAGAGAGGGGGAGGGGATGAGAGAGAGGATGAGAGGCAGAGGACGAAGAGAGAAAGGACAAGAGAGAGGATAAGAGAGAGAGGGTGAGAAAGAGAGAAAGGGAGGACGAGAGTGAGGGAGGACGAGAGAGAGGGAGGACGAGAGAGGGGGAGGACCAGAGAGAGGGGACGAGAGAGAGAGAGGGAGGACGAGAGAGAGGACAAGAGAGAGAGAGGGAGGGAGGACGAGAGAGAGGACAAGAGAGAGGGGGAGAGAGGAAGGATGAGAGAGAGTGAGAGTACGAGAGAGTACGAGAGAGACAGCGGGAGGATGAGAGAGAGACAAGAGAGAGAGAGGACGGATGAAAGAGAGAGGGGGAGGATGAGAGAGAGAGGACGAGAGAGAGAGGGAGGGAGGATGAGAGAGAGAGGGAGGATGACAGAGAGAGGGTTAGGGAGGATGAGAGAGAGGACGAGAGAGAGGGAGGACAAGAGAGATAGAGAGAGGGAGGATGGGAGAGATAGAGAGAGGGAGGACGAGAGAGGGAGGACGAGAGAGAGAGGACAAGAGATAGAGGACGAGAGAGAGAGAGAGGAAGGGAGGACCAGAGAGAGAGAGAGAGAGGAAGGGAGGACAAGAGAGATAGAGGGAGGGAGGACGAGAGAGAGGGCGAGAGAGAGAGGATGAGAGAGAGAGGGGAGAGAGGGGGACAGTGAGCGAGGATGACAGAGAGGAAGGACGAGAGAGAGGGAGGACGAGAGAGGGGGAGGACCAGAGAGAGGGGACGAGAGAGAGAGAGGGAGGACAAGAGAGAGGACAAGAGAGAGAGAGGGAGGGAGGACGAGAGAGAGAGAGGACAAGAGAGAGGGGGAGAGAGGAAGGATGAGAGAGAGAGAGAGTACGAGAGAGACAGCGGGAGGATGAGAGAGAGACGAGAGAGAGAGAGGGAGGATGAAAGAGAGAGGGGGAGGATGAGAGAGGACGAGAGAGAGAGAGGGAGGGAGGATGAGAGAGAGAGGGAGGATGACAGAGAGAGGGTTAGGGAGGACGAGAGAGAGAGAGAGGAAGGACAAGAGAGATAGAGAGAGGGAGGATGGGAGAGATAGAGAGAGGGAGGATGAGAGAGGGAGGACGAGAGAGAGAGGACAAGAGATAGAGGACGAGAGAGAGAGAAAGGAAGGGAGGACGAGAGAGAGAGAGAGAGGAAGGGAGGACAAGAGAGATAGAGAGAGGGAGGACTAGAGAGAGGGCGAGAGAGAGAGGATGAGAGAGAGAGAGGGGAGAGAGGGGGACAGTGAGCGAGGACGACAGAGAGGAAGGACGAGAGAGAGGAATGACGAGAGAGAGGGGGGGGATGAGAGGGAGAGAGGGAGGACAAGAGAGAGAGGTGGGAGGACAAGAGAGAGAGGGAAGACGAGAGAGAGAGAGGACGAGAGAGAGAAGGACGAGAGAGAGGGAGGACAAGAGAGAGAGAAGGGGAGGACGAGAGAGAGAGAGAGAGAGAGAGGGAGGATGAGAGAGAGAGGGAGGACGAGAGAGGACGAGCGAGAGAGAGGGAGGACGAGAAAGAGAGCGAGAGAGAGGGGGGAGGAAGAAAGAGAGTGGGGAGGAAGAGAGAGAGGGGAGGAAGAGGAGGAAGAGAGAGAGGGGGGAGGAAGAGAGAGAGGGGGAGGAAGAGAGAAAGAGAGAGAGAGAGGGGGGAGGAAGAGAGAGACAGGGGGAGGAGGAGGAGAGAGAGGGAGGGAGAGAGAGAGGACGAGAGAGAGATGACGAGAGAGAGAGGGGGAGGACGAGAGAGAGAGAGAACGAGGGAGGGGGGATGAGAGAGAGCAGGAGAGCGCAGGCGGTGAGGGGTAGGGGAGAGAGTGAGAGAAAGAGAACATGAGAGAGAGAGAATGAGAGAGAGAGGGAGAGAATGAGAGAGAGAGAATGAGAAAGACGAGAATGAGGACGAGAGAGAGAAGGAGGAGGGGAGAGAGAGAGAGCGAGAGAGGGAGGACGAGAGAGGGAGAGAGAACAAGAGAGGGGGCATGAGAGAGCGAGAGAACTAAAGAGAGAGCACGAGCGGTGAGGGGTAAGGGAGGGAGAGAGAGAGAGAACACGAGAGAGAGAATGAGAGAGAACGAGAGAGAGAGAGAATGAGAGAGAGAACAAGAGAGAGAGAGCAAGAGAGAGAGAGAACGGGAGAGAGAACGAGAGAACGAGGGAGAGAACAAGAGAAAGAGAGAACGAGAGAGAACGAGAGAACGAGAGAGAACGAGAGAGAGGGAGAACGAGAGAGAGGGAATGAGAGGGAGGGAACGAGAGAGAGAGAGAACGAGAGAGGGAGGCTGAGTGAGAGCGAGAGAGCGAAAGAGAGAGATGCTAAATGCTAAAGTATTAGCGACAAGGATGAAGGATTTGATGAATAAACTGGTCCACCCTGACCAGGTGGGGTTCATCCCTGGGAGGGAGGGGAGAGAGACAACGGATTGAGAACGTTGCTCCTCCTCCAGAAAATAAAAAAAGGGGGTCCCCAGTTCTATTCCTGTCGATGGATGCTGAAAAAGCTTTCGACAGGGTAGACTGGGGATTCGTGATACTGGAATCCATAGGAGTGGGCCCAAGAATGATCTAATGGATCAAAGTATTGTAGAAACACCCGACCGCAACAGTAAAAATCAAGGGGGCGCCATCCCCCTCCTTTGAAATGAGAAACGGGATGAGACAGGGGTGTCCCCTTTCACCACTTCTTTTTGTGCTGTCTCTAGAACCTCTCCTTGCAATGATCCGAAGCAACCCAGATATAAGCGGTATTAATACAGGGGAAGAAGAACATAAACTGGCAGCATTTGCCAATGACGTGTTGTTCTATATATCGGACCCTAGGACGACAATGCCAAATCTAATAAAAACACTAAAACAATATGGTGAGTTGTCAAATTTTAAAATAAATCTTACTAAATCAGAGATCCTCAACATAAATATAAGTAAACAGGAAGAACAGAACCTGCAAAAGGAATTCCAATTCCCATGGAGGAAGGTGGTAAAATATTTGGGGATAAGGCTAACGTCGTCCTTGGGAAAAATATATAGAGCAAACTATATACCCTTATTAGACAAAATAAAAAAAGAAATAAAAAAAAAGCAATAAGGCCCCTTTCCTGGATAGGGCATATCAACACCGTAAAGATGTTAATATTACCCAAAATAAGGTATAAGTTGCCTATATCATTACCGCAATATTACTTCAAAGCACTAAAAACTATGATAATGAAATTTATCTGGCAAAATAAAAAACCTAGAATCTCATTTTTGGTATTAAGCCAAGGGAAAAAAAAAGGGGGCTTAGGGATCCCCCACCTTAAAAAATATTATAATGCAGTGGTGTTATCACGAGTAGTTGAATGGGCAAAAGGCAAAAATGATAAGAGGTGGGTTAAATTAGAGAATATCTGTAGCGCACAATTAAGAAGTACCGTATATACTCGAGTATAAGTCGAATTTTTCAGCACATTTTTTTGTGCTGAAAGTGCCCCCCTCGACTTATACTTGAGTCAAGCACTTTTCTGCAGCAAAAAAATTCATTTTCCGAACCGACTTTGGGGCCCCGTATCTCAGGGCCACTTAGTGCTAGGAACACCACATTTGGTGTGCAAACCCAGTGGAACTGGTACCATAACATATCCAAAGCTGAAGTTCCTAGCACTAAGTGGCCCCGAGATACGTGGCCCCAAAATCGGTTCGGAAAATGTCATTCTCTGCTGCAGAAAAGTGCTTGACATTTTCTGAACCAACTTTGGGGCCCCATATCTCAGGGCCCCTTGGTGCTAGGAACCCCACATTTGGTGTGCAAACCCAGTTGAACTGGTACCATAACATATCCAAAGCTGGGGTTCCTAGAACTAAGTGGCCCTGAGATACGGGGCCCCAAAGCCGGTTCGGAAAATGTCATTCTCTGCTGCAGAAAAGTGCTTGACATTTTCTGAACTGATTTTTGGGGCCCTGTATCTCAGGGCCACTTAGTGCTAGAAACCCCAGCTTTGGAAAGTTTATGGTGCTAGTTCCACTGGGTTTGCACACCAAATTTGGGGTTCTTAGCACTAAGTGGCCCCGAGATACGGGGCCCCAAATTTGGTCAACTGTGTCCATCTGCAGCAATGAATGTCATTTCGGGACCCTTTGGGTTCAGAGACCCCAAATTTTGGCTGCAGCTAGGGGTCATCTAGGAACCCTTAACTACTGAGCTTGAAGTTCGGGGGACCTATGGCTGCAAATAGGCACAGTGAGGCTGCAAATGGGCATTGTTGACCCTCTTTTCCACTTACAGTAGCTGTGCATTTCTCACCCTCGTCTTATACTCGGGTCAATAAGTTTTTCCCATTTTTTTGTGGTAAATTAGGGCCTCGACTTATACTCAGAACGACTTATACTCGAGTATATACGGTATAAAATGGAACCCTCCACAATACAGGGCAATGGGTGTGAACACGCACGAAATGACACATAATGCACTTAAAATCTGGGACTTGATTCACAAACAAAATAAGTGGAAATATAATTCACCCTTAATTTCGTTGAAGGAAAATGATTATTTTAAACCGGAAAAAAGGATATTAGGTGGGAATTGGATAATAAGGAATAATGCACAATTAAGAGATATAATAAGAAAGGGGAAAATAAGCACATTTCAAGAGATGCAATATAGCACTGATTTAATGGTGATAAATGAATGGCGCTACCTCCAGTTGAAGCACTTTGTAGAGAATTTGCCTCAACTAATAAGGACGGGAGAAGAATTAATGCCGCTGGAACAGTTATGTACAGCTGTAAATAATATCTCTAAGATTTATATAACATTAATAGAAGCTGAGGAATTGGAGGTCCCGCCATACATTAGAAAACAGGAAAAAGAATTGGGGGCATGTGGTAAAAAAAACAATATTGGAAAGATTTTGATACTAACACATAGCTCTGCCGTAGATATAAAGATGGCTGAAATTAATTATAAATGCCTGACGAGGTGGTATGCAACTCCAGATAAAACATGTAGATTTCAACCGGGAAAATCCCCAGGTGTTGGCGAGGATGTGAGGTAGTAGGAACGATGGGCCAACTTTGGTGGTGGTGCCCCAAGTTCAAAAAATATTGGAAAGAGGTCTTACAACTAATAACGGAAATTACTAAAAAAGAAATACAGGAAGAACCGTGGACATGTTTATTCCATGGAGTGGAAGGTTCTGTAAAACAAAACAAAAAGTAAATAACTCCCCACCTGTTGAATGCCACGAAAAGCCTTATACCCAAAAAGTGGCAAGAAGTAGAAGGCCCTAGGATCTGGGAATGGATAAATACTGTAGAAGATACATATTGTATGGAGCATTTGAGCTACAGCTGGGTGTAAAAAAGTAACGAGTTGAACAACAAATGGGAAAGTTGGAAAGTGTTCAAAAAGATGTGGAGATATGTTGGGGTAATAAGCTGGGGAGAAGGGGGAATCCTGCCGTAATGGGGGTAAACAAATAGAACTAGCTCTGTGAGAGGGAGGGTGGGACCGGAAGGTGGGGGGGGGATAGGGGGTGGGTAACTTGTATAATTCAGATGTAAAACATGATGTGGAATGTAAACTTTGCGGTCTATCTTGTTTTACAATTTTTGTATGTTGAGAATGTTTGATCAAATAAAATAAATAATATAAAAAAAAGAAGAGAGAGAGAGAGAGAGAGAGAGGATGCGCATGAGCATGCGTAGGAGTGACAGCAACGCAGCCCAGCCAAGGCAAGTGACCGAAGGCACAGAACTTGGAAGGAAAACCGGGTGAAGATGGAAGCACCAGGGAACCACCGGATTGATCACGGCGCAGCGCTGGAGGGCTCAGTCTGACAGGTAAGTGTACCCTAATGTGCTAATATGCTGTGCATACTAGTATATTATGGCATAACCTACCTCAGGGCCTCTACGAAGTAGAAATGTTAGCGAAGTTTACTACCACTTTAATATCACAGGATTCCAGGAGCCTCTCATGGGGCCCCCTACTGACCCGGGGGCCCTTGGGCAGTGCCCAAGTGCATAGTTGCCAACATTTCAAAAATATTTTCAGGGACACACTTTTTACCAGTGGTATATTTAGAGTAGCTGGCATCCCCTATGTTCCTCTATATATCACAGCAGTAATTGCAAAATTAAATCAGTACGAATAATGGGCAGAACAAATATGAGGACTGAGAAGATTTCCTTTAGTTGAACCAACAAAAAAGTGTGCCCATTCTAGAGCTGGTAACATTGAGGATATTCAATATCATTTTAACCGCTTTCCGACCAGCCGCCATCATTATACTGCGGCATGCCGGCACGATCCCGCGAACCATCATAGTTATACGTTGGCTCACGCACGCTGCACGGCGGAGGTGCCGATGCTCGTGGCCAATGGTCGCGATGACCGCCGGCCACGAGCGATTGCGAGCATGAGGGACAGTACATGGAAGTGTGTGTTTACACACAAATCCGTGTCTTGTTCTGAGCGGAATGACTGATCGTGTGTTCCTATTAGCTAGGAACCAGGATCTGTCACTTCCTCTAGTCAGTCCACTCTCCCTTCAGTTAGAATCACCTCCCAGGGAACACAGTTAACCCCTTGATCGCCCCCTAGTGTTAACCCCTTCACTGCCAGTGACATTTTTACAGTAATCAAAGAATTTTCATAGCACTGATCGCTGTATAAATGCCAATGGTCCCAAAAATGTGTCAAAATTGTCCGATGTGTCCGCCATAATGTCGCAGTCATGATAAAAATCGCAGATCGCCGCCATTAGTAGTAAAGAAAAATAATAATAAAAATGCTCTAAATCTATCCTATTTTGTAGACGCTATAACTTTTCCGCAAACCAATCAATATACGCTTATTGCGATTTTTATTACCAAAAATATGTAGAAGAATACATATCGGCCTAAACTGAGAAAAAAACTCCTTTTTAAAATAAAAAAATGGGTATATTTTTTACAGCAAAAAGTACAAAATATTGTTTTTATTTCAAATAAATTTTAGCTCTTTTTTTGTTTATAGCACAAAAAATAAAGACTGCAGAGGCGATCAAATACCACCAAAAGAAAGCTCTTTTTGTGGGAAAAAAGGATGTCAATTTTGTTTGGGTTCAACGTTACACGACCGCTCAATTGTCAGTTAAAGTGACGCAGTGCCGAATCGCAAAAACTGGCCTGGTCATTCTGCAAGAGGCTTAGGTGAGGAGTATGGATGGTATAAAAGTGGGACGTATGTGCAGGTGCAGGTGAGGGAGAGGAAATTGGAGGGTATAACAGTGGGCACTATGTACAGGAGAGGAGTGTGGGGGAGTATGACAGTGGGTGGTATGCACAGAAGAGGAGTGTGGAGGGTTGACAGTGGGCAGTATGTACAGGAGAGGAGTGTGGAGAGAAAGACAGTCGGCAGTATGTACAGGAGAGGAGTGTGGGGTATTATGGGGGCAGTATGTTTTACATTATTGGACTATGCTGCTTGGACTATGCTTGACAAGTTTGGCTTGCAGTTGCAGAGTGGCCCTATTGAAATCAATAGGCGAGTTTGACAGGCGGTGCTGCCTGTCAAACTTTGCAGGCTCCAAGCTGTTTATTGAGCTCAGTACCTCAGTACCGACAAGAAGTGAGAGGCACTGTGAGCTCATCTTCTCAGTCTGCTGCAGAGTGTGCCAGCTTGTATTTAAATTGGTTGCTCTGTATGTAGCTTCTGACAGGCTGTGCAAGGAGCCCCGTATCTCTGGAACCATAGTTGATAGGAGCTCCAAACCAGTGGTGGGGTAGGTATTCAGCTACCTACACCCCAAATTTTGGGTTTCTGTGACCCATGGTTGCCGAGCCACGGCCCTCAAAGTCGATCGTTATTTTGTTTATGTGTGTGATTTTTTTTATTTTTTGGGGGCAAATGGTCCTATCTTAAGGTAAGGGGCCTGGAGCTGTTAATCCGGCCATGGCCTAAACGCTAGATGTATCTAGGTGTATTTGAGAGTTTATGCACATCAATAACCAGAATAAATGAATATTCTTGCCAATGTAATCCATTAATGCTCAAACATGTGACTCACCTAAATGTGTAGGCAATAGGAGGATTTAGGCACATTTTTTAAGAAGCTTTATCCTGCCAAGAGTAAAGACGTTCAGAGGGGCTGAATAAGCACCCTGTTTGCATGAGGCGGTCAAATAGACGGGAGCAATAGTCACTGAGGCAGGAAGATGTAGACAAATAAACCTGAAAGACTTTTTTTTAATGTATCTTGCTGAGATGAATGTCAAATGTGTTGCCAGTGCAAGAAACTGTAACAGCTGTGAGCTATCAGGTCTCTAAAATGTCCCCTTTCTCTGACATTCTCCTGAAGCTTGTCCTTAGTTTCCAACTACACCTGAAGCATGTCCGCAATCTATGATCCTCTCCTGTAGCATGCCCACAGTCTCTACACATGTACTGTACTATCTCTAGTCTCTGACTGTTTTATGTAATATTACATACACTGAACAATATCTGCAGATCTTTGGTGATGTCAGGGGCTGCAATTGAGGCCCCCTTTATTAGGCAAGTTATCCACCACTGCTTTAGGCCCCTCCAAAAGGATGCCGCTTGGTCTGATCTGCAGGGGTTCCGTGAACAGATGCCCTGCTGAATTGGTGCAAAACATGACACTTTTGTGATATCAGTGCCTGTTCAGTATTTTTATGCATTTCCAAATCTGAGCTTTTTAGACCCATGGTGAATCTATGGACAGCAAGATGAAAACATTTAGGTTGTGAAAAGTCAGAAAAGATTGCAGACCTTTTTCTATTTTTTCCAAATGGATAGACTCAGAGATAATCTCATGTACACAGACACAAGTCCATTTACATCTGGCCACCTGTAGGGGGTAGGTGTTGTGTGGTAGCCTTCACAACCCTCTATGTTCCCCTCCTCATTGGGCGTTAAGTCTGGGTCACATGAGAGGCCTACCCTGGGGTGGGTTCTTCTGGGCTATGCTAGGCACTTTGTGCAGGGTCACTGTTATACATGTAGCAAGGTCCCGGGCCTCCAGAAGCCTAATGGTGACCTCCAGAGTCAGGGAGAGCTGACATCCTTCTTTGTAGAGTAGGTTACCAGGCATATTTGGTGGTGACACAGGCTGCTGCAATTTGGTGGTGACACATGCTGCTGCATTTGGTGGGACACAGGCTGCATTTTATGTGACACAGGCTGCATGTAAGGAGGGACTCCGCTGGGGACACCTGATGTAAGGAGGGACTCTGCTGGGGACACATGATAGCATCTGGTCGCAGGCGACGTGGCTAGTGACACGCTCAGGGCTCTCACTGATTCTGCATTATGGTGAGTTGAATGATTTCATTTTATATTACAATGTAATAATAGAAATAATGCGCTTCAATCATCTTGACACCTTAACAACCATGGTGCCGGAATGATTGAAGCGCTAACACCAGGTGTTTGGAGTATCTTTATCTGCTGATTGTTAAACTTAAACCAGAATACACATATTTCTATTGTTGTGTAGGATCTGGGCCTGCTGTCCCTCCATCCCTCACTCCCTCTCCCTCCATCCCTCGTTCATCTCAGACACTAACCACAATACCTTAGAGCCACTCCCACTATTTAGCTGAAACCACGCCCATTTTCACCAAGTGGGAGGGGTCAAAAAGGAAGGGCGGGGTCTAGCGCCCCCCCTTCCTAAAACTTCACCAGCCGCCTCTGAGAAAGAGACAGCCGGCTCCCAATGACAGAAGAATGAGATGGTTCCACTGAAGCAAAGCGGCACAAAGAGAGCTTTGGCTGCAAGGAAGACAGCGCTGGACTCCATGAACTAAAAGTATGGGGTTTGTTTTTGATCATACAGGGACAATTTTTAGAGAGAGACAGCATTTAACTTTACATAGGTTCCACTTTAAGCAATCATGAGTTTAGAGGTCTAGTGTTCCTAGGGTTGCCACCTTTTCTTCAAGCCAAACCCAAACACTTGGGTTTGGGTTTGAGTGACACAGGGCGATTTTTTTTCATGGAGAGTAATGAGGCAGCGCACACAGTGGGTTTGGCCAAACTACTTTTGCTGTTGGCATCACCCCACTCCCTCAGTGATGCCAAACCTGCCCCCAATCAGCTGCCCATAGCTCCTGGACAGCAACAGATTTGTGTGTCTCAGTTACTTGGGGAGCCACAGCCCGGTTTGAATAATGTGTCCGGGTTTCAGTCTGCCTGAAACCCGGACACAAGATTCAAACCGGGACTGTCTGGGTGAATCCTGGACAGGTGGCAACCCTAAGTGTTCCTATGAAGTGTTCCTAGAAATTGGCAAATCCAACAATATTTCTATAATTCCCACAGTGCAGAAATACAGAAAATACATTCAGTAGCAATACTTGCACTTAGCTCTGTTCAGTCGGATGTAGCAGTTGGAGGACACAGAATGCCATTTCTCTATAAAAGAGATAGAAAATAGTTTCAGAATCACACAATATTTCACAGGTGACTCAGAGGTCTAAAATGCCGCCTCAGTTTAATATTTAACAGTTAAGCAGAAAATGACTTGCAAACACTGAGCACTCTCATGTGTACAATGAAGACATAGAATTGATAGAGCGACAAACAGCAATGACAAACACATTAACGGACTTGCAACAAATACAGTATACATGTAAATGAATACACAGGCTCCATGTTTTATTTTAAAGACATGAAAAGGGCTGTGACTTTTATTAGGGGCTGACATTAAATTTTCAAAAGGTCTTGTTTGGCAGCACAGACTAAAAATACAGACAACCAAAATCATACCTCCCAACATTTTGAGATGGGAATGAGGGACACCTACTAGCAAATGTATGTAGGTATAGGACACGCCCCCTGCCACACCCAATTAAAGTAGAATTAAGCAAAAAAAAAAAAAAGGTTAATTAAATCCTCAAGGGGCTTTTTTTTACCACTACTTTTCCTTCATATTGGCTTTTACAATTTACAAATGCAGCAATTTATGGATGAAAGGTTTAGCACTGGGAAACACTTTTTTTGAAAGATAAAAGTACAATTTATATACAACTATATGGATCAGACCAAAATGAGGGACAAACGCGGAGGAAAGAGGGACATTGCTCCAAATCAGGGACAGTCCCTCGAAATCAGGGACAGTTGGGAGCTATGCCAAAATTTCAAACAAAAGTTCATTTAGATTTAAAAGCAAAGGCTAAGCAAACAGCTAAACACAAAGATGAAACACGGTAAATAGAAGATGCATTATCTTCCAAAAGGATTTGTATTTTTGTCCATCCAGTTATGATTTTTACAGCTCTGCAGACAACACAGCCCGGTCCGGTAGGGTAGCAGACCTGATTTTTCTCCACTGCAGTCAAGTATAATTTACAGGTCTTGGCCCTCGCCCAGCCCTTGATTAAACAGGAAAAGCAGAAGCAGCAGATTGATGAGCTCATCTCTCCATCACTCTGCACTCTCCTCCTATGGGCATGCTCCTTGCACTGCAGTACAACGGAGTGGTTTCTTGTGCTACTTTTCCTTGCACCAGTCTGAGCTCTGCTATGCAGGTGGCAACAAGAGTCACATTCGGGTACTTACACTGATGGCATAAAAATAAAATAATGATTTTTTTTGGATACTGTCCTTCCTTAAATAAATATAAAATTGTAAAAAAATAAATAAATATTAGAAATAATGATTTTATGATATATTAATGAATAAAGAGTTGCATTGAATGCAGAGTTTACATTGTGTGTTTAATAACTGCTTGGAGTTCAGCTTTAATGTGGACTGATCATCAGACATGGTTTTGGTAATTGCATAAATGCTAAGTAATGCGTTTCAGCACCATATACATGCTGTCTGTATGTATAAAAGAATGGTAAAGCCTAAATCCACCTTTTGCAAAAAAAAAAACGCAGCAACATTAATCTTGTGATCAATGTGTGTGTACAGTTGTTTTTTTTTTTTTTTTTTTTTTTTTTGCAATGAAGCCTGCAGAGACATGCACCTGCAATTGGTAATTCACAAGTGCAATGCACAGGCCCTTGCAATGTCTTCCCCAGCCTCAGGTCCATACAGAGGTACGGAGCCTGGCTGGAGGAAGTGCTGTGAGGGAGAAGGAGTTGCCAGCATGCTCTGCACTTTTCTGCAGAGGCAGATTGGACATGTAGGAATTGATCCCAGACCTGGATGATGCGATTGTGTGGGAGAAGACATGCACAGCTGTAAATACTAAATAAATAAATGCAACCAATCCCAGTTTTCTGCTGGAAGATGCACCCTGCGATTCAGGAAAGGGGGAGGGGTGCTTTGGGTTTAGGAGTCTTCGACCATGCTTCCTGTTACACCTTAAATATGGGTGTAAAATAAAACAGAGAATAAAACACTAAATTTAGCCTTTGATTTAGAATGTGAAATTTGATCTAGAAGGAGAATAATTCTTCATCTGAAGCACACGTGAGAGAAATCTGACGCATCAGATAACATGGATAATTCCGAGAAATCACGTGAGACATACTGAGACAGCTGTGATTTTTTTTTTTCCTTCTGTGTTAGTGATAAGTTCACACAGAATGCTCACCTTGATCATATAACATTTTCAGCACCACAAACTGAAAACACTATTTAATTCATTTTTTATATCCAACTCACGCATCCATCAATGTTTCCAAGCTTTATTTTCTTGAAAAATTACTTTGAACAGTAACTCCTTGGCATTTCTAGCTGCAGCCATCTTGACTAAGGGCAGATGATTCATGTAGCATTTACCTCCTAGAAATCAATCTGACCTTAGCTCAGGCATTCAGGCAGGAGGGTGTGCTCAGCCAAGAAAGCCCCTCCTCTTTTCCTCCAGATGAAAGATAAAAAATGCCTCATGGGATGTATGACATCATTGTAGCCTAGGCCAGAAACCAACTGCAGAAATGGAAACAAATGTTTAAAAAATGTTTAAAACAGGTAAAAATAATATACCTTCCTATCTATTTACTAAGGCTAGCAGCAAAAGGATTACAAATAGTCATAGAAAAAAAGGACAGCTGCCAACTTCATAATCCTCAAGTATTTAGCCATAAAACAGTGAGTACACAGATGGTGCAGACGCGTTTCGGCGATGAGCCTTGTTCACAGCACACATGTGAAGTAAAAATTAACACACACACACACACACACACACACACACACACACACACACACACACACACATATATATATATATATATATATATATATATATATATATATATATATATATATATATATATACCGTATTTATTGGCGTATAACACGCACTTTTTTCCCCTTAAAATCAGGGGAAAGTCGCAGGTGCGTGTTATACGCCGATCCCCTGCGATCCCGAGCTGTCACAACTGCAAAATCACCGACCGCGATTTGAAAATGGCGCCGAAATACAAAGAGCCGGTCCTTGGCTCTTTCCGGCGGCTCTCGTTCACTTTCGGCTCCACTCGTAGTCCCGGGACTACGAGTGGAGCCGAAAGTGAACGAGAGCCGCCGGAAAGAGCCGATGACCGGCTCTGTGTATTTCGGCGCCGGCGGCGCCATTTTCAAATCACGGTCTGCGATTTTGAAGCCCAGGATGGCAGAGACAGGGGATCGAAGGCTGCACTGGGGTAAGGCTGCACTGGGGAAGGCTGCACTGGGGAAGGCTGCACTGACAAGGCTGCACTGACAAGGCTGCACTGACATGGCTGCACTGACATGGCTACACTGACAAGGCTGCACTGACATGGCTGCACTGAGAAGGCTGCACTGGCATGGCTGCACTGACAAGGCTGCACTGGGGAAGGCTGCACTGTCAAGACTGCACTGACAAGGCTGCACTGGGGAAGGCTGCACTGGGGAAGGCTGCACTGACATGGCTGCACTGGGGCAAGGCTGCACTGAGAAGGCTGCAATGATGGGCATTTAAATGTAAGTTTTTTTCCCTTCAACTTCCCTCCTAAAAGTTTTTTTTTCCTTAAAATTCCCTCCTAAATTGGGGTGCATGTTATACGCCGGTGCGTGTTATACGCCGATAAATACGGTATATATATATATATATATATATATATATATATACACACACACACAGAATTTATCAAGGTATGTTCCACCCCTTCTTCAATTAGTAACATGTTGAATTAAACAATAAATAATCAATCACAAAGTGTCAGCAGGTGTAGTGCTGCCAGAAGTAGGATAGGTGTTGTACTGATATTTCCTATCCTCCTTTTGCCAGCACTACACCTGCTGACACTTTGTGATTATTAATTGTTTAACCACTTCAATACGGGGCACTTACCCCCCTTCCTGCCCAGGACAATTTTCAGCTTTCAGCGCTGTCACAATTTGAATGACAATTGCGGTCATACAACACTGTACCCAAACTAGATTTTTATCATTTTCTTCCCACAAATAGAGCTTTCTTTTGGTGGTATTTGATCACCACTGGGGTTATTTTTTGCTAAAACTAAAAAAGACCGAAATTAAAAAAAAAAAAAAAAAAAAGTTCTTTGTGTCTGTTATAAAATTGTGTTTTCGCCTTCACTGACAGGCACTGATGAGTTGGCACCAATATGTATAATCAATGGGCACTGATAGGCGGAACTAATGGGCAGCACTGATGAGGTACTGACAGGTTTTACTGATGGGCACTGTGATAGGCACTGATTGGCACTTTGATGGGCACTGACATGTGTTTCTGCTATGGCACTCACTGGCAGCTGATGGGCACTAATTGGCATTGTTGGTGGCACATCTGATGGGGCTGTGCTGATAATCAATGTGCTGATTATCAGCACAGCACAGACCCCCCCTCTGACAAGGAGAGATGCTGATCGGCTCTCCCTGTCAGCGTGAACCGAGGAAAGTCGTTTACCTGCACTTCCTGGTTCACGCTGTGATCAGCTGTGATTGGTCACAGCTGATCATTTGGTAAGGAGCCTCCGTCAGAGGCTCCTTACTACGATCGGAGATGCAGTGTGTCAGACTGACACACAGCATGACTGATCACTGCACTGCGCGCCGGCATGTTATCCTGCTAGACGTCATATGACGCCCAGTCAGGATAACTGAACCACCACCCAGCTGTCATTCTGCTATAGCCGGGCAGGAAGTGGTTAATTAAAAATGTTACTAATTGAAGGAGGGGTGGAACCTACCTTGATTGATATATATATATATATATAAATTTCATTTTTACTTCACATGTGTGCTGTGAACAAGGCTTATCGCCGAAACGCGTCTGCCACTGTGTACTCACTGTGTTACCAGCTGTCTTTTTTCTATGACTGCATTGTCTTTTGGCGGATGGGAGGACACCACAGCTGCGACACCCAGATTGCAGCTTCCAGTTTGCATTGGAATTTCCACTGTTTTGAGTGTTGCATCTTTTTTGTTTGAGGCTGGGTTCACACATGTGCGGTGCTCCGTTTTCACAGCTAATTGACAAAGTATTTGTTTAGCGTTTCATGTCAGTTTTTGATTAGGATCAGGTAAGGATTGCATCAGTATCAGGTCAGGCTTACATCAGGATCAGGTCAGGCTTACATCAGGATCAGGTCAGGATTTTATCCTGTTCACAATGGAATGTATCTGCAAATCAGATGCATTCCCATAGAAGTTAATGTGCTTGCAATTCGCACCGCAATGCCTAGAAAACGCGTGCGTTTTTTGGGCAATGCGGAGTGCGAATGCAACGGACATATGTGAACCAGCCTCATTCAAATGAACATATTTTAAAATGTAATGTGAATTGGATACGGTGTGGCTGTGCAGGGGTCTAAACTAAATTTTATGAAAATCATATTTTGAATGGTACTGCTTTAGTCCTAATTTAAAACAAAAAAAGAATAATAAAAAATGGGGGTGGGTACAAAACAGTGTTTCATCAAAATGGGGCAACTACACTCCATTCTGAAATAACATGAAGCTGAACTCAAGGTGGGTATAAAATGAATATAATTTAATTCACGTAATTAAAATATAATTTAATGTATATTTTAAATACAGTTAGTATAAGTGCCTAAAATGTGCATTTTTATTTGTTTCCTGGAAGAGGGAGTCGAAAGCTCTGTAAAGCCAGTTTGGCACTGTTTCATGGTTTTATTACAGTATTTTGGCTCCAGAAGCTTGCTGACTATAGGGTGAGCAAAGTGATGACTTTGTCAGAACTCCTCCATTGATCACTCAGCAGGCTAGAAGTAGGTCATTGGTCAAGCTGTACTGCTTAACCACTTCAGCCCCGGAAGATTTGGCTGCTCAATGACCAGGCCATTTTTTTTTTTGTGATTCGGCACTGCGCCGCTTTAACTGACATGACTTTAACGGTCATGCAACGCTGTACCCAAACAAAATTTTTTTCCCCACAAATACAGCTTTCTTTTGGTGGTATTTAATCGCCTCTGCAGTTTTTAATTTTTGCGCTTTAAACATAAGAAGAGCGACAATTTTGTAAAAATAAAAATAAAAAATATAACACAAATAAATTGCAATAAGCGTATATTGATTGGTTTGCACAAAAGTTATAGCGTCTACAAAATAGGGGATAGATTTATGGCATTTTTTATTATTATTTTTACTTGTAATGGTCTGCGATTTTTATCAGGACTGCGATATTATGGTGGACACTTTTGACACATTTTTGAAACCATTGACAATTATACAGCGATCAGTGCTATAAAAATGCACTGATTATTGTGTAAATGTCACTGACAGGGAAGGGGTTAACACTAGGGGGCGATCAAGGGGTTAACTGTGCTCCCTATGTGTGTTTCTAACTGTGGGGGTGATGGGACAGAGACAGAAAGAGAGATTTATACATAGTATGAACACACGATCTGTCTCCTCTCCCCTGAAAGAACTGGGATCTGTGTGTTTACACACACACACACAGAACCCGGTTCTTGCTCTGTCACGAGCAATAGTGGGAGCCCGGCGGTCATCGCGCACTCGCATCGGCCCCCGGCGCACACGTGGTCCCTAGTGGCCAAAAGGTGAAGCGACATAAAGTAACGTTGTGTCGCCCAGCCGTGCCATTCTGCCACAGTAAAACTGCGGCGGCTGGTCAGAAAGCAGTTAAAGACCAGTTCTGGGCTTCAGACTCCCTCATTACCCCCCACCCCACCGTGAAGTCTCCATATGCAGTATTTTTTTCTTTAATATTTACTGGTCACATAATGTATTGAGTCTTTTTCCTCTTTGCTTGTTGTTTGGTGCTGGAGAGTTTTTCATGATGCAGATAGCAGTGCTGACATGATGACTTCAGTGCAGTTACATAATTTTTATGTCAGTACAGGGCACTGTACTTACATGACTGGTGTATTGCAGACTTACCGGCTGCCGTGACCCAACTTAAAACTACCTCACCCACTTTATGTGAATAAGACACAAACAACTTTGAATGGGTTTAAATGGCCATAGCAGCCTTTTTTTTAACAAGGAAAAAACATAAACCATACATATTATTCATGATAACTAACTGAATCTCTTAGAGCAGGTATTTGGAGGCGAGCATGGTCTAACAAATATAATGTATCAAGCTACATTTTCATACCACGGCCCCCAGCCGCAAATACATAGACTCGTGACAATTTGTTACATATTACCACCTGATACAGCCCCGATACCGTTCTCGTCTTACTGACATCACTTATTAGGGAAGGTACCCATACCAAAGATGAGCCCCTCCCATCATTCTCCACAGAAAAATTTTGACCATGCCCACCTTCAAAACCCTGAGACCCCTGCCACAGACGCCCAAGTGAGAAATCTCACACTGGAGCGGCCTGCCACAAACGAATAGCCCTTTGGACACCATCCTGAAGGCCCAAGAACCACATGTCGATGCTGACAGCATTGAAATGAACCCCATCCCCTCACAAATACAGCCAGTTGTCACCCTCCAACTCCATGTGGCGCAAGGCAAGGCCACCATTCCTGACAAAGAATCGTGCCACTTCCTTTTTTAATTTAATTCTCGCCTTATTAAGCCTGTCCACAGAGCGAGCCAGATGCCAAGTGGCTCTACCCATAATGTCGGACCAAATTAAATTAGTGTCCAGGAAAAAGGATTGTACACGCAGGAAGTCCAACTTAATATCCTGAATCAACTCCCTGGCAGACCGGAGCCCAAGATCATTGCTCCCAGCATGCACTACCAAAATGTTCGGGGGTCTACCCATCCTGACATACCGATGCACTTTCAGTAATACCCGGGACCACAGCATGCCCGGAACTCTGATCCACCGCACTTTGGCCATGCTCCGTGGGAAGCTTAATTGCCTGCCTTCTGGTCTGACTGCTGCCCTTTTTGCACCCCAAAAAACATAAGAGTGGCCGAGTATCCACACCAAACAGTCTCTGTCTGAAAAACATGAAATTACAAGAACAAAGGAATAACAGTGTAATGAAACAACCGAAGCAGACAAAGACAAACAAAAAACTAAACACGACCACTACATACAAGGACAGAGGGGTACAATGACAACAAACAGGTTAAAGGAGATGAGGACAAACATACAAACTAAAATGCCGGGATTCCCAGCGACCAATCCGCTGTAAGATCTGGTCACCCAAACCCCATCTTGCCGCCTCCGTGGCGGCCTCTATTCAGAACGAATGGGAAGCATAAGCCGACGGATCAAAAACAGCCACCAGTAAGCATTTTGTAAAGACTGGAAACGAGAAAATGCTGAGCCGTTAGCGTATGTCAAAAAAGGCCCTGGACCAGCCGCCCAGACTCTTAACCAAGTGAGCACGGCTGCGACCGGGCAGGAAGATGAATTGGGAACCCTCCCGAGCACCACGTTAGCCCCACAGCCCAGCTGGTCAGTCTTCTATCTCCTAATGAACAAAGACACTTTGTCCCCCTGAACCGTGACATCTGAAACACCCAAACTACCCCCAACACGAGTAGAAGGACTAAATAGTTCCCCAACCTGAAGAGCCCCGAGAAAAAGCCAAAACGAAAGCAGTCCTAAAGAGAACCGCTTCCAAAGGAGTCAAGCAGACTGCCGGCAACTGTTCCAGGAGTAGACCGAGCATCTCAAAAGAAACGGGACGGCGGAAATCAGGAGACCCACTGACCCTTCCTGTAACCTCGCAAAGCTTTTTTAACCACAAAAGATTTTGTGACATCCGCCACCCCTGAGAGCCGGAACAGAAATGCCAGCCATCTTTCTACTCAGTGAGGAGATCGATACTGCTTCCTCAAAGTTCTTCCCAATGTAATACAGCAAGACCTGCAAGCGATCTTCCTCCTGAAAGCAACCCCCCACCAAACTCACCAATCTGTGCCACTCGCCCCAGACTCGTTCATAAGCTGTCCAAGTAGCAGAACAGACTGCCGGATCAAGCCAGCTACGGCCGAAAGCCGACGTCCCACAAGTGATCCAGGCATGGAATTTCGAGCTGCTCCTCCTCCGGTGCCAACTGTCGGAATTTCTTCCACTGCAGACGAGAAAGGGCATCCGCCACTGTGTTTTCTCACCCCAGGCAAATGGACAGCATATACAAAAGCATTTAAACTCAAACATTGCAAAACCAAACACACAACTGGCGGAGAAGAAGAAATAACAGTGTTAATGGCCTGTACAACCCCTAAATTATCGCAGTGGAACCGCATACGCTTGTTCTGGAATTCCTGGCCCCAAATTTCAACCGCCAATACTATTGGAAAAAATTCCAACAGTACCAGGTTACAGATGAAGTCCGAATTACACCATGACTCCGGCCACCGTCCCGCGCTCCACCGGCCACCAAAATAAGCTGCGTACCCAACCGAGCCGGCCGCATCCGTATATAGTTCCAAATCAAAGTTAGTAACCGCCGCTTCCATCCACAAGGACCGCCCGTTATACTGGTCAAGGAACGTTTCCCAGACTCGTAGATCTTCCCGATGGGCCTTGTGGAGTCGCACATAATGATGCAGGGTTTTTTGCCCCCGCGGTGGCAGCAGCCAGCCGCCGGCAAAAAACCCGTCCCATAGGCATGATGCAGCAGGAAAAGTTGAGCTTGACCAGAAGCGACTGTAGGGAGCGCAATTGCAGCTTCTTGCAACTACGCGCATGAGTAACCGTCCCACGAAGATCCTCCAGCTTTTCGACAGGTAGCCTGCATTCTGTCCTAAGCGTATCAATGATGATACCCAGAAACTGCAGATCCTCAACGGAACCCTCTGTCTTTTCAGGCGCCAATGACACCCCGAAAATCTAAAATATATGCTGTAACGTGGCCAACAAGATCTGGCAAGTCCGAGTCCCACGAGGGCCGACCATCAAAAAGTCGTCCAAATAATAGATAACAGACTGTAAGCCAGACAAATCACGCACTACCCAGTCCAGAAAGGAACTGAACGTTTCAAAAAAGGAACACGAAATAGCGCAGCTCCTAGTGCCGCGGCCAATCCTAGTGGTCACTTCAGGGCTCAGACGCTCAGGAGGGTGGGACCTCCTAGCCAGTAATGGACGGGGGCAGGAAAAGCAGGATCCTGCCCCAACCCCTGCAGCATACCTGCCATCTGCATCTGGAGCCACTGGGGCCCGTTAGCCATCGCAGCTGCCCGCAGTTGGGAAAGCAAGCCCTCGATTTCTGCCATGGTAAGGCCTGACAAAACTAGCCTACTCAGAACTCACAGGGACGCAGAAATTTCACTTGCTATGCCTGGCTCCAACTAATCCTAGTAAACTCCCCCTCACTGCCTATACCCCCGTTGGCCCCACCCTGACCCAGCTTGCTCCACCCTACCACGCCTTACTATTGTCCAATAGCTAAGGCCAGAAATTATTTAAAGATTTGTTTCTAATCTGCCTAACTATAGCCTACGCTGCACCACCAATCATGTAGACCTTACACTTAATGCTGGGCATATCATTACAGGCCTGTTCTGTATCTGCACTTACAGTATGTCCTCATTCAACTTAGAAGACTAAGGACATCTTGTGGTGGACAAGAGGTATTACAAGAAATAGAGAGGAGTTAAAGGATTCACATTTGAAAAAGAAAATACATTATTTTTTAAAAATCACGGTTTTCCAGGAAAGAAAAAAAAAGTGCATTTATTTATTATTTTACAGCAGCCTGCAAAGCATTGCATGCACAATCATTGTAAGGCTCCTACAAACACTTCCTTCAGCTGTCTGCCTGTACCTTTGTATGGGCTGTCAATTTCAGAGCTGTAGGAAGCATCAATGAACTACAAGGGAGCCGATCAGCAGGCTTGTAGTCTATTGAGTACTACAAGTCTGTCTGTCATGGTGGCATACGGGATTTTTAGTTCACTCATTTATAGATCTCAGCGAATGAATGACATGGCTGTGTGAGTGGAGCCCCCGCACAGTCTTGCTGATTTTAAATGTGATAGTAGCTGTGAGGCAGGGGTGTTAACCCCTGCCACCTGTCTTAGGCCCCTTTCACACAGGCAGAGTGATCGAGTCCGCCTGTCAGTTTTTCAGGTGGACCCACTATTGTTCTCTATGGAGCGGTGGATGTAAACAGATGTGTCCACTTGCACACGCCGACATCCAATCCGATACGCTAAACCAGACAAATGGAGATCCAATTCGCTAGACGGATGGGGAACAGATCTCCATTTGTCTGGTTTAGCGGTCCATTTACACCCAACTGTGGCGGGCTGTGTCTGTGTCCCCTCTTCAGATGCGGAGCGGACCAGCCATCTTCCTACGCAGAGGGGATCAGGGGACAGATTCCCTGCTGAACAGGTGGACACCTGGCAGAGTCCTCCCCCTGTGAAAGGAGCCTTAGGCTTGGGGGGGGGGGGGGGGGTGGTTTGAGGATGGGAAGGGAGGCATTTGGGCCATGTTACAACCTAAATATGGGTGTTACCTGTAACATGGTGCAAAAAATGGGATTGTAGACTTTAAGCATTGCCATTGGGATTGCATTTATTTTTACACAGGCTAGGGGCACATTTATAAATTTATCCTGAAATTGGGCTATAAGTGCACCAGAGAACAGTGGAACTCACTGGCCTGGCTATGCTGACTGGCATGGCTGTCCAGATCACCAGTCTGTCTAGCCAAAATTACAAATCTTTTGGCAATTAGGACCATTGCATGAGTGTATTTTGCTATTTGAGTGGAACTCCAGACAAGCTAAGTCTATTTGTGTGCCACCCCCCCCCCCCCCTTATAAAACTTTAATATATACAGTATCTCACAAAAGTAAGCACACCCCTCACATTTTTGAAAATATTTTATTATAGCTTTTCAATACTGAAGAAATGACACTTTGCTACAATGTAAAGTAGTGAGTGTACAGCTTGTATAACAGTGTAAATTTGCTGTCCCCTCCAAATAACTCAACACACAGCCATTAATGTCTAAACCGCTGGCAACAAAAGTGTGTACACCCCTAAGTGAAATTGTCCAAATTGGGCCCAATTAGCCATTTTCCCTCCCCGGTGTCATGTGACTCATTAGCGTTACAAGGTCTCAGGTGTGAATGGGGAGCAGGTGTGTTAAATTTGGTGTTATCGCTCTCACTCTCTCATACTGGTCACTGGAAGTTCAACACGGCACCTCATGGCAAAGAACTCTCTGAGGATCTGAAAAAAAGAATTGTTGCTCTACATAAAGATGGCTATAAAAAGATTGCCAAGACCCTGAAACCGAACTGCAGCACGGTGACCAAGACAGCGGTTTAACTGGACAGGTTCCAGTCAGAACAAGAATCGCCATGGTTGACCAAAGAAGTTGAGTGCACATGCTCAGCCATATCCAGAGGTTGTCTTTGGGAAATAGATGTATAAGTGCTGCCAGCATTGCTGCAGAGGTTGAATGGGTGGGGGGGTAAGCCTGTCAGTGCTCAGACCATACACCACACACTGCATCAAAATGGTCTGCATGGCTGTCATCCCAGAAGGAAGCCTCTTCTAAAGATGATGCCCACAGTTTGCTGAAGCCAAGCAGACTAAGGACATGGATTAGTGGAACCATGTCCTGTGGCCAGATGAGACCAAGATAAACTTATTTAAATCAGATGGTGTCAAACGTGTGTGGCGGCAACCAGGTGAGGAGTACAAAGACAAGTGTGTCTTGCCTACAGTCAAGCAGAGTGGTGGGAGTGTCATGGTCAGGGGCTGCATGAGTGCTGCCGAAACTGGAGAGCTACGATTCAGTGAGGGACCCAAGAATTCCAACATGTACTGTGACATACTGAAGCAGAGCATGATCTCTCCCTTCGGAAACTGGGCCACAGGGCAGTTTTCGAACATGATAATGACCCCAAACACACCTCCAGGATGACCACTGCCAGAAGCTGAGGGTGAAAGTGATGGACTGGCCAAGCATGTCTCTAAACTTAAACCCCATTGAGCATCTGTGGGGCATCCTCAAACGGAAGGTGGAGGAGCACAAGGTCTCTAACATCCACCATCTCCGTAATGTTGTTATTAAGTGGAAGAGGATTCCAGTGGCAACCTGTGAAGCTCTGGTGAACGCCATACCCAAGAGGGTTAAGGTAGTGCTGGAAAAAAATGGTGGCCACACACAATATTGACACAATTTGGACATTTTTACTTAGGGTTTACTCACTTTTGTTGCCAGGGGTTTAAACATTATTGGCTGTGTGTTGCGTTTTTTTTGAGGGGACAGCAAATTGACACTGTTATACAAGCTGTACCCTCACTACTTTACATTGTAGCAAAGTGTTATTTCTTCAGTGTTGTCACATGAAAAGATATAATATATTTACATAAATGTGAGGGGTGTACTGTGAGATACGGTATATACTTACTTTACACCTGGCTTCTGTCCGTAGTGCCTATGGAAGTGACATCATCATTTTTCCTGTAAAATCCCAGGGAATGCCAAGTAGCCCAAATCTCAGGAGAAGATGAACCGACGCTGTGCTGCTTCTTTGAGATTTGGAGTACTTAGCATTCCCCAGGTTGACATTGCTTGGAGTGTAACGTCCCCTTTAAATGTGTAATTTTACATCAACACCCACAGTAAGTAAGATATGAACAATTTTCCCTACAGGCAAAGAAACCAGATTTCCCAGACAGGAGACGCTTGGATGCTTCACACAGTAGTTGATTTGAATACCAGGTTTGAGGCTGTTTTATGTATATTGGTGACTGTATTTGAAATGTGTATTTTCATCATGCTGTGCCATTTACTTCCTTTTCACAAAATTATGAACTTTTTGATAATGATTTGCCTAATTCTTCATACACTAGAGGGCCAACAATTTTTGGGACACCTAACTAGAACACCCACGTAATAGATCAGCCAGCGTGTTGATTGAAAAAACTGAACAGACTCCAAATCCATATGTAGCAAGGTCTCAGGCCTCCTTCAGTCTAATGAGAACCTTCAGGGCCAGACAGCTAACATCCTTCTATGTATGGTGAGTTGCAAGGTATAGTGGGTGTAATGTAAGGTAGATTCATGGGCGCCAGATACTTCTTGAATGCAAAGATGTTTTATTTCTCTTAACAGAACTTTGGGAGAGCGGGTTAGGGCCAGGACACCCTTAGGAAGTTGCAATGTCAATTAGCAGACTGAGACTTCTACAGGAGGACAGTCATGCAGGGAAAGGCATCCAGGAAGGCGCCACATCTGCATGTGTAGGAATGCTGTCTCCTATGGCAATAGTCTTTAACAGTTTCTAACCCAAAGTGTAACAGTTCCGTCACTTCCACTATAATCACTTCTTGTAGTTCTTGAGTCCACTGAACTCCCAGTCTCTCTCTCACTAGACTAGATGATTCACTGCCACTGAATCCCTTGAGCTCTTCCAATCTTCACTGTAGTATCTTCCTCAAGCGTCACCCCCGCTTCTCTGCTGGGTCCCCTAGCTTGGCACTCCAGATACTTGTCAAGCTTCACCCTACTGGCCTGCTTGGTCCCTGGCTTGACACACAAGGCTTCTCTGCAAGCATCACCTCCACTGGCTGGGTCCCTGGCTTGACACCTGCTGAAGTTTCCCGATTCTTCACCGTTGGTGAGAATTCTCACGGTTGGTGAGAATTCTGCTCCGCTACTTGTTTCGGCTACTCACTGTGGTCCCTGGTAATAAGGTGGATGGTCCCTTAGTGGCAACAGATTCCCCTCTACCTCTGACCACGACAAGTTCTCTGGCTGGCAGAACCGTCACTTCTGGTTGGACTGCAAGCCGCAATCCAAACCCTGCGCTGCTCTCTTGCTTCTGGATAGGCCCTCAGACAGCCTAGCAGCCAGATGTGCCCGAGATAGGCCCAAACTCCAGCCTAGCAGCCGGGCAATACAACACACGTCTACCCAGACAGCTATCCAGGTGGCACAGAACCCTGATCACCTGAGATCACCCAAATATATAGGTTCTCCCAGCAGGCCAAGGGATTTAAGAAAACCCCTGCCCATTGGCTGAGATACCCCATATACTCATAATCTGACCTTGCATTGCCCTTATCTAATTCCGGTAAGTGCCTGGCCACCTATCAGCAAAAGAGAGAGGTGCAGGAATTACAGACTTATGCTGTGTACACACGATCGCACATTCCGACAACAAAATCCATGGGTTTTTCCAACGGATGTTGGCTAAAACTTCTCTTGCATACACACGGGCACACAAATCTTGTCGGAAATTCCGATTGCCAAGAACGTACGATCAAGCTCTTCTGCTTGATTCCGAGCCTGCGTGTAACTTTGTGCATCGGAATTGTGTACACACAATCGGAATTTACGACAACGGATTTTGTTGTCAGAAAATTTGAGATCCAGATCTCAAATTTTGTGTGACGGAAATTCTGATGGAAAATTTCCAATGGAGCCTACACACCATCGGAATTTCCGATAACAAGCTCCCATCGAACATTTTCCGTCGGAAAATCCGACCGTGTGTACGAGGCATTAGAGTGAAATCAATTGATCCTCAACAATTTGCCAAGGTAACTATACCTAGCAGGTAAATTTCGGAGCAACCCTGCCTAAACTCCAGGGTGCTACATCCTCCCCCTGCCTACAAAACTAAGTCTCGGAGAAAAAAATATATATATAATTTGAGTTCTCTAGCCTGAGAGCGAATGTCCTGGCAAAAACTGGGATGAGTGGGGAAACAGGGAAAGAACAATAGTATATATGGCGTACCACATTAAACATAAGTATCAGACACATGAAATGATCGATCATATATGACAAAGAAATACCAAAAAAAATGTATGTACAATGTTAAAGGTAGAAATAAGAAATGACTTTACTTCCTAATATATACAATGATAAGATGATATAAAAAATTTTAGTGTTGTCATCAGGCTAGATCCCTGTCTCTCCTTGACCAAGAAAGACGCACCAATACAGCAACACCTGAAAGAGAACAGCAATGCACATGCATCCTATCCTATTGTAATATGGTGCAGTATATACATACGTGATTAAATGGTTTTCTATTGTCCTCAGGCGAAGACAGCATAGCAGTATATACACCCTATAAAATATCTGCATTATATACATAACTAGAAAAGGTACAATTTCTGGGGAAATTGTGAAAGTGTTCTTGCCTCTACAACTGGAGTGGGCGGAGTAACTGGGTGGGGTGGAGTGGCTTGAGTAACTGTGAAAAGTGTTAAAAAGCTTAATATTTTAAAAAGTATAAATAGTAGTAAAAAAGTTCCATCATTCGCTGAAAGAGCTGAACATTTTTTTCAAAAGTAATTTTTTTTTTCAAAAATGAATTTTTTTTAATCAAAAATGATTTTTTTTTCTTCAAAAATGATTTTTTTTTTCAAAAGTAATTTTTTTTTTCAAAGGTAATTTTTTTTTTCAAAAATGAATTTTTTTATTTCAAAAATAATTTTTTTTTCGAAATTATTATTTTTTTTAAAGTAATTTTTTTTTCAAAAATAATTTTTTTTTTCAAAAATATTTTTTTTTTTCAAATATATTTTTTTTTCAAAAATAATTTTTTTTTTAAAAGTAATTTTTTTTTTCAAAAATATTTTTTTTTTTCAAAAATAATTTTTTTTTTTTCAAAAATATTTTTTTTTTCAAAAATATTTTTTTTTTTTCAAAAATGATTTTTTTTTTCAAAAATTATTTTTTTACTTTTTTCAAAAAAATTTTTTTTTTTCAAAAATATTTTTTTTTTTACATGGGGCGGTCATAATGTTTTGGCTGATCATGGGGTGGTCATAATGTTTTGGCTGATCATGGGGTTGTCAGCTTTTGTCACTTCCCACTCTAGTTTTGAACATTTCGCCATTCATTCCTATGGGACCAATTTCGCAGCAAAAACATCATTTCGTGGACCATTCGGCAAAACATTCCACAAAGTAATAACACACCAATCGGGAACAATCCGCTCGTTTCGGTATATTATTTGTCTCTGTAGTGTGAAAACTGTGGGAGGAGTCTACAAGCATTATCAAGTCTAGCAGATGAAGTCACATGCATTTGGAGTGTCTCAGCATCTTGTGTTTACAACCACTGTTTCCTAGCAACGCTCATGCCCTGTTTATGCTTCCCAAATACTACTTCATCAAAACTGCCCCATCAGAATTACCCCATCAAAACTGCCCCATCATATTCCTCTATTATAAATCAGTACATGGTGTGTCTGTCCCCTCCCCCGGGCTCTGTAATCAGCTGAGATGCTCCAGCCACCTTCCCCCCTGTGTATAACAGAAGCTTTGGTAACCATGGCAACAAAACAAACACTAACAGTACACTCTGATTAATGGCTAAAATTTCCTGAAATGACCTCTAAACAAATGGCCGTATTTTAAAAACTATACATCCTACAGCGAAGATCTTTATATTGTGAGAATCACAAGACCCAGACCTAGATTTTGATACATAGTATGTCTCTGAAATATTAAAAATGGAGGCACAGTCGCAGTTTAGAAATTGCCCTTCAAATTTGGAGGGGGCTAGAGTGTAGTTTCAATGAATGTCAATGGACGGCGTGAGTTGCAAACAAATGGTCATATTGTGAAAACTATCAAGACTATGGCTTAGCCGTGGACATGTTTAGTGGCAGCAGGGATAGCTGAACGTTTTGATATAAGATTTGTGTAGGTGGGCTTGAAAATGAGGGAGTGGCGGCAGTTTAGAAATCATGTTCTGATTTTCCAGCTTTTGTCATCTCCCACTCTAGTTTCCCCATTCATTCCTATGGGACCAATTTCGCCGCAAAAACGACGATATTTCGTGAACCATTCGGCGAAACGTTCCACAAAGTAATAGCACACCATTCGGGAACAATATTACTTGTCTATGTAGTGTAAAAACTGTGGGAGGAGTTAGGGTGGTAAATTTGGCTATAATAATAAGAATAATATATATGTGAGATAACAGTAAGTGGTCTTGCTATGCAAGAACACTTAATGAAAGCAGGCCCCATTCTCAGCTGAGAATGCCACCTCTATTTCTAATCAAACAAACTTTGTTGGGTTTCATCAAGTAAACAGTCCTGATGCATAGATGAGTCAATTTCCTTTTCCCAAAGAAAGGTAAGAATTTGTCCCTTTGCCACAACCTATGCTACATAACTACACACCCAGTGTCCATGACGCGTTACATTCCATCAATTTCACTCAGGGTGGACAACACTTCCCAGCAGTTTCCCTTCTTCTCAGGGACAACTCCGGGGACAGGAAGCATGACTGCAATCAGGCAACAAGCAGCCAGGTCATGATGCAAGAGACCGCACTTTGAGGATATCGTTGCAAGGGGACCCATGTCCCAATCTGTCCACATGACAGCCTTATCAGGGTGTATCACCCCAACAACTTCAAAATTAGCCAATGTGGCTCAGGTGGGCACTCCCTGCATCAGCTGGCAGCATTCAGTCCAGCACAATCCTGGCAGTACAGCCCTCTGGAATGTTCTCCACTAACAACAACTGATATGCGAGTTTGAAGTGGCTGTCAGCATAGCGTCCTTGGCGTCAAACATATTTGTAAGGCATCTTTATGGCATTTACTGGCAGTGTTGTGTCTTCTCCTTTGGCATTTACGGTGACAACATAGTGTTTAGCATCATCCTTGTCTGGCCTACGGAGGATTACGCTGTCCAGATTAATTTTACCGCCGCAGCCCCAGGTGTATAGCACAGGGGTACATCTTTCGGCCACCTTGGGTGACAGTTTCAGAAAGTCTATTTTGAGAAGGATCCGGAGGAAACTGCGCACAGCTTCATCCACCCATTGGGTTTCTTCCTCCAAGATTTCCTCTTCCAGGTGAGCGGGTATGTAGGGGTATAGGTACCCATATTCCTCTGCTACTTTCTTTATTATGATCTACTGTACCTTGGACAGCCGAGGCAGGGTCTCAGGGTCTCCATATCCGAGTAGGACTTGTGCATCTGGAGCACGCTGAACCGAGCACCTAGCAACCAAATCTGGCTTATGATCAGACTTAATTACAGGCATGGGCTTCATTTCCACATTGGCGGCAACAACAGCGGGAACTTCACCTTCCTGCACATCACTCATTTGCTCCTCATCGCTGTCACTCCACTTCCCGGTGCAAGACAAAGTATCCAAAAATAGTTCAGACAGATCCTCAGATGGAATGTCTGAATCTGTAATGGTAGAACACTCATCGGCTGGGATGTAGTTGCACCTGACGCTTGCTTTAACTGGAGCAACTGCATAATCCCCTTTAAAAGCTACAGTCATCAACTCCCCTACAGGCACACTGCTTTCATTCCTCACTGGCTTACCCAGCTCCTGTATTCTTTTCCCCAGTGGCTCGGACATTAAGGCTAGCAGTTGGGCCCGACCGCAGCCTCGAGGAGCGACTGGTGCGCTGGGTCCTGGGGTAGTCATTGAGGCAGGGGTAGCAGCTTCCTGAACAACTCTGGTGATGGCAGGTGGACTCTGGATATCACTCCCAGCCGGGATAGCGACATTCTTGTCCCAATCGACCTGTAGTAACCACGGAGGTTGAGTTGGGGAGACAACTTAAAACAGGTGCTTTTCACAACATCCACAGATGATCCAAGGCCTCAACTGCATGGTCAGGCCGGAACATCTCCCGCAGATAAGTCCCAAGGCCTCATAGCCTCCAGCCGTATACAGGGCACGTTTACCCTTCGGTGTATATAGCACTCCGGTGTCAGTCAGGACAGGTTTTGCATCGCTTGGACTGAAAAACACCCAGAGCATACTTTTTCCAATCTGCCATCTCGCTTATGAACTGCGCCATATTTCTCTCCAACCCACAAACAGGCACACGTGACAGCCCTTCCTTATCCTCCTCTGCAAAACTGCAATGGAGTCCACTTTTGAGTCTATTTTAACCCTCACATAGCTGGCAGGAAATGTCAAAAGACCAGGCTGATCCTCTCCCATGATCAATGAGACTTGTCATGCATTCTAACAACGTGGGGAAGAACCAACAACAGTCTATTAGAAGTATAGATGTTAATCTAAGATGAATGCAGCATGTTATCAAAAAATACTGCAGGAACATTTGCATTCATCAGCCAGGAAGCTGCGCATGAGACGTACTTGGACATTCCAACATGACAATGATCCAAAACACAAGGCCAAGTCGACCTGTCATTGGCTACAGCAGAATAAAGCGAAGGTTCTGGAGTGGCCATCTTAGTCTCCTTACCTCAATATCATTGAGCCACTCTGGGGAGATCTCAAAACGTGCAGTTGATGGAAGACAGCCCAAGAATTTACAGGAACTGGAGGCTTTTTGCCAAGAGGAATGGGCAGTTTTACCATCTGAGAAGATAAAGAGCCTCATCCACAAATACCAAAAAAGGCTTTAAAGTGGTTGTAAACCCTTACAGACCACTTTAACCTACAGGTAAGCCTAGATTAAGGCTTACCTGTAGGTGCAAGAAATATCTCCTTAACCTACACGGTTAAGGAGATATTTTCCTAAAAACGGGCACCGATGTCTACGGCACAGGCGCACTGAGCGTGCCGTTGGTGAAGGCGATCATGCGTCGGAGTGACTTTTTTTTTTGAGAGGGTTTACTTCCTCTTTAAGCTGTCATTGATGTTAAAGGGGGCAATACGCAGTATTAAGTACTTTTGATCAGGGTCATTTGGGTAGTGTCTGTTGCCAATATGATTTAAAAAGAGTAAACACAGTTGATTGATAATAAATGGCTTCAGCCAAACACTAACCATGAGTGAAAGAAAAGTTTGTGTTATTATTCATATTCTCTGAAACATGGCCCAGAAATCAAATTCTGCCAGGGTATGCAAGCTTATGAGCACAACTGTATATAAATATCTTGGGAGATTAGCTTGTGGGATCACCTTTTCTGGAAATTAAGGTCAGCCTTCAGGCAGTTTTTTTCAAATCTAGCAGGTTGCCAGCTTGATTTAAAAGAGGTTTTCAAAGTCATGAAAACAAAAACCAGTAAAGTAAATCCTTGCCGTCTGGCGCTAAACTAAACAGTAGACTCCTCTCTATACCGTGTGGGGCTGGTCCCTGAGTCTCAGGCCAGAGCTCTGCTGTGCTCTCTTTCTGCTCATGTAAAGTCCACCTGAGCGTGGACCACAACACCTGGACCGGAACCAAGCCTGCCACAGAGGCTGGGAAAACCCAGGCCAAATTCCAGTTCAGTCTCTTACAATAGAATGCATGCGAGGTGAAATATACTGATTATCCATTACCTCACCATGCATACCGTCACATATCCTTTTCCTCTGCTCAAGCCCCTGCGGCTAAGCAATTGTCCCAAGCATACAGTGCATGTGGGAGAGGGCATCCGCATTGTTTTGGAGCTTGCTCGGCCTATGCTTTACTGTAAACTTAAAAGGGCTGTAAAGCCAGGAATCATCTTGTCACGCAGCCATTTTTCTCCCTGTTGCCACACATCCACTTTAGGGGAGCATGGTCGGTGACCAGCTTAAATGACCTTCCCAACAAGTAATACTTCAGGGAGTCTAATGCCCCGAATGTCCGATCGGAGCGTGTTGTCGGAAATTCCGACCGTGTGTGGGCTCCATCGGACATTTTCCATCGGATTTTCCGACACACAAAGTTGGAGAGCAGGAGATAAAATTTTCCGACAACAAAATCCGTTGTCGGAAATTCCGATCGTGTGTACACAAATCCGACGGACAAAGTGCCACGCATGCTCAGAATAAATAAAGAGATGAAAGCTATTGGCCACTGCCCCGTTTATAGTCCCGACGTACGTGTTTTTCGTCACCGCGTTTAGAACGATCGGATTTTCCGACAATTTTGTGCGACCGTGTGTAGACAAAACAAGTTTGAGCCAACATCCGTCGGAAAAAATCCTAGGATTTTGTTGTTGGAATGTCCGAACAAAGTCCGACCGTGTGTAAGCCCTATAAGTCCCATTTAATAGTGAGACACTCCTTTTCAACAATGGCATAGTTTTTTTCATGCTTGTTCAGTTTCAGTTTGCTCAGGTATACAACCGGGTGCTCCTCGCCATCTCTGTTCTGAGATAGTACATCCCCTAGGCCCACCTCAGAGGTGTCTGTCTGTACCACCAATCCCTTTGTGAAGTCCGGGGTCACTAGCAACGGTAGGACACAAGGGGCCTGCTTTTATTTCTGAAACGCTTCCTCGGCTTCAGGATTCCATTTGACCATGACCGACCCTCTACCCTTCCTCAGGTCGGTGAGAGGGGCGGCAATGGTGGCAAAGTTGGGTATAAACCGTCTAATGCCCCGTAATGCTCAAACTTGTTTTTTGTTTACCGGTTGGGGCCATTTTTGAATTGCCTCAATCTTATTGGTCTGAGGCTTGACCAGTTCCTGGCCAATAATGTACCCAAGGTATTTGGCCTCCTCCAGGCCTATGGCACACTTTTTTTGGGTTGGCCGTGAGACCTGCTACCTTAAGGGAATCTACCACTGCTTGTACTCCGGGCAGGTGCGAATCCCAATCTGGGCTGTGGATGACCACATCCTCCAAATAAGCAGCTGCATATGGGCAATGTGGTCTCAAAGTTTTGTCCATCATTTGCTGGAATGATGCAGGGGCCCCATGCGGACCAAAAGGCATCCGCTTGTACTGAAACGAGCCCTCAGGAGTAGAAAAGGCAGTCTTCTCCTTGGCCAATTTCAGTTAGTGGTATTTGCCAATAGCCTTTCGTTAGGTCTAGGGTTGTTATGTAGCGGGCCTGTCCACGAGTTCGTTGACCCAGGGGATCAGGTATGCATTGAACTTGGACACACTGTTAGGTTATGTAACTACTTTAGGAAACTTAATAGTGCCATCGGGCTTTGGGACCAGCACTATGGGGCTCGATCAATCACTGTGGGACTCCATCACGTCCAACTCTAACATATTTCTGATTTCCTTAGCGACTGCCTCTCGCCTGGCCTTTAGGATTCTATATGGCTTTACATTTACGCGAACCCCAGGTTCTGTCACTATATCATGCTGGATCACAAACGCCCTAACGTCACTTTGTTGTGCGATGGACAGGGAATCCGTTATGGGGACGTCAGGTGTCAACGGTACCGTGTCTGTTGAGGTTTCCTTTTTCCTGGCTGGTAGACTTTGTGGTTAGCAGCTTGGGAGCTCATGCTGAATATGGACGCCGGCACCAGGAAATGACTACCCTTTGAAGTTCATTATCTTTGGGTGTCTCTCCAGTAGCACCTATAGGAACGTGATGTAGTTTTCCACACAGCATTGTGAACCCCTTCAAGAAACTATGAAGTAGCCGTGTCCTCTCTCCTGATTCTCGCATGGATGCATTTTCATAATTGGTATTGTGCCATTAGTCCTCATGAGCTCCCAATATAAATATCTCCTTATATCACGGGGTGTCGATACTGTGATCATCTCTTCTGTCTTGGATGGTCTTCATTCATAATAACACACATCCCTCCCTACGGGTGATTAGGCATTTTTCTGGACTACAGGGGGCAGTGAACTCTGGGGGTATCCCTCCTCCCCTCTCCTCTCACTTGACACTTCGGATCCTGCGACTTCCCCGGAACTTTTTTTTTAGGTTGTTCTTATCATGTGTACTGTTGTTGAATAATCGAAAATCCTCGTCCATTTTCCTGATGAAGCCTTCCTGGCGAAACATGTTGAAATTTGTGGACGTGGTTATGATCAGAATTCTTTGTGATTACAGTTTTTTCTCTTCATTTGTCAATATTAGGTTGAGGATGTTTACCTTTGACTATGAATGTAAAACTGTTTTCACATTTTATTGTTCTTTTTTGTAAAACTACATTAATAAATATTTGGTATAAATTTTTTAACTGATAGTGCTCTTCTTTATATTGGGTGTACCTTTAAAATCCCATTTCCTACATATATTTTTGCTTTGGTAGACTTTGTAGTTTACCTCTCCTACCCTTTTAACAACCTCAAAAGGGACCCTGCCACTTGGCTAGGAACTTACTTTCCACCGTGGGAACCAGTACCAAAACTCTGTCCCCGGGGGTGAAAGTACGGACCTTGGCACCCCAATCATAGACCCTCCTCTGGGCCTCCTCGGCTCTCTTCATATGTTCTCGCACCAGGGGCAGGACAGCTGCGATTCGATCCTGCATCAAGGAGACATGCTCTATGACGCTTCTATATGGGTTGGCCTCTCCTTCCCATGTTTCTTTGGTGACATCTAGCAGCCCCCTGGAATGTCTATCATACAAGAGCTCAAAAGGGGGGAATAGTCTGTGGATGCCTGCAGAACCTCTCATATGGCAAACATGAGATAAGGTATCAGAAAATCCCAATTTCTCCCATCTTTGTCGACCACCTTTTTCAGCATACTTTTCAAAGTTTTATTAAATCTTTCCACAAAACCATTCGTTTGGTGGTGGTGAACAGAGGTAATGATATGGGAGATTTTGTATAACTTACAGTTCCTTGGTAAACCTGGACGTAAATGGGGTGCCCTGATTGGAAAAGATCTCTTTTGGGATCCCCACTCGACTAAACACCTGGACTAACCCCTTTTTCCAATTCCACTTGAGCCTCTGCTAACTGCCGGTTCATCTTCTGCTGGGATGCCTATTGTGCTGCAGCGTCCTCTGCGACTTGGCGGTTCATCTCCTGCTGGGCCACCTGTTGTGCTGCAGCAGCCTCTGAGACTTAGCAGTTGGTTTCCCGCTGAGCTGCATTGGCCTGTAGCAGGGCCTAACATTTCCTCCATCTTTAGAAATTGCTCGCTGAGTCCACCACGTGTGGGCTATTTACAATTATCTATTACCTCACCTCGTATACCGTCACAATATAGTATATATATATATATATATATATATATATATATATATATATATATATATATATATATATATATATATATATATATATATATATATATGGTGAAGTTGGGGGTTTCTTTAGCTTCAGTGTAGGGCTTACCAGTGAGCTGAGACACACCAGATATGCCGTTTAAGTCCATACAGAATTCCCACGCAGGGGTTTCAACTTGCCACAGCACCAGTACGTTGTAACTCTATTTCTAAGAAGTCTTCCAGGGCAGTATCCGAGAGATAGGCTCCTCCTTCCTGCAACAGGAAACATATTAGTCCACCATTATAAATTTGTTAGTCTCACCTGTGTGCCTCAGTAGTATTAAAGCGTTGAAGGAACTCTCAGTAAGACAAAGTGTCCCCACAATACTTGGTACTATCCAGGGCTTTTTTTCAGGGGGAACTTGGTGGAACTCAGTTCCACCACCTCTGGCTCAGACCCTTTGGTGCCTGCTCACCACAATCACTTGTAAACACAGAAGTCTGAGTTCTGTGTTTACAAGTGACAGGTCTGCACTCTGTGTGTAACCCCCATGAACTCTGCACTCTGTATGTAATGCAATCCTGATATGTAATGCCCCTTTAATACCCTTCTACTGTTTGTGAAATATGACCACACCCACTATTTGATGTGATTTGTGGGCGAGGGGTTTTGGGGGGTCGTGGTTGAGTTCTAGTACCTATTGTTTGAGAAAAAAAGCCCCGGTACTATCGCTTAGGGTGGGAACTAATGCTGCCCTGCAAGACTTCTTAGAAAGAGAGTTACCAGGTAACTAACTCTGTTTTCTCCAATCGTTTTCCAGGGCAGAATCCGAGAGGATGGATCAAGCAATACCTATTAGGGTGGGGATAAGGCCTGGAGCACCTTGCGACCAATGTCTGGTACGGGGGTTTGGTCACACTATATGGTCACATAGTGCTAAGCCCACTTACTGCAACAAAGTACCCCAAATTAGTGGGTCCTAGTCTAGTAATAGAATGGAATGTGGGCTTAGCACTTAGCACTATATGACCATATAGTGTGACCAAACCCCCGTATTTTTTTTAATATGTTCAGGTGTTTTTAACTAGCCTTGCAGGAAATGTCATTCTTGTATGTGTGCTCTGTAAAATATTTTGTACTGTTTGTAGGTCTTATAGCAGCACCATCTTGAATTTAAACGTATTGGAGGGTCTGCCCCCCAAATATGTTTTTGTCCATTCTAGGGTACTGGCGTCTGTGGTGATCCTGACAGGGTTGGCTTGCGTCCATCTGCGCCCCTCGGCGTAATGGAGCGGATTGAGCCACCACTGAAGAGATTGTTTGACCAACTGAGGGATAGGAATGGACATCTCTAAGGATGATGGATCGCCATCCTACTGGGACAAAATGTGATTCTGTATAGGCCTCATGTGGAGCTGTGCCCGGGTGATGGCTGGGATCGAGGACGTCATCAGTCCTAGCACTGCCTCATTCTTTTCTTCCATCAGGAAGGTTTTGGTTACTGTGGCTTCTAGCACATAATCCAAATATACACCTCTGGCTTGGGGTCAGCTGTGATTTTTCTGTATTTACTATCCACCCCAGGTTTTGTGGATAGGAAATACTTGCACAGAGGTTGTTTTCTAGGTTCTTTGCTGTATCTGCAAAGAACAGCACATTGTCTAGGTATGGTATCACGCCTATGCCTTGCTGTCTCAGGCCCTTTAACATTTCTGCCATAATCTTTGAGAAGATTCTGGGCACAGAAGAGATGCCGAAAAGGCAAAGATGTCTACTGCAGATGCAGGGTGGCCTCCGGCCCCTGGATCGTGAACCTTAATTATCTTTGATGACTTTATGGGTACATGTAGGTATGCATTTTGCAAGTCTTTTGTGGCCATGCATACCCCTGCTCTTCTGTTTAGAGGCCTCCTTGTTAAATCTCCTGGACTGATAAAAGGGTGCCTTCCCCTGTTTCTTTTTAGCTTGGGGAAACCCTTTGTTCTTCGCTGCGGTCCTGTCCAGGACTGTTTCCAAGTCTGGCCCGAACAGCAAATTTTCTGTGAATGGAATCCCGCGCAGCCTATTCTTGGAGGCGATACAGAACAAGAGAATTCCCCTGGTGGTGGACTTTATAGGCACATATAAAAAGGCATAAAAGAGTATATAAAGTATAAACTATGGTCTATTGAATAGAAAAGCAGTAAAACATATGACAGTAATGTAACAGTAATTATTGGGAATGCGAATCAAGCAATTTTTACATTGGTACAGTGTTTGAAACGATACTCTTGCACCCGACGCATTTTGGAGTTACTTAGCCTCCTTCCTCAAGGGTGAGTATGAGTTACAGAAAATTGTTGACACTGTATAAGCTGACTTGGCATTCCATGATACTTTAAATTAAAAACAAAGGCACTGACATGGTCTGTCTACCCAGCATACTCCTGGTTTCGATACAAAGGTGTTTGTTTGCATATTACAGATAGCATTACTACATGGGTAGCAATGAGGTTTCTATCTAAATAAAAAAGTATATAAATAGTATTCTCTTCGAAAAAAAGAAGAGAAGGCCCAAAGAGGGTGTATAAAAATGTAGAAACTTGAAGCTCCACTGAGGCCGAAAGGAAGGTCCTGGTAATGGCTCAGTAGATGGCGTTAAAGAGTGTGTAGTGGGTAGAAGTCAAGCAAAAAAAGGTGGATGTCTGTTCAGGCCGGCGTCATCCTGCAAACTGGTCTGAATGTGATGCTGGTCGGGGAGTCCCCTGCAGAAAGCACAGAGACTGGATAAAATAACAAACGTTTGCTGCTCCTGTGGGTCTAGAGGAAACACAAAACTACTGAGGCACACAGATGAGACTAACAAATTTATAGCGGTGGACTAATGTGTTTCCTGTTGCAGGTATGAGGAGCCTATCTCTCGGATGCTGCCCTGGAAGACGATTGAAAAAAAAGTAATAATAATAAACAAAAGTACCAAGCCCCCTGACTCTCTGGTCAGCACTGCTGCTCAGGTTTTGGCCTCGGTCCTCTTGACCTCACAGTTTTCTTGCTGCTACCGCCCACAGACTTGGACCCTCCGTCTGTTCTGACAGACTGTACCGTGCCGACAAGCACACCTCTCCCTTGCACACCTGGACTCCTCGGAAAGGTGGAGCCCAGAACCCTTGTCCTGACTCTACTATCAGCCCAGGACCCACCTGTCAATCAAACTCCTGGCTCTTCCCAAAACCCGGTCCCCGGATTGGAGAGTTCCTCCCACCCAGATCGCTGTGAAATCACCAGGCTCCAGGTCCCCAACTGGACTTTACAAACCCCCCAGAGGAAACTGAAAACACAGTCTCCTCCCAATTAGACAATCGTCCTGGAGCCCCTCAACCTGTCTGGTTGACAACAATCCTGAGCACAAACACTATCACATCTAACTGCACCGTCACAATATATATATATATATTTTTTTATTACACACACACACATATACATACATACACACACACAAAGTATCCCATTTTTGTATATATTTTATTCTATCTTTTCATGTGACACTGAAGAAATGACACTTTGCTACAATGTAAAGTACTGAGTGTACAGCTTGTATAACAGTGTAAATTTTCTTTCCCCTCAAAATAACTCACACAGCCATTAATGTCTAAACCGCTGGCAACAAAAGTGAGTACCCCCCTAACTGAAAATGTCCAAATTGGGCCCAAAGTGTCAATATTTTGGGTGGCCACGATTATTTTCCAGCACTGCCTTAACCTTCTTGGGCATGGAGTTCAGCAGAGCTTCACAGGTTGCCACTGGAGTCCTCTTCCACTGCTCCATGACGACATCACGGAGTTAGCGGATGTTAGAGACCTTGCGCTCCTCCACCTTCCGTTTGGGGATGCTCCACAGATGCTTAATAGGGTTTAGGTCTGGAGACATACCGTACTTGGCCAGTCCATCACCTTTACCGTCAGCTTCTTTAGCAAGGCAGTGGTCATTTTGGAGGTGTGTTTGGGGTCATTATGTTGGAATACTGCCCTGCGACCCAGACTCCGAAGGGAGGGGACCATGCTCTGTGTCACAAACCATAATATCAGGCCGAGACAGAAGTACAGTTAAATCACACTTGTTTAATAATAAAAGTAAAAAGAACAAACGTAGTCAAAACATAGCCAAAATTTGGTAACCAGACTGGATAGTCAGCCAAGCCAGAAGTCAGGGATCAATGTAGTGGAACAGCAAGCAGGATCTGGAGTCAGAAGGGATGTCAGCAAAGCAAGTCTTGAACAGGATCGCAGGAGAATGTTTCTGTGATGTTGACCAAGGCGAAGACAGGGATCCACTGGGCTGAACAGCTTAAGTAGGCAGAAGTGACTAGCAGGATATCATCAACAGCTGAGTATCTGTGGAGAGATAGAAGCTGGCAATTAGCTGACAGCTGAGCGGCCAGCTCAGAGAAGGAAGGGCTGAGCCCAGCCCTGACATTCTGCTTCAGTATGTCACAGTACATGTTGGCATTTATGGTTCCCTCAATAAACTGTAGCTCCCCAGTGCCGGAAGCAGTCATGCAGCCCCAGACCATGACACTCCCACCACCATGCTTGACTATAGGCAAGACACACTTGTCTTTGTACTCCTCACCTGGTTGCCGTCACACACGCTTGACACCATCTAAACCAAAAGAGCTTATCTGGATCTAATTAGACCACAGGACATGGTTCCAGTAATCCATGTGCTTAGTCTGCTTGTCTTCAGCAAACTGCAGGCTTTCTTGTGCATCTTCTTTAGAAGAGGTTTCCTTCTGGGACAACAGTCATGCAGACCAATTTGATGCAGAGTGTGGCGTATGGTCTGAGCACTGACAGGATGACCCCTCAGCCCTTCAACCTCTGCAGCATATGTCTATTTCCCTCTGGATATGATGCTGAACACGTGCACTCAACTTCTTTGGTTGACCATGGTGAGGCCTGTTCTGAGTGGAACCTGTCCTGTTAAACCACTGTAGGTTCTTGTCCACTGTGTTGCAGCTCAGTTTCAGGGTCTTGACAATCTTCTTATAGCCTAGGCCATCTTTATGTAGAGCAACAATTTTTTTTTCAGATTCTTTGCCATGAAGTGCCATGTTAAACTTCCAGTGACCAGTATGACAAAGTGAGATCGAGAACACCAAATTTAACACACCTGATCCCCATTCATACCTGAAACCTTGTAACACTAACGAGTCACATGGCACCAGGGAGGGAAAATGGCCAATTGGGCCCAATTTTGACATTTTCACTTAGGGGTATACTCACTTTTGTTGCCAGCGGTTTAGACATTAATGGCTGTGTGTTACAGTATCTCACTTATGTATATAAGTATGTATATACTTATGTATATACTTATGTATATGTATATATTTATATACCGGTATATAAAAAAAAAAATCACACACACACACTCTAAATAAATGTTAAAATGTAGTAGGGTAGTGGATGGTGTCAGTAGGGCAGTGGACGGTGTCAGTAGTTTTTTATTTTTATTATTTTATTTTTCTAAATAATTATTTTTCTATTTTTTTTTTTTTTTTTTAGGAGCTTTGGTGAAATATCAGCAGGGGGAATCTGCACCGCACTGGGTGATTATGGTGTTCGCACACCTATGCTTATGTACAAAAACAGTCAAAATTAGGCCAGTTCCTGCTGAACCAGCCAATCCATCTATAGCCAGCTTAAAGGGGTTGTAAAGGTAAAAATTTTTTCACCTTAATGCATAGAGTACCGCCGCCCCCAGCCCCCCCGTTTTACTTACCTGACCCCTCGAATCTTCGCTGCTCGTCCTCATTGCAGCTCAGCCTGGTCGCTGATTGGCTGCAGTGCATGGATTGAAAGCAGCGCAGCCATTGGCTCGCGCTGCTGTCAATCACATCCGATGACGCGGCGCGCCAGGGGGCGGGGCCGAGTGATACAGCGAGCGGCTATAGCCGCCGACTGTATCACGGGAGCGCGCCCGCAAGCACTCACCACCGTGCGAGGGAGCTCGCATTAAGGTGGTAAATGCTTGCGGGGAGGAGCCGAAACAGCCGCCGAGGGACCCCAGAAGACCAGGTTCGGGGCCACTCTGTGCAGAACGAGCTGCACAGTGAAGGTAAGTATAACATGTTTGTTATTTTTTTTTTTTTTTTTTAATTACCTTTACAATCACTTTAAAGTATAAGTAAAAACAAAACTAGTTTTGGATAGAGTGGAAAGCGATAAGAACACCTGTCAGTTTTTGAAAAAGTGAAGCGCTCTAAATAATAAAATATCTAAATACCCAAGATATACAGCTCATAAGTTTACATACCCTGGCAGAATTTATGATTTCTTGGCCATTTTTCAGAGAATATGAATGATAACACAAAACTTTTCTTTCCCTCATGGTTAGTGTTTGGCCGAAGCCTGATGAAGGAGCACGCTTGCTCCGAACGCGTGCACGCCCATAGCATCACTGGAACCCGGGAAAAACAAAAACAAAACAGACGATCCATGCTGTGCCTCTCTCAACCCAGCCTGTGACACTGGTTACCACCGGCGCCACCAGACGGGACAAGAGACAAGTGAAACACACTCCAGCACATAGGATCGCCCCCTGTGGAGCCCTGCTGCCCACCACACAGCCTACCAGGACAGATTTTTATCTGATGTGCCTGTATCTATCTTACTCTGAGTGGGAGCATTTCAACTTGTAATACAATGTATAGGTTTCAATACTGCACTTAGGTTGGCTCTGCTTCTCTTCTTTTTTATCTCCCTCCAAAGGTGAATTCTGCCCTTCAAGCATGCTGCCTCCTGTATTTTTGTCAGTATCTCTCCCCCTGAGGTCATAGACCTGTACTCTGCATTCCCCCCCCCCCCCCCCCCCTTGATCCTCCCCTCCCCACTCATGCATTTTATCCCAATTTTATGTCTGGACTACTGTTCATCAACCCAGCACTATCCCTGGACTCTTTTTATCATTTGATTGTATTGTATTTTATATATAACTGCCATATAATGATGCCTCATATAAGCTATTTTTAAGTTTTTATTAATTTTTTTATTACTTATTATCCTTTTGTGTATTGCTCACCCCAATCCACAGCTGTCTTCCCCTAGGCAACAAAATATTGTAAATTTTCTTCTTATCAATCAACTGTGTTTACTCTTTTTAAATCATAATGGCAACAAAAACTACCCAAATGACCCTGATCAAAAGTTTACATACCCCAGTTCTTAATACCGTGTATTGCCCCCTTTAACATCAATGACAGCTTGAAGTCTTTTGTGGCATTTGTGGATGAGGCTCTTTATCTTTGCAGATGGTAAATCTGCCCATTCCTCTTGGCAAAAAGCCTCCAGTTCCTGTAATTTCTTGGGCTGTCTTGCATGAACTGCACATTTGAGATCTCCCCAGAGGGGCTCAATGATATTGAGGTCAGGAGACTGAGATGGCCACTCCAGAACCTTTACTTTATTCTGCTGTAGCCAATGACAGGTCGACTGGGCCTTGTATTTTGGATCATCATTGTCATGTTGGAATGTCCAAGTACGTCCTATGCACAGCTTCTTGGCTGATGAATGAAAATGTTCCTCCAGTATTTTTGATAACATACTGCATTCATCTTGCCAACATTTTTGACCGAATTTCCTATGCCTTTGTAGCTCACACATCCCCAAAACATCAGCGATCCACCTCAGTACCTTTCATCATAGGCCTTGTTGACTCCTCTCCAAATGTAGAGTTTATGATTGTGGCCAAAAAGCTCAATTTTGCTCTCATCACTCCAAATGACTTTGTGCCAGAATGTTTGAGGCTTTTCTCTGTGCTGTTTGGCCTATTGTAAGTGGCATACTTTGTGTCATTTGTGTAGTAATGGCTTTCTTCTGGCAACTCGATCATGCAGCCCATCTTTCTTCAAGTGCCTTCTTATTGTTCATCTTGAAACAGCCACACCACATATTTTCAGAGAGTCCTGTATTTCACCTGAAGTTATTTGTGGGTTTTTCTTTGCATCCCGAACAATTTTCCTGGCAGTTGCGGCTGAAATTTTAGTTGGTCTACCTGACCGTGGTTTGGTTTCAACAGAACCCCTCATTTTCCACTTCTTAGATTACAGTCCTGCAGATCCTTTGACAATTCTTTTGCTTTCCCCATGACTTAGAATCCAGAAATGTCAGTGCAGCACTGAATGAAAGATGCAAGGGTCTGTCAGGAGTCCAGAAACTCATTGACCTTTTATACACACACACTAATTACAAGCAAACAGATCACAGGTGAGGATAGTTACCTTTAATAGCTATTCAAACCCCTTTGTGTTAACTTGTGTGCATGTTATCAGGCCAAAATCACCAGGGTATGTAAACTTTTTATCAGGGTCATTTGGGTAGTTTCTGTTGTCATTATGATTTAAAAAGAGTAAACACAGTTGATTGATAATAAATGGCTTCAGCCAAACACTAACCATGAGTGAAAGAAAAGTTTTTGTGTTATCATTCATATTCTCTGAAAAATGGCCAAGAAATCATAAATTCTGCCAGGGTATGTAAACTTATGAGCAAAACTGTATACATGTATCAAAGAATTACATCGCAAATATATCAAAAGTGCAAAATATAGTGTTGTGTAGATAGACAGACTAGATAAAAATAAATAATAAAAAAGGATCCAATATAGAAGAATAAAAGTCCCATATCCAATCAAATTTACGATGTGATATCAATCAAAATAAATCGTTTTTAAGTGCAGCAGCACCAATATGTGTCCACTCAGTAGCCAAGTCCCATATTCCACTATAAATATTGTGCAATAGATATTTATTGTAAATAAAAAAATTCCACTCTCAATAGACTAGATAAAAATGCATGTAGAGACACAGGATCATCCACAAACCGCGCTTCAGCAAAATGGCTTCCTCGTCCCAGCGTGATGACGTCATTGCCCGCCTGACGCAATGTGCCTATCCTGGCTCTCTCAAAGAGGAGACATTTAACCACTTCAATAGTAGGCACTTTCACCCCCTTCCTGCCCAAGCCAAATTTCAGTACTGTCACATTTCGAATGACAATTACTCAGCCATGCAACACTGTACCCATATGAATTTTTTTATCATTTTTTTTAGACAGAGCTTTCTTTTGGTGGTATTTAATCCCCACTGGGTTATTTTTGCTAAACAAATGAAAAAAAGTCAGAAAATTTAAAAGAAAAAATACATTTTTTTTCGTTATAAAATTTTGCAAATAAGTAATTTTTCTTCTTGACTGATGTGTGCTGATGAGGCTGCACCGATGGGCACTGATGAAGCGGCACTGATGTCCACTAATGAGGAGACACTGATGAGGCTGCACTGATAGACGGCACTAATATGGGGCACTTATGGGCACTGATGAGAAGGCACTGATAGGTGGCACTGATGGGCAGCACTGATGATCAGTGTACATGTCCCTGTCACACTTGTTGGTTACCAGCTCTCCTTTCTTCATGCTGTGAGGAAAGTACTGCCGATAACCGACAAGTCTGTTTACATTGTGATCAGCTGTGACTGAACACTGGTGTGATGTGTGTCATGGTGTGATTGGTGATCAGCTGTGTCCGAAGGAACATCAGACCCACGCTGTAGCAGTCTTTTGGCTATAGAGCGGGTCTGAAGTGGTTAAAGGACCAGGAGTCTGGCTGACACTATTTGGATATGAAGTGCTTTTGACCTCCATTTCATAGTGGGGTCTACGAGATAAGGTATTCATAGGAGTCTTTGGTGGTAGGCACACTGTTGGTGAAGCGTTTGGTGTTTATTGGAATGCCAAGAAGATTTACATTTTTATTGTACAATATTCATAGTGGTATATGGGACTTAGCTACAGAGTGGACACTTATATTGGTGCTGAGTGTGGGCGGGCAGTGAGAGATGATGTAATCTTTCTGCTGCCCGCGGCTGCACAGCGAGGGCAGAACTGCGGTGATGCAGGGCGGGCAGTGAGAGATGATGTCATCTCTCTGCTCGCTCGAACGCCTGCCCACTGCACTCGTGGCCTGGCTACAGAGAGGCCACAGCCCGGGACGTGGCTTGGTGACTGGGGATCCCGGTGTAAAGGTCAAGCCAAGAAACTACATTGAACCCAGTGGCAAGGATAGGGGAATATGCATGTTTGTCACCCATGGTTCGCAAGTCCGTTTAAACATACTGTGCCGATCGTTAACAATGCTAGCAACCTTCTCATAAATCATTATCCTTGAGATTTTGTGTTTTAGTCATCAAAAGGATACTGAAGGTTTCTTCCATGCTCCTGCTATATTGATTTTAGCTGTCAGTAGGATAAAGTAAACCAAACGTTTAATTGGGCATGGCCACCCAGGCGGCAGATCATTAAGCAGTGCGAGATGGGGTTGTGCAATAGGGAGCCCGTCAACTTATGGAGCATTGAAAACACCTTATTCCAAAAAGTCCTAATTTTGGGGGATTTCTTCAAAAAGTGAAGCATAGAGCCTTGTAGTGAGTAATCTTGGCAACACTCTGCAGAAGCTGTTTTATACATTTTGGCCAGACGAGTTGGGACCAGCTCTACAGCCTCCTAAACCACACATTTTTACACAGCATTTCTGAACTTCAGAAGGCAGGAGGCATAGATCAGATGTCACACACTGTACATAGGGTTGCCACCTCATCCCTTTAAACCCGAACACATATTAATTACACAGGTTCTGAGACTAATTTAGTGCAGATAAGGCACCAAGTGAGTTTAATTACCAACTTAATCAGCCACAGAACCTGTGTAATTAATATGTGTTCGGGTTTAAAGGGATGAGGTGGCAACTCTAACTGTACAGCATAGAGCAGGGAGCCGATTGTATTCTGAGACCTTGGTGGAGGGAATGGACACACTTCCCTCTACAGTCTCATTGGGAAACACACACAATTAAGGCTGTTAATCACCTGCTGTGTGTTGGAGGGGAGCAGGACATAAACTATCAGGAATGAGGAATGAAAAAGCACACAGAAACTACACTAGGTGCTTTGAATCAAGGCAAGTACACACTGGGGGTTATTTACTAAAGGGAAATCCACTTTGCACTACAGCTGCACTGCAAGTTCACTTGAAAGTGCACTGAAAGTGCACTTGGAAATACAGTCACTGTAGATGTGAGGGGGACATGCAAGGAAAATAAAAAACAGCATTTTTTCTTGCACATCATTGGATGATAAAATCAGCAGAGCTTCCCCTCATTTCAGTGCTTTCCCTCAGATCTACAGCTACAACTACAGTGACTGCACTTACAAGTGCACTTTCAAGTGCACTTGCAGTGCAAAGTGGATTTGCCTTTAGTAAATAAACTAAGGTGACCAGATTTTTAAAATGAAATCCGGGGACATTTTTTAAATTTTTTAAATTTTTTTTTACTGGCAAATGGTAAAATATTTTATACGCATATTATCCTAAATGATATATGCAGTGTATGTGGTATGTGAGTATGGAATGATTGTAAAAATGATATAGATGTTATTTCTCACACTTCCTCCATGAGATAAAAAAAGATACTTCTTAGAATTTTTTGGGAGGGGAGGGATGGGGCAGCTAAATTCAAATCCAATACGGGCAGGGGCGGCTCCAAACAATTTTTTTTGGGGGTGCTGTGGCGGTGCTTGAGGTAAAAGTGAGGGTGCAAGTGTGGTGCGCTACCTGTGGGCGTGGCCAAAAGTGGGTGTGGCCAGCAAGTTGCCGCGGTCAAAAAGTGGAGGTTTCTTCATGGCGTCCAATGGTGATCAGTATATCCTGGCCTCTGTATACCAATAAAAAGCCAAAACATGCAGCACAACTCTACTCTTCCTTTATACAATTCTACAAATGGACTTATAAGTGCAATGGTGAAACCTATAAAATAATATCCAGTGCAAAACAACCAATGTATTGCAATGTAGTAGTGACGGTGTCACCCCCTCTGCAAAAATATTTTGAGAAATTGCAAAGCTTCAATGTGCAAATAATGTTGAAACCCCCTACATACAATAATAACAGAGATGCAAATCAAGCCGTGTATTAGAACATAGTAGTGATGGTGTCACCATCTCTGCAAAAAGTAAGAAATATTGCAGAGCTGCAATGTGCAAATCATGGTGAAAACCCCTATATGTAATCATAGTAATAAAATGTAAAATATGTACATCAATTGTACATTTTATTATGTTAATATATAAGGGGTTTCACCACGATTTGCACATTGCAGCTCTGCAATTTCTCAAAATATTTTTGCAGAGGGGGTAAGACCATTATTACTTTACTCATATTGCAATACATTGGGTTGATTTGCACTGGATCTTCATTTATAGGTGTTACCATTGCCCTTATAAGTCCATTTGTACAATTTTATAGATTACGTGTAGGGCAGCGCTGCATTTTTTGCTTTTTATTGATTCACATTAAATGAGGGAACCAGCTAACAAGATTCTCTTATTGTTTTTGAGGTTTTTTTTTGTTGCATGGCAGTGGTTTTACTTTCTTATGTCCTCTGTATACTGGTAGCCACTGGCCCTGCATATTGGTGGTCAGTGTGCCCCCTGTATGCTGGTGGTCAGTGTGCCCCCTGTTTGCTGGTGGTCAGTGTGCCCCCTGTATGCTGGTGGTCAGTGTGCCCCCTGTATGCTGGTGGTCAGTGTGCCCCCTGTATGCTGGTGGTCAGTGTGCCCCCTGTATGCTGGTGGTCAGTGTGCCCCCTGTATGCTGGTGGTCAGTGTGCCCCCTGTATGCTAGTGGTCAGTGTGCCCCCTGTATGCTAGTGGTCAGTGTGCCCCCTGTATGCTGGTGGTCAGTGTGCCCCCTGTATGCTGGTGGTCAGTGTGCCCCCTGTATGCTGGTGGTCAGTGTGCCCCCTGTATGCTGGTGGTCAGTGTGCCCCCTGTATGCTGGTGGTCAGTGTGCCCCCTGTATGCTAGTGGTCAGTGTGCCCCCTGTATGCTAGTGGTCAGTGTGCCCCCTGTATGCTGGTGGTCAGTGTGCCCCCTGTATGCTGGTGGTCAGTGTGCCCCCTGTATGCTGGTGGTCAGTGTGCCCCCTGTATGCTGGTGGTCAGTGTGCCCCCTGTATGCTGGTGGTCAGTGTGCCCCCTGTATGCTGGTGGTCAGTGTGCCCCCTGTATGCTGGTGGTCAGTGTGCCCCCTGTATGCTGGTGGTCAGTGTGCCCCCTGTATGCTGGTGGCCAGTGTGCCCGCTGTATGCTGGTGGTCAGTGTGCCCGCTGTATGCTGGTGGTACGTGCTGGGTTCAGGAGGATGCTACTTGCAGGGATCAGGAGGATGCTACGTGCAGAGTTCTGGTGGATGCTACGTGCAGGCTTCAGGGGGATGCTACGTGCAGGGTGCATGGCTCAGGAGGATGCTACATGCAGGGTGCAGGGCTCAGGAGGATGCTACATGCAGGGTGCAGGGCTCAGGAGGATGCTCTGTGCAGGGTGCAGGCTTCAGGGGGATGCTACGTGCAGGGTGCAGGGCTCAGGAGGATGCTACATGCAGGGTGCAGGGCTCAGGAGGATGCTCCGTGCAGGGTGCAGGGCTCAGGAGGATGCTCCGTGCAGGGTGCAGGGCTCAGGAGGATGCTCCGTGCAGGGTGCAGGCTTCAGGGGGATGCTACGTGCAGGGTGCAGGGCTCAGGAGGATGCTATGTACAGAGTGCAAGGTTCAGGCATGCATTACATACAGAGTGCACGGTTCAGGAGTGCGTAGTACGGAGTGCAAGGTCCAGGAATTAGTTAAACTGAAAAGACACCAATTACCGTATTTATCAGCGTATACCACACACTTTTTGGGTGGGTGCGTGTTATACGCTGATCCCCGCCGATCTCCGCTACGCTGAAGGGAGAGGAGCGAGCGCCGCCGATATACACATAGCCGAGTGTACTTGGCAAGGCTCGGCTCCACTCACAGTCACGCCCAGTCCTGCCATTGGACCTGTGTTATGTCCATCATAGGGGCGGGACTGGGCGGGACTGCGAGAGGAGCGCTCGCTCCTCTCCTCTAGAAATCAGCGGAGATCGGCGCCAATTTTAAATAATCAGCCTGCCTGGCCAAGGCTGCAAAGACACAAGGCTGTAATGACACAAGGCTGTAATGACACAAGGCTGTAATGACACAAGGCTATAATGACACAAGGCTATAATGACACAAGGCTGTAAAGACACAAGGCTGTAATGACACAAGGCTGTAAAGACACAAGGCTGTAATGACACAAGGCTGTAATGACACAAGGCTGTAAAGACACAAGGCTGTAATGACACAAGGCTGTAAAGACACAAGGCTGTAATGACACAAGGCTGTAATGACACAAGGCTGTAATGACACAAGGCTGCAAAGACACAAGGCTGTAATGACACAAGGCTGTAATGACACAAGGCTGCAATGACACAAGGCTGCAATGACACAAGGCTGTAATGACACAAGGCTATAATGACACAAGGCTATAATGACACAAGGCTGTAAAGACACAAGGCTGCAATGACACAAGGCTGTAAAGACACAAGGCTGTAATGACACAAGGCTGTAATGACACAAGGCTGTAATGACACAAGGCTATAATGACACAAGGCTGTAAAGACACAAGGCTGTAATGACACAAGGCTGTAATGACACAAGGCTGTAATGACACAAGGCTGTAATGACACAAGGCTGTAATGACACAAGGCTGTAATGACACAAGGCTGCAAAGACACAAGGCTGCAAAGACACAAGGCTGTAAAGACACAAGGCTGTAAAGACACAAGGCTGTAATGACACAAGGCTGTAATGACACAAGGCTGTAAAGACACAAGGCTGTAAAGACACAAGGCTGTAAAGACACAAGGCTGTAATGACACAAGGCTATAATGACACAAGGCTGTAATGACACAAGGCTGTAATGACACAAGGCTATAATGACACAAGGCTGCAAAGACACAAGGCTGTAATGACACAAGGCTGTAAAGACACAAGGTGAGAGGTGCCATAAGTGCAGCCATGATTTTGTGTAAAGACTTTTCTGGTACATCATTAGTTAACAGAAAGAAAAGAAGTTGTAGGTAGCTGAGTAGTCTTACTTACAGTGTCTGAGGGGGAGGGGATGCCAAGGCATGCAGCATGCAATCTGTGTGTGCTCCGGAGATTGTGAGGACTTTGCAGGGGGGAGAAAAGGCCTGTGCAGCAGCAGATAGTTGAGATGGAGTTTTAATAGAAGAGTGAGCAAATCTGCTATCTTCAGAGGTTGTGTCTCTGGTGACTGCACTGCTCCTCCTTCTCTCCTCAGGATTTGTTAGGCCCGGGTGCAGTGATTGGTGGGTACAGCTGGTCTCTCTATATGTGCTGCTCCGTAGGGGGAGGTCAGAGCTCTCCAGGGAAAGATGCTGGACAGAGATGTTGATCATAGACATCCAAGACAAAACCCAAGATTTCCGATTTGCGCCCCAAGACTGCCTGAGTAGTGGGAATGAATGGAGCTGTCAAGTCCAACCTCTGATGTCGGGATGGGCGGGGCCAATATGCGGAGCTCCGCCCCCTCTGTCAGACAGCCCGTGCATAAACAAATAGCTGGCGGTTTATGCATTGGTGGGCGGGGAGGAAGGTGGCAGGGGGCGGGACCAATTGTAACTAGTGTATATGTACCCACAGTGGTGTATAATAAACCTGAATTATACACCGGTGTGGGTACATATACACTAGTTACAATTGGTCCTGCCCCCTGCCACCCTCCTCCCCGCCCACCAATGCATAAACCGCCAGCTATTTGTTTATGCACGGGCTGTCTGACAGAGGGGGCGGAGCTCCGCATATCGGCCCCTCCCATCCCCGACATCAGAGCTTGGGTTTGACAGCTCCACTCACTCTCAGTGTCACTGCGGCCCTACGCTCCAGGCTTGCCCACCAATCCAAAACACACTGGATGATATTGACATTGCTGCATGTCCTGCTAGGGCTAGGTAATAAGACTAGGTACCCCCCTGAATCCGGGGACAGATCCGGGGACAGACGTGGTCCGGGGACAGTGTCCTCAATCCGGGGACTGTCCCCGGAAACCGGGGACGTCTGGTCACCCTAAAATAAACCCTACTATTTAAATATCTATCTTCAAAGCCTTTTGGCCTTTCAACAAGTTGCTGCATTATTGACTGTACTGTGACTCCTCAGCTTCCTTATTAGTATTACAGCATCTGTGTACGTAGTCTGTAAAATCCTTGATCTTTGCTAAATAAAGAATTAAAAATTAAAACCTATGAACATATACAGAGGAGTCAAAAAACAGGGTCCCTTCAGACCCTTGCACCACAATGATGCACAAGGTATAGTTAGGCATCTACTGTGTTGAGTATTGCAATTCATTTAACAGCCCCTCAATAGACTAAACCAAAGTAACTCCAACACTCCTACCTTATGTTGTGGTTCACTGTGTCAAAAAATATAGCATAGGTCTGATTTTAGGTCCATTGTGGTGCTTTGGCAGCTCATTCAAACATATGGTAGGTCTTAACACAGTGCACATGAACTCATGTGACAATTTACACAATAGGTCTAAATTATTCATTTAGGCTGGCTTCACAGTTCACACCTGACTTTGCCTAGACTGTGATGATGCCATTAGTTTGTTGCGGGAAGGTGGAAGCATTTCTCCAGTCTCCTTTTCCGCAGCGATTAGACTACAACATTATAATTTTGTGTAGTGCTTACTCCCAGAGGAGCCACTTGATATGATGGGTTCTCTGTTCTTTACAATGATTCTGAGAACTGCTTTGTCCCCTCCTGACAATTTTCTTTTCGATTTACTTTAAACTATGCAGTTTAAGGGCCTGTCTAATTGGATACAATTGGAAGTTGTTTAGTTTTCACCTCATATTATATGGTTTTTGGTAAATCTAAAGGCAAATTGTACAAGATGGTTGAACATGTATGGCCAGCCTTAATTTACTACCCACAACTATATTAGCACATAGGAAATAGGTGCCAAGCTACTCATTTGTGAGTAAAGTAAGTATATTAGCACAAGTAATTTATTTCTTTTTAATATGATTATCCTAAACATAGAGGAAATTAATATTAGTTTTACATTTTTTTTTTACTTAAAGTGGTCCTTTGCCAAAATTGTCCAAATTAAACTGAAGGTATGCTGAGAAATGTTTTAAAGTGGCATTTATAAGAAACAATACATGTTTACTTTAAACTGCATACTTGTTTTTTTTAATTATTTTTGCGATTTTATCTTCTTTGATCTGATCCTGGCATTTTCAGTAAGGGCTGATGATTCTACCTTCCTTTATTTCTTGGAATTGTTGCCAACACTCCCAACAATGATGCACAGGAAGATCCTGTGCCTACATATTCTGTACTCTACCTGGCAACCATGCCATGCACAAAAAGATCTAATAAGATTTTGCAAAATCTATCACAGTTTATTCTCAAGATCTCCCAGGAAGGTACAGGTGACATAGCCTTCCCTGGGGGCAACTGTGAGGCCCTGGCCTAGCCACCAGTGGGACAGGAAGTGAAAGGAAATCTCCCCAATGGGACACAGATGGCAAAATAAAAAATTACAGTGCATATAACCTTATCTTTTGCTACCAAAAAAAACGTGCCTTTAGTTTTACTTACTAGTAATTTTTTTTGTTTATTTATATTCTTTTAAATATTATTATTTGCATGTTTTTGTTTTTGTTTGCTTTATTAATGTTTTAGTATCACCTTATAAAAATCACAAAATAAAAAGGCTATATTTCATTTGTACAAAACTATGTAATATTTTGTACAATGTACTAGAATCATAATTTTAGTGTCCATTTGAACAGGACAAACCATAAAATAAAATGTACCCTGTGTATCTAAAGTAACAATATATCTTTTTTTAAATGAACACCGATCGCTTTTTTTTCAGTTTTGTTTCATTTTTGTCAATGGACTGCATGAAAAAAATTTTTACAAGACAAATAAAAAAGTATTTTAGCACAAGGCATAATAAATTGCAATGCACAGAAATCAATGAACAGGTAAAGGAGTCTGTTTTAATGCAATAAACTAACTGAAGTGAATACGAGGCTATAATATGGCAGCCAACCTAGATCACAGTTGCACTAAGCAAAATTAAGTGAACCGTATAAACAAACTGCATAAACAGTAAGGAAAAGTCTCACAGTACCCCTCTGTGACAAATGAACAAAAAATGTCACACTGTGTATATCCCCCTGAGTGTAGGTAGATGTGTATTTCTTGAAAGGAGAGCCCCTTGAAGGTAGTTATACAGTATCTGGCATCTCATTTTCAAACTTCAGCCAGCTAACGATGGGGCCCAATCTGTACGGTGGTGTACTTAATTACGGTCACTTTTAAATCTGCATGCAGTGGCTGGTTGTTGGGGCTGCTAAGCAAATGGGCAGTCTCTACTGGTAATGAACTTTAACAGTGGTACAGTAAGCACAGCAGTAATTGCACACCAGCAATGGCACCCAGCAAACCTTGCCGTGAACAATCCCCATTCCATTTCTCCAAGCCTGGGAAAACTTTTTCTCATTCCCTGTTTGCAGGGATTAGTGGGTGTTGAAGTTTGCAACTCCATATACCCCCCAAGCGCAGTGTTTCCTCTGAACTACACTTCCAAGGGTTCCATGCAGCTGCATCATAGTCTCCATGGCTACAGACACTCCAGGCAGGAAAAGAGAGAACAGAAGAGAGAAGCCCATAGCCGCATAGGAGTTCCAGCGCTCTGCCTCCGGTCTCATGTAACCGGCTGAGTACCTGGCGACATGTGTATTAAGCCACAAGGTGAGAGGCTGCAGCAAGGGTAGATCTGTGTCATACATTTGTAAGCAGGACTTACATGATCATTTTGTTTCAGGTCAGAATGCAAGTGCTAACTCTGAATGATGGCTAAACAAAGATGGCTCCCGGAGAGTAGAGCAGATGAAGGCATTATCAAGGGGAGTACTGTGATCTCTGTGAGAGGTAGCAAATACCTGGAAGTATTACAGACACATTATTTAGTACGCTGTGCTTGAGATGAACAAATCAACTTTAAAAAGAAAAAAAAAAAAAGTACCTAAAATAATTTCCCTTTGGATTATAGCTATATTTACTCATTAATATCATTCTAAATGGATGACTTTACATCTGTTTGAAAATTGGTCTTTTACTAAGATGAAGGCGTTGGACCAGGTTGCGTTTGAACTGAATTCGCTTCCCTGTGATGTCACCAGCTCTGCCGTGTAGTGAACACTTTGATCTCTGACTAATGTAAAAATTGAGGATGGGAGAAGGTAGATAGAGAGCTTTATACATTTCAACGTTTTTGGACATCAAAGCACAGCTCAGCCCTGGGAGCTGCCTGTTTTTTTTGGACATCTTTGTACAAGGGTTTGCCTGCTAGTTCTTGTAACAGGAGAAGACGCAGTGATTACACTATAATGTCAATGCAATGGCTGGAAACCAGTTTCTGAATTAAGGAAAACATCAATCTCACTTTGTTAACCCCTTCCCATCCTTTCCCAGTGTTTCTCTAAGTAGGTTTCAGTGCCAGGAGATGGGGCGGACTTCCCAACCTGGCTCTCACAGTGGCCATGTGATCGGGAGCCCATGCCATGGTCCAGATCATTACCAGAAAACGGGAACTGTCTGTGACAGCGCGTCCACTGTGCTGGGATCATGCTGTCAGCACAGAAACCTCGGTCCCCATGGATGCATATAGGCGGCGTGTAGGCATTAAGGCCTGCCCACACTGCTGCTGCACACACTGTATGGGTTACTTGGTCGGTAAGAGGTTAAATTGAAAAAGTCTTTATTAACAGGTCAGCCCTCTTCACGTGGACTTCTGATAGATACTACAAGTGGTCCAGATTGTCCACTGTTGTCACCATCAGGAAACCCGCCCTGGGGAATTTAATGAAGCCATCTCTGTTATGTATGTAGCACCCCCTAGCCAGTGTGCTAGATTTTTTGTTAGTGTAGATAAAATGTTCAGGCTTGGCTGCCAGCCAAGTTTTTTAGCTGGGTCTGGACACAGACACAGGGAGGGCTGGTATGACTCAGCAGGCAGCATCTATGGTACTTCCCCCTACTTCTGGAACTTGCTAGAAACTTGTAGAAGAATGGTAGATAGGTTAGGAGGAGTTACCTGAAGTATTCATGAGGGCCCAGACCAATCCCCAACAGATGGGTTGGCAGGGGACAGGCCCCCTCAAATACTCAGGGTCAGCCCAGCTGGAGCAGTGAAGTTGGGTGAAAGATGGAGGCTGTCAGAGACCCTTGAGAGTAACCCCCTAGTCTGGGGGGGGTGACCTCAGGCCTGGGCTCGGGTGAGAAAGGGACCCTCTTTATGACACACAGAGGTGTCCTGACCAGTGCCACAGGAGCAGGTGTGAGGACAGCAGGAGAAGAACACTGCCAGGCAAATCTCCAGGGAGGAAGACAGCCAGGTGGGATGGTGAGTGATACAGTCAGGGAGGACTGAGAGACAGCCATAGAGGACTGGGTGAGAGCAGTCTCAGATGGATGCAGAGTCAGTCTGGACTCTGGTAGGACTGTGGAAGTTAAGCCAAGAGGACTGGAGAAAGGGACAGCTGTAGCCAGGTGGGCTGGCAGTTCCTGAAGAGGTGGTGGTGGGATTGGTAGCCACAGAAGGACAGCTGGGCACTAAGACTTTGCTACACTAAAAAAGATCCCTGCCTGTAAAGGGCATTTGCTACTAAACTGACCTAGCCTTGTAGTCAGATAACCTTACAGTGTGCCAACTGGTCCTGGGAGTTGTAGTGCTTCAAGCAAGTGTTGTACTGGAGGAAGCTGAGGAGTGTAAATATCCTGTACAGAAGAAGTTGCCCCTGAAAGGTTTTACTGAAGTCAAGTGGGCATCTCATATTACCCTTTTCCCCATCTAAGTTAAACCTCCTAATACAAATACAAAGCAAAACACTGGATTGTTCCTTGCCTCAAGTGTTTTGTGAAAATGCAATGTGCCTGGCTGTGTAGAGTGGGGGATCCCTTTACACTTGGGGGTTTTTAAGGGGTGCGTTACATGTAGACAGCAAGTGGCTGCAAAAAAGGCTACAGAAGATAAGCAGCACTGGGTAACAAAGAATGATAAAAAAAGGTGAAAGCAAATATTTTATTTATAAATATGACAATTATTTACAATACGCAATGCTTTAGCAAACTTTGCACCTCTGTAATCAATAACATACCATGGAAAAAGAATTTGAGCGGGTATCAGCCTCTTGCAGTGATTGTTCAGCAAGGTTAGAGAGTGAAAGGAAGAAACAGTACTAGGAGTCAGCTGGTTATTTTCTGCAAACAAGAAGCATGCTGATAGGAAGAAAGAGCAGAGCAACTGATAGGGGAGGTCACCACTGTGTTGCTTCTCTTTCAATGTCCAGACACAGGCTGGGGGAGGGTCCACGATGGGCTCAGGGGAAGTGGGATGAATAATGCTGGCTATCAAACTAGGAACATCTAGTAGCAGCAAAAAGTACTGTGGGAAAAATCTCTGAATTGAAGGTTAATTTTGCAGCAAAAGATGGTTTGGTTATTTTATCTTTATCTTTTATTCTATGGAATTTTGCTATAAGTCAGTAAAAGTTATTTTAACAATAACAGCAACAAAGCATTCCATGAAACATACAAAATAATTTATAGCATAATCAGCTCAATGCACAAGCTTAAAGAGAAAGTAAACTCTTGAAAAAAAAATTTTCCCCTCCCCTGCAAAGTAATGGCATAATGTGCATCGCATACTAGCACATTATGTGACACTTACCTGGTGAAATGGTGACTTGATGAGTTTTACCTGAGTAAGTGAGTAAATAAAATTATAAGTACGGATCCAAAATCTCCTGACTTTTGGGCAGGTCCACCAGGTGTGGAACATCGTATCCTCCAGGCCACATCCTCTAAGAGCCGGTTCACACTAGAAGCGGCACGACTTGCAGGTCGCCTCCGAGGCGACCTGCACACGACTGCCATGGTGACTTGCAAGATGACTTCTGTATAGAAGTCTATGCAAGTCGCCCCCAAAGTAGTACAGGAACCTTTCTTCTAAGTCGGAGCGACGCAATTAGAACGGTTCCATTGTATAGAACGGGAGGCGACTTGTCAGGCGGCTAGGTCGCCTGACAAGTCGCTCCCATGTGAACCGGCTTTTAAGCACAGCGGGGAGGCCCCCGGGACCCAAGATGCCACTCTCACTGGCACCATGTACCACCTACGGAAGACTTTATAGTTTGCTTTGCCTACTGTCTATTTTTGAATATTCATCTTCCATTCACAGGATTAGAGATGAGCTCCAACATTCTTCAAACTCATCTCTAACCCTATCTCCCATTGTCTTGTACTTCAATGAGCTTTGGCCCAGCTGCGGGGCAGGGATTGACCAGGGCCAAAGCTCCCTGGAATACAAAATGCAGGCGTTAGAGTTCAGAGGATGCCCATGCTCATCTCTACACAGGATCTGTGAATGGAAAGACATGTCTCATCTGCTTTGTGGACTTTGTAGACATCAATTAAGCAAAAGTGTAGTTACCATCAGCGGCCGGTCCATAAGAGGATAATATTTGCTATTGTCTTCCGGCTTCTCCTCCCGGCCAATCAGGACAGGAAGCGGGTCTTAAGACCAGATTGGCCGAGAGGGGAAGCCAGACCTGGCAGGGGGTTTGTTTGCCGCCCCCACCCCCCCCCAATAAATGGAGCACCAGTCGCCACTGGTGGTAACATCACCACACTTGTAGTCCACTGTTTACTTCCTCCAGCCCCATAACAGTAACATAAGCCCCATAACATAAACATGCACCCCCTTTGCAGCTCCAATGCATCAAATTATTAAATGCAAATGATTTAATTCATCAATGTGTATGCATTTATTCACATTTCACAACAAACGTTGACTATGCCTTTAAACAGTGTCAATACGTCTGACTCTAAAAAGCGTCTGTGTGAGGAGACATGTAAATTTTCCTGGAGCACAACTCTGGGTGGAAGGAATGCAGGTTGAGTGGGAGGCTTTCATTTTCACCTTGGGTTTTTTTTTAACTCCTGTTGTGTGCTCCAGCCCCGCCTAAGTGATAGCCACATACTGTCTGAACAAAAGAGGCTTAAATAGTTTCTTAGATATCCTGTGTGTAGCAGAGCCACCTGGGTTAATCTCTGAAAGGGACAGTGACCGAGAGCAGCCATATTGTGGATCCTGGATATAGGCTCAGGACGCGGGGACACTGCTGGAGAACCAACCAGGAAGTAAGCGTGGACAAGTTTCAAGGTAACTGCAGCGTAGTATGAAAGTGTGTAGATATAGTAAACAATCCCCGAGGACGGTTAACAGAAACAGTTTCGCATTGAGCTGTGCTGTGATATGCGATGTGCTTCTCTTTGGATGGTTTTGGTTTAGGAGACAAATGTAGTAACTAAACAGGAATGGGACATTTTGTGTTAAACCACCTGGGAAAGCATAAGTAGAACACGACTAGTTTTATGCCCTAGGTTGAGTATATACAGGCATCAAAAGAGAGATGCTTGGCGCCACAGGCGGACATACAATTTATGCAGATACACAAGGGCTTTCTGGAACGAAAGGGTCCATTTTTAGATTATAAACTAAAATGTGCTCGTTCGCTGACTGGGCGGAATACGGAACACAACGTGTCACTATAGTGGCAGAGAGCACAGAAGTGCGCATGGGTACAGTGGCAGAGAAAACAGAAGTCCGCATTGGTACATTGGCAGAGAGCACAGAAGTGCGCATTGGTACTATGGTTGCCACCCCATCCCTTTAAACCCGAACACATATTAATTACACAGGTTCTGTGGCTGATTAAGGTGGTAATTAAACTCGCTTGTTGCCTTATCTGCATTTAATTAGCCTCAGAACCTGTGTAATTCAAAGGTGTTCAGGTTTAAAGGGATGAGGTGGCAACTCTAATTGGTACAGTGGCAGAGAGCACAGAAGTGCGCATTGGTACAGTGGCAGCAAGCACAGAAGGGTACAGTGGCAGTGAGCACAGAAGTGTGCATTGGTACAGTGGCAGCAAGCACAGAAGTGCACATTGGTACAGTGGCAGCAAGCACAGAAGTGCGCATTGGTACAGTGGCAAAGAGCACAGAACTGCGCATGGGTACAGTGGCAAAGAGCACAGAACTGCGCATGGGTACAGTGGCAGCAAGCACAGAAGGGTACAGTGGCAGTGAGCACAGAAGTGTGCATTGGTACAGTGGCAGTGAGCACAGAAGTGCGCATTGGTACAGTGGCAGAGAGCACAGAAGTGTGCATTGGTACAGTGGCAGCGAGCACAGAAGTGTACATTGGTGGAGTGAGCAAAGAAGTGCACATTGGTATAGTGACAGGGAGCACAGAAGCGTGCATTGGTACAGTGACAGCGGAAGTGGAAGCAAGTGGGATAGGTGCGTGAACAGCAGGAAGGATGAGATACGGCCGCAATGGTTAGTGGGTTTGTGTGAAGTTGTGGCCAGAACTGCAGAATGAAATACTGAGGCCCTCTTTTCACTATGCCATACCATTGCAGTGCAATAAAGTGGTATTAAACCCAATGTCTAAAATGTAATACCGTATACTAATACAGCCATCACAGCTTACGAATCATTAGATGTGGCTGCATTAGTCTTCTTTTTTCCCTGTTTTCAATGCCCCCACTCTGGATGAATGAGCACAGGGTACACAGCAGCATTGTCAGTCTGGGGGGAGATGGTATTGTTAAACACACTAGCAGATTTTCATATACTAACCAATTGAACATTGCTCATATTTAATTATCAAGTGCACAAGTGTCCCAATAATAAGTTTCACAGCAGCCAGATGAGCAAATTGAAGCCAAACTCCAGCTAATACTTTATAACCAATTGCAAAAAAGTTTTTTTTTTTTTTTTTTTTTTTTTCCTCCAACATCACGGAGCTGGTAGATGTTAGAGACCTTGATCTCCTCCACCTTCCGTTTGAGGATGCCCCACAGATGCTCAATAGAGTTTAGGTCTGGAGACATGCTTGGCCAGTTCATCACCTTTACCCTCAGATTCTTTAGCAGTGGCAGTGGTCCTCTTGGAGGTGTGTTTGGGGTCGTTATCATGTTGGAATACTGCCCTGCAGCCCAGTCTCCAAAGGGAGGGGATCATGCTCTGCTTCAGTATGTCACAGTACATACTGTACTGTACTGTACAGTTGCCATCCATGGTTCCTTCAATGAACTGTAGCTCCCCAGTGCCGGCAGCACTTATGCAGCCCCAGACCATGACACTCCCACCACCATGTTTGACTGTAGGCAAGACATAATTCTCTTTGTACTCCTCCAAATAAGTTTAACTTGGTCTCATCAGACCATAGGACATGGTTCCAGTAATCCATGTCCTTAGTCTGCTTGTCTTCAGCAAACTGTTTGCAGGCTTTCTTGTGCATCATCTTTAGAAGAGACTTCCTTCTGGGACGACAGCCATGCAGCGTGCGGCGTATGGTCTGAGCACTGACAGGCTGACCCCTCGCCCCATCTACCTCTGCAACAATGCTGGCAGCACTCATACGTCTATTTCCCAAAGACAACCTGCCAGGAAGGGCACGCCAGTAATCAAGATGGCGACCATTAGATGTCCCCCTGTTCTGCATGTCCCACTGAGAAGGGCTGCGCTGACAGGTTTGCGCACACTTATGCACACGCTTGCACACTAGTGCCGCACGAAATACCAACATTGGCATGCACGTCCACTGACGTTTGTGTCGCTAGCAGACTATTTAAACTGTCTTACTTACTTGGATCAGTGCTGTCTGGTCTACAGTGTTACCTGTGATCCCTGATCCCTGATCCAGTTCACTCTACCCGGCTTGCTCCTGACTACCCCTGCTTATCTGCCTGCATCTGGCCTCGACCTGTTTTGACTACGTTCCTGCCTGCTCCTTCTGCTACCTCGCTGCCAGCCTGTTGCTGAAACCTGCCTGTACCTGAGACCACGTTCCTGCCTGCTCCATCTGCTACCTCGCTGCCAGCCTGTTGCCAAACCTGCCTGCACCTGACCCTGCTCCAGGGTCCACCTGCTCTGGACTTGTGTGCCTACGCTTCCAGTCCATCTGCCTGCACCTGCCCAAGCTCTAGTTTCCAGTCTGACAGCTGTTCCTGGGTCTGTTCCAGTTCCTGCTTCAGTTTCGGTCCAGCTCTTTTACCAGCAACCTTGCCAGGCACTCCTGCGATTCTGCACTCCTGCGCCTCCTGTTTTCTCTATCAGGGGCCTTGAGTCAGAGGTGTAAGAGAGACCTCCCTCTGCATACCAGACTGTACCACCAGGTACGTGACAGTACCAGACAGTCATGTCAGAGCCTGTGCAGGGAGCCTCTCTCATGGAGACCTCACCCAGACTGTTAAAATCGCACAAGAGGCATACATCTGACTGTAAGAACGTGTCCAGGCTCTCTCCTCACCTATTACGGCTCCACAAGGAGCTACCTCTTCAGTGGCAATGTTACCTCCAGAACCCAGGGTTCCTGCACCTGAGAGATTCACTGGTGACTGCAGTAAATTTCGGACATTTCACAATGTTTGCAAACTCTACTTTACCCTGCAGCTACGTACTTTCTCCCTGGAAGTCACCAAAGTTGGGTTCATTATCTCCCTACTAAAGGGAGAGCCCCAATCATGGGCTCACCGCCTGCTAGAACAAGGAGCTGATTACCTGACTTGCCTAAGCAACTTCTTTGACTCTATGGCTTGGCTCTATGAGGATCCTCAACTGACTGCAACTGCGGAAGCAGCATTACACACCCTCCAGCAAGGTCGCAGGGCGGCCGAGGACTATGCTTCTGATTTCAGGCGCTGGAGTTCCAATACCAGCTGGAACGATGCTGCTCTTCGCCTTCAATTCTACATTGGTCTTTCTGAGCCTTTGAAAGACGAGTTGGCCCAAGTTGGCGTTCCCCATTCTCTGGACAATTAATTTGGCCATCCAAATTGATCGCCGGTTACGAGAACATAGATCCGAAAGAGCGACAAAGCCATCCTGTCCGGCCTGAGAGTTGCTCCAAGTCTCCAACTCCAGCAGCCTGACGTCTTCTGCCTCTTCTGCACCCACACCTGATATCCCTGAACCAAAGCGGCTCGGCATGCTCCGTCCCTCACTTTCCCCCGAGAAGCGTCAACGCCGATGACACGAGAACCTTGTATTGTGGGAAACCAGGACATTATGTGAGATCATGTCCAGCCAAGATCTGTAAGGGTCGAACTATCTTCTCTGCCAGCATACCAATCCTGCCAACTCACCTGGCTCTTCCCCATGTGCTACAGCTTCCAGGAATATGTATTTCTGTCTCCGCTATAATTGACTCCAGTGCCTGTAGCTGTTTTATGGACTTATCTTTCATTACAAGACACCTTTGCAACCCAGGGCCCAGGGACTCTCAGTACATCTGGCCGACGGGTCTGCCATTAAATCCGGACTAGTGACTCAAGAGACTTTACCTTTACCTGTTGTTATAGCTGGTAATCACAAGGAACTGTTACGCCTGGATGCCATTGCATCTCCCCTGTTTCCTGTAATCCTTGGTATGCCTTGGCTCCAGGAACATAACCCTCTTATCAACTGGGCAGAGGGAGAATTTCCACTCTCCTTACTGCCTCCATCACTGCTTGCCGGAGTTCTCACCTGACCCGCCATCCTTGTTATGTATGGACTCTGACGCTGAAACCTGTTTATCTGTACCAGTTGCATATCATGACTTTCTAGATGTGTTCAGCAAAAAAGGAGCTGAGACTCTTCCTCCTCATCGGCCGTATGACTGCCTGATCGAGCTCCTCCTGGGGGTTGAGGTCTCTTTTGGAAGGATTTTTCCTCTGTCAGAATTGGAGCTTGTCGCCCTAAAGGACTATATAGATGATAATCTAAGGAAAGGCTTAATTCGCCCCTCCACCCCTCCGGCAGGAGCAGGTATCTTCTTTGTGGAGAAGAAAGATCATTCCCTTCATCCATGTATTGATTATCATGAACTCAATAAAGTTACGGTCAAAAACCGTTATCCTCTTCCTTTGGTGCCCAAATTGTTCCAGAGGTTGGGAGCAGCAACCATATTTACAAAGCTGGATATCCGAGCGGCTTAAAATTTGGTACGGATCCGGGAAGGAGACTAGTGGAAGACGGCTTTTCGCACCCGATTCTGGCATTTCGAATGTCTGGTGAAGCCATTCGGCCTATGCAATGCCCCAGCCACATTCCAGCACTTCATTAATTACATTTTTCGTGATTACCAGGACTTGTTTGTTGTAGTGTATCTGGATGACCTCTTAATTTTCTCTTCTTCCCTTGATAACCACAGCAGGCATGTCAAGAATGTACTGGGCAGACTACGACAACACGGGCTATACGCTAAACCAGAGAAGTGCGAGTTCAAGTGACAAAGCATCCAATTTTTGGGACTAATTATCTCCACCGAAGGTGTCAAGATGGACCCACAGAAGGTCACTGCCATTCTAGATTGGCCAGCCCCAGTGGACAAAAAGGCATTCAACGCTTTGTCGGGTTCTTGAACTTTTTCCGGAAATTCATCAGGGGATTTTCAGCCATCATATCTCCTATCACGCAACTGACTAAACAAGGCATCTGTTTTCAGTGGTCCCCTGAAGCTCAAAATGCTTTTGAAACTCTTAAAAAGCTGTTCACTTCTGCACCAGTTCTGAGGCACCCTGACCCAGCATTACCTTATGCATTGGAAGTAGACGCATCAGAAATGGCAGTCGGAGCAGTATTATCCCAAAGACAGGGACCCAAGGCCTTGTTACACCCAGTCGCCTTCCTTTCTCGCAAATTGTCAAACTCCTGAAAGGAATTACGACGTTGGGGATCGAGAACTCCTGGCCATTAAGAATGCTTTGGAGGAGTGGAGATACCTCTTAGAAGGAGCAGCGCACCCGATCCTAATGTATACGGATCACAAGAACCTGGAATACCTGAGGACTACCAAGAGACTCAAACCACGCCAGGCTAGATGGGCACTCTTCTTTTCCAGGTTCTCTTTCCATCTAACTTACAGGCCAGGATCTAAGCACACCAAACCTCATGCACTCTCCCGTATGTTCTGCACCGCCTGACACTATCCTGTCTTCTGAGAACTTTCTGCTACTTCAGGGAGATCTGCTCTCACAAATTAAACAGGCTTCTGTGAATGTCCCTTCACTCTGGGAATAACGCTGCAGGTCAGGGATGGTCTGCTGTGGCAAAAGGACAAAATATTCATACCAGAAAATCTATGTGTTTCTGTCTTGGGGTTGTGTCATGACCACAGGTTACCTGGACATTTCGGGATCAGCAAAAATGTTGAACTTGTGCCACGCACATTCTGGGGGCCTCAAGATGAAAAGAACTGCAAGGGCTATGTAGAGTCCTGTACCACATGCATACGGAACAAGAACAGTAAAACCAAAGCATGGGGTTTGCTGAAACCGCTATCAGTCCCGGAAAGACCCTGGAAGAATATTTCAATCGATTTTATTGTGGAGCTTCCCCCATCAGACAGTTTTTCCACCATCTTTTGTGGTGGTAGACCAACTATCCAAGATGGCCCACTTCCTTCCCATGAAAGGCACACAATCTGCCCTGGAAACTGCTCAAATTTTTGTGAAGAAAATTGTTAGACTCCACGGAGTCCCAGCAAACATCGTGTCGGACCGGGGGGTACAATTTACCTCGAGGTTCTGGAGGCCACTATGCGAAACCTTGGGAATTGAGTTGTCATTTTCTTCTGCATACCATCCCCAAACAAACGGGCAGACAGAGAGAACTAACCAGACTTTCGAGCAATATTTACGCTGTTTTTCCTCATTTTCACAAGATAACTGGGCCGCATTACTCCCTCTAGCGGAATTTGCTTATAATAACTCCATCCACTCTGCCACAAAACAGTCCCCATTTTTTGCTAATTACAGATTTAATCCATCATTTCTGACCAGTACCTTTCTGGAATGTTCAGTACCTGCTGTCCTTAAAACCGTAAATTTCTTTGATACCAATAACAAACTGCTACAAACAACTATGGCTAAAACACAAGAACATAAACAGGTCTTTGATAAGAAGTGGTGGGAAGAGTTAATGCTGGAACCTGGTGATCGGGTTTGGCTGTTGTCCACAGCAAACCTAAAACTAGCATGCCCTTCTAAAAAGTTAGGTCCTAAATTCATGGGACCCTTCCCAGTAAGGAGGAGGATCAACAATGTGGCCTACAAGTTTCCTTTAGGATACATCCTGTCTTTCACGTGGCTTTATTAAAACCCGTGACAACTGATCCATTCTCTGCTCGGGATACGGGTCCACCCGAACCAATATTAATCGACGGGACAGAAGAATTTAAAGTCGAGGCAATTCTGGACTGTAGGAAAAGAAGAAACCAGATCCAGTATCTCGTTAAATGGAAAGGGTATGGCCCGGAGGAGAATTCATGGGAACCCGAGGATAATGTCCACGCTGAAAGACTTGTTCAGGCATTCAAGAGATCCCATTCTTTGAAATTGGCCCGATTGGGTATCCGGAGGCTGCCGATTGGTAGGGGGCAATGTTAGGAAGGGCACGCCAGCAATCAAGATGGAGACCATAGATGTCCCCCTGTTCTGCATGTCCCACAAAGAAGGGCTGCACGGGCACGTTTGCGCGCACCTATGCGCACGCGCTTGTGCACTAGTGCTGCAGGAAATGCCAACATTGGTGCACGCATCCAGTGACGTTTGTGGAGTCTGCCTGCACCTGACCCTGCTCCAGTGTCCACCTGCTCTGGACTTGTGTGCCTACACTTCCAGTCCATCTGCCTGCACCTGCCTGAACTCCAGTTTCCAGTCTGACAGCTGTTTCTGGGTCCGTTCCAGTTGCTGCTTCAGTTACGGTCCAGCTCATCGACCAGCAACCTTGCCAGGCACTCATGTGACTCTGGACTCCTGCGCCTCCTGTCTTCTCTATCAGGGGCCTCGAGTCACAGGTGTAAGAGAGGCCTCCCTCTGCATACCAGACATTATCACCAGGTACGTGACGCAACCTCTGGATATGACGCTGAGCACCTACACTCAACTCCTTTGGTTGACCATTGCGAGGCCTGTTTTGAGTGGAACCTGTCCTGTTAAACCGCTGTATGGTCTTGGCCATCATGCTGCAGCTCAGTTTCAGGGTCTTGGCAATCTTCCTATAGTATAGGCCATCTTTATGTAGAGCAACAATTCTTTTTTTCAGATCCTCAGACAGTTCTTTGCTATGAGGTGCCATGTTGAACTTCCAGTGACCAGTATGAGAGTGAGAGCGATCACACCAAATTTAACACACCTGCTCCCCATTCACACCTGAGATCTTGTAACACTAACGAGTCACATGACACCGGGGAGGGAAAATGGCTAATTGGGCCCAATTTGGACATTTTCACTTAGGGGTGTACTCACTTTCGTTGCCAGCGATTTAGACGTGGCTGTCTACTTTTCGGTTGCCTAAAACTTAAAAGATGAAAATGCATTGGAGTTAAAGTGGTTGTAAACCCTCACATATACGTAGTGGTGTACTCACGTTTGTTGCCAGCGGTTTAGACATTAATGGCTGTGTGAGTTATTTTGAGGGGACAGCAAATTTACACTGTTATACAAGCTGTGCACTCACTACTTTACATTGTAGCAAAGTGTCATTTCTTTGGTGTTGTCACCTGAAAAGACATATTAAAATATTTACAAAAATGTGAAGGATGTACTAACTTTTGTGAGATACTGTAAACTGGATGCAAGTGATCGATAGACCAAGGGTTCAGGGGTGCAAGTGAGCTGTGGACAAAAGGGTCAGGTGAGCTGTGAACAAGGCGTTTAGGGGTGCAGGCGAGCTGTGAACAAGGAGAGGAATGGGGGGGCAGGTGAGTTGTGGACAACGGCTTCAGGTGAGCTCTGGATGAAGGGTGCAGGTAAGCTGTCAATGAGAACTGCAGGTGGTGTAAACACGCTGTGGATAGTGGGAAAAGGTGAGTTGTGGACTAGGTGTGCAGAGCAGGGGCATAACTTTAACCTTCAGGGCTCCAATGCAAAAAAAATATAGGGCCCTTCCCACTGATCCCAGGGCTCTCCACTCCCATCATGGGACCCTTTATTATGGTCCCACAGCGTGCCAACACCCTGCTGCAAAGTGCAACCTTTGTGACCCTGGTAGTTCAGCCACTGGTGTCATTAGTTATTTTTATTTTTGTTGTTTTATTTCTTATCATTTTTTTTACCATTTAATTTAATTTATTTATTATAGCCCATTGAAATATGTCTCACTATTGACACAGAGAAAGGAAATGAGGACAGATTTATCAGTCCCTTTCTCTGCAACCTCAGCTGCACAGAATGAATGAACAGGAATAGCTCTGTGCAAAGCGTCCTGTTCATTCATAAATTAAAGCATATTAAATAGTTTACTATGCCTCAACTATGAATGAATAAGTGACTACTCTGTACCGATCACTGACTATTCATTAAGACAAAGAAGGGGCCGGTAAATGACGCATTTTACTAGCCCCTTCCCTACTCTCCATCCTGACAGATCCCCCGCAACAGCCGGTGGGAGGGGGAAACCCGGCATCGCTGCAAGGGGGCCAGGGAAGCACACAGGGGCCCAGGGCAGCAGGACAGGGATAGAGAGACAATGGTAGCGGCATGTAGAGGAAACGCTGAATATCTTCGGGAGGGAAAGAAGCCAACATTCAGCAGCTACATGGAAGGATCGGTTCCACTTCCTTTACATGCCGCAGCCCTCCTATCCAGGTGTACAGGGGCCGCAAGGGCCCCCTGGAGCATGGGGCCAGGTCACAATGGTGACCCCTGTACGTATGCCCTTTTTGCAGAGGCAAGAGGTAGATAAAGGGGTGCAGAGGCAAACTGTGCCTAGTGTGTGTAGGGGGGCAAGCTGTGGACAAGGGGTGCAGATGCAAATGGTGGAAAGGGGAGCTGTGAACAAGGGGTGAAGAGAGGAGTGGTGCCTAGTGTGGGGGATGAAACAGTGGATGACTAGTGCAGTGAAGCTGTGGACAAGGGTGCAGAGGTGAGCAGTGGAAGAGCAGTGTCCAGATAAGTGTGGAACAATGCTGGGGGCATTATTGAGGCCACTGGCACCAGTGTAAAGGTTTATTGTTGTGGCCAGTTGCACCAATGCTGGGGGTTATTATTGAGGCCACTGGCGCCAGTGTAAAGGTTTATTGTTGTGGCCAGTTGCACCAATGCTGGGGGTTATTATTGCAGTCACTGACATCACTGTAGGAGGTTATTACTTTGGCCACTTACACCAATGCTGTTTTTTATTAGTGGCTACTGATACCAATAAAGAGCAGTGCAGGGGTGAGTGATGAAAAAATTCTGGGGGTTATTATTGCAGCAAATGACTCTAATGCTGGGGGATATTATTGCAGCCACTGACACCAATGCTGGGGGTTATTTTTGCGTCCACTGGCAATTATTGGGCTTACTTTGTTCCCACGTTCTCTTCAATGTATGCCCATTCCCTATTTTATCTAAAACATAGAAAAGCAAAGGTGAAAGATGCCACACCATAGTTAAAACACTGTAAAGCAAAATCTATTTTAATGACCATGCCACATTTTGGCCACATATACTGTTGATGGACATGCACTATGCATGCCGCATTTTTTCTTCTTGTCCCTCCAAATGAATTTTTAGTGTTGGCATCTATGCATGTCTATTGAGCTGCGTTTCTATATAGCATAATGCAAGGGCGCATAGAAAACAATAGTTATGAAGGTTATGTCACAGCCCCACCACCGTGAACACTTTGAATAGCGCCTATGCTGAGCAACCAACCGCCTTTATTCACAAGGCATCAGGCCAGCCGCTCAGCACAGGACCCAGAAGAAAGTTGATATCCCTGCTTATCTGCCTGCATCAGTTGGAGTGTCTGAGTTACATTGGTTTAAGCTGGACCAGTGTACTATGTATACCATGCTGATGCCTGGAATTCATATTTAACATAAAAGGACAAAGCAAGGGAGGATTTTTAAAGCGGAGTTCCCATTAAAAAAATAAAAAATAAAAGTCAGCAGCTACAAATACTGCAGCTGCTGACTTTTAATAATAGGACACTTACCTGTCCCAGGGTCCAGCGATGCGGGGGAACGAAGCCCCGCTCCCCCTCTCAAAAAGAAGACATGCCAAATGTGGCATGTCAGGGGGTCACCTACCCTTAAAGCGGAAGTTCCATTTTTGGGTGTATTCTGGAAAGTTTAACAATCAGCAGATAAAGATACTCCAAAACACCTGGTGTTAGCACTGCAATCATCTCGGCACCAGGGTTGTTATGGTGTCAGGATGATTGAAGTGCATTATTTCTATTATTACATTGTAATATAGAATGAAATCATTCAACTCACCATAATGCGGAATCGGTGAGATCCCTGAGCGTGTCACCTGCCATGTCGCCTGCCACCAGCAGAGTCCGTGCTTGCATCAGGTGCCCCCAGCAGAGTCGGTGCTTGCATCAGGTGCCCCCAGCAGAGTCGGTGCTTGCATCAGGTGCCCCCAGCAGAGTCGGTGCTTGCATCAGGTGCCCCCAGCAGAGTCGGTGCTTGCATCAGGTGCCCCCAGCAGAGTCGGTGCTTGCATCAGGTGCCCCCAGCAGAGTCGGTGCTTGCATCAGGTGCCCCCAGCAGAGTCCGTCCTTGCATCAGTTGCCCCCAGCAGAGTCCGTCCTTGCATCAGTTGCCCCCAGCAGAGTCCGTCCTTGCATCAGGTGCCCCCAGCAGAGTCCGTCCTTGCATCAGGTGCCCCCAGCAGAGTCCGTCCTTGCATCAGGTGCCCCCAGCAGAGTCCGTCCTTGCATCAGGTGCCCCCAGCAGAGTCCGTCCTTGCATCAGGTGCCCCCAGCAGAGTCCGTCCTTGCATCAGGTACCCCCCCAGTAGAGTCCATCCCTGCATCAGGTGCCCCCCCAGCAGAGTCCGTCCTTGCATAAGGTGTCCCCAGCAGAGTCCGTGCTTGCATCAGGTGCCCCCAGCAGAGTCCGTGCTTGCATCAGGTGCCCCCAGCAGAGTCCGTGCTTGCATCAGGTGCCCCCAGCAGAGTCCGTGCTTGCATCAGGTGCCCCCAGCAGAGTCCGTGCTTGCATCAGGTGCCCCCAGCAGAGTCCGTGCTTGCATCAGGTGCCCCCAGCAGAGTCCGTGCTTGCATCAGGTGCCCCCAGCAGAGTCCGTCCTTGCATCAGGTGCCCCCAGCAGAGTCCGTCCTTGCATCAGGTGCCCCCAGCAGAGTCCGTCCTTGCATCAGCTGCCCCCAGCAGAGTCCGTCCTTGCATCAGGTGCCCCCAGCAGAGTCCGTCCTTGCATCAGGTGCCCCCAGCAGAGTCCGTCCTTGCATCAGGTGCCCCCAGCAGAGTCCGTCCTTGCATCAGGTGCCCCCAGCAGAGTCCGTCCTTGCATCAGGTGCCCCCAGCAGAGTCCGTCCTTGCATCAGTGTTCCCAGCAGAGTCCGTCCTTGCATCAGTGTTCCCAGCCTCAGTCCTTGCATCAGTGTCCCAGGCAGAGCCATAGTATCCCCCCTGTGCATAGTGCATAGTTTCCCCCGCTGTGCATAGTTACCCCCCTGTACATAGTTAACCCCCCCTCCAGTACGTAGTTAACCCCCCTACTGTACATAGTTAACCCCCCTCCTGTACCTAGTTAACCCCCCCGTACATTACAGTTTACATCGCTGCCTGGGCTACACTGAGATAGCAGAAGAGGGCTTTACACTGAGAGAGCAGCTAACCCCAGCTTCAGTATTGTGAAGAGATAAGCCGATTCATTGGCTGCACGGATCAAGCCCCCTCCCCTCTCCACTAATCACAAGGGGAACGATCTAGCGGCGGCGCCGGCGGCCATTTTGTTGGAGCCAGCTGCTGCAAAAGCAAACATTCCCGATTTTCCCTGGACAAAAAAGGCAAAATCCCTAATCGGGACGGCCTCTGATCGGGACGAGGGTCCCAAAACCGGGATTGTCCCGGGAAAATCGGGACTGATGGCAACTATGCACTTTCCTTGCTCTGTTGCATCAGCCAGTCACCATGCTACACAATTAATGGCTGCCCCTGCACTGGAGACACTCCATAGACAAGCATTGCAAAATGGTCTCCTTAAAGATGGCTGCTGCACTTTTCTGATCATGAATATTCAGTTTAACCCTGTCCACACTGCAGAAGGATAAAATACAGCAGAAATAAAGCAGGATGTTCCACAGGAGTCAACAGCTACAGTTCAGATTACAAACATATAAAATATAAATATGAGGATATACAGGTCACATACAGTGGGGGGATGGAAATGAGAATTTTAAAGTATAACTAAAGGCAAAACTTTTTTTTTTGGATAGAGTGGAGAGGGATTAGAACGCTTGTCAGTTTTTATTGCTGTCTGTGCCCCCCTAAGGAGATTTGCCCTCTCTATTTGTCCTGTTTACCATTATGATTGAAAGTGAAAGTAAAAAAATCCCAAATTGTGGGTTGTCCCCAGAACAGTAATAGAGGGTTAATCTTCAAATAGGGACTGGTAACCTAGTGGATTTCCTCTCACTTCCTGTTTTGGCTATGGGACATGAAGTGAAGATAAATCTCCCCAATAGGACAGAGATGGGGAAATAAATCTAAAAGGGCTCATAACCCTCCCTTCATCTATCCAAAATGGAAAAAAAAAGTTTTTTGCCTATAGTTTCCTGTGTAGATGCAGGATAAGGGAGGTGAAGGGTAAATATACAGGTCTAATACAGCAAAGAATGGGGATCATTAGTGTAGGAAAGGAGGGGAGGTGAAAAGGTTAAAACAACTCCACAGTCAAGCCCCCCTTTACCTTGAATCTGCTGCTGCTAAAGATTTGGAACTCATGAATGATCTTTCATTCATTAGTTCCTTTTTCCTCAGTTAAAGGAAGAAGGGGGGGGGGGGGGCTCACATATGTCATTGCAGTGATTGGTCGATCACAAGGGAGAGAGCTGTTCAAATTGGTTCTGTACAAAGCCATTAATGGGTGTACTGGCTGCCCCAGGCTTTTTCTGCAGTGACTTTTTTATATACTGTATGTATACATATATCAAACCCCAGAAATAGACGTCCACCTCCTCCATTATTTTTACAATACAGCAGTAGGGAGGAGGTTAAAGTTATTATTATTATTATTATTATTATACAGGATTTATATAGATTTACAGTTTGCGCAGAGCTTTACAACATGAGGGCAGACAGTACACTTACAAAACAAATCAATACAGGAGGGATCAGAGGGCCCTGCTCATTAGAGCTTACAATCTAGAAGGGAGGGTCAAGTGGAACAAAAGGTGATAAGTGTGGGGGGTGAGCTGATGGGGAAAATGAAAATACAGTTGTTAGACTTGGGTAGGGTAGGCTTCTCTGAAGAGAAGGGTTTTTAGGGATCGTCTAAAAGCTAATAGAGTAGGAGATAGGTGGACAGATTGGGGTAAGGCATTCCATAGGATTGGAGAGGCTTTGGAGAAGTCCTGGAGGCAATCATGGGAGGAGGTGACGAGGGAGCTAGAGAGCAGGAGGTCTTGAGAGGAACGAAAAGAACGAGCAGGTTGGTATTTAGAGACTAGGCTAGTGATGTAGCTGGGGGCTAAATTGTGGATGGCTTTGTAAGTAGTTGTTAGTATTTTGAATTTAATTTGTTGGTTGAGCGGAAGCCAGTGGAGAGTTTGACAGAGAGGAGTAGCTGACACAGAGCGATTGTTAAGGTGGATGAGTCTGGCAGCAGCATTCATGATGGATTAAAGAGGTGATAGACTATGTAAAGGTAAGCCAATGAGAAGGGAGTTGCAGTAGTCGAGACGAGAGATGACCAGCGAGTGAATTAAGAGCTTTGTTGTGTCATTGGTTAGAAATGGGCGTATTTTGGAGATGTTGCAGAGGTTGAGGCGGCAAGATTTGGACAGTGATTGGACGTGGTGCTGAAAGGAGGTTTCAGAGTCCAGGACTACACCTGGGACCATGGCATGCAGGGATGGGCTTATAGTTGAGCCAATGATTTTGACAGAGAGGTCAGGGGAAGGGAAAGGGGCATATGGGGGAGGAAAAATTATAAGTTCGGTTTTGGATAGATTGAGTTTGAGGAAGTGGTTTTGACATCCAGACTGATATATCTGACAGTAAATTAGTGATACGTGAGGAGACGGAGTGAGCTGAGGGGTAGAGAAATAGATTTGAGTGTTGTCAGCGTAGAGGTGGTATTGGAAGCCATGGGAGGCTATCAGCTGACCCAGGGAGGAGGTGTAGATTGAAAAGTTAGGAACATGTAGCAAATATAAGGCATCACAATTTGGCTACAAATAAGAAATGCATTCCATGTCTATGGCCACCTTTAGTTACATTACTGACAATGGTATCTATTTCTCTGCACAAAGCGTAGACACGAGTAACAATTGACTTCTATGAGGGATATATTGCCCCGAGCCACCTGAGACTTAGTAAACCTCCAAGTTTCTTCCCGTCTCCTAATAAGGCCTGAATAGCAATGGGATCAGGAAATTCAGGAGTGACTGAGATGGACAGCTGTGGGGGAGGATTGTCCTGACCTGTTTAATATCAGAGTAGTCTAGCCCCTAGGCACATGGGGCCATCGTTCACCAACCATTCCAAATCACTAAACACATTATACTAAAGAAATATCATTGCAGTAATTGACTTCCCTTGTCAGGATATCCATTACACCGGCAAACGCACTGCATGCATACGTGACGGTAGCCGATCCCAATTGTGATAACATTGTAGGAGGGATTGTATATTACACAGGGAGGCTAATGATACTGCAAATTGCCTAATTAATATTAACATATAGCAATTATTGTTGGATTAATGTGTTGTCATTCCAATCTGCTTTAAAAAAAAGTTTTAAGTTGGGCAGTATTTAAAGTGGACCTGTCTCCTGTGGCAGCACAGTGAATCACATCCTCTCACACAGTAGCTAATACAATGTGGAAGAAAAAGGATTACATGTAGGGACAGTAATGTCAGCACATGTAGTAAGTAGAAGCAAAGCCCTAGGCAGATATAAAAGACACAAATGAATGCAATTCTGTAACCAACAGTATATCATTCAGTGTATTTTTTTTTTAATGCACGCAGTGCAAGTACCTCAATGTGACCTGGTACCAGCCTCTTGTAGTCACTGCTTCACACCTAGCAGAATTGAGTGTGAGAAGTAGAAACGGTGCAAGGAGCCAATCAGCCAAAATGCATTCTGATAGAAGAGAGTAGAGTGACAGAGAGAGATGAGCTCATCATTGTGCTGCTTCTCCCTCCATTGCCCAATTACAGACTGGGGGCAGGTCCAGGATGACCTGGGCTCAGAGTAAGGGGGTTGAATAGAGATGGCCAACAGACTGAGGATATCTAGCAGCCCAAAAAGTACTACAGCGGAGATCTCTGGAATGCAAGTGAATGTTGACACAAAATTTGGTTTTGTTAATTTATTTTTTAATGAGCTCTTCATTTTTTTTTTATTTTTTTTTTAATATTTGGCTGGGGTCCTACTTTAACCACTTAAGGACCAGAAGGATTTGCCCCCTTAATGACCAGGTAATTTTTTTGCAATACGGCACTGCGTTGCTTTATCTGACAATTGCGCGGTCATGCGACGCAGTACACAAACAAAATTTATGTCCTTTTTTTTTCCCACAAATAGAGCTTTCTTTTAGTGGTATTTCATCACCTCTGTGGTTTTTATTTGTTGCACTAGAAACAAGAAAAGAGCTACAATTTTAAAAAAATACTAATATTTTTTACTTTTTGCTATAATAAATATCCAAAAAAAATAAATAAATAAAAATTTCTTCATCAGTCTAGGCCAATATGTATTCTTCTACAAATTTTTGGTAAAAGAAAAAAATTGCAAAAAAGCGTATAGTGGTTTGCGCAAAAGTTATAGCATCTCCAAATAGGGGATAGATTTATGGCATATTTATTAGGATTTTTTTTTTACTAGTAATGGCGGTGATTAGATATTTTTAGCGAGACTGCCACATTGCGGCGGACAGATTGGACACTTTTGACACTTTTTTGGGACCATTGACATTTATACAGAGATCAGAGCTAAAAATAGACACTAAATACTGTATAAATGTCACTGGCAGGGAAGGGGTTAACACTTGGGGGGGATCAAGGGGTTAAGTGTTCCCTAGGGAGGTGTTTCTAACTATGGGGGCAGTGTACTGACAGGGAGTAGAGAGATCGCTGTTCCTGATCACTAGGAACAACAGATCTCTCTCTACTTCCCTGACAGAACGGGGATCTGTTTGTTTATTTTGACAGATCCCCGTTCTAGCTCTCTGAGGAGCAATTGCGGGTCGCCGGCGGATATTGCGGCTGCCGGCCACACAGATTGGCTCTGGCATCACGCCCCCTAGAGCTCTTAAAGCAGCCGTGCCAACCTGCCACAGTATAATGACGGCGGCTGGTCGGCAAGTGGTTAAGGAAAGTAATCAATACATCTAAGTCCCCCTGACTTCAGCAGCCTCTGACAGTAGATACTCTCTAGAACATCAGTAATGGGTACATGGGTTTTATGTCATGATGTCATGTGTAAGCACTGGAAAGACTGCAGAGAACGTATGTCACACTCTGAGGCAGGGCTGGACTGGGACAAAAATTTGGCCCTGGACTCCCTCATGACCGCCCCACTTTAATTTTGAGTGTCCCCAACAGCGTCCCCCTTACGTCAGAATGTCCCCAACAGCGTCCCCCTTACATCAGAGTGTCCCCAACAGCGTCCCGCTTACATCAGAGAGTCCCCAACAGCATCCCCCTTACATCAGAGTGTCCCCAACAGCGTCTCCCTTACATCAGAGTGTCTCCAACAGCGTCTCCCTTACATCAGAGTGTCCCCAACAGCGTCCCCCTTACATCAGAGTGTCCCCAACAGCGTCCCCCTTACATCAGAGTGTCCCCAACAGCGTCCCCCTTACATCAGAGTGTCCCCAACAGCGTCCCCCTTACATCAGAGTCCCCACCATCAACGCCCTTCACATCAGAGTCCCCATCAGAGAGTCCCCACCAGCAGCCCACTTCACATCAGTCCCCATCAGAGAGTCCCCACCAGCAGACCCCTTCACATCACAGTCCCCATCAGAGAGTCCCCACCAGCATCCCCCTTACATCAGAGTGTCCCCAACAGCGTCCCCCTTACATCAGAGTGTCCCCAACAGCGTCCCCCTTACATCAGAGTGTCCCCAACAGCGTCCCCCTTACATCAGAGTCCCCACCAGCAACCCCTTCACATCAGAGTCCCCATCAGAGAGTCCCTACCAGCAGCCCACTTCACATCAGAGTCCCCACCAGCAGCCCCCTTCAGTGTGTCCTCCCTCTCCTCCCCCTCCCACCTGTACTCAGTTTTGAAGGCAGCTTCTCCTCTCTCCAGTCATGTGATAACAAGTGATAGGGTAGAGAGGAAGGAAAGTCTACCATTGGTCCATCTCCCCCTGCAGGCTGGAGGGAGCAGAAAGCCTAATGCTCTCTCCAGCATATAACGGAAGCTGCTCCTCCTGACAGGAGTGAAATTGCGATCAGTCACTGTCAGAGAGGAGCGGCTCCAGGACTGCACCTGACTGGCCCACTGAGCCATCGGCCCACCGGGAATCTCCCGGTAGTCCCGATGGCCAGTACATGCCTGCTCTGAGGAGGTCATCACCTCTTTGATGAAAAAACTCAAAGTGAGATGTTTTATGGTTTATTGGAATTGATGGTGGCAACAAGTTTTAGATATGTTGTTCACATATTGGGTGATATCACAAAACATAATTTCAGCTGTTGCTAAAGGTTGCTCATGAGAAATAAAAAATATCTACTGAGATATGCAGACAGACAGACAGACATGGAACAGCAATCATGTAAGATGTGAAAGCAAAAACAAATTCCTTTTTAAATGGCTATTTGAAGTCACATAAATATGTATGTAGTTGGCTAAACATTGTACTAATAATCTCCATTTTCCATGTCTATAGACCTGCATTGATCAGCAAAGATAAACACAACCTCAATGCAAGGGTGCATAGAAAAAATTCTTTCTATTGTAGCACTACCCTTTAGGAGCCACTGGTTAAGATGGGCCCTCTGTTATTTGCCTCGAACTCCATAAGAACTTAAGCCCCTCTGACACACTAGGTTGAGTGTAAAAGGCATGCAATACCACAGAAAATCACTAAAAGTAATATCAAATGTCCAAGAAACAGGTACCGATTTCCATTACTATGGGTAACAACTGGTATCTGCACACTGCACTAACTTCGTTACTGACGTCTTCATACCCCAGTGTGTTTAGTGACCCGAACTACCGACCATGTGTGTTGGTTTTGCATTACACCCCTTGAGTAACTTCAGACCAAGTGGGAACAAAACAAAGTTTCGGAGCTTTACTTAGAAAGGAGCAAAATTAACATCTCAAAGTCCAACATGCAAGAACAAGATTTTTCCTACATCCCGACTCCTAACTCAGGCTGCCCCAGCATACCTGCAAAGGTCCATGTATGATAAATGGAATCCATTAGTGGCATTTCCCAGTGCTGGAATCTTCAGGGATGAACCCGAGGTCTTGATGACTTTCTACATCATAGCAGTAGCAGGCAACATTCCTATGCTCTTCCCGGGTGGGGCTGTCTGATCTTCTCCTTTACAGGGTTCTCTTCCGGGCACTGGGCCTTTCTTCTCAGGGGCTCTCCATTTCGGGGCTCTCTGTTTCTGACCACTGTTCCTCATTTATATCACAGGACCAGTGGGGCCTAGCCTGACTGAATGTGCACTGTCCGTAAAAATGAAAGAAACACTTTATGTTATTCTTCTGCCGACTATCGCTGGGGCCCTGAAAGAAGCGGTAGTGCACTTGACGGTTTTAGTAAACCAGCATGCAGTATAGTTCCAGTAAAGATACAGTATCAGTGTAATATAGGTGCAGTGTAGGTGTGGGTCAGATGCAATGACAGTTGGGTATAGCTGCAGAATAGGGTTGGTATGATTGCAGTATATGTTTAGTAGAAGTGCAGTATAGGGCTGGTATAGACGCGGTATGGGTTGGGTGCACTTGGAGTCCTGCTCTCAGTGACTCTCTCAGTCTCTGCTAGCCATGTCAATAATGGGTGGATATCTCTCTCACCAGTTCCCAGAATGCTGCTGTGGATGCTCATTTTAAAAGGTGCCCACCTCAGTATTTTACTGAAAGCCTCCGGTGATCAGTGGTGAGAAGCAGGGGGTGCAGGATCTGTAAATTTGGGCGGTGCCGATCAGTATGTTCTGACGGAAGGGAAATCCCCCCCCCCCCCACTGTGAGCATACAATAGCTCAGTGGAGTGGGAGCGATTTCCCCCATCCACATTGAGTGTGTGGATGAGGGAATTGAATTGTCTATTTTCATTTAACCTGCTGATTGAAATAAGAAAATGAATCATGTATGGTCTGCCTTAGGCAATGAAAGGTAAACACTGCAGTGTTAGCTCCGTGTCTGATATGTGCTTAAATGCAGTACTATGCTTTAAAAGTCATTTTTATAAAGAAGTTAAACCATTAGATTCCTTAAAGATAAGAGACATGCAGCTAGCAAGGAGATGAATAACTAATGAGTCTTGATTGACAACGCTTGTGTCCCGCTCTGCGCTCTTGCCCAAGACAAGCACCGTCAGTAGTATTACAACGGGAGAGGCATGTAAGCTAAACCTTTCCAGATACTAGTGATAAGCTTGGGTGTGTTTGCACTAGAATCTGAGCCCATGTGTGCGATCCCACCAGGAAACTATCACCTGCACTGGGCCACTCATATGCGGCCTGGGCATTCCCCACCTTGCAGCTGCATGTATACAAGGGGCGTGTATACAGGCAGCTGTGGGGTGGGAAATGCCCCAAATATAGTTGGCCCGTCTGGGTTACAGCTTTTTGGCCATTGCACACACCTAGTCAGAACATGCCAAGCTCATCAGTGACAGGCATGTACACAGTAGAACCCTGTGTGGCGATGGTAGCTTTCAGGACTTGTCTAATGGGAAAGGTACCTGTTTTAATTATGTTAGTGCACAATCTAACCATGGCCGACAGACATGCTCACTACATGGGGGGGAAGTGACAGCTGGGCTCTGCCACTGCTAAACAAAAGTAAAGCCCACAAATTCAGCATCTGTATAGGGAGGAGCAGAGAAGCAGAACAGTAATGAAGAAAAAATGTGTTTTTCTTCCAGAAATGTTTTTAGTGCAGTGAAAAAACTATTCAACATATTTGCACATAAGATTATGGACCACTATTGTATTTATAAATGACGAACAAAATTAATACAAGGCAGATACATTCCCTTCAACAGGCATGCAGTGACTCTTTAACTGCTGGAGGTAACTGTGCTTGACTGTGACTTGAGTAACTGAAAACCAAAACAAGAAAGAAAAAAAATCTTCTGGGACACAATCTGCACATCGCCCTGTCACATCAGAGCTTTCACTCCTCTTTGTCTCCCATTTAATAGGAAAGGAATTTAATACACCCCGGTAAGTCTCTGGTGAGCATTAGACTATAATTAGAAACTATGGAGGTAATACAAGAGGCCTTTTGTCCAGAAGCATGTCAGGTTAATTTAATTAAAACTCTAACCGCCTCTAACAAAATCTCGACGCAGCCGCTAGGTTCAAAGCGTTTAATCCCCAGAGATGGAATTTCTATTCGAGTGTTAATTTAACGTTGCACCATCCAGCCACTCATTAACGCTTTGTACAGTTTGCAAGTAAAACAGCAAACAGATTAGCCGCTTGGTGTTTTTTGCATAATTTGAAAATGATTATTTGCAGACAATGTACACACAGGTGATAAGTGGCAGGGAAAGGTGGAGGCTCTGCCATGCTAACACGCTGGTGCATATTAATCGCCAGGTCGAATATGATGCCCTTGCCACCCCCCAGTTAGCAGTGTTGGTTGTCATAGAAACCAAGTTGACGATTTGGCTATGTTTTTAATGTAAACTAGTATTGTTATTGTCTGATAATGTTTTAAAAACCCTATTTTGTATGATGGCATTCGTGTTGTACTGTGTTAGAAAACAATTGACGGGGCTTGGAGTTATGTGATTCCCCTTTTTATTAGCTAACTTAAAATGTATGTCCATCTATTACCCAAATTTTCCCCCTAAACTAGGAATGCACCGATGCCAATTTTTTACGAGTACGATACTTTTTTTTAAAATTTTTTCTTTTTATATTATTCGCCGATACCTACTGCAACTGTTTTGTTTACACTTCAGCTGTCAGCAATGGTACAAAGCATTGAAAAACTATTTACAAATTAAATAAATTTTTTTAAAATGTTGCACTTTTTTCAATATGAAATGTGTAAATATTTGTCAAAGGTGTAAAAAAAATGTAATGAACAAAGCAAACAAAAAAAAGTTTTAATTATTAATAGTTTATAAAATAGAATTGAGCAAAAAAAAAAAAATCTGCAGGAAAATAATAATTAGATGGAGAAGGAGAATAAGGAGTGGTTGTTAACCCACCAATGTATTTTTTTTTCTAATGCTCTGTTTTTTACTGTATTGTCCCCCTGTGACTGTGCTTTATGAAAGTAATGCTGTATATACCTTGTTTACAGAGCGCTGATCTGCGCTCATTGACCCGTCACTTCTGTCCTCTCTTGGCCCGACAGACGCAGTGGGCGGGGCAGAGGAATCCCCCCTGACGTAAATCAGGAGGAGAGAAGGAGAGAGGTGGCCCCGCCCACTACATCTGTCGGGCTGAGAGAAGAGAGAAGCGGCGGGTCAATGAGCGCAGATCAGCGCTCTGTAAACGAGGTATATACAGCATTCTTTTCATAAAGCACAGTCACAGGGGGCCATTACATTAAAAAACAGAGATGATTAAATTAATAATAAACAGTAATTTTAGCAGCAGGATGGGAGGGGGCAGCCTGAACTTGGAGCTGTCCAGGCAGAGAGGGGGGAGAGCACACAGGAGACACCGAGCAGGCTGCGGATGACGGAGGCACATACGCTGAATCAGGTGTCAGAGCTCAGCAGCCCTGATATATCGGAGTCAGCGTACAGGGGGGAGGGGAGAAACTGGCAGGATCAGCCAGGTATTACAGGTGGTACAGGGGGCTAAATGACACAGCGCACGCACTGTGCTGTATAACATGCTTTAAGGGAACAGGATCTCTTTTGGGCTAACAAACGCTTTAATTAAGGCTGATTAAAGTAAATTAAAGGTTAATAAGGAGTTAAACAGAAGAACATTTAATACAAATTTTTTTTTTTTTTTACTTGACAGGTTGCTTAAAGCGGAACTTCAGTCATTTTTCATCTTTCCATATATTACATTTTCTTTCCTTGTTGTTTTAACTTTACTGGCAGAAAACATTTTTTTACTACCCAAATACCTTATACAACCCACTTCCCGTTTCTTGTCTGGTAAAAAAAGCCTAGGCTTATGACATCATGCACAGCTCTCTCTCTCTCTTTCTCTCTCTCTCTCTCTCTCTCTCTCTCTCTCTCTCTCTCTCTCTCTCTCTCTCTCTCTCTCTCTCTCTCTCTCTCTCTCTCGAGAGAGAGAGAGAGAGAGAGAGAGAGAGAGAGAGAGAGAGAGAGAGAACAGAATCACAGTATATATAAAATAATATGCAAAATGGTTGGAGGAAAGCTTCAGAACGGCAAAGATGTTTTTTTTACAAATTATGTGAGGAGACTGCAGTTCCTCTTTAAACTGACGTAATTTGCAGATCAAATTTATTTCATTTGATCTGTAGATGAATAAACAGAAAGATACAAAAAGAAACAATGTTTCTTTTTATCTTTCTATTTCAGTGGCTGAGCAACGTTCATGAACATTGCCGGGCTGCTTTTTTTTTTTACAGCTCCAATTGCCGGGTCTTCCTTTACACTTCAGCTGTCAACAGGGAAACCCCACTGACAGCTGAAAGAGTCATCGTTTGTTAAGGATGTGGCGGCCCTGCTTCTTAAAGAGGTAGTAAACTGCTGAAAAAAAAAACAAAAACAAAAAACCCCCTGCAAGTCAATGGCATAATGTGCTAGTATGCATCGCATACTAGCACATTATGAAATACTTACCTTAGAACGAAGCCCCCGCAGTGGCGAGCGTGAGCCCTCGGTTGTGGCAACAAGCTCTGAAGTATGCCGGACCTGACGTCAGCGGCTGCATGCAGGGTGAATATCTCCTAAACGGTGTATGTTTAGGAGATATTCATTTTACCTACAGGTAAGTCTATTAGGCTGGGAAGGAAGGGGCTAGATTAGGGGTTCTAAACCTGGGGCCCATGTACCCCTAAGTGGTCCATGGATGGGATTCAGAGGTCCGAGAGGGTCATATAAAAATTAACATTTACATTCACTATACAGTCCTCCCCCTTGCCCCAATCCCATTGAAATAATTTAAAGAAAATGCACCCTGCCACTGCTTTTAGTGCTGACCGCTGTGTCCCCTAACTTGTTGTTGGCCCATGTTTACTATATAAATTAGTATCATCATTCTCTGCAGAACCACTATCTTGTGCCACTCCATAATAGCATGTGCTAATGTAGTAGTAGTAGATTTGAGCAGATATAAAATTTTGTTTAACCACTTGCCCACTGGGCACTTTCAGCCCCTTCCTGCTCAGGCCAGTTGTCGGCTTTTAGTGCTGTCGCACTTTGAATGACAATTGCACGGTCATGCAACACTGTACCCAAACAAACAAAATTGTTATTATTTCTTTGAGACAGAGCTTTTTCTGGTGGTATTTGATCACCAATGGGTAAACAAACGAAAAAAGACAGAACATTTAAAAAAAAAAAAAAAAAGTAATTTTTCTCCTTCACTCATGCGCACCGATAGGCTGCACTGATAGGCAGCACTGATTGGCAATAAAAGGCATCACTGATGGGCACTAATTGGCAGCACTGGTGGGCATAGATTGGCATAACTGGTTGGGTCTGCAATGATCATCAGGACACTGATGATCAGTGCCCTGATTGTCATTGCAGATGTCCCCTGTGTGGATTTGCTGATTTTCGGCTGTCCTCATGTGATGTCAGCATTAGGGGAGGATTACTGGCAAATCCTGTTACGTTGTGATCAGCTGTGATTGGACACAGCTGATTACGTTGCAAAGAGCTTGCGTGATTGACTCTTTAGCCCAATCCAAAGGACGCAGCGATCACAGATCACTGCCGGTGCCCAACGCAAGGGGCACGCAGGCAGCGCGAGCATGGGGGGACATCATATGACAGCCTCCTGGCGAAGTGCAGCCACACTGTAGCCGACATTCGACTATAGCGGGGTCGCAAAGGGGTGCATTTGCTGTATTTCATTTTTGTAATGAGTGGACGTTACTTTTTGCATAAAAAGGAGTGATTTCTTTGTTAAGATTCTTTACTTTATTTAAATTTGTGTATGAGTTATATATATATATATATATATATATATTAATTAATTACATTCAAAGTTGTGTTAATGTGAATATTTCTGGGGAGGGGGTTCATAGCTTTCAACATATTTCTTTTTCTTGCAGGTGTGAAGGTGTACCTGTGCTGCCCTCCAGTTCTGCAGGCAGGGAGTGCTGTGGCTCCCTTCATCCCTCTTCACTGACATGCAGAGCATGAACTCCTTTGACTTTGAGGAGCTAGCCGAAATTGGTATGTAATTTAAAGGGAAACTAGCGGATATATATACATATATATACACAGTACCTCAAATTTTTGTAAATGTTTTGTTATATCTTTTCATGTGACAACACTGAAGAAATGACACTTTGCTACAATGTAAAGTAGTGAGTGTACAGCTTGTATTAGCCCTCGTTCACACGAGGCGGATCTGCAGCCAATGAGTCCGCCAGTGGGAGATCTCTCCGTTGATCTCCGCTGAGCCGGCGGATGACAGGTCCCTCTCTGCTCACTGAGCGAGGAGGGGCTTGTCGAGCGCCGCTGCTTGCTATGGAGAGATCGGACGAAAACGGACAGCATGTCTGTTTTCATCAGATCTCATTCGATCCGATCCGCCACGGATGGATGCGAACGTCTGATTTTAGCGGATGCGACCGGATCGGATGTCAGCGGACATGGTCACCGCTGCCATCCATTGCTCTATAGACTTACATGGACGGTCCGCCCGCGTAAAAGGGGTCTAACTGTGTAAATTTGCTGTCCCTTCAAAATAACTCAACACACAGATATTAATGTCTAAACTGCTGGCAACAAAGTGAGTACACCCCTAAGTGAAAATATCCAAATTGGGCCCAAAGTGTCAATATTTGTGTGGCCACCATTATTTTCCAGCACTGCCTTAACCCTGTTGGGCATGGAGTTCACCAGAACTTCACAGGTTGCCACTGGAGTCCTCTTCCACACCTCCATGACGACATCACAGGGCTGGTGGATGTTAGAGACCTTGCCCTCCTCCACCTTCCATTTGAGGATGCTCCACAGATGCTCAATAGGGTTTAGGTCTGGAGACATGCTTGGCCAGTCAATCACCTTTAACCTCAGCTTCTTTAGCAAGGCAGTGGTCATCTTGGAGGTGTGTTTGGAGTCGTTATGTTGGAAAACTGCCCTGCGGCCCAGTCTCCGAAGGGAGGGGATCATGCTCTGCTTCAGTATGTCACAGTACATGTTGGCATTCATGCTTCCCTCAATGAACTGTAGCTCCCCAGTGCCAGCAGCACTCATGCAGCCCCAGATCATGACACTCCCACCACCATGCTTGAATATAGGCAAGACACACTCGTCTTTGTACTTTCTTGTGCATCATCTTTAGAAGAGGCTTCCTTCTGGGAAAACAGCCATGCAGACCAATTTGATGCAGTGTGCAGTGTATGGTCTGATCACTGACAGACTGAACCCCCACTCCTTCAGACGTCTATTTCCCAATGACAATCTCTGGATATGATGCTGAGCTTGTGCACTCAACTTCTTTGGTTGACCATGGTGAGGCCTGTTCTGAGTGGAACCTGTTCGTTAGACCACTGTATGGTCTTGGCCACCGTGCTGCAGCTCAGTTTCAGGGTCTTGGCCATCTTTTTATAGCCTAGGCCATCTTTATGTAGAGCAACAAATATTTTTTTCAGATCCTCAGAGAGTTCTTTGCCATGAGGTGCCATGTTGAACTTCCAGGGATCAGTTTGAGAGAGTGTGAGCGATTACACCAAATTTAACACACCTGCTCCCCATTCACACCTGAGACCTTGTAACACTAATGAGTCACATGACACCGGGGAGGGAAAATGGCTAATTGGGCCCAATTTGGACATTTTCACTTAGGGGTATACTCACATTAATGGCTGTGTGTTGAGTTATTTTAATGGGGACAGCAAATTTACACTGTTATACAAGCTGCACACTCACTACTTTACATTGTAGCAAAGTGTAATTTCTTCAGTGTTGTCACATGAAAAGATATAATAAAATATTTACAAACATGTGAGGGGTGTACTTACTTTTGTGAGATACTGTATGTATGTATGTATATACAGTGGGGACGGAAAGTATTCAGACCCCCTTACATGTTTCACTCTTTGTTATATTGCAGCCATTTGCTAAAATCATTTAAGTTTATTTTTTCCTCATTAATGCACACACAGCACCCCAAATTGACAGAAAAACACAGAATTGTTGACATTTTTGCTGATTTATTAAAAAAGAAAAACTGAAATATCACATGGTCCTAAGTATTCAGACCCTTTGCTCAGTATTTAGTAGAAGCACCCTTTTGATCTAATACAGCCATGAGTCTTTTTGGGAAAGATGCAACAAGTTTTTCACACCTGGATTGGGGGATCCTCTGCCATTCCTCCTTGCAGATCCTCTCCAGTTCTGTCAGGTTGGATGGTAAACGTTGGTGGACAGCTGGTTGGTGCTCAATTGGGTTTAAGTCAGGGCTCTGGCTGGGCCATTCAAGAACAGTCACGGAGTTGTTGTGAAGCCACCTCTTCGTTATTTTAGCTGTGTTCTTAGGGTCATTGTCTTGTTGGAAGGTAAACCTTCGGCCCAGTCTGAGGTCCTGAGCACTCTGGAGACAACCAGTCGTCCTGTCCCTGCAGCTGAAAAACGCCCCCACAGCATGATGCTGCCACCACCATGCTTCACTGTTGGGACTGTATTGGACAGGTGATGAGCAGTGCCTGGTTTTCTCTACACATACCGCTTAGAATTAAGGCCAAAAAGTTCTATCTTGTTCTCATCAGACCAGAGAATCTTATTTCTGACCATCTTGGAGTCCTTCAGGTGTTTTTTAGCAAACTCCATGCGGGCTTTCATGTGTCTTGCACTGAGGAGAGGCTTCCGTTGGGCCACTCTGCCATAAAGCCCCGACTGGTGGAGGGCTGCAGTGATGGTTGACTTTTTACAACTTTCTCCCATCTCCCGACTGCATCTCTGGAGCTCAGAGAAGGGTTCTTCTTTACCTCTCTCACCAAGGCTCTTCTCCCCCGATAGCTCAGTTTGGCCGGACGGCCAGCTCTAGGAAGGGTTCTGGTCGTCTCAAACGTCTTCCATTAAAGGATTATGGAGGCCATTGTGCTTTTAGGAAGCTTCAGTGCAGCAGAAATTTTTCGTAACCTTGGCCAGATCTGTGCCTTGCCACAATTTTGTCTCTGAGCTCTTCAGGCAGTTCCTTTTGACCTCATGATTCTCATTTGCTCTGACATGCACTGTGAGCTGTAAGGTCTTATATAGGTGTGTGGCTTTCCTAATCAAGTCCAATCAGTATAATCAAACACAGCTGGACTCAAATGAAGGTGTAGAACCATCTCAAGGATGATCATAAGAAATGGACAGCACCTGAGTTAAATATATGAGTGTCACAGCAAAGGGTCTGAATACTTAGGACCTTGTGATATTTCAGTTTTTCTTTTTTAATAAATCTGCAAAAATGTCAACAATTCTGTGTTTTTCTGTCAATATGGGGTGCTGTGTATACAATAATGAGGAAAAACATGAACTTAAATGATTTTAGCAAATGGCTGCAATATAACAAAGAGTGAAAAATTTAAGGGGGTCTATATATATACACATACACACAGTCAGGTCCATAAATATTGGGGCATCGACACAATTCTAATCTTTTTGGCTCTATACACCACCACAATGGATTTGAAATGAAACGCACAAGATGTGCTTTAACTGCAGACTTTCAGCTTTAATTTGAGGGTATTTACATCCAAATCAGGTGAACAGTGTAGGAATTACAACAGTTTGTATATGTTCCTCCCACTTTTTAAGGTACCCAAAGTAATGGGACAGATTAACAATCATCCATCAAACTTTCATTTTTTAATACTTGGTTGCAAATCTTGGTTGCAAGCCTGGAACACATAGACATCACCAGACGCTGGTTTTCATCCCTGGTGATGCTCTGCCAGGCCTCTACTGCAACTGTCTTCAGTTCCTGCTTGTTCTTGGGGCATTTTCCCTTCAGTTTTGTCTTCGGCAAGTGAAATGCATGCTCAATCAGATTCAGGTCAGGTGATTGACTTGGCCATTGCATAACATTCCATTTTTTTCCCTTAAAAAACTATTTGGTTGCTTTCACAGTATGCTTCGGGTCCTTGTCCATCTGTACTGTGAAGCACCGTCCAATGAGTTCTGAAGCATTTTGCTAATTATGAGCAGATAATATTGCCTGAAACACTTCAGAATTCATCCTGCTGCTTTTGTCAGCAGTCACATCATCAATAAATACAAGAGAACCAGTTCCATTGGCAGCCATACATGCCCACACCATGACACTACCACCACCATGCTTCACTGATGAGGTGGTATGCTTTGGATCATAAGCAGTTCCTTTCCTTCTCCATACTCTTCTCTTCCCATCACCCTGGTACAAGTTGATCTTGGTCTCATCTGTCCATAGGATGTTGTTCCAGAACTGTGAAGGCTTTTTTAGATGTTGTTTGGCAAACTCTTCCTGTTTTTGAGGCTCACCAATGGTTTACATCTTGTGGTGAACCCTCTGTATTCACTCTGGTGAAGTCTTCTCTTGATTGTTGACTTTGACACACATACACCTAGAGTATTCTTGATCTGGCCAACTGTTGTGAAGGGTGTTTTCTTCACCAGGGAAAGAATTCTTCGGTCATCCACCACAGTTGTTTTCCGTGGTCTTCCGGGTCTTTTGGTGTTGCTGAGCTCACCGGTGCGTTCTTTCTTTTTAAGGATGTTCCAAACAGTTGATTTGGCCCCACCTAATGTTTTTGCTATCTCTCTGATGGGTTTGTTTAGTTTTTTTCGGCCTAATGATTGCTTGCTTCACTGCTAGTGACAGCTCTTTGGATCTCATATTGAGAGTTCACAGCAACAGATTCCAAAAGCAAATAGCACACTTGAAATGAACTCTGGACCTTTTATCTGCTCCTTGTAAATGGGATAATGAGGGAATAACACACACCTGACCATGGAACAGCTGAGCAGCCAATTGTCCCATTACTTTTGGTCCCTTAAAAAGTGGGAGGCACATATACATATGTTTGTTTTATTTCAAATCCATTGTGGTGGTGTATAGAGCCAAAAAGATTAGAATTGTGTCAATGTCCCAATATTTATGGTCCTGACTGTATATGTATATATATATATATATATATATATATATATATATATATATATATATATATATATATATATATATATATATATATATATATATATATATATATATATATATATATAATATATATATGTGTATATATATATATATATATATATATATATATATATTGTATATTATACCATGGTGTTCTTGTAACTCTTTCAGAGCTGCAAAAAGATGAGGAAGAACAGGCGCAGTTGGGTGAAGTCACAGTCGCAGATGACGGAACACGAGAATTTAATGATGTCAGTGTAAATGATCCCTACTATGACATTGCCCGTCATGGTATAATTCATGTAGCAGGTAAGTTAGACAACGTGTGATATGAGCAGATGTGTGTATGCACTAGTAGGTAAAGTAAAGGTACTGGAATGCATTTACTGAATGGCCATCTTTAGGGTACAGTGGAACCATTACTATGTGTGATGTGGTAAAACCATTAAGAGGCCTCTCCAATCTCTAATTAAGGACCCATTTTGAGGCATGGGTTAACTGCAAAAGTCGGGAGGAAAATTATCTGCTGGATAGTGACTACATTCTTCAGATGTAGTTATCGTTCATAAGTGCCATTTTAGTCAGACAGTCGCAGTGCGGATTACTGTTAGCAAAATAAGAAAAAATTTAGATGTATGGCGGCTTTTACAGTAGTACAGAATATGAATTGTATTCATGAAAGTTGTACAGAGAGCCCAAATTATATATTTTATCAAATTCTGTTTGCTACTTGCGTAAATTATTTTGTAACCAAACAGCTTTGGGGCCCCCTATGGTTTCTGTACCCCGGAACAGTCACATAGTCTGTTATAGGTATGCCCTTAGGGTACAGACTCGTTACTGAGTTTGATATTCATGAAGCATCAGAATGACCTTTATAGAGACCCTGTCACCACTTTTATAAATGGGTAACAGAAGTTTGTCTATAGCAAACATTTCTGTACCAACGCACACATATGCACCAATACTCTATTTTATTAGAACACTGCTTGTAAAAAGCTGCAAAAAAGCTTAACCACTTGAGCCCCGGACCATTATGCTGCCTAAGGACCAGAGGTCTTTTTCCAATTTGGCACTGCGTCGCTTAAACTTTTAATTGCGCGGTCATGCAATGCTGTACCCAAACGAAATTTGCGTCCTTTTCTTCCCACAAATAGAGCTTTCTTTTGATGGTATTTGATCACCTCTGCAGTTTTTATTTTTTGCGCTATAAACGGAAAAAGACCGAAAATTTTGAAAAAAAATGATATTTTCTACTTTTTGTTATAAAAAAAATCCAATAAACTCAATTTTAGTCATACATTTAGGCCAAAATGTATTCGGCCACATGTCTTTGGTAAAAAAAATGTCAATAAGCGTATATTTATTGGTTTGCGCAAAAGTTATAGCGTCTACAAACTAGGGTACATTTTCTGGAATTTACACAGCTTTTAGTTTATGACTGTCCATGTCATTTCTTGAGGTGCTAAAATGGCAGGGCAGTACAAAACCCCCCCAAATGACCCAATTTTGGAAAGTAGACACCCCAAGGAAATTGCTGAGAGGCATGTTGAACCCATTGAATATTTATTTTTTTTGTCCCAAGTGATTGAATAATGACAAAAAAAAAAAAATATTTACAAAAAGTTGTCACTAAATGATATATTGCTCACACAGGCCATGGGCCTATGTGGAATTGCGCACCAAAATACATTCAGCTGCTTCTCCTGAGTACGGGGATACCACATGTGTGGGACTTTTTGGGAGCCTAGCCGCGTACGGGACCCCGAAAACCAATCACCGCCTTCAGGATTTCTAAGGGTGTAAATTTTTGATTTCACTCTTCACTGCCTATCACAGTTTCGGAGGCCATAAAATGCCCAGGTGGCACAAACCCCTCCCAAATGACCCCATTTTGGAAAGTAGACACCCCAAGCTATTTGCTGAGAGGCATATTGAGTCCATGGAATATTTTATATTTTGACACAAGTTGCGGGAATGTGACACTTTTTTTTTTTTTTTGCACAAAGTTGTCACTAAATGATATATTGCTCACACAGGCCATGGGCATATGTGGAATTGCACCCCAAAATACATTTAGCTGCTTCTCCTGAGTATGGGGATACCACATGTGTGGGACTTTTTGGGAGCCTAGCCGCGTACGGGACCCCGAAAACCAATCACCGCCTTCAGCGTTTTTAAGGGCGTGAATTTTTGATTTTACTCTTCACTGCCTATCACCGTTTCGGAGGCCATGGAATGCCCAGGTGGCACAAAACCCCCCCAAATGACCCCATTTTGGAAAGTAGACACCCCAAGCTATTTGCTGAGAGGCATGGTGAGTATTTTGCAGCTCTCATTTGTTTTTGAAAATGAAGAAAGACAAGAAAAAACATTTTTTTTTCTTTTTTCTTTGTGACAAAAAGTGAGGTCTGCAAAATACTCACTATACCTCTCAGCAAATAGCTTGGGGTGTCTACTTTCCAAAATGGGGTCATTTGGGGGGTTTTGTGCCACCTGGGCATTCCATGGCCTCCGAAACTGTGATAGGCAGTGAAGAGTGAAATCAAAAATTCACGCCCTTAGAAAGCCTGAAGGCGGTGCTTGGTTTTCGGGGTCCCATACGCGGCTAGGCTCCCAAAAAGTCTCACACATGTGGTATCCCCGTACTCAGGAGAAGCAGCAGAATGTATTTTGGGGTGTAATTTCACATATTCCCATGGCATGTTTGAGCAATATATCATTTAGTGACAACTTTGTGCAAAAAAAAAAAAAAAATTTGTCTCTTTCCCGCAACTTGTGTCGCAATATAAAATATTCCATGGACTCGACATGCCTCTCAGCAAATAGCTTGGGGTGTCTACTTTCCAAAATGGGGTCATTTGGGGGGGTTTTGAACTGTCCTGGCATTTTATGCACAACATTTAGAAGCTTATGTCACACATCACCCACTCTTCTAACCACTTGAAGACAAAGCCCTTTCTGACACTTATTGTTTACATGAAAAAATTATTTTTTTTTGCAAGAAAATTACTTTGAACCCCCAAACATTATATATTTTTTTAAAGCAAATGCCCTACAGATTAAAATGGTGGGTGTTTAATTTTTTTTTTTCACACAGTATTTGCGCAGCGACTTTTCAAACGCATTTTTTGGGGAAAAAACACACTTTTTTAAATTTTAATGCACTAAAACACACTATAGTGCCCAAATGTTTGATGAAATAAAAAAGATGATCTTAGGCTGAGTACATGGATACCAAACATGACATGCTTTACAATTGCGCACAAACGTGCAGTGGCAACAAAATAAATACATTTTTAAAAGCCTTTAAAAGCCTTTACAGGTTACCACTTTAGATTTACAGAGGAGGTCTACTGCTAAAAATACTGCCCTCGATCTGACCTTCGCGGTGATACCTCACATGCATGGTGCAATTGCTGTTTACGTTTGACGACAGACCGCCGCTTGCGTTCGCCTTAGCGCAAGAGCAGGGGGCGACAGGGGTGCTTTTTTTTTTTTTTTCCTTTATTATTTTTTTGCTTTCTTATCTTATTTTTAAACTGTTCCTTTCATTTTCTTTTTTTTTTTATCATTTTTATTGTTATCTCGGGGAATGTAAATATCCCCTATGATAGCAATAAGTAGTGACAGGTACTCTTTTTTGAAAAAATTGGGGTCTATTAGACCCTAGATCTCTCCTCTGCCCTCAAAGCATCTGACCACACCAAGATCGGTGTGATAAAATGCTTCCCCAATTTCCCAATGGCGCTATTTACATCTGGCGAAATCTAAGTCATAAAATGCTCATAGCTTCCGGTTTCTTAGGCCATAGAGATGTTTGAAGCCACTCTGGTCTCTGATCAGCTCTATGGTCAGCTGGCTGAATCACCGGCTGCATTCTCAGGTTCCCTGTTGAGACAGGAGAGCCAGAGAAAAACACGGAAGACGGTGGGGGGGGGCATTCCCTCCCACGGCTTGTAAAGGCAGTCTAGAGGCTAATTAGCCGCTAGGATTGCTTTTACATGAAAGCCGACCGCTGGCTGAAAAGAATGATACCAAGATGATACCTAAACCTGCAGGCATCATTCTGGTATAACCACTCAAAGTCGTGAATGGCGTACCTGAAGACAAAAAAATGGTTAACAATAAAGCACAGTAAACGGTAAAGTATAAATAATTACATACCTGAAAAACAAACATGATAAAACATAATAACAATAAAACATTGCAGAATAGAATACAGTAAAAAAGAGCAGAACAATAGAGAGAGAGAATAGAGAGAGAGAGAACAATAAAACGACAACAATTTTTTTTTATTTTATATATATTTTTTTTTTTACACTTTTTTTGTAACTAACTTTTATAACGGTAACCGGTTCCAGGTTCGGGTCTCTCAAAATGCGATGGCATCTTGGGAGACCCTGTGAAAGTGTGTCCTAGTCTGTGCAATGCTGTACCCTACGCTAATACTCAACTAGTGTATGGTAGCGTTCAAAACATTCACCAATGCAAAGACCAGGATTGTCAGGACAGGAGGGACAATAATAGCGGGTGTCGCGCCTATATCCGCGCTTGCTGCAGACACAACATCTTTTTGGGGGGTTCGTTGGGTAGGGGTACTCGGGAGGACATAAAGAAAATGCCTCTCATGCAGCCGACTGAATTTGGTTGGGGATGTGAATGGGGGAAGTACGGGCGCTGCAGAAGCGGTGGGTTCCCAATTAGGATTGGCGAATGCAGCAGGAAGGGCATTATGGGCACGATGGGCCTGTGTTTGTCTTTTTGGTGGCAGTGGGACACTACTTGTGCTTGCCACCTTACCAGCTTGAACTGCACTTATGGGACTCGCCACGTCACCAAGTGTTACTGCAGTGCTGTTTGACTACGACCGGGGTGTACTACGCCGCTGGTGCTTGCCAGTTCCCCAAAACGCTACCAAAAAAACTGTTAGCGATCGCAGGGATCAGGCCTGACTCTGCGAACGCTGCAGTTATGCGTTTAGTCTTTTGTAAGTGACAGTGATCGATCGATACTGCACTTGGGTGGGCTGAGCCGGGCGGAGGGGCAAACGCAGGTGCTAGCAGGTATCTGGGCTGATCCCGCTAACACTGCTTTTTGGGAACCCTAAACTGCTGGGGACGCTAGTATAGATCTGATCAGATATTGATCCGATCAGATACTATACCACTAAGGGAGGTGTACGGTGCGTGCGTGGGTGTTAGCGCTACTTGCGCTAACCTGACGCTGCCTGGGGCTGGTGCTTGCCAGTTCACCAAAATGCTACCAAAAAAACTGTTAGCGATCGCAGGGATCAGGCCTGACTCTGCGAACGCTGCAGTTATGCGTTTAGTGCCTTGTAAGTGACAGTGATCGATCGATACTGCACTTGGGCTGGGCCGGGCGGAGGGACAAAACGCAGGTGCTAGCAGGTATCTGGGCTGATCCCGCTAACGCTGCGTTTTTGGGAACCCTAAACTGCTGGGGACACTAGTAAAGATCTGATCGGATCAGATATTGATGAGTTCAGATACTATACCACTAAGGGAGGCGTATGCTGCGTGCGTGGGTGTTAGCGGTACTGGCGCTAATTTGACGCTGCCTGGGGCGACGCATATCACCGCCGGGCGATCAGGGGGCTAAACCTTTATTCGATAATAAACGGCGGGTGCCCTGACACTATAAAAAATAAACGAACTAACCAGCGTCACCCGTAACACTTATACAGTGATCAGTGGTGAAAGGGTTAACTAGGGGGCAATCAAGGGGTTAAAACATTTATTAGGTAGTATATGGGGGTCCCTGGCGCTATAAAACGCTGACGGCAAACCTAAATATTTACCTCACTAACTAGCGTCACCAGCGACACTAATACAGCGATCAGAAAAATGATCGCTTAGTGACACTGGAGACAGGGGGTGATCAAGGGGTTAAAACTTTATTAGGGGGGGTTAGGGGGGTATCCTAGACCTAAAGGGGGGTAATATTCACTGTCCCAACACTGTAACTGTCACAAACTGACACCAATGCAGTAATCAGAAAAAAAAAAAAAAAAACTGCTGGTGTCAGTTTGTGACAGGGAGGGGGGGGGTGATTGGGGGGGGATCGGGGGGCGATCGGGGGGGGGGGGGATCGGGGTGTTTTGTGTGCCTGGCATGTTCTACTGTGTTGTGTAGTGTTTGTGCACTCACAGTTCAGTCTTCTCTCCTCGGCGCTGCAACGGAATACCGAGCCGAGGAGAGATGACATCATTTCCTTTGCTGCTGTTTAGCATACAGCAGCAAAGGAAGTGATCTGATTGGCCGGCGGCGATCGCGAGGGGGGGGCCACGAACGGATGGCCTCCCCCTCACCTCCGATCGCCGGGGGACCAAACGGGACCGCCTCGGGCACCGGGGGGGGTCCGATCGGACCCCCCACCCGCGGGAGGCAAATCACGTACATGTACGTGATTTTGCCTGCCCGTGCCGCCTTGCCGATGTAAATCGGCGTGAGGCGGTCCTTAAGTGGTTAAAAAACCATATTAAATGGATTGTAGTGCATTTCTGCAATAACACATCTCACAACTTTTTGAGATGGGAACGAAGGACACCTATCAGCAAAAGAATGCAGGCATAGGACACACCCCCTGCCACGCCAAGGAGAATTGTACAAAAAAACAAGATTGGTTAAACCCACAAGTGCTTTTTTTTTACCACTACTATTCCTTTATATTGGCTTTTGGAATTTATAAATGCAGCAATTTAGAAATCAGATGAAAGGTTTAGCACTGGGAAACACTTTTTGACAGATAAAAAGTGCATTTTATATACATCTATATATATCAGACCAAAATGAGGGACAAATCAGGGGGAATGAGGGACAGTCACTCGAAATCAGGGACAGTTGGGAGCTATGCTAAAAGCACCAAAAATGCATAGGTGTGAACCAGGCCTTAAAGTTAGTCAATGAAATAAGATTTTGGTACAAGCTGCTGCAGACAGGGTCTCTCTCTTTAACCACTTCAGCCTCGGACCATTTGGCTGGCCAAAGACCAGAGCACCTTTTGCGATACAGCACTGTGTCTCTTTAACTGACAATTGCACGGTTGTGCGACGTGGCTCCCAAACGTTCTTTTTTCCCCACAAATAGAGCTTTCTTTTGGTGGTATTAGATCACCTCTGCGGTTTATAAACGAAAAAATAGCGACAATTTTTTAAAAAAGGCATTGTTTTTTACTTTTTGCTAAAAAATATCCCCAAAAAAATTTTATTAAAAAACATTTTTTTTCTTCAGATTAGGCCGATATGTATTCTTCTACATATTTTTGGTAAAAAAAATTGCAATAAGCATTTATTGATCGGTTTGCGCAAATGTTATAGCGTCTACAAAATAGGGGATAGTTTTATGGCATTTTTATTAATATTTACTAGTAATGGCGGCGATCAGCGATTTTTATCATGACTGAGACATTACGGTGGACACATTGGACAATTTTGACACATTTTTGGGGCCATTCACATTTATACAGCGATCAGTGCGATTAAAAATGCATTGATTACTGTGTAAATGTGACTGGCAGTGAAGGGGTTAACACTAGGTGGCGCTGTAGGGGTTAAGTGTGTCCTAGGGAGTGATTCCAACTGTAGGGGATGGGCTACGTGTGACACCTCACTGATCACTGCTCCTGATTACAGGGAGCTGTGATCAGTGTCACTAGGCAGAACGGGGAAATGCTTGTTTACATTAGCCTTTCCCCGTTCTTCCTCTCATTCTTTAGGCCCCTTTCACATGAGTGGACCAATTGAGTCCACTTGTAAGTTTCTCAGGCAAACCCATTTAGACCCTCCATTGTCCTCTATGGAGCAGCAGGTGTAAACGGACATGTGTCCAATCCGATCTGCTAAAAACAGACAAATGGGTTCCCTATCCATCTAGTGCAGGGGTAGGCAACCTCGGCCCTACAGCTGTGGTGAAACTACAAGTCCTATGAGACATTGCAAGGCCCTGACAATCACAGACATGACTCCTAGAGGCAGAGGCATGATGGGATTTGTAGTTTCACCACAGCTGGAGGGCCGAGGTTGCCTACCCCTGGTCTAGTGGATTGGATCGATGGCAATCAGGTATAAAGGGACAGGTGGCTCATTTACATCTGCCCGCCCATAGAGAACGGGCTATGTCTGCTCTGCATAACGGATCAGCCATCTGCCTGCTCGGTGAGGATCAGCAGACAGACTCCCACTGAGCATGCGGATGCCCCATGTGTAAGGTGCCTTATTGGAATGCATTTTATAGATACATTTGTCCTGGTAGTGCATACTCACACTAGATGCATTGTATGTAAGCCATCACAATGAACTCTTCTTGTTTGTTCCCTTTTGGTCTGCTCAATATACATTCAAGGGTTTTGTAATATTTGTTTGATAAGTACAAAGAATACCTGTTGATTTTGCCAGAAATCTTGTGAAGTGATACCTTCCTGGGCTCTCTGCCTGTGTATAAGGGGTTATGGTGATGAGGTGGGGTAAGGAGATAAGGAGAGGTTATGGTGATGAGGTGGGGTAAGGAGATAAGGAGAGGTTATGGTGATGAGGTGGGGTAAGGAGATAAGGAGAGGTTATGGTGATGAGGTGGGGTAAGGAGAGGTTATGGTGATGAGGTGGGGTAAGGAGATAAGGAGGGGTTATGGTGATGAGTACTGGTGCAACAGATCAAAAACTCACAGTTCGGATCGTTCCTCGGATCAGGAGTCACGGTTCGGATCATTTTCGGATCAACAAAAAAAAAATCTCCTCCACTGTAATATCCACAATCTCCCTATTGGCAGGGTGTGGCAGAGTATTGGCAGAGTATTGCAGGGTATTGGCAGGGTATTGGCGGGTATATTGGCAGAGTATTGGCAAGGTATTGGCAGACTATTGGCAGGGTATGGCAAAGTATTGGCAGGGTATGGCAGAGTATTGGCAGGGTATGGCAGAGTATTGGCAGGGTATGGCAGAGTATTGGCAGGGCATTGCAGAGTATTGTCAGGGCATTGCAGAGTATTGTCAGGGCATTGCAGAGTATTGTCAGGGCATTGCAGATTATTGTCAGGGCATTGCAGATTATTGTCAGGGCATTGCAGATTATTGTCAGGGCATTGCAGATTATTGTCAGGGCATTGCAGAGTATTGTCAGGGCATTGCAGAGTATTGTCAGGGCATTGCAGAGTATTGTCAGGGCATTGCAGATTATTGTCAGGGCATTGCAGATTATTGTCAGGGCATTGCAGATTATTGTCAGGGCATTGCAGATTATTGTCAGGGCATTGCAGATTATTGTCAGGGCATTGCAGAGTATTGTCAGGGCATTGCAGCAGGGTATTGCAGAGTATTGGCAGGGCATTGCAGAGTATTGGCAGGGCATTGCAGAATATTGGCAGGGCATTGCAGCAGGGTATTGCAGCAGAGCATTGCAGAGTGTTGGCAGGGCATTGCAGAGTATTGGCAGGGTATTGCAGCAGAGCATTGCAGAGTATTGGCACTGCTGCCATCCGGTCTCTCCCCTCCACTGTACAGATCAGTACACAGAGGGGAGAGAGGAACCGTCATTTGACGGAGCGATCACGTGCTAAACGGCCGCCGGGTGTACCAAGATGGCCGCCGCTCCGGAGCTAGGCCGAAGCCGCTGCCTTTCCTATGGCCGAGGCCACAGAGCGCTCCGCGGATCGCGGGTGTCCCGTACGGATCAACCTCCGTGGATCGGATCACAGATCGATGACGATCCGTTGCACCCCTAGTGATGAGGTGGGGTAAGGAGATAAGGAGAGGTTATGGTGATGAGGTGGGGTAAGGAGATAAGGAGCGGTTATGGTGATGAGGTGGGGTAAGACGATAAGGAGAAGTTATGGTGATGAGGTGGGGTAAGACGATAAGGAGAAGTTATGGTGATGAGGTGGGGTAAGGAGATGAGGAGGGGTTATGGTGATGAGGTGGGGTAAGGAGATAAGGAGGGGTTATGGAGATTGGGGGATGGGGGGGGGTATTGGGGAGGTCTGTGTTCTTTGTAATCCATCAGAAATTAAGTAGCCAGGGCTGACAACACATGCTTAGGAATTCAGAGCTGTGTTGTCATGTCAAAGAAGAAGGTAGGAGCACACTGGATTTTTGTCACATCACCATTTTTCTGCACTTGGCATGATTGAAGGGATACAACAAGGGGAAATGTGCATGTATTCCAGAGATGTATGAAATGTGTCTTTGTTTTGTTTTTTTAAATTTCGACTTGACCGACACTATATTACACAGGAAAATCATTGGTTTTACTAGGACCAATTCCCACAAATGAGTTGGGAAAAGCAAGTTGCATAGTATGCATATTGGGTGTATAGAGCTGCTCTTCCCATTTAAGGCATTTCAAGGTATTTCAAGGCTTTCAGAAACGCAGTACAGTGTGTCAGGTTAAGAAATGTTAATATATGAATTATTGAGTCCTTACTGTTTGTTCATAGCTGGTTGTCGTCCGGAAATGTATCCGATTTTCATGCAAATTTGCTTCTAATCCCCATATTCTTTGAGCGGAATTAAAGTAGTATTAAACCCGAAGGCAAACACTTATTATATTGCAGCTTACCAATTTGTAGATGTGATGGCTGTATTAGTTTCCTTTTAAAGGCTTTCTCTCCTGTATTTTCATCTGGTGATCTAGCCTTTAAGGCTGTTTTTTTTCACAAGCTTAAGCTCTCTAGCAGAATGTATCAGTTTACATGCATGAGACAAACCACTTAACGTAGAACTATAGTCAAAACTTTTTTTTTTCATTCTGGGTAGAGTAAATCAGGGTTATAACCTCTGTCAGTTTAATTTTTGCCATCTGTGTCCCATTGGGGAGATTTCCTTTCACTTCCTGTCCCATAGCCAAAACAGGAAGTGAGAGGAAATCCCTACAAATTAAGGGAATCCCTTGCGACCCCCCCAGGTCACCAGAACTAGTATCCCCATTGGAAAAGTTCTCCTCTATTACTATTCTGGGGACAACCCAAAATTTGGGATTTTCTTTTACGTTCACTTTCAATGATGATGGTAAACAGGATAAATAGAGAGGGTGAATCTCCCTAACGGGGACACAGACTGCAATGTTCTGCAGATGTTCTAATCCCTCTCCCCTCTATCCAAAACGAAAAAAAAAAGGTTTTGCCTTTGGTTGTACTTTAACATTGGCAGGGGTGATTAAAATGATCAGCTTTTATTTATTCATGTAAAAACTTTATCCCAAAAGGAAAACTGTTTGCTGTAACTGATTAGAAAGTGTAAGCTGGAGTTTTGCTTCAATTTATATTTAACACTACCCTTCCCCCCAGATTGACAGTGCTGCTGTCCGCTGTGCCTCCTGTTCTCATTCATCCAAGGTTGTGTCTCACTAATACGTGAGATGTGTTACTGGCCAGATCACCAGGTAAAAACAGAGGGAAAAAGCCCAAGAAAAGAAAACTAATGCAGCCACCAAATCTAATGATTGGTAAGCTGCAGTATAATACATTTTTTTGTTTTGGGTTTAAAGAGGAAGTAAACCCTCTCTGAAAAAAAAAAAACACCCTGCAGGACAAAGGCATACTAGCTCATTATGAATTACTTACCTGAGATCGAAGCCCCCGAAGCGACCCTCGTACAACTCCTCCGTCGCCGCCATAATACCCGGAGTGACTTCCGGGTATCGCTGCTCCGGTGCTGTGACCGGCCGGAGCAGCGATGACATCACTCCGGCGCATGCACGCGGGAGCCGTCAGTGATGGCATGATCGCCTTCACTAACGGCACGCTCAGTGCGCCTGTGCCATTGTCTACGCCGCACATGCGCCATAGACATCGGTGCCCCTTTTTCTGAAAATATCCCCTTAACCATGTAGATTAAGGAGATATTTCTTGCACCTACAGGTAAGCCTTAATCTAGGCTTAACTGTAGGTTAAAGTGGTCTGCACGGGTTTACAACCACTTTAATACCACTTTAAATTGCATGCTTAAATCTAAAGCTCATTTTTTTTCCATTTGTAAAAAAGAATGGTTAGAACCCCTGTCATTTTTTTCTTTTTTGTGCTATATGATTTCCCCTTGCTTCCTGTCCTAGGGACATGACAGGAAGTGAGAGGAAATCTCTCCAAGAAGAGTGGAATTCCCTTTTAGCTGTCACTGGAACAAGTGTCCCAGTTGCAGGGTTTCCCCTCTATTCCTGTTTCAGTAACAACTGTAAAAACACAGATGAAATATAATATAAATATATTTATATAGGTTAAATAATATGAAGTAAAGTTGTGTCCTTTTCTGAGAAAACAATCGATCCTGATCAATTTTTCAGGTAATAACAATGGCAACACGTCCTGTGTTTGCTGGCCAGCCAGGTAGGTAACAATCTTCACACCAGAGTGGCTTAGAAATTGCGCTACTTCATAGCGATTTCAAAGCCACACATCAGTGCGATTTGCACTGCCTGTGACTTCATACAACAGAAGTCTTTGCAAGTCTCAATGAAATTGTCAGGAAGTAGTGCAGGAATCTTTTTCAAAGTCGCTGCAACATGACTTGCGGCAATTTGAACAGTTCCATTTCTGACAATGGGGTGCGACTTGGCAATGCGATTCAGGACTGTCAAATCACACGACAAATCACACCGGTGTGAACGGGAGCTAAGGTGGCAGTTCTAACATGACAGTGCCTCTATCCCTATTGTAAACTAAATTAAAAAATATTTTGGCTGGAGTTTGACTTTAATCAAAACAACAGAGTTGTCTGTGTGTTGTGGATATGAAAGTACAGAACCGTTCCCACAAAACGTTTTTTGTATTCCTTCCACATTGCAGCCCCGGTCTCCGAGCCTGAACTCAGAGACCGGGCTGCAATGAATGTTTGTGCTGTATCTTACCGGATTAGCCAATTCTTAAGTATAATATATTTTAAACAAACATTCGGGGTCTGGTAATAGGTTTTTAAGCTAATTAGATTTTTAGAATTGAACAGATCAAAGCTCCGCAACATGCATCTCATTTCTGCAGAGGGTCTGATTTATTTTGGGAAGTCACACTAAGGTAAATAGTTCTTTGAAGAAACCTTCAGCGTATTATCAGTGAGCGCATATTCCTTCAAATTAATGCATAGTGTTTTTTTTTTTTATGTTAAGAGCTGAAAAAAAAATTATTTTTAATTCCATTTGGCCAGGAAAATGTAAAGACTAAATGTTTTGTATATACAGTGGGGACGGAAAGTATTCAGACCCCTTTAAATTTTTCACTCTTTGTTATATTGCAGCCATTTGCTAAAATCATTTAAGTTCATTTTTTTTCCTCATTAATGTACACACAGCACCCCATATTGACAGAAAAACACAGAATTGTTGACATTTTTGCAGATTTATTAAAAAAGAAAAACTGAAATATCACATGGTCCTAAGTATTCAGACCCTTTGCTGTGACACTCATATATTTAACTCAGGTGCTGTCCATTTCTTCTGATCATCCTTGAGATGGTTCTACACCTTCATTTGAGTCCAGCTGTGTTTGATTATACTGATTGGACTTGATTAGGAAAGCCACACACCTGTCTATATAAGACCTTACAGCTCACAGTGCATGTCAGAGCAAATGAATCATGAGGTCAAATGAACTGCCTGAAGAGCTCAGAGACAGAATTGTGGCAAGGCACAGATCTGGCCAAGGTTACAAAAAATGTCTACTGCACTTAAGGTTCCTAAGAGCACAGTGGCCTCCATAATCCTTAAATGGAAGATGTTGGGGATGACCAGAACCCTTCCTAGAGCTGGCCATCCGGCCAAACTGAGCTATCGGGGGAGAAGAGCCTTGGTGAGAGAGATAAAGAAGAACCCAAAGATCACTGTGGCTGAGCTCCAGAGATGCAGTCGGGAGATGTGAGAAAGTTGTAGAAAGTCAATCATCACTGCAGCCCTCCACCAGTCGGGGCTTTATGGCAGAGTGGCCCGACGGAAGCCTCTCCTCAGTGCAAGAAAAAGCTTGGTAGTTATTCCCGCGCTATCGTGTATTGGTGTCTATAAGTAGGAAAAGCTGCTTGCATCGCAAAGGGTCCCACTTGGCCCTACAGTGGAAATAAATGAAGGGTATGGTGCTGCGCTAATCCAGTAGCAGGTAGAAAATGTTGTTAAAAGGTAGTGGTGTATAACATATCTCCTAGTGGGTAGATATGCGTGCTAGTAAGGTATTGCAACTTAAGGCTGTGGAGACAGAAATATCAAAAATAAAAAATAAAAATATATATAGAGTGCCAAGTGCATAAGTAATATAATATAACATAAACTTGCTAAAATTGTGAATAGTGTTCAAACAGGTGACATGGTGTAAAACACTTCAGTGCAACCAGTATAGTGCCCTAATGAGGGTAGGCACTAGAAAGCTCAAAAACATAGTGGCATAGATAAAACGTCATGTACTGGTATATTCATAAAATAAATATTAGTGCAACTGCGAGGAAGCTCGCATTAAGGTGGTTAGTTATTGCGGGGAGGAGCTGAGACAGCCGCCGAGGGACCCCAGAAGAGCAGGTTCGGGGCCACTCTGTGCAGAACGAGCTGCACAGTGAAGGTAAGTATAACATGTTTGTTATTTTTAAAGAAAAAAAAATTTACCTTTACAACCCCTTTAAGTTGCAATACCTTACTAGCATGCATATCTTCCCACTAGGAGATATGTTATACACCACTACCTTTTAACAACATTTTCTACCTGCTACTGGATTAGCGCAGCACCATACCCTTCATTTATCTCCTCAATGCAAGACACATGAAAGCCTGCATGGAGTTTGCTAAAAAAAACACCTGAAGGACTCCAAGATGGTGAGAAATAAGATTCTCTGGTCTGATGAGACCAATATAGAACTTTTTGGCCTTAATTCTAAGCGGTATGTGTGGAGAAAACCAGGCACTGCTCATCACCTGTCCAATACAGTCCAAACAGTGGCAGCATCATGCTGTGGGGGTGTTTTTCAGCTGCAGGGACAGGACGACTGGTTGCAATCAAGGGAAAGATGAATGCGGCCAAGTACAGGGATATCCTGGATGAAAACCTTCTCCAGAGTGCTCAGGACCTCAGACTTGGCCAAAGGTTAACCTTCCAACAAGACAATGACCCTAAGCACACAGCTAAAATAATGAAGGAGTGGCTTCACAACAACTCCGTGACTGTTCTTGAATGGCCCAGCCAGAGCCCTGACTTAAACCCAATTGAGCATCTCTGGAGAGACCTAAAAATGTCTGTCCAACAACGTTTACCATCCAACCTGACAGAACTGGAGAGGATCTGCAAGGAGGAATGGCAGAGGATCCCCAAATCCAGGTGTGAAAAACTTGCTGCATCTTTCCCAAAAAGACTCATGGCTGTATTAGATCAAAAGGGTGCTTGTACTAAATACTGAGCAAAGGGTCTGAATACTTAGGACCATGTGATATTTCAGTTTTCCTTTTTAAAAAACCTGCAAAAATGTCAACATTTCTGTGTTTTTCTGTCAATATGGGGTGCTGTGTGTACATTAATGAGGAAAAAATGAACTTGATTTTAGCAAATGGCTGCAATATAACAAAGAGTGAAAAATTTAAGGGGGTCTGAATACTTTCCATCCCCACTGTATATTTGTAGCCATCAGATGGCAAAGTAGACCCCACTCTCTACAGCTTCTGCTGAGACACTTTACTGCTATGCTGTGAACGCCCTGTGTAATCAAATCTTCTGCTCTTGAAATCTTTTCACAGATCTATTTTCCTCCAAGCAAAATGCTTGGGTCTATGTCAGTCCCGGCTCTGTGAGGAGCCATACGTTTCAATCAGAACATCTGATAATTTACTTGCTTTTATGCACCTTTGTAAAAGCATGTCTGGGCAATAGCTTCTTTGCTTTATGTTGATTATATATATATAATTTAGGAGGAAGTAATTGGTGCACATATTGCACCCTGGAAACCAAATGCTAAGCAATGTGACTGACAGCTCTTGTAGATTAAACAAAAATCTTTTGTCTCCCTTCACATTTTCTCATTGAAGCATGCAAAAACAGAAAACTGGTAAGAAACCCAACAGTCCAATTGTCTGATCCCAGAATTTCTGTGTTTTCTAGGTGACGATAACTCGGGTCGGACCGTGATTACGTTCAGTTGTTTCCGCTTACCGCCGTGTCATGAGATTGATCACACCCGTCTGCTAGAGTATGGGTCATAGCTAATCCAACCTCTACACAGTAATATTTGTTTGCCTTTAAATTATTGTGACCTATTGATCAATGGCTTAATGCTGACCTCCAGAGTGTATATGTACAGTGTATGTGTGTTTTACAGACATATATATATATATATATTTATACAGTGTCTCACAAAAGTGAGTACACCCCTCGAAATTTTTTCAAATTTCGAGGAGTCATCATTTCATGTGACAACACTAAAGAAATGACACTTTGCTACAATGTAAAGTAGTGAGTGTACAGCTTATATAACAGTGTAAATTTGCTCTCCCCTCAAAATAACTGAACACACAGCCATTAATGTCTAAACCTCAGGCAACAAAAGTGAGTACCCCCCTAAGTAAAATGTCCAAATTGGGGCCCAATTTGCCATTTTCCCTCCCCGGTGTCATGTGACTTGTTAGTGTTACAAGGTCTCAGGTGTGAATGGGGAGCAGGTGTGTTAAATTTGGTGTTATCGCTCTCATCGCTCTTATTGCTCTCATACTGGTCACTGGAAGTTCAACATGGCACCTCTCTGAGGATTTGAAAAAAGAAGAATTGTTGCTCTACATAAAGATGGCCTAGGCTATAAGAAGATTGCTAGGACCCTGAAACTGAGCTGCAGCATGGTGGCCAAGACTATACAGGGGTTTACCAGGACAGGTTCCACTCAGAACAGGCCTCGCTATGGTCGACCAAAGAAGTTGAGTGCACGTGCTCAGTGTCATATCCAAAAGTTACCTTTGGGAAATAGACATATGAGTGCTGCCAGAATTGCTGCAGAGGTTGAAGGGGTGGGGGATCAGCCTGTCAGTGCTCAGACCATACGCCACACACTGCATCAAATTGGTCTGCATGGCTATCGTCCCAGAAGGAAGTCTCTTCTAAAGATGATGCAAAGAAAGCCTGCAAACAGTTTGCTGAAGACAAGCAGACTAAGGACATGGATTACTGGAACCATGTCCTCTGGTCTGATGAGCTGGGCCGAAACTAGGGGGGGCAGGGGAGGCACACACCCCGGGTGCTGCATCTAGGTGGGTGACACCAGGGGTTCCGTCACCCCCACCCGCACTGGGAAGTGCTGCTCTAAGGGTGTCGCTGCTGCCTGATCAAGTGTAATAGACAGGCAGCACCCTCTGCATAGTTTGCAAAATACCAGAGAACCAAAAGGGAGGGAAACTGCACAGGTGCACTAGCGCTGTATCACTCTGCTCCTCCTGCCCGCCAGCACTATAGAAAGGCAATCCAGAGTGACGCTTTAGCATGGGAAAGCCTTTTGTGGAACTGGAAGGCATTTATTAGGACAAGGAGAGGGGTTTGTGTGCAGACGGCCCTGGACTAGGAAGTTGGGGTTGTTATGGCAAAGGTTTGGGGGGGGTGCAGAGGAGACCCCGGACTGAGACGGATGCAGAGGAGGCCCTGGGCTGGGGGGAGGAGGGTGGGTCCAGAGGAGGCCTTGGACTGGGGGGTGCAGTGGAGGCCCTGAGCTGAAGGGAGGTTCAGAGGAGGCCCTGGACTAGGGGGTGCAGTGGGGTCCTTGGGCTGATGGGGGCTGTGGAGGAGACACTGGGCTGGGGGACTGCAGAGGAGGCCCTTTACTAAGGGGGGGTGCAGAGTAGGCACTAGACTGGGGTGAGGGTACAGCGAAGGCCCTGGACTGGGGAAGTGCAGAGGAGGCCATGGACTAGAAAAGGGTTGGTGAATCAAAGACCCTTTATTAGGAGAGGAGGCCCTGGACTAGGAGTGGAGTACACAGGAAGCCCTGGACTGGGAGGTACAGAGGAGGCCCTGGACTAGCAGGGGAGTGCAGAGGAGCCTATGAACTAGGGGATGCAGAGGAGGCCCTGGACTAGGAGGGGGAGAACACAGGAGGCCCTAGACTGGGGGTGTAGAGGAGGCCCTAAACTTGGGGTGTAGAGGTGGCCCTGGACTTGAAAAGTGGTGTTGGTGTGGCAAAGGACCCGGATTATGAGGGCAGGGTGCAGAGAAGGCTCTGAACTTGGGGGGGCTGTAGAAGAGGCTTTGGACTAGGAGGGGAGTGCAGAGAAAGCCCTAGACTGGGGGGTGTAGAATAGGGCCTTGACTAGGAAATGGTGGTTGGTGTGGCAAAGGCCCCTGGATGGGGGGTTCTCAACATAAATAGGGACATTTATCAATTGTTGCAAGTAATGTCAAACAGGAGCAGAGAGACAGGTCATGTGATAGATTTATTGCTTGTTTGGCTGTACTTCTCCTGAGGATCACAGCAGTGCAGATTGTTTTGCACTCCTGTGACCCATTTTGAGCTGACAGCAGGCTGTTGGCTAAAGTCGCAGTTCAGTCATGTGAGCAATTGCTGGTTGCGAACTTTCCCCAGCCTGGACTGGCTCTGAGCTGGCCGCTTCCATTCCCCCCACAGCCCAGTGTTTCAGTGAGCGTGGGGGGGGGGGTTACAGCAGAGAGCCAGAGACTTGACAGCCACCGACTCTATGCCATTGCTCAGGGAGCACTGAGAACTGAGTGATCAGTTTGATTACTCGGTTCTCAGCCTTAGAGCCGGCCGGGGGACAGATGCTGCATCCACCTACGTAAGTATGATTAAAAAAAAAATCCACATACGCGACATCTCCTCTTTCATGCTATCACACATGACAATTAGGCATCATTCACATCGAGCATATGCGCCCATGCCCAGTGTGTTGGTTGTGTACCGCATGGGGATACTTGGTGTTCTGTGCTTCCCTGTGCAGGCAGTCCAGTCAAAGTCAATTGGGTCGCAGCAGCTGCATTAACATAGTCGATTGTCAAAATTTGACACGCAGACAGGAAGGGATGCATGTATCCAAACGCACAGTGTCTGCATTCAGATCTGTGCACCCACTTCTATAGGTGAAGCTTTCTGGTGGATGCAGATGCAGCAAAAAGTGACTCAGCATACAGGACCTGTCTCAGCGCATATCTGAATGAACCCTTAGGGGAATTTATCAAAACTAGAGCAGACAGAATCTGGAGCAGCTGTGCATGGCAACCAATCAGCTCATAGCTTTCATTTTCAAAGCTGAACAAGCTGCAGAAGAAGCTGATTGGTTGTCATGCACAGCTGTTCCAGATTCTGACTGCACCAGTTTTGATAAATTCCCCTCTCTGTGTTTAACATTTCTTACTCCTGACTACTGTATTCTAAGTAAAGCTCATTTTTTGTTAAAGTGGTTGTAAAGGAACAAGGTTTTTACCTTCATGCATTTAATGCATGCGGGTAAAAAACCTTCTGTGTGCAGCAGTCCTCCTAGCCCCACACTCCTGATTGGATTTTGGTAGCAGCGTGAGCCATTTGCTCCCACTGCTGTCAATAGCAGCCAGTAAGCCAATTAGGAGACGGAGTGGGAGAGAATGTGCCTGCTTAGATGCCTTCATAGAAAACTGCTTGCTTTGGGGGCACCCAGAAGGAGGGAGGGGCCAGGGGTGCCAGCTAGGGACCCAAGAAGAAGAGGATCAGGGCTGTTCTGTGCAAAACTGTTACACAGAGCAGGTAAGTATAACATGTTTGTTTTTTTTTACAAAAAACAAAACTTTAATATTACTTTTAAGGTTAGTTGTATGTAGTAAAAGATATGCAATAGATCCGTTTTATTATATTAAAATGAAAGCACTGAGGTTTTTGTACTGTCTGTTACATACTCGCATGTGGCACAGTCATTAAAAGATATGGCCATTTATGCCCCTCCCACTGTTGATGCAATATGACCACACCCACAGTTTTGGCTTGGCGCCACAATATTGCAACATACCATTTTTCTCAGGGGGTGCAAAAAAAAAAAACAGCCCCGGGTGCCAGATGTGCTAGCTACGCCACTGCTGATGAGACCAAGATAAACTTATTACAGATGGTGTCAAGCGTGTGTGATGGCAACCAGGTGACGAGTACAAAGACAAGTGTGTCTTGCCTACAGTCAAGCATGGTGATGGGAGTGTCATGGTCTGGGGCTGCATGAGTGCTGCCTGTACTGGGGAGCTACAGTTCATTGAGGGAATCATGAATGCCAACATGTACTGTGACATACTGAAGCAGATCATGATCCCCTCCCTTCGGAGACTGGGCCACAGGGCAGTATTCCAACATGATAATGACCCCAAACACACCTCCAAGACGACCTCTGCTTGCTAAAGAAGCTGAGGGTAAAGGTGATGGACTGGCCAAGCATGTCTCCAGACCTAAACCCTATTTAGCATCTGTGGAGCATCCTCAAATGGAAGGTGGAGGAGCGCAAGGTCTCTAACATCCACCAGCTCTGTCACCAGCTCTGTGATGTTGTCATGGAGGAGTGGAAGAGGACAGCATAGGCAACCTGTGAAGCTCTGGTGAACTCCATACCCAAGGGGGTTAAGGCAGTGCTGAAAAATAATGGTGGCCACACAAAATATTGATACTTTGGGCCCAATTTGGACATTTTCACTTAGGGGTGTACTCACGTTTGTTGCCAGTGGTTTAGACATTAGTGGCTGTGTGTTGAGTTTTTTTTTGAGGGGACAACAAATTTACACTGTTATACAAGCTGTACACTCACTACTTTACATTGTAGCAAAGTGTAATTTCTTCAGTGTTGTCACACGAAAAGATATAATAAAATATTATACAAAAATGTGAGGGGTGTACTCACTTTTGTGGGATACTGTGTGTGTGTGTATACACAGTGGGGACAGAAAGTATTCAGACCCCCTTAAATTTTTCACTCTTTGTTATATTGCAGCCATGCTCAAATCATTTAAGTTCATTTTTTTCCTCATTATTGTACACACAGCACCCCATATTGACAGAAAAACACAGAATTGTTGACATTTTTGCAGATTTACTAAAAAAGAAAAACTGAAATATCACATGTTCCTATGTATTCAGACCCTTTGCTGTGACACTCATATATTTAACTCAGGTGCTGTCCATTTCTTCTGATCATCCTTGAGATGGTTCTACACCTTCATTTGAGTCCAATTGTGTTTGATTATATTGATTGGATTTGATTAGGAAAGGAACACACCTGTCTATATAAGACCTTACAGCTCACAGTGCATGTCAGAGCAAATGAGAATCATGGGGTCAAAGGAGCTGCCTGATGAGCTCAGAGACAGAATTGTGGCAAGGCACAGATCTGGCCAAGGTTACAAAAAAAATTTCTGCTGCACTTAAGGTTCCTAAGAGCACAGTGGCCTCCATAATCCTTAAATGGAAGACGTTTGGGACGACCAGAACCCTTCCTAGAGCTGGCCGTCCGGCCAAACTGAGCTATCGGTGAGAGAGGTAAAGAAGAACCCAAAGATCACTGTGGCTGAGCTCCAGAGATGCAATCGGGAGATGGGAGAAAGTTGTAGAAAGTCAACCATCACTGCAGCCCTCCACCAGTCGGGGCTTTATGGCAGAGTGGCCCGACCAAAACCTCTCCTCAGTGCAAGACACATGAAAGCCCACATGGAGTTTGCTAAAAAAAACACCTGAAGGACTCCAAGATGGTGAGAAATAAGATTCTCTGGTCTGATTAGACCAAGATAGAACTTTTTGGCCTTAATTCTAAGCGGTATGTGTGGAGAAAACCAGGCATTGCTCATCACCTGTCCAATAAAATCCCAACAGTGAAGCATGGTGGTGGCAGCAACATGCTGTGGGGTGTTTTTCAGCTGCAGGGACAGGACGACTGGTTGCAATCGAGGGAAAGATGAATGCGGCCAAGTACAGGGATATCCTGGACGAAAACCTTCTCCAGAGTGCTCAGGACCTCAGACTGGGCCGAAAGTTTACCTTCCAACAAGACAATGACCCTAAGCACACAGCTAAAATAACGAAGGAGTGGCTTCACAACAACTCTGTGACTGTTCTTGAATGGCCCAGCCAGAGCCCTGACTTAAACCCAATTGAGCATCCCTGGAGAGACCTAAAAACGACTGTCCACCAACGTTTACAATCCAACCTGACAGAACTGGAGAGGATCTGCAAGTAGGAATGGCAGAGGATCCCCAAATCCAGGTGTGAAAAACGTGTTGCATCTTTTTAAAAAGACTCATGGCTGTATTAGATCAAAAGGGTGCTTGTACTAAATACTGAGCAAAGGGTCTGAATACTTAGGACCATGTGATATTTCAGTTTTTCTTTTTTAATAAATCTACGAAAATGTCAACAATTCTGTGGTGTTTTTCTGTCAATATGGGGTGCTGTGTGTACATTAATGAGGAAAAAAAATCAACGTAAATGATTTTAGCAAATGGCTGCAATATAACAAGGAGTGAAAAATTTAAGGGGGTCTGAATACTTTCCGTCCCCACTGTGTATATCTATATATACCTGTATATCTATAGATATATATCTATCTATAGATCTCTCTCTCTCTCTCTCTCTCTCTCTCTCTCTATCTATCTATCTATCTATCTATCTATCTATCTATCTATCTATCTATCTATCTATATACGGTATATATATATATATAAATTTGTATACACACATCCTACCTTCTGTGCGTACTGACATAAATTCAAGATGGTGGATCCAGTGGCAGTCTCAGGGCTTTTTAATGTCTACACTAGGCCAATGTTTGGTGTGCTGGATGTTCACAGAGCACTTAAAAAATCCACAAACCCCAAACCTAGCAACCTCATTGAAGTCTATAGGAGCTGAATCTTTTTTTTTTTTTGTAAATGTGATCTTTTTTTTATTTACGAGCTTTTAGTAAAAAGGACATTAATAGCTGGGCATCGCCATGCAAAAAAAAAAAAAAAAGATAAAAAAATTGTTGTTTTTTTTTCATGTGGCCTAAAGTAAGGGGTAATATTACCCACTTGGGGACCAAGCCTCTTTCTGAGATTTGTTAAAGTTAAAAACTTTTTTTTTTGCTAGAAAATTACTTAGAACCCCGAAACATTATATATATTTTTTTCTAACATCCTGGAGAATAAAATAGCGTTAGTTGCAATACTTTCTGTCACACCGTATTTGCGCAGCGATCTTACAAGCGCACTTTTTTTGTAAAAAATACACTTTTTTGCATTAAAAAATAAGACAACAGTAAAGTTAGCCCAATTTTTTTATATTGTGAAAGATAATGTTGCGCCAAGTAAATTGATACCCAACATTTCACGCTTCAAAATTGCACTCGCTTGTGGAATGGCGACAAACTTTTACCCTTAAAATTCTCCATAGGCGATGTTTAAAAAATTTTACAGGTTGCATGTTTTGAGTTACAGAGGAGGTCTAGAGCTATAATTATTTCCCTCACTGTAACGATCACGGCGATACCTCACATGTGTGGTTTGAACACCGTTTTCATATGCAGGCGCCACTCACGCATGCGTTCGCTTATGCACGCAAGCTCGGCGGGACGGGATGCGTTAAAATTCTTTTCTTTTTTTTTCTGATTTATTTTACTTTTTATTTTTTTATTTTTACCCTGTTCTTTTAAAAAAAAATTGTGTCACTTTTATTCCTATTACAACGAATGTAAACATCCCTTGTAATAATAAAAAAGCATGACAGGACCTATTAAATATTAGATCTGGGGTCAAAAAGACCTCATATAAAAATAAATAAAAAAATGTTGTTGTTTGAAAAAAATAGATAAAGATGTCCCTTTAAGGCCCCTTTCACACTGGGGCGGTTTGCAGGCATTATTGCGCTAAAAATAGCGCCTGCAAACCGCCCCTAAACAGCCTCCGCTGTTTGTTCATTGTGAAAGCCTGAGGGCTTTCACACTGAAGCGGTGCGCTGGCAGTAGAAGAAAAAATCTCCTGCGAGCCCCATCTTTGGAGCGGTGAAGAAGCGGTGTATTCACCGCTCCTAAACCGCTCCTGCCTATTGAAATCAATGGGACAGCGCGGCTATACCGCGGCAATACCGCGGCTATAGCCGTGCTGTACGAGTAGTTTTAACCCTTTTTCGGCCGCCAGCAAGGGGTTAAAACTGCACCGCTAGCGGCCGAATACCACGGTAAAACAGCGCTATTTTTAGCCACCGCCCCAGTGTGAAAGGGGCCTAAGAGCTATGGGCAGAAGTGACATTTTGACTTTGCTTCAGCCCTGCAATGGTATGGAGATGGGTGGCCATCTTCCCCTGACTCATCTCCATACCTAACAGGGAGAAGGATCCGATAGCCTCCGCCAGCAGCTCCGGTAAGCGGCGGAGGGCATAGAAGTGCAGCCACCGATAAAAGTGATCTCACAGCGAATCCGCCGCTGAGACCACTTTTGTTCAAAACCGGACCGCTCACTGAAGAAGAGGATGCCAGGGTTATGGCAGCAAGCTGCTGCCATAACAACGATATCCCTTTTCAAAGTGCCGGCGTATATCATCGTGAGCCGGTCCGGAAGTGGTTAAAAGTACACAAATCCTTTTAATAACATGCTTGAGGGATGCCATACACCTGTACGTGCAGTGGGGCATGTGCAGGTCACTTATCTCATCCGGGATGTCCCCTGACTTGTTTACAATTTGAAACAAACCAGCTAATGGGTGGGCAACCAGAAGCTGTCATTAAGTGGCATTAGTAATACCACCACTAAATGAGTTACTTTGGCTGCAGTAGCCAGACAATTGGGCGGGTGAGTGAAGGAGCAATATCTGATCTCTTAGGTGGCCTTATTTGGTGAACTGGAAACAACTTAGGTTCAGGTTGAACTCATGGTTGACCTAAACCCGAAGCTCATCCCTGGTCTACACAAAAGAGGCTTTTACAGACAAATTTTACAGACAAATAACATGCATAAAGTATACGTTGGCACTTTAAAGATGGATATCTCGGTAACGGCAGCAGCTGCTGCCACAACCGTGGTATCCATCTCTTCAGGAGCGGGTCGTGTTTACGATAGTGGTGGTCTCTGCAGCGGATTCGCCGCGAGATCACCGTTATCGGCGGCGGGAGAGGCGCCACCCCCCACCCGCTGCTCTCCCGCGCCCTCCGCCGCTTACCGGAGCCATCGGCAGCGGCGGAGGCGATCGGGACCTGTCCGTGGACGGGTATGGAGACGAATGAGGGGAAGATGACCCCAACTCGTCTCCATATTACTGCAGGGCGGAAGTGACGCCATAACGTCACTTCCACCCATACGTCTTAAAGGGCCATTTTTTCAAAGTAATTTTTTCAAATGACAATTTTTTAAATTTTTTTATTGCATTTAAGTCCAAATATGAGATCTGAGGACTTTTTGACCCCCAGATCTCATATTTAAGAGGACCTGTCATGCTTTTTTCTATTACAAGGGATGTTTACATTCCTTGTAATAGGAATAAAAGTGACCCAAATTTTTTTTTTTTAAAGTGAAAAAATAAATAAAATCAAGTAAAATAAATAAGAAAAAATGTTTTTGTTCAGCGCCCTGTCCTGACGAGCTCGCCCGCAGAAGCGAACGCATACGTGCGTAGCGCCCGCATATGAAAACAGTGGGCAAACCACACACGTGAGGTATCACCGCAATCGTTAGAGCGAGAGCAATAATTTTAGCCCTAGACCTCCTCTGTAACTCAAAACATGCAACCTGTAGAATTTTTTAAACGTCGCCTATGGAGATTTTTAAGGGTAAAAGTTTGACGCCATTCCACGAGCGGGCCGAATTTTGAAGCGTAACATGTTGGGTATCAATTTACTTGGCATAACATTAATTTTCACAATATAAAAAAAAATGGGCTAACTTTACTGTTGTCTTAGTTTTTTATTCAAAAAAAGTGAATTTTTTCAAAAAAAAGTGCACTTGTAAGACAGCTGCGCAAATACGGTGTAAAAAAAAGTATTGCAATGACCGCCATTTTATTCTCTGTGGTGTTGGAAAAAAAACAATATATAATGTTTGGGAGTTCTAAGTAATTTTCTAGCAAAAAAAACTGTTTTAAACTTGTAAACACCAAAATCTCAGAACGAGGCTAGTCCTTAAGTGGTTAAATGCATAAATAATATGGAAAAATTGTTGTTAAGATGAATGGTCCAATTCGGGCATACTACTTTAGGACATTTCTTTCTTCTTTCTCCTTTCTTCCTTTTCCTTTCTTTTTTTTCCCCTCTGCTATTGTGATTTGTTGTAAATACTGTTATGTAGAACGATACCTGTGCCTCCAACTAACTGAAGATATATATTTGTTTGAGCAAGGAAAAGATGAAGATGGTTATGATATACTTTATACTGGCATAATGATGGCATGCATGACAAAGAAATTTGATATGGAAGTTAAGTGCTACATAACCAAATGGAAGTATTCATACCTTGGCTTGGTTGTCATAAGAATATTTTTGACATTTCTAATACAATAAAAATATTGGAAAATAAATGAATGGTCTGGTGACACAATCTCTTTAACTGCTGTCCACAGAGAACAGTTTTATGTGGCAACCAGAGTATGAACAATACACATAAATATGAATACATTCAACGATAATACCACTAAATGGAAATACACTTTTCACAATTCATTTTGTGCACAAAATAATTTAGAGCTAACTTGTCCACATAAGTGAATTTACTGATCCTTATCTGCTGCGCTGAGGGAATTTATCATTTTCTAGAAAACTCAGACTTTATCAGTTCCCTTCAATAAATATTCTTATTGCGTAGTTCATATTTAATTCTAAAAAAGATTGACCCATGGGTCAGGGAGATGTTTATCAGTTCTGACTCTTCCTGGGGAAGGCTAAATCTCTTTACATTATAGCCCAAGGCTCGAGGTAAAAAATCTATTTGCCCCAGCGACTTCTACGTTTACTAAAATGTCACTTTGCGGGCTATAGACAGAAGTTTACTGTGCAAGATCTCGAGCGTTTGAAGTTCCTTCTGTATTAACCCGTTTTCTGCAAATTGAACACAAGGGAATTGGTAACTAATGACTGAACTGCGCTAAAAAAAAAAAAAAAAACTTGAAACTTGATTTTCTCAGAAGTTACAGATTCCAACTGGTAATGACGCATCTAATAAGTATGTTTTGGCGACATCAGTCACGGTGTCAATTAAGGGCAACTTGTAATAACTCGTACAGGGGCTGCAGGCAACACACTGTCTACATAATTAGTAGATATTATAAGCTATAACATTAAAGAAATTGGAATAAAAAATAAAGTTTTGTAAGTTAAAGAGAAACTATTAAGTGCTTTTACAGAGTACACATTTTGAATTATTATTCCAATATATTTATAATACATCTGGAGGAGACTATCACTTACTTACATATTTTGATTTATGCTGTTTTTTCGATTCAGATTTGTAGATTTTTTTTTTTCCCTCTCCTTGCCCCACCTCTCATAATCTTCCACTCTCTCTCTCTTCTTATTACTCTTTGTTTATTTCTTTCTTTCTCTATTTCGATCTGTCTTTCTCTCTTATCTCCCCCCTTCTCACTTTCTCTCCCGAATCTTCTCCTTCTTTCTTTCATCTCTCTCTTATCCTTTCTCCAGTCTTCTCTTCCCTTTTTTGACTCTCTCTTATCTTCCCCTTTTCACTTTCTCTCCCCAATCTCCCTCTATTTTTTTTTATTATTTTTTTATTTTAGCACTCTGTTATCTCCCCCTCATCTCTTTCTCTCTCCAGTCTTCTTTTCCTTTATTACACTCTTATCTGCCAGTCTTCTCTTTCTTTCTCTTATCTTCCCACTCCTCCTTTTCTCCCCCAGTTTTCTCTCTCTCTCTCTCTCTCTCTCTCTCTCTCTCTCTCTCTCTCTCTCTCTCTCTCTCTCTCTCTCTCTCTCTCTTCTCTCTCTCCCTCTCCTCTCTCCCCCAATCTTCTCCTCCTTTCTTTTTTTATCTGTCTCCTATCCCTCTTCCTCCTCTCTTTCTTTATCTCTCTCTAATCTCCCTCCTCTTCTTTCTCTCTCCAGTCTTCTCTTCCTTTCTTTGTCTCTCTTTTTTATCCTCCCCAATCTTCTCCTCCTTTCTTTTTCTTATCACTCTCTTATCTCCCCCCTCCTCTTTCTCTTTCCAGTCTTCCCCTCCTTTCTTTATCACTCTCTTATCCTCCCCCTCCTCTTTTTCTCTCTCCAGTCTCCTCTCTTCTTCTTTTTCATTTTTTCTTTTGGTTCTTTGCTTTCCCTTCTTTTTTTCCTTTCTTCCTCTTTAATCTCCCCCTCCCCTTTTTCTCTCCCCAGTCTCCTCTTCTTTTCTTGCTTTTTCTCTCTCTTATCTTCCCCCTCCTCTCTTTCTCTCTCTTATCTTCCTCCTTTATTCCTTCTCTATCGACTCGCCCCCTCTCCTCTCCCCCACTTCCTTTTCCCATTCTCTCTTCCTCCTTTCTTGCCTTTTTCCTCTCTCTCTCTTTAATAAATCTACGAAAATGTCAACAAGTCTGTGGTGTTTTTCTGTCAATATGGGGTGCTGTGTGTACATTAATGAGGAAAAAAAATCAACGTAAATGATTTTAGCAAATGGCTGCAATATAACAAGGAGTGAAAAATTTAAGGGGGTCTGAATACTTTCTGTCCCCACTGTGTATATCTATATATACCTGTATCTCTCTCTCTCTCTCTCTCTCTCTCTCTCTCTCTCTCTCTCTCTCTCTCTCTCTCTCTCTCTCTCTCTCTCTCTCTCTCTCTCTCTCTCTCTCTCTCTCTCTCTCTCTCTCTCTCTCTCTCTCTCTCTCTCTCTCTCTCTCTCTCTCTCTCTCTCTCTCTCTCTCTCTCTCTCTCTCTCTCCCCCTCCCTCCCTCCCTCCCTCCCTCCCTCTCTCTCCCCTTTGCAGATAAGGTCTGACTTTTACTGACCCGTGTATTTGTTTGGGATCAGTACTTGATTTGATTGTAGCCGTATTAGTGCAATTGTGACAGAGAAAATTGAGTACTGTCCGTGATACTTTTTTATTTGCACTAACATACAATTTTTCAGGACAAGCTTTCAGGGTATGTCCCCTTCTTCAAGGTCCAGTACTGCTTGGACCTTGGAGAAGGGGACATACCCCGAAAGCTTGTCCTGAAAAATTGTATGTTAGTGCAAATAAAAAAAGTATCATGGACAGTACTCAATTTTCTTTGGGATCAGTGATAAGCAAACGTAAAGTTAGAAATATGTGATCCGCTATGACTTCTTAGCTTTTTCAAATGCAAGTTCTATGGCTTTCCTCCTGATTCTGGGTTCACAAACCAGGAACTGACATGTTTAGACTTCCCAGACTTCACTAGCTGCTTGCTTGTTTAAGGTCAGGAAGAGGATGACAGCCCTGTAGCCTGCACCTTTTAATAATAGTAGTTTGGACCGCGTGGTCTTTGTGTGCCGTTAGTGTTCTGTGATTCAGTTTTAAATAATACCCTTTTATTTTTGTGTTTTCAGATACCTAAAGTATACATTGGATCAGTATGTGGAGAATGACTACACCGTTGTCTACTTTCACTATGGCCTAAATAGTCGCAATAAACCATCTCTCAGTTGGCTCCAGAGTGCCTACAAGGCGTTTGACAGGAAGTATGTTACTTGTATATAAGTGAGCATGCAGTTTAAGTGTCCATGCAAAATTTAGCCACTGGGTAAACCTATTTAGTGTGCTACCCGCTTGCTGATTCATTATCAATAAAAGCAAGATAGCCTGAAAATGTATAACATATGTGGATATATTTTACTTATCAAAGCCAACCTCAGGAATTGAGAAGAAGGCTGCGGGGGACTAGTTGCACCATTGGAAGAACCCTACTAAAGTGCAGCATAAGACATTTCTCATTGTTACAGCAACCCACACAACCTTTGCAGTACAGGGGGCCCCATTGCAAGAGTAGATTTTATTGAGCTGGGCATTAGAGTGGTTGTAAACCTCTGAAAAGAAAAATGAACAAAGCATATTCTTCTATAGTGTATACTTCCCTTATCTATAACACTTAGTGTGGAACCTTTCTGCTTGCTCCTTCCCCTATCTACATGAGTCACTTCTGACAATATTTGCCACACAATCGTCTGCCCACTCCAACACACAGCATGTGATTGAAAGCTTCAGCTGTGCATGATTCCCTATGAGACTGTGTAGAGGGCAGTATTTCCATTTCCTCCACTCAGGTCACAGATTACATAATGCTGTGCATTGAGACATCAGATCACCCTTGCCTTCTGCAAGCTGAGAAAAACATCTGATCTGTGTACTATGGAAGACTGTAAAGGAGAAAAGGTGCAGATAATCAGGTACAGCTGATGTAGGAGGATTTAATTCATTACTGTATACTGTCACCTGAGACTAGTTACTTCAGTGGTCTTATGTAAGGATTTATTATCACTTTTAGGGTCGGTTCACACTGGGGCAACACGACTTCAGCGCGACTTTGTACCGCGACTTCAACGCGGCTTCAGCGCGACTTCAGCGCGACTTCAGCAAATTACAAGGCGACTTGAAGTCGCCTCCATGACAGGCGACTTCGCCTGTGGCCAATCACGGGGCAATCAGCTCTCTGGGAGGGAGGGGGGGAGGGAGGGGTTTTCCCTGCAAAGTCGCTTGACTTTACAGAGAGATCCGACTTGGAGGCGACTTCCATTGATTTCTATGGTACAGGTCGCCTACCAAGTCGGATCAAAGTAGTACAGGGAGTACACTCTAAAGTCGGAGCGACTTCAGTAGCGTCTATTAAGACGCTAGCGTTCACTCCCATCAAAACTATTTCTGGGGCGACTTGGGGCGACTTGAGGGCGTACAAGTCGGATCCCAAGTCGCCCCAGTGTGAACCGAGCCTAAGGGAGTAGCAGCAGCCACATTTAGATCAACTTATACAGTGTACAAGAAGGTGTTATTTTGGCCCTTTAACAGTTTCTGCTAGCAGCCAATCAAAAGCTGAGGAATTAGTTCCTCACTTTTTTCACTCCATTGGAATAAATTTAGTACAGCATAAAGCATGCACTGATTTAAATATAGTGTTGATTTTTATTTAAAAAAAACCCAGGGGAGTAGTGGGAGGTGGTTGGCAGAGAGGGGAGGAGATCAAAATGCCCAGATGTCTACTTTAAGATTCATCATCCTGTCTTTTTTTTTTTTTTTGAGGTTTTCCCCTCTGATGGTAGAGTTAAACATTCATTATATTGATTTTTAGTTCAGCAATAAAATCCTGTTGGAGGTTTTAAACCTTCCTCACTGTACTAGAAAATATTTTCTTTCTCTATTGGGAAATCTCCTCTCCCTTCCAGTTGGCTCTGCCTCCCATCATGTTGGAACGGGGGAATGGGGCTTTTCCCTCACATACTGTTTTGTCTGCTTGGGAAAAACTTAGACCTATTCTTAGATAAAAGAGTAAAGCAGAACTGCAGCCAAAAAAGACTAAAATGAGTAGCCTGTTAAATGATAACAAAAGAAAACAGAAATTCACTTTCAATCCAAAGATTTCCCCCACAGCACTTTCTGCCATTAGATGTCCTAAGCCTGATGACCAGAATCAATCAACCCAATTCCCTGAGTCCAAATCATCCTGGACCCACCTCATGCCTGTGCCAGAACAGTGAAAGGATGGCAGCGTTACTCAGCTAATTGCTAGGATGTTGGTGGCTGGGCCACACAGCATCATCGGTTGATATGGAGCGGGAGGCCATCTGCACCAAAAAATCAATGCCCTGCCACCAGCATCTTGGCAACCAATGACGCACAGCATCACTAGTTACTAGGGTGCTGGCAGCTGGGACAAAGTGTTATCTGTATCAAAAATTGGGTGAAGCCGAAGTATACCTGGATTAAAAGTTGGTATGATCTCTGAAGGGCAGCCCACCCACAGTTCACCAAGCTAGGTTTATTACTGCCTGAAACAGTAAACATTACTGCCTCAGATGGCACTTAAGCCTTGTACACACCACTAGGGGGTTGAACAAAAAGAAACTGACAGCTCAGGTCAGAGCTGCTGTACTAACAATCCAATGTTAGTACAGCGATCTCCCCTGCTTAACTATTGTGTTCTGACAGGGGGGTGGCTCCCCTACCAGAATACTCCGGTAAGCGCTCTCAGCCATTGGCTGAGCGCACCGACCGGGAGCAGGTCGGCAGACCTTTTTTGGTCATGAGCTTTGACAGAAGCCGGCCATTTAGCGGGCTTCTGTCAGACCAGCTGCTATACACACGGGCTGAATGTCGGCCGGTATCTATTGAACCGGCTGACAATCGGCTCGTGTGTACTAGGCTTTAAACTAGGCATGTTTCTATCCCCCACTGAGTTTTTAGGTTCCTCCTGTTTCACATGCCTCATTATTTCTATGTCCTATAGTCACTAGGACACAGATTTGACACTGGGCCAGCGGGAATAACCACTAAACACAGTGGGTAATATGTGTTGGCGGGGGAAAGCACTGAGCACCGCGGGGAATAGAAGTTGGTGTGAAGAACCATGAGCACAGTTGGGGATAGGTGTCAGCACTAAGCACAGCAGGGAATAGGCATCGGCAGGAGGAACCACTGAGCAGAATGGTGGATAGGTGTCAGCAGGAGGAACCACTGAGCGGATGAAAGGCACTGGTGGGAGGAAATAAATACAGTAAAACCTTGGATTGCGAGAATCATTTGTTCCAGAAACATGCTTGTAATCCAAAGCACTTGTATATCAAAGCGAATTTCCCTAAAGGAAATAATGGAAACCCTAATGATTCATTTCGCAACCATTTATTCATAAGTCCTTCAGTCTTCAGTCCATATAAAAAGATTATAGCAATGTGATAGGTTGTGTAACCAAAAATGTCCATGCACAAATGGAAGCCTCCACAACGGGATTAGAAGTAAAATCCAACAGGAGCTGCAGAGAGGCGACTCTAAGTGTTGCATAACGGTTACATTTAATTAAGGTACAACGTTTAGCAACTCACATGGTTGATGCTTAAAAGAGGCACATCTCTAAGTATGTAGGTATCCGGGGTAAAGCTATCCAAATAGACCATCCCCCGCACCGCCGGCTCTCACCGCTGTCAGTCTGCAATCGTAACCGGGAAGACTGCCTTGAAGTAGAGCGATTTGAAAGCGTGGCTTGACGCGCTCATGGAGCGCAGCGTGAAAGGGACAACATTAATGAGGAGGATGGTCTATGTGGACAGCGTAACCCCGGATGCCTGCATACTTAGATGTGCCTGTTTTAATCATTAACTATGTGAGTTTCTAAATGTTGTACCTTCAATAAATGCAACCATATTGCTACGAGGTGCCTTTCTTCTCTTCTATACTCAGTTGTGACATGACGCTACTTGTATATCAAGACATCGCTTGTATATCCAGTCAAAATTTATTAAAAAAATTAGCTGGTTTTGCAAAACGCTATCAAACCAAGTGTAGCGATGTAGTTGCCGCTAGTAACAAGCAATCCACCAATTCACCGTGACTTCATACATCAGTTGCAGAGACAATGAACAGTCTTTTGCTGGTTTTGTTTTTTTTTTTTTTGTTTTATTAGGGGGGTACAACTTGGATGGGAAAAGGGTATATGGAATGCCCAAAGGATCATTTGTTTGCCATCATATTTTAAAAATTATCTTCCTAGCACATAGTTAGAGCCAGAAGAATGGTGTGCATCTGTATTTAGAATAATTCTCCTCCTGCATCTCCATGCAGACTATTGCTCCTCCTCTGCTCAACTGCAGCAGACTATTCTTTCTAGGATTTCCCCATCCATTACTGTGTAACGGGTGGGAACATCACTCCTGACCGCATAGGAGTTATGGTCCCAGAACTTCTCCTCTCCTGCCCAAAACTTCTTTCCTCCTGCACAAAACTTCTTGAAGTGAAATAATGTCACATCCTCTTCTATCAAGCAATAGGGACCCCCTCTGAATGAGTCCTTAAGCTGGCTCTGGTTGCTCGCTGCTACTGGGCCTGAGGCCTGCAGTACCTCCCTCCGGAGGCACAGTAGTTTAAAAGCATATTTGTCTTGGATGGTGGACTACTGTTTCCAGCTAGCCCAGCTTGCAAATCCTGTGCCCTCAGGCCACATCGATTTGACACATATCTCCACAGTCTCTCCTCTGATCCAGGACTCCCCATCATTCACCATGTGAAATGATGAAGACTTTGCTAATGACCGTGTAGAAGCAAAGTTCCCTCACAGACTTTCTGGCACATCCAGCCCTCCACTGTGGTAACACTCACTGACCTTTCACTGCCCTGAGTCCTTGATGAGGAACTTAACCGGACCATACATTCCGACAGCTTCACCTGCCCCTCTGCTCCAGGAGTTCTTTACCACCGACCGTGTGGTGACAAAGACATTGCCAATGACCGTGTAGAGGCAAAGTTCCTTCACAGCTCTCCCCCAGCCTCCTCCTGCTGCCTAGTATTCCATTCCTCACTTCACTCAGCTGACATCTCCCCCCCAGTAGCATGTTTCCTCAGCTTATATAGGAGGCCCGCCCCCTGCCAATACCAGGTGGGGATTGGTCAGGGCTCCCACATGAGCTGCCTGCCACTCCAGTTCTAGGCCCAGCCCCACTTCCAGAATATTCTCCCTGGAAGCAGGGGAGGCGCCTCAGAACTGAAGACCAGGTGGTCACACCCACTGCCACTCCCAGCCCCCAGATCAAAACAGACAGGCCTAGCTTGCAGCATAAGCCTGCCTAAATTTGTCTGTGCTGACAGTCCCTAGTAAAAAAAACATTACTAGCATCTACCTATTGGTAGAGGGTGCTACATTAGTTACTCTCAAACCAAGGTTTTACTGTATAAGTTAGCAGGAGGAAGCACTGAGAACAACAGGGTAATAAGAAGATCGACACTGGAAGTTACATAGTTAGTAAGGTTAAATAAAGACAGCAGTCCATCCAGAGTGAGTGTGGGTTTGTGTCTATAATTATCCCTACCCCTGTACATTGTGTCTCATTAAGATGCTCATCTATTATATTATTATTTATTTAAGGTACCCATATAGCGCCATCAATTTTTACACAGCGCTCCACACATACATCACACCCTACCCCCAAGGAGCCCACAATCCAAGGTCCTCAACTCGCATTCATATACTGGGGCCAATTTTGGACAGAAGCCAATTAACCTACCAGCATGTCTTTGGAGTGTGGAAGGAAACCCACGCAAGCACAAGGAGAACATGCAAGCTCCAGCCAGGTAGTGTTGTGGTTGGGATTTGAACCAGCAACCCTTGTTACTGCTAGGCGAGAGTGCTAACCACTGTGCCACTGTGCCACCCAGTATATAGTGCTGGTTTCTGATAATACTTACTATATTCTTTGCAGAGATGGCTTTAATTTAATCTTTCAGTAAAGCCACAGAATCATTTTAAGCAATAATTTCAAGTGCAGAACTGAAATAGATCAGAAGTAAAAGGGAAACATTTGTAGATGAAATAGGAGCAGAGAGATTTAGGTTCATAGGAAGGACATTAGGAAGATATGTAGTCAGATCATCTCAGCGCTCACAGTAGCACTGGATCTCATTATAAAGCCACTTTTCACCAGCTCACTATCATCTATAATAACAATGCAGATCACTATCTGGAAGGCTGGAATAACACGACGTGACACGTATACAGAACAGGGCCCTTCAAACACTCGTTTCATCTTATTTGGCTAGAAAACTATTAGCAAACATTGAGGTTTTTTTTTTGATGAAAGTCTTTGATGGCCTCTTTTGTGCCTGACTGTTTCTCTGACAATTGCATCGCTGAAATCAGGATATCACAGCCTTCTGAGACTTCATAGGGACAGATGATAAAATAACCCCAATCATTCCACTGTCATTGGTGTAGAGGGGATCCACGCATCGCCGACGTACACGCTTCAAAGTGATGAGTGAATAATGGAAGTAGATATGGTGAAGCTCAGATGGGAAAACCAGGAACTGCATTTTTTCCTTTTTTTCTTTGGTTTGCAAAACGTTTTTGTAGAGATCACACTAACCTAAGGACATGTAAATGACAGTACTCTGCAGGCCTTTTTATTGTCCACTAAAGTCACGCTTACCTCCCAATGTTCTGAGATGGAAAAGACAGACCCTTTAAGCTCAAAATATTTAGACAATGGGTATACACCTGCCGTACCCCGATCACATAGACCATGACAGATAGCAATGAACAGAACAATTTCCCTCTCAGAGCTGCTTGGGGAAAAAAAGACAATCTTGTAGTTTTATTTATTTCATTCAGGCCCAGTTCACTCCACAAAAACGCACTCCAGATCCCTTCTTGGATGTGTTTCTGCATGCATGTTTTTGATGCATTGCGGTGCGTTTTTGGTGCATTTTTGATGCGTTCTAATACAGTCCAGTGCAGGAAAAATTCTGCATGTTCTGCTTTTTTTTCTGGAACTGACTGCACCGGTGTGAACTATGCCATTGGAAACCATATAACCTACTTTCCATACGTTTTTGATGCAGAACAAAAACACACTGGGCTGCATGTGGTGTGAACTGGCCCTAAAGATGAACTCTGGGATAAGCAAATATTATCTAAATACAAGAGTCATGTTCATTCTTATTTGAATCTTGGTGTGCTTTGTATATTTCTTTCACGTCTGTGCAATAATCCAGTGTGAAACTTTGCTTCTGTGCTGGAGCTTCCTGTAATAAAGATCAATCACTGCTGCTCTCTCTCCTTGTGCAGGATGCAGTGGCAGCTGGAGGTTTTTTTTTTTTTTGGGGGGGGGGGGGCGGCAAACAACCACCCCTCCCTTGAGAGGCCGGCGGCACCTGACCCACCCACTGCTGTGAACAGAACTGTATTGAAATGTAATTTATTGTAGCACCCTGATGTTTAGGCAGGGTTGCTAGTAAATTTACCTGCCAGGTATAGTTGCCTTGGCCAATTGATAGGAGATCAATTGATTCAACCCTAATTCTGGAATTGCTGCACTTCTCTCTTCTGTCACTAGATGGCCGGGTATCTGGTGGCATTAGATAAGACAAGGGCATTGCAAGGACAGATTAGGAATAGATGGGGTATCTCAACCAATGGGCAGGGATCTTCTTTTTGGGTACTTGGCCAGGTGGGAGAACCAATTTATTTGGGTGAGGTCAGGTGATCGGGGTTCTGTGCCACCTGGACGGCTGTCTGGGTGGACATTTGTTGTACTGCCCTGGGCTGCTAGGCCAGAGCCCGAGGGCTATCCCAGAGACATCTGGCTGCTAGGCTGTCTGACGGCCTATCCAGAAGCAAGACAGCAGCACAGGGTTGGGACTGCGGCTTGAAATCCAGCCAGAAGTGAGAACCTGTCATGTTCGGAGGTAGAGGGGAAGTTGTCACCACTAAGGGACCATCCACCTTATTACCAGGGACCACCGTGAGTAGCTGAAGCAAGTACCGGAGCAGTATTCTCACCAACCGGGGAAGGTGAAGAATTGGGAAACTTCAGCAGGTGTTAAGCCAGGGATCCAGCCAGCGGAGGTGACTTTTGCAGAGCAGTCTTGTGTGCCAAGCCAGGGACCAAGCAGAGCAGGCCAGTGTGGTGACGCTTGAGGAGTATCTGTGAGTGCCAAGCTAGGGACCCAGCAGGGACACAGGGGTGACGCTTGTGGGAGATACTCAGTGAGAGGATTGGAAGAGCTCAGGAGATCCAGTGGCAGTGGATCAGCGGGTCTAGGTGATAGACTGGGAGCTCAGTTGAGTGAGGATCGAAAAAGGAGATTGTGGATGAAGTGAAAGAGTTCATTGCAACCTTTGTTAGAAACTGTTCAAGATTGTTGCCATAGGAGACAGCGTGTCTACACATGCAGATGTGGTGTTTAGCTGGGTGCCTTTCCTTGCAGGGCTGTTTACCTGTAGCAGTCTCAGAGTCTGCTAATTAACATTGCAATTACCTGGCCCTAACCCTCTCTCCCCAGTTCTGTTTAAGAGAAAATAAATCTCTTTGCATTGAAGAAGTGTCTGGCGCCCATCTACCTTACATTGCACCCACCATGCCTCGTAACCCACTCTACACAGAAGGACGTCAGCTGTCCCTAACTCTGGAGGTCACCATTAGGCCTGGAGAGGCCCTGGACTTGGCTACATTATGAAAAAAAGAAAAAAAAAAAAGAAAAACGTGTGATTTACTGGGAAATTCGCATTAGCACTGTGTCTCCCAGTGCTAACCAGCAGCCCTGTGCTCAGCATAGCTCACTGGCTTGAACAGGCTCTAAGTGTTCTTAGTCTTTTGTGTTTTTTTACTTTATTGTGTATTTATAGTTATTAGTTTATTGTCATGGTAAATGTTTTTTCATTTTTTGATGTCGTCCCTGTTGCAGATTTTTCCTAACTTCCATTGTAAGCAGGACAGGAAGTAAGGGGAAATCTCTCTAATGTAGCCACAGGGAGCAGTAGAAACCCAACAGGTGTATTATTCTTTCTGCATTCTATCCAAAACTAGAACAAAATATTTGGCTTGACATACATATTGAGACCTTGTTTCTTCCTCCACAGGTATAAGAAGAATCTAAAGGCGCTTTATGTTGTGCATCCAACTAACTTCATCAAAGTTCTGTGGAAAATATTCAAGCCGGTGATAAGGTGAGTGAACGCAGTTGATTTTATCAGGTTCAATTTTGCTTAGCCCCGGTTCACACTTGACACGGTGCGGAATTCACAGCGAGTTCTGTGCGAATTTCGCACCGCATGTATATCGCACATGATTCATGATTCATGCGAATCGATGTGGGTGCGTATGTTAAGTTAACGACACCCTGATCTCAGTATGCAAAACGCAGTGCGATCCAATTCTGGTGCGACCAAAAAAAAAGGATCCTGCATGTTTTTTGGTACTAATTCAGTGCAATTTGAGCCATACGGAATAACGGCTCAAATCGCACTGCTGAAGATTCACATGTGATTTGAACAGGAATGCGGTGCAATTCCTGCTGAAAATCACATGCAGTTCCCTGCGCTGCATGCTAAAGTGGAGATTTTGCTTACTTCCTGTCTCAGTGACCACACAGACGTGAGGGGAAATCTCCTCAATGGCTACATAAACCTGACAGAGCTTCTGCCGGGAAAAAAAATGCATGAGTTTGAAATGGGTTTTAATTTATATTGAGCAACATGATACTTTTGCTATATGTTCTCTACAGATTTTCTTTTAGCATCAGAAAGGAAATTCTAAACTTCCCGTATGCCGCATGATTTTCCGTGCCTCAAATTTGTATGCAATTAAGTTTTTCGGTGATAAGCATTTGGCGTGATAGTTATCGTAAGCTCTCTCTGCACTCAGCCTCCAAATCCTCGATGCAATGTTCCTACCTTTCATCTCCTATGCAGCTCTCTTTGCGGTGAATTAGATTTGCAGAAACTGACAAGCTTTATATGTAATGTATTCATCTGACTGCGCTGAGCACCTGATAAATTGGTCACTGTATAGGAATTTCACGTTGCATCGTTTGATAAAAATAACTCAAGAAATTTGTCTGACACAGACATTGCCTTCGTTATGGTGCCATATTAAGGCTGGGTTTACACTAGCTGGGGCCGCGGCTCACAGCAACAGCATGGGGTCCGGTGCATGTCTGTTCACTGTTTCAGGTGCAAATCGGGTCCGAATTTTGGCCCGAATTTGCACGTATAACGGACTAGAAGACGCACAGGACCCTTCTGCAATTCAGACCGTGACCGCCACTGAGAGCCGGTCACACTATCATGCGAATTGGATGCAGTAAAATTCGCATCATCACCGCATCTGATTGGTATCATTGTGAACCCAGCCTAAAGGATGACTCTACACAGACCCGATCGCTTGTCTAGCAATTGGGCTAAAAGCCTGCTGTCCCCTGAAATAACAGGGCCGCTCCAGGCTCTGGAAGGATCCTGTCCGTATTGTCGGGATCCACCCATATGGCTGGCTCAGCCTCTCAGCACATGGCTAAGATTTGGAGCCAGTCACTCCCGCCCCCTCTCCAGTACGGCACCACAGTCACAGTCCAGTGTGGTCACCTTTCTCTGCTCAGAGCTGACCAAGAACTAAGCAATTAGCATCATGTGATCGCTCAGTTCACGGGCTTAGAGCTGGCAGGGGACAGCTGCAACATCACACTGATGCTGGAGCACAGAGGTGAGTTTAAAGCTGAACTCCAGGCAGATATAAAGGAAGCATCATTTATTCAGTTATGGAATTGTTCAATAAAATAATTAGGCCAGGTTTACAATTATCCATGTCTGCTTTTGTCCATTTTTGGTGCTTTTTGTAAAGTGCATTGAAGCTCGAGTAACCGGGCATTTTTTCTTACCTGATGATGAGAAAAGTCAAGTCTCCTGGCTGTACAGAGCTGCCTGAATTTCAGGATTAGATGGACAAAAATAGAAATCCTTTGGCAGTATCACAGTTCATATAAGTATTTCAGCAGTATACTATTTGCCTGGAGTTACCAAAAAAAAAAGTCACTTTCTAGGGTTGCAGCAGATACAGATAAGTAGTTTTGTTTATATTTTCAGGTTTTCATAGATTGTGATTTCACCACTGCGCTTTTTATTTTAGTATTAAAAGTCTTCTTAAATAGTAATGTTCTCTTTTAATTCAGTCACAAGTTTGGCAAGAAAGTTTCCTACATGAACCACCTAAGTGACCTTCGAGAGCATCTCCGATTTAACCGTCTCGTCATTCCACAGGAAGTGTTACAGTAAGTTCTGCTATATTACAATATACTATGGGGCATATCAAGGTATGTACATTAGCATGGGGTAATTGTTGATTAAAGCTGGCCATAGATGGAATGAAATTAAATCGATTCAGCAGGGGCCATCTGAATTTTTTGACCCATCTATGGCAATTACCGTTCCAGAGAAGTTGATCCAATGATTGACTTATCTTGAATCGGGTTGTTGGAAAATTTGCGATATTGCGGAAAGAGCAGACACTTTTGACAAAATTTTAGGACAATTGACATTTATACAGCGATCAGTGCTATAAAAATGCACTGATTACTGTGTAAATGCCACTGGTAGGGAAGGGGTTAACACTAGGGGGCGATCAAGGGGTTAAATGTGTGTTTCCTCAGTGTGTTCTAACTGTACGGGGATAGGACTGAGTAGGAGAGGAGACATTTTGCTGTTCCTACTTACTAGGAACAAACGACATGTCTCCTCTGCTCTGATAGCACAGGGGTTTGTGTGTTTTTTACACACAAATCCCAGTGCTGACGCTCGTGCACGCAATCGCGACTGCTGGACACACGCATTGGGTCCCCTGCTGTACAGCGGGCGATCCCCTCCGATGGCTCTTGAAGGAACCCCGCACCTGTACGGAGTTTCGTGCACCAGTATATGTACGCAAGGCGGTTGGGAACAGGTTAAAGTGATACTCAACCACCACTGCATGTTTTTCCACCATTTGTAGTGCTCTTTAAAGCACATACTCACCCACACAGCAAATCCAGAGTTGTGCTGCTGCGATACGCTGTTTGGATGCCACACAGCATGTCCTGTGTCGCCATCTTGGTGCTTTTAGGAGTAAAGTTCCCCCATAAGACAGTTCATTAAGGTGTATCTTAAGATACTTAATTCATTCTAAAACCATTATACCCCACTGTGGAGATTTACCTTTACTTCCCATTCTGATAACAGAGAATCTCTCACAGAAAGTGAAAGGAAGTCTCTCCAAAAGAGACACAGACAGTGGTAAAAACCAGTAATGTGTATATTTAAAGTGGTTGTAAACCTCACACATGAAATCTGAACATAGTGTGCACTAGTCCCAATCCAGAGCACAAAATTTCCTGACACAAAAAAAGGTGACGAGAAGGAGCCTCCAGCACAACACAACCTGTGATTGAGAGCCTCAGCTCTGATCACACGTGCTGTGTGAAAGGAGGGTGGGGGTCTTTTCTCCAATCAGCTCTCCTCACTGACCTTATCAGATTGTAACTTCAGCTCCCCATCCCCTGCTTTCTGAAAACTGTATACATTTTGAAGAGCTGTAGAGAATATGAGACTGCAGATAAACAGAGACAGCTTATGTAGGAGGATTTGTTTAATCTCTGTGTATCACCTGAGGCCAGTCACTTCACTGCATGTAAAGGTTTGCAACCACTTTAAGGCACTGGATTCAAATGTTCACGGTTGTAGAAAGTCGTTCACGTAGAGCACAGCAGCCCCATTTCCAGGGGGCCTAAAATTTGAAATCCACATGTAAAAACTTTGAGAGCAGCAAACCAAGAAAGGAAGTGTCCAAAATTGTTTACTAGTGTACACTTGGTTCATTCCAACTTGTCGCCATGTAACATATTTGTAAGGTCTCACAAACTCAGCCACAAGTCAAAATTTGATAGCTGTGTAGGAGCAGCTGCCTGGCCCCAAATATAATATGTCTGCACTTGAGGCTGTGCGGATGTATGGCAGCTGTGTATGTGCATTCACTGTTATACACTGCCTGCATGCAGCTCAGAGCGGGGGCAGATGCCAAAACAAAATCAGCCTGTATGCAGTACGGGTGCTGGTGCCTATCTGCATGGGGTAGAAATAAGATAAAAAACCTTTTGTGCTGCAGCTCCCCCCAGAACCCCCCCTTTTTCTTATCTGAGCCCGATCTGATTCAGCAATGTGCACAAGCTCAGCAGCTCCAGACACTGTCGCCCTCTTCATTGGACAGATTGATAGCAGCAGGTGCCATTGGCTCCTGCTGCTGTCAGTCAAAAGCTGTGACAGGGGTGGGGCTGAGTCCCGCTGTCTGTGTCAATGGATGCAGAAGCAGCGGGATTCAGGTAAGAGCTTGCACCCAATGAAGAGGAGGAGCCAGGAGCGCCGCTGGGGGGACCCCAGAAGAGGAGGATCGGGGCTGCTCTGTGCAAACAACAGAAGAGGTAAGCATAGACATGATTTTTTTTTTTTTTTAATCGAATGTTTACAATCACTTTAGGCGGCGTCACCCACCTGTAGTAACATAATGGACGGCTGGATAAGTCTAGTAGGTGCATTTCCTAGGTCTCAACAGGTTCGAAGTGTGCTCTGTCTGCCTACCACTTTCATTATTCATCCCAAACTGGGTCCTGTTTTCAAGCTCCCAAAATATTTTAGGCCCTGATGAAGGGGGATGTTTGTGTCCCCGAAACGCGTTGGCTCTTTCCTTGTTATAAACCAACACTAGAATTAACAGATTTTGGACTCTTCGATTTTTGGTCTGGTGCTCTCATTAGACTTTTTACAAGCAGTAGTAACTTGATTGGGGTTCTATTAGACAATCTGTCAGAAATGAACTGAATATTGGTAGGTGAGTTTAACCTGCATAAAAGAACAATATTATAATAATGGTGATCAGATATGGAAAGCACATGTGAACAAGTTCTGGGATAAAAACAGAGCGGCTCTGGAAATCGGGGGCTGTTACCTACGTGAGAAAGATCGGTTAAATGGGTTTTATTGCAGTGCAAAGAGAACAAATTTACAGATAAAATGCCAGTGTTTAACCCACAACTTACCTTCCAGACACGATGAAAAGCTCCGCCTCCAACACAAAGGAAAAGCCGCACCTGTTACAAAAGCTCCTCCTCCACCTCGACCGCCGCTCCCTACACAACAGTTTGGTGTCAGCCTGGAGTAGTGAGTGTCCACCACTTCTATTTGTGTTCTGAAGTCGTGATATTGTGTTGTAGAGTCTTTGCATGGGCTGTTTGCACCACTTTGTCTTCAGTGATCTAGATATGAAACCATAAAAAAGTGTTTTATGTTTTATTGGGCAACTCTAGGAAAGGAAGAACATCGGACAGCTTCTATACCTATTCATACTGGACACAGTAATAGGTTCACTTTACAATATAGTGACTGCAGATCAGCAACACTGAAATGCAACAGAGCTGAAAATAGGCATTTGTTTTAAAAATTGTCAATAGTTTAAAATACATAGGGCTAAATATAATTCAGAGAGAGTTTACATCTACTTTAGGCACTTTACCGCACTCCTTAAAGAGACGATGTCTGAAAATTGCAGATAAAAGTACAAATAAAATCAAGCATTTACTTGCAGCGTTCTTTCATTTCAAGTGATTTTTTTTTTTTCGAGTCAATTTTCTAGCTCTAAAAATAGAAAAAATAAAATAATTTTCTAGCTCCGCCCCCTCCCTCATTGCGTGTCATAGCATTTTCCACTTCTGCAAGTGTCTAATTATTGTGTGTGCTGGCCCAGCTCCTCTGCCCCTTTGCTCACCCTCTTACATAACCTTTATTGTAGTTAAAGGGGTTGTAAACCTTTGTGTATTTTCACCTTAATGCATCCTATGCATTAAGGTGAAAAAACACCTGGCAGTGACCTGCCCCCCCAGCCCCCCGTTTTACTTACCTGAGCCCTGGAACTTGACCCGCCGGGGACGCGCTGTCTCTCGGCTCTTGATTGGATAAATTGATAGCAGTGCAGCCATTGGCTCCCGCTGCTGTCAATCAAATCTAATGACGCGGGTGTCGGGGGGCAGGGCTGAGTCATACATTCGGCGGCTATGGGCGCCGAATGCTGGACTCGGGAGTGCGCCCGCAAGGTAACCCCCTCGGGAAACCCCCTAGGGGGTTATCTGATGTGGGGAGGAGCCGTGAAAGCCACCGGGGGACCCCAGAAGACGAGGTTCGGGGCCACTCTGTGAAAACGAGCTGCACAGTGGAGGTAAGTATGATATGTTTGTTATTAAAAAAAAAAAAAAAAAACCCTTACAATCACTTTAATGTTGGTAGAGTGAAGGGGAGTACTCAAGAGTATCAGCTCTGAGTCCATTGGGGTTGCTGACATCACATCCAAGATGGCAGCACCCAGCAGCAGTCTCAGGGCTTTGGGATTTATACACCAGGGAGGTTTTTACAGGTAAATAATGTGCATAAAATACATTCAATTGACATATAATTGTATGGGAAGATTTTTGTTGAAATGAGTGTTCTGGTGACAAGCTCTCTTTAAAGCGGAGTTCCACACAAAAATGGAACTTCCGCTTTTCAGAACCCTCCCCCCCTCCGGTGTCACATTTGGCACCTTTCAGGGGGGAGGGGGGTGCAGATACCTGTCTAAGACAGATATTTGCACCCACTTCCGGGCATAGACTCCCATGGGAGTCTACGCCACTTCCCGTCCCCACCGCGCTGTCTGCTGGGAACACACAGCTCCCAGGAGAGAGCGGGGACCACTTGGGACGCGCAGCGCGACTCGCGCATGCGCAGTAGGGAACCGGGAAGTGAAGCCGCAACGCTTCACTTCCTGATCCCCTCACCAAGGATGGCGGCGGCAGCTGCCGAGAACCGAGCGGGTTCTCGGCGTCCCCTGCTGACATCGCTGGACCCTGGAACAGGTAAGTGGCCATGTATTAAAAGTCAGCAGCTGCAGTATTTGTAGCTGCTGGCTTTTAATATTTTTTTTTTTTGGCGTTGTGGGTGGACCCCCGCTTTAAGGGCCTGTTCACACTAGAGCAGTAGCTGACATTTTTCTGCACTAGAAGAACTCCAGTAATAGCTAGGGCACATAGAAAACAGTTGTTTTCTATGTGCACCATTTTCACTACAATGCAGCCTGGAGGTGAGGTGCAGTAACATGCAAACATGCTGTATAATAATGCATATCACTGGATGGCACTGCATGTTACTGCACAGCAAACACAACGCATTGCGCTGCTGTCTGATGACAGGAATGAAGTGTTACTTTGTACGCTTCAAGTAAAGTTCCCGGGAAGAAAAGGGGAACTGTGTGATACAGTAAAACGCACATCACACTGCCCCCTGCCGCAGGTCACTGTAGCCCAAAACGGACTGCTGCCTGCACACTAAACCGCTCCGGTTCAGAGTGTGGGCAAGTGTGAATCACAAGTCCCTCAAAACATTCACTTGAGGATATTGGCAGCTATAATAATCTAGCTAAAGCGCCAGACAACTGCAAATGATTGTCAGGATGAATATTATAGCCACCCAGCTGGAACCATTTCCCCAATTTTGGTTTATGATAGGACTCCAAACAAAACTTTTTTTTTTCCCTTGTTCTAGAGGGAAGAAGTGCTAGAAACTCTGTGTATTGCCATTGGCTCTGCTGGAGATATTCCCCTCCACTTCCTGTGTGGTCACCAGAACAGAAAATGAGGGAAAATCTCCCCAATGGAGAGTTCAGCAGAAATAATGCCATGAATGAGATTCTAGCCTTTACTCTCACCAAAATGGGGAAACAATAAAAAAGTTCCACAATAAATGTTTGGCTGGTTTGCCATGTGCATTTTTACTTAGATGCATTCTACTTTTCATCAATAGAAAATGATATATAAACAGAAGCAGGTGTTGCTGAAACTAAATGGAAGGTCTGATGCAACAGACAAAACTGTATTAAATAGCGCATTCTGTATTAGGGAGCAGAAAACAAGCCATCATTTCCTGGAGAATGTAAAATGATCTCTTTTTAATTTTCATTTATCATTCTCCCTAGGCAGACAGGTCATGTAGAGAGGCGGCTGGGGCTAGCGCTAGTAGTGAGCTATCACCCCTTATCTGTCAGGACATATGGCGTAGTTATACTTCCATCCTTCCCTGCTTCATTTCAGATAGAACAAATAATGTCAGCTTTTTTTTTACAGTAGATAAATACAGTGTTCAGTGCATTATGGCCAGAGGAATGCACTGGCTCCAATTGTTCACCTATACATCTCACAATTCCCCTGTGTTGGTGAAGGAAACCATTTACTTTTAAGTATATAGTTGATATAAAAAGTCTACACACCCCTGGTAAAATGTCAGGTTTCTGTGATATAAATAGAGACAAAGATAAATTATTTTAGAACTTTTTCCACCTTTTCATGTGACCTATAAACTGTACAACTCAGTTGAACAACAAACGGAAATCTTTTAGGTGGAGGGAAGTAAAAATAAAAAAAATAAAATAATATGGTTGCATAAGTGTGCACACCCTTGAACTAATACTTTGTTGAAGCACCTTTTGATTTTATTACAGCACTCAGTCTTTGTGCGTATGAGTCTGTCAGCATGGCACATCTTGACTTGGTAATATTTGCCCTCTCTTTGTTGCAAAAACACTCCAAATCTGTCAGATTGCAAGGGAATCTCCTGTACACAGCCCTCTTCAGATCACCCCACAGATTTTCAATCGGATTCAGGTCTGGGCTCTGGCTGGGCCATTCCAAAACGTTAATCTTCTTCTGGTGAAGCCATTCCTTTGTTGATTTGGATGTATGCTTTGGGTCTGTGTCTAGCTGAAAGATTAATTTCTTCTTCATGTTCAGCTTTCTAGCAGGAGCCTGAAGGTTTTGTGCCAATATTGACTGGTATTTGGAGCTGTTTATAATTCCCTCTATCTATCTTGACCAAGGCCCCTGTTGAAGCTGAAGAAAAACAGCCCCAAAGGATGATGCTGCCACCACCATGCTTCACTGTGGGTATGGTGTTCTTTTGGTGATGTGAAGTGTTGTTTTTGCCCCAAACATATCTGTAGCAGGGAGCTGGCTATCTTACCTGCAGTATCAGAAGACACTCTGCAACATTATTGCAGTGAAACTGTTTCCATCTAGTGCCAGCTAAGACTCTGTGTCTTAACATCCTGTCAGCAGAGCGATTACCCCCAGGGAGCAAAGCATACAGGGAACTGTAGTCCCAGGACTCAAGTTTCACATTCAGATTGAACTGTAGGGAAATACAAGAGCCAGCATGCTCTGGAGAAAAGGAAACAAAGACTTCATCTTGTTTACCTGAGGGAATTGAGTTACCACGAGCCGGGGGAAGGGACTGGACTTAGGGGAGAGGTGCTGCCACCCGGGTCAGTCCATCGTGTTGTTTCAGGCATCCACAGCTAGTCGGGGATCCCATGTGCATATCCAGTTGCACCTGCATCAACGGTGTGAAGCATTTCAGTGTAAGATGACCAGTCGAGTCACTAGAAGAGCCTGCCTGTTTCAGGATGTTTGTTTGGGCCTTGACCGCAGGATCGGTGAGAGGTCTTTTGCCCATTTGCAGGAAACAAGGACACTGCACACAGAGTTGAATGGACACTGTATACAGACATCATTGCTGTTAGTCACCTTGCTGAGACACTTGTAGTGCCACAGGACATCAGGCCACCCAGATATAGAGACACTGTATACAGACACCATTGCCCTTATTCACTTTTCTGAAGAAGATCCTGTATTCTTTGGTAATCAGTGCCAGTTGTATTAATTTGCTCTGCCATTCAGCAGTTTAAGTGCACCAAAGAAAGTGGCTAGCTGAAGATACAAGGCCTCATCCCTCTCTAAGGGACTGAAGTTACTGGTGCCATACGGGCACGCACATGCATGTCCAGGTGTTTCTCATTGGTCATTGCACTTACACTATTGCCAGGTGTGCAAAGAGGGGCTGAGACTGTTCTTAGGGTTGAGAGGCAGAGTATGGAACCAAACATACTTAAGCGGCTGCTCTCGGGGTAGCGCTACATATCTTATGGAATTATGACCAAAAAGTTTAACCTTGGTTTTATTAGACCATACCACATTTTCCCACATGCTTTTGGGAGACTTCAGAAGTGTTTTTGCAAAATTTAGCTGGACTTGGATGTTTTTCTGCATAAGGCTACTTTCACACTGGGGCCTCCGAACGATAGAGCCAAAGCGCCGTTCGTTTTAGCGGTGCCTTGCGGCCACTAGCATGGCGCTTTTAACACCCGCTAGCGGCCGAAGAAGTGGTTAAAGGTGCCCGTGTTGCGGCGCTTTCCGAATTGCTTTTCATTCATTTCAATGGGCAGATGCTGCTTGCAAGACTTTTCCTAACATCCCGCAAGCGCACTGCCCCAGTGTGCAAAGTCACACTGAAATGAATGGGAGGTGCTTTTTTCAGAAGCACAGTGGTGTAGTGGTCATCTAGCAGCAATAGGGTCGCTGGTTCAAAGCTCGACCATGACACCATCTGCCTGGAGTTTGCATGTTCTCCCTGTGCCTGCGTGGGTTTCCTCTGGGTACTTCTGTTTCCTCCCACACTCAAAAAAAAAGACATACAGGTAGGTTAATTAGATCCTGTGTACAAAGTGGCCCTAGTATGTGTATATGTGTATGTGTTTGTAAGCACGTCGGGACCCTGCAGGGTACAGGACCGCGCTATATCAAGATGCAACTCAGCTCACTCTATACTCAGTGTGAACCCAGCCTTTAGAAAAGGCTTCTGTCTTGCCACATTACCCTATAGCCCAGACATATGAGGAATACTGCAGATTGTCGTCACATGTACCACACAGCCAGTACTTGCCAGATATTCCTGCAGCTCCTTTAATGTTGCTGTTGGCCTCTTGGCAGCCTCCCTGACCAGTTTTGCCATATTTTCTCCACTTGATGATGACTGTCTTCACTGTGTGTTCCATGGTATATCTAATGCCTTGGAAATTTTTTTGTTCTCCTGACTGATACCTTTTAACAATGAGATCCCTCTGAGGCTGTGGAAGTTCTCTGCGGACCATGGCTTTTGCTGTAGGATGCTGTCGTGCTTATGAGGATAATTTTCCTGAACGGTATTTATGATTTGAGTAACTTTTAATCACTTATTCTGGGTGGACGTCCGTGGGACATCATTCCAGAATGTTGCTCCCGTGCGCCCCACGGGGCGCGCACCCGGGAACATCCCTGAATGGACCCGGCACATCACGGATCACGGTAAATAGCCGCTGATCGTGGCCGTTTACCATGTGATCGTTCCGTCAAATGACGGAGCGATCACTTGTAAACGAACCAGCGTCACGTCATGACGCCGGTTCCTCCCTCCCCTCTGTGTACCGATCAGTACAGTGAGAAGGGAGAGAGGGAGAGATGGCAGCAGCGCTGTGGGCTGGGTGTTTAGTGCCCACAGCGCTGCTCAATGTCAATACTCTGCAACACTCTACAAAACTGCAATACTCTGCAACATTGCAATACTCCGCAAAACTGCAATACTCTGCAACACTGTGCAATACTCTGCAACACTGTGCAATACTCTGCAACACTGTGCAATATTCTGCAACATTGTGCAATACTCTGCCAATACTCTGCAACACTGCAAAACTCTGCCAATACTCGCCAATACTCTGCCAATACTCGCCAATACTCGCCAATACTCTCGCCAATACTCTCGCCAATACTCTGCAATAAATTTTAAGAGAAACAAAGAATTTTTTTTTAATCAAATTTTCTGTCTTTTTTGATTTATAGCGCAAAAAATAAAAAACCCAGCGGTGATTAATTACCACCAAAAGAAAGCTGTATTGGTGTGAAAAAAAAAATTCATATGGGTACAGTGTTGCATGACTGAGTAATTGTCATTCAAAGTGTGAGAGTACCGAAAGCTGAAAATTGGTCTGGTTAGGAAGGGGGTTCAAGTGCCCAGTTGTCAAGTGGTTAAGATACAGGGTCAATCAAATATGAACACAGACTTAAAATAGTATTCACCAGACATGTATTCATACAAAATAGTTATATATATTGACAAAAACAAACGTTACATAATATTAAAAATACCGATTGTGCTACATAAAATTAAGAATCTCAACTCAAAACACCCGCTAATGGGAGTGTTGTACCTTTGAAATGACACAGCAATGATAAACTTCCCAGACATATAACCATACAAAATAGCTATATACAGATTGGTTGACAAAACAAACGTTACATAAAATTAATAAAAATAATTGTGCTACATAAAAGCTTGAATGTCAATTGAAACACCTGCTAAATGGGAGCGTAGTACCTTTTGAAATGACACAACAATGGTAAACTTCCCTATAGAATCTATAACCTTGTAAAAATGACAATAAGGCCTCTTTCACACGGGGCAGATCAGTGATGATCCGCCCAGTGAACATCCGCTTGCTCAGCGGGGATAGCTCCGCCGATCCCCGCTGAGCAGGAAAATGACAGGTGCATCGCTGCACGCTGTGCAGCGACGGACCTGTCAGAGCGCCGCTCTCCCCTATGGGGGGATCGGATGATGACGGTCTGTAGTGTCCGTCGTCATCCGATACGATCCGAAAACGGATGGAAAAGTAGGTTTTTCCTCCGTTACACTTTTCGGATCGGAGCGGGTCGGATGTCAGCGGACATGTCACCGCTGACATCCGACACTCCATAGGGATGAATGTATGTCCGTTTTTCATCCGAAAACGGAAGGATGAAAAACGGACATACGGATCGTCCGTGTGAAAGAGGCCTAAGACAGAAAGCCTGTTTTTCACAATTTCAGACGTTATTATACTGCAGATAAATAAGTGGTTAACAATGTGAAATAAAATTAGACATTTGTTATGTCAATAAAATGGAAACTATGCAAATGAAAAATATTGAAAATTGAATCTTTAGAGAAAAATCTAGAAGGCGGTTACTGATTCGAGGGAAATAGTTATCCAACTGTATAATAATAAATAATTAAATATTTAAGATAACACAAATGTATATAAGGTAAAAATCAACACGACATAATTACCCGTTCCAAAATAGCTACTGGTCTGAATTGCTGGTTACCAGAGTTTTTAGAATGGCTGCCGTGGCTTTCAAGATGGCTACTCTTGAAGAGGAATTACTTCTTGCGACCTCCGAGTTTCAAAGCATAAGATGTCCAGGAATCTTCATGAATGTAGAGGTATGCGTTGATGAGTGGAGTGTATGATTGAGTGTGTGATAGACGTGCACAGCCAAAAAATTTGTTCATTTTCGTTTCATTCGTTTTTTTTTTTTTGTTATTCAGGTCATTCGTTATGATCGCAATTCATAAATTCGTACATTCGTAAATTCGTACATTCGTAAATTCATACATTCGTACATTCGTAAATTCGTACATTCGTACATTCGTAAATCCGTAAATTCGTACATTCGTAAATTCGTTCATTCGTACATTCATTCATTCGTGCATTCGTGAATTCGTACATTCATACATTCCTAAATTCGTACATTAGTAAATTAGAAAATTCGGAAATGTTTAAATTCGAAATTTTAAAATCCAAAAACCCGAAAATTCGAAAATCTGAAATAGTAACTATTAAATTATAGGTATTGTAATTTCCTTTCAAATTTGACTGTCAGTGAACGTAACAAATACGAATTTATCCGAAGTTACAAATTATCCAAAACGAATGCTGCATCTAAACAAATGGAACGGAACAAATTAATAACAAATAATATTAATAAAACGTTTTTATTATTATTATTATTGTTATTTATTATTATTCATTACGTTCAATTCGTTTGGATACGGCATTCGTTATTTCGGATAATTCATAACTTCGGAGGGAATTTTAAGGAAAAAAAAGTTTTAAGGAAAAAAACTTACATTTAAATACCCATCAATGCAGCCTTATCAGTGTCCATCTGCAGCCTTGCACAGCATCCATCTGCATGCTTGTCCAGTGTGATTTGCAGCCTTGGTGTGATTTGCAGCCTTGCAGTCATTTGCAGCCTTGCAGCCTGATCAGTGTCCATTTGCAGCCTTATCAGTGCCCATCTCCTGTTTTGTTATTGTCCATTTGCAGCCTTTCCCAGGCTGCAGTTAAACTGCAGTGACTTGCCAGTGTCACTGCAGTTTGAAAATGGCGCCGCCGAGGCACACAAAGCCGGTCCTCGGCTCTTCTCGGCCACTTTCGGCTCCGCTCGTAGTCCCACCCGGGATGGGCATGACTGAGCGGAGCTCAGCGCTGCCCATATACAGATAGCTGAGTGTACTCAGCTAGGTTCGGCTAGCTCCGCTCACAGTCACGCCCAGTCCCGGTGTCCATCATAGGGCGGGACTGGGCGTGACTGTGAGCGGAGCTAGCCGAACCTAGCCGAGTACACTCGGCTATCTCTATATGGGTGGCGCTCGACCCCGCTCACAGTCACGCCCATCCTGGGCGGGACTACGAGTGGAGCCGAAAGTGGCCGAGTCACGGCTCTATTTATCTCAGCGCCGGCGGCGCCATTTTCAAACCGATGTCAGCGGGGGATCGCAGAGGATCGGCGTATAACACGCACCCGCGATTTTCCCCTGAGTTTCAGGGGAAAAAAGTGCGTGTTATACGCCGATAAATACGGTGTGTGTGTATATATATATATATATATATATATATATATATATATATATATATATATATATATATATATATATATATATATATATATATATATATATATATATATATATATATTATTCAGGGACTCTGGTAACTGGTACAATATACAATACACATATAATAGTATAAATTTGATTCATCAATGTCACATAAAATGATTAATGATTATCTATATGGATAAATGTATAATTCTTGTATATACTATGAATACCTTTTTATCTAGGAAAAACACATGCTATATGTATATTTTTATGCAGATCTAGTCACGATTTATATGCATTTCATAACAATGATTGGTATCTTAAAACAATTCTTACTTCTAATTTGTTCTACATCAAAATATTATATTTTTACCTTATGACAGAATTATCATTGTGTCAGTAGACACTAAAGTCATAATTGTATCTATGACCTGGAATATAATATATAATTTGAATAACTAATTAATCATATGTATTTTAAAATATCACTGAATAGACAGAATTCTGATGTCTCTCAAAAATGTTTGAAAGTTCAGCTGTATACACACTCCTGGGGTCCTCACAATAAGTTTTGTTAAAGACTTTGTTTGATAATGGCTTGTCTCACCTGTGAAAACAATGGTGTTTGCTGGGTTTCCTCAGCTTTGTTGTTGCTTCAAAGCTTCTCAAATGAATCCTGCTTTGGGATCATAAAATATACTTTTTGATCAGACAACCTATTTACAAATCTCTGAGATATAAGAACACAATATGTTCTACTTAAAAAAAAAAATCCTCATGTGACTCCCCTGGGCTTCATCTCTGTTTTGAGGCCTAACCGACCTAACATCTTCACCTGAAGTTTATGAAATGTATTATTTCTTCATCATAATTACAACAATGCGACTAAGAAAATGTCAGGAAAGACCTACTAGAACAGCTGAAACTTCTGGGGTTATCTATCTGGGGTTAATCAGACGCACTTTAAATGATGGCAGGTGTGTACTGACTCCTATTTAACATGAGTTTGAATGTGATTGCTTAATTCTGAACAGAGCTACACCCCCAGTTATAACAGGGTGTGCACACTTATGCAACCACATTATTTTATTTATTTATTTTAACTCCACCCCACCCCCCCACCCCCCCAAAAGATTTCAGTTTGTTTTTCAATTGAGTTGTACAGTTTATAGGTCAAATTAGATGTGGAAAAAGTTCTGAAATTATTTATCTTTGTCTAATTTTTTTACATCACGGGAACCTGACATTTTAACAGGGGTGTGTAGACTTTTTATATCCACTGTATGTAAGCCCAATCACTAAAATTCCATCTAGTCTTCAACGTGTTATATAATTTGAAAAGTACATTTTTTAAAAATAGAAAAAAATCCTTAAAATCTGAACTTAGGGATGAGCGTATATTGTCTATTGTCTAAATACAAGAGTTATATGCATTTCTGCTTGTATCGTGGTGTGCTTCGTGTATTTCTTCCAGATCTGTGCAGTAATCCAGTGTAAAACCTTGCCACTGTGCAGGAGTTTCCTGTTATAAAACTGGTCACTGCTGCTCTCTTTCATTGTGCAGGGTGATTGGTCTTGTAGTTTTCTACAGACAGCCTCTCTAGGGTGCCGTAAAGTGGCCCTGCAGGGTATAAATTTGCAAATGTGTGCAAAGTAAACCTCTGGTTTTAACGGGAACTGTTAGAGATGAGAATTCGGTTTGTTGCAGGCTGTTTAGTGAGCTGTGAATTTTTCTTTGTTTGTTTGTTTGGCCTGCGTGCCACTCGCAGGGCGCGTCCGGCGCGCTCTGTGATAAGCGAGTCTAAGAGACTCGGCTGATCACAGATTGGAGTAGGGGTTCGATTCAGACCTCTTACCACGTGATCAGCTGTCAGCCAAAGACAGCTGATCATGTGATGTAAACAGAGCCGGTAATCGTTTTTTTTCTCCTCGTGCTGATAACGTGAGGAAAAAAAAAAAAGGCGATCATCGGCGGCTCTCAGAGGGACATCGGTCCCTGTCAAGGAGAGCTGCTGCCAGCTCACCACCTGTGCCTCCTGCCAGTGTCACCTACCAGTGCACAACCGTGCCACCTACCAGTGCCCACAGTGCCACCTATCAGTGTCACCAATCGGTGCCTCATCAACAGTGCTGCCTATCAGTGTCACTACCAGTGCCCACCAGTGTCACCTACCAGTGCCCATCAGTACCATCTATCAGTGGTACCTATCAGTAACACCCATCAGTGCGAACCAACAGGGCCCATCAGTGCCATCTTATCAGTGGCCATCAGTGCTGCCTTATCTGTCCCCATCAGTACCGCCTTATCTGTGCCTATCATGCCACCTTATCTGTGCCTATCAGTGCCCACCAGTGCAGCCTATCAGTGCCCACCAGTGCAGCCAAGCAGTGCCCACCAGTGCCGCCTCATCAGCACATATCAATGAAGGAGAAAAATTACCTGTTTGCAAAATTTTATAACAAACTATGAAACATGATTTTTTTTTCTAATTTTCCATCTTTTTATGTTTAGCAAAAAATAAAAACCCCAGCTGTGATTAAATACAACCAAAAGAAAGCTCTATTTGTGTGAAAAAATGATAAAAATTTCATTTGGGTACAGTGTTGTATGACCGTGCAATTGTCATTCAAAGTGTGTCAGCATTGAAAGCTGAAAATTGGTCTGGGCGGGGGGGGGCTTTAAGTGCCCAGTAAGCAAGTGGTTAAAGGAGAAGTATGGCCAAAGATCTTTTGACCATGCTTCTGTGGGTCACAGGAGTGCACTTGGTTTTGCACTCCAGTGACCCAGATTCAGCCAACTGCAGGCTAAAGCCCACTGTTGGCTGATGCCAAAGAGCCAATCCAAGCTGTACAGGGATCCTGACAATACTGGATCCACCCAGATGCCTGACTGCCAGCTGTCTCAATCTCTCAGCGCGCTGTTCCCACTTCCTCCACAGCCTGGCGCTCCAGTAAGCGTCAAACATGTAGAGCACAGGGCGGTGACTGACAAGTCACCGCCCTATGTTCAGAGTGGACCCGAGAACAGAGTGATCAGCGATCTTTGATCTCTCAGTTCTTGGTGTAGAGCTGGTCGGGGACAGCAGCAACATCAGATCGATGCTGCAGCCATCTAGGTAAGTATGTTTGTTTGCTTTTTTTTAATCCTACACTTTTAATACTAGGGAATCATCTCATATGTAATTTTTCATTTTGCCCAATGTATAATTTTAAAAGCTGGAAGAGCAGCAATCTCCTGCCCCAGGCTTCCAGCTCTATCACCAACTGTAAGCGATGATCATTGTATCATTAACTGGACAGTGGAATTGTAAGAAATTGCAACAGTGCAGTGCTGGTGCAATTGTAATTAATTCGTTTTTTATATATTTAACTGGAACCTTGGTGGATGCAGTTTTTTTTTTTTTCCAGCATGAACCAAATCTGTTGGGGGTTAAATTACCCGCAGCTTGTGGAGTATTGGTCAGCATGATCCCTCTGTGTCACTTCAGCTAAACTTTCTCAAGAGTCTCCTAGGCTGACAATTAATCAGTAGACTGGTGAAAATTGCCAAGGTGTTATAGTGTCAAGTCTTCCTCTACTCACACATCTGTTGCGATCAGATGGAGAAATGACTTTATTTAAAAAAGAAAGAAAAATGTTCACCTTGATTGAATGTCGCTCTAACGGTGCAAATACGGAAAGGCTTGATCCCTCTAAACAAAGGGTCAGCCAAAGACATTTCCAAGCTTCCTTTATTAGTTCTCAACAACTAGTGTAAAGCATCCAATTACCCGGGCTTGTTAGAACAGGAAGAAACGTGTCATCGCTGGCGGCAATTTGAGGGAACTGATTCAGTTGATAAAAGAAATTCATTGCCAAGTAAAATTGAATTTGTGCGGACGGCAAAGCTTTTTGCTCTGCGAAACGGGGATTGAAAATGGTTTTGTCAGTTTCAAGGAATATTACAAGTTGCAGGATGACTTCATTTTAATGATTGTAATTTCTGGCGATGCACTGGATTCTGGTACTTGGACTAAAAGTAATAAAATGATGGTCACGATGGAATATAGCGCTTGAATCGCAAATTCAATTAATCAGATCTTAAAGAAGAATATGTAAACCCAACATTTCACATCTTATTCCTGATATGTTCCTGCTATAGCATGTATTTGTATGAAAAAGTATCCTGCTCTCTTTGTATTACTTCCTTTGTGTGAAATCCCTGGTGTTCCCACCAGTCCCTCTGCTTTCCTATCAAAATCTGACCACACTAGGCAGGAGAACACACTGTGGTCAGTTCTCTGGCTGTGCTTCTCCTCCCCAGCTCTTATGCAGATGAGAACAGAGGGAATATAATCGCTTATAAGAAAAAAAAGGAAAAAAAGATATTTGGAGTGTTTTTTTTATATCTGTTCACAAATGTTTCTACTTTAAACTGAATGGGTTGTTTTACAATGATCATTTAAAATCACTTTAAGGGACAGCACACACATTATAACTTGACTGTACAACTCCTGTACCATCCTCTTTAGGTCTACCAAAGCTACGTAATATGAAGGCCTACCTTAACAACTTCACGACCGTCCGCCGCAGTTGTCTTGTGGCAGGCTGGCTCTCCTGCGCAAACCGCAGTCATTGTACGTCGGCTCGCACAGTGGCGGGCGCTCACCACCGGCGGCCTGCTCTCGCGTCCACTGCGCGCTGCGGGAGCATGCAGGGGACATGTCAGATCTTCTGTTCCCAGTGATCGGGAACAGTGATCTCTGTCATGTCCCAGGTAGCCCATCCCCCCTACAGTTAGAACACACCTAGGGAACACAGTTAACCCCTTGATCGCCCCCCTAGTGTTAACCCCTTCCCTGCCAGTGTCTTTTTTACATTGATCAGTGTATTTTTGTTTTACTGATCAATGTAATAATGTCACTGGTCCCCAAAAAGTGTCATTTTGAGTCAGATTTGTCCGCCGCAATGTCGCAGTCCCGCTAAAAATTGCAGATCGCCGCCATAACCAGTAGAAACAATAAAAAAAATAAAAGTCCCTAAATCTATCCCATAGTTTGTAGACACGATAACTTTTGCGCAAGCCAATCAATTTACGCCTATTGCGAATTATTTTGGGGGATATGTATTATAGCAAAAAGTAAAAAAAAACTTTTTTTTTTCAAAATTGTTGCTCTTTGTTTATAGTGCAAAAACTGCAGAGGTGATCAAATACCACCAAAAGAAAGCTCTATTTGTGGGGAAAAAAGGACGTCCATTTGTTTGGGTACAGCGTTGCACGCCCGCGCAATTGTCAGTTAAAGCGACACGTGCCGTATCGCAAAAAATGGCCTGGTCATTAACGGGGCAAATCCTTCCAATCCTTAAGTGGATAAAGTGGTTCTACAGGCAAGAAATTTTTTATCTTAATGCATTTCCTGCATTAAGCTAAAAAATAATAGTTGTATCGCCTCCTCGCCTCCCTTTATGCTTACCTGAGTCCTATCTTGATCCAGCGCTGTGCCTGCCTGCAGCAGTGCTAGTTTCTCTCTCCCCTTACACCAGTGGTTCTCAACTCCTGTCCTCAGGACCTACTAACAGGCCAGATTTTAAGTATTACCTTGAGGATATGCAGACTAGAATACTGCAATCACTGAGCAGCAAATGATATCACCTGTGATGTATTTCAGTTTTCTTGCAAACCTGGCCTGTTAGTGGGTACTGAGGACAGAAGATGAGAACCACTGTCTTACACGCTCAGAGACAGCAGCAGGAGCCATGTGAGGAGGGAGCTCCTGAAAAACAAAATATAATACATCTGGATACTATAAGTAGTTGCAACAATATTTACAGGTATACTAACACATACCAGTGCAGTTGCAAATTTGGGTTTGGGCATTAAAAGAGAAGTATTTTTTTTGTTTTTTTTATTAAAGATTCATACTTACCTAGGTGAATGCAGCATCAGACTGATGCTGTATCTGTACCCCGCCGTCTCTGCACTGAGAACCAAGCCACCGGACATCGCTGATGGCTCGGTTTTCACAGATCCCCGAGCAGAGAGCTGCTGCCTGTCAGTCAGCGTCTCTCCTCTCTGCTTCTCCACACTCATTGAAGCGCTGAGCTCTGGAGGGGCGAGGAGTGGCCATCTGAGCGTCTCAGCAGTTGCTGAGACTGTCATCAATCAAGGCAGCTGGCGGATCCAGCCTTGGAAGTCGGGATGATGCGCTGCCTCGACTGACGTCAGCAGAGTGCGGACTTCAGACCGCTCTCCACTGAAAACGGGTCACAGGAGTGCAAAACGAATTGCACTCCTGTGACCCAAAGGAGAAACCCAGCCTAAAAAGCTCAGGCTGGACTTCTCCTTTTAAGGTTTGTTTTGACCCTGATAGTGAAGCGGTAACATCCATTCTGTTTTTGTCCAATTAGGTAGGGTCTCGCACTATAGAGTTGTTGACAAATCTAAAGAAGACTGTACAATCAGATTGTAAGGTGTATGCCCAGCTTTTCACTGACCTAAACCTGATCTAAAATCCCCTTGTACACTATTTTCTAACCTGCCTAGGCTACCCCCGTACCTTGGCTGCAGAATTCAGGATCCACTGCAACTAGTTTCATGACCAAGGCTAGGCATGTGGTCCTGTGATCTCTGCTGTATGGGAGGAGTAGAGGTCAGATACTCTGCAACACTGCTTTTGGGCAAATAATCTATGGTAAGAGGGAGGAGCAGAGTTTACACTCCTTTTGGTCTTTACACCACATGACTGAAAGCCTAGGCATCTTGTTACATGAGCATTAAAGGGATAGAGCAGAGTTCAGGTTCTCTGCACAACTAATCCCATTTTTTTTATTTGACGTGACCAAAAACATGGGAATTTGGCCATTTGATCTTAGCTGAAGAGGAGGAACAGAATTCTGATATTTGGCTATTTTTCGCATTACCTGCTAGCATTGCATTCAACAATAAGCAACAGCCAGGTAGAGCTCTCCATTCAGTGGGAGAGCATAAGACTTGTTGCTTGCAGAGCTAAAGGTCTGACTCACCAGGGTCTCCCTATCTGACTCACCACATCAGACCTTTGCAGGGAGACCACTGCTTCCACATAGAGAGTGGAAGCATAATGGCAGGGGCAAGCATTTCTACTTGGGATGTGGCTGCTTTCTAAAGAAAATTAAAAAAATTATAGACTTTGCAACTTTTATTTTGTATGCATCTGGAATGTATTTAGCTGATTTAAATTCCAGTTTCAATTCCCGTTGGGAGACACAGACAGACTTAAAACCAGACTAAGTTTAAGTTTTCTACTGTGAATCCAAAACTGAGAAAAAGGTTTTGGCTAGAGTTGGGCTTTAATAAAATCTCATTCAAGGTGCCCAGTGCAGAGATTTCTTTTGCTCAATACTATTAAGATCTCTCCAGTCACTACAGAAACACACTATTCAATTCTCATTACTCAACCAGAGGCGAGCCACTGCTTATTGAACTGTTTGGGGTCAACAATAATTTGTTAGATTCTGTGACCCAGGTATCTGTACTAACTACACAGATCGTTAAGAGAAAGGAAGTACTATAAACTGGCAATTCTAGGCCATTAGTGAAATGATAATGCTTTGTAGGAGGTATGGCAACCATACTAAAGTCATCAGGGTCCATTCAATTTATATTAAATTTAGTGTGTTTTAACTGAGATTGTATTTCATCAAAAATATAACTTTAAAAGGGTTGTAAAGGCAGAAGGTTTTTTATCTTAATGCATTCTATACATTAGAATAAAACGTCTTCTGTGTGCAGCAGCCTCCCTTGGCCCCCCAACACTTACTCTGTCCAGCGATGTCCAGGAGTGTCTCAGCCGTCTGAGATTCTGCCTCTCTTTTTGGCTAAGACACAGCAGTGGCGCCATTGGCTGCCACTGCTGTCAATCAAAGTCAGCTAGCCAATCAGGAGAGATAGAGGCAGGGCCGGGCGGGGCTCTGTGTCTGAACGTACACAGGGAGCTGTGACTCGGCTCGGGTGCCCCCATAGCAAGCTGCTTGCTGTGGGGGCACTGAACAGGCATGAGGGGCCAGGAGCACAGAAGAGGGACACGAGAAGAGAATGATCTGGGTTGCTCTGTGAAAAACCACTGCAACAGAGCAGGTAAGTATTGTTATTTGTTATTTTTACAATCACTTTAAATATAATAAAATATATTGTTGTATATATTTTTTTGCAAATTATTTTTGTATGGAGGTTCATAGCATTGCTCAATACAAGACTATAAATCTGACCATAGATGGTTCGAATCTCAATTCGAACCATGTATGGGCAGGCTGAATGTACCCAAGTTGATCGATCGATCAACTTGGGTACATCCAGCCTGCTGGATTTTACATGCGATTATTGCTAGGAGCTGTTATAGCCGCTAGCAAAAAATCACTGTGTTCCTCCACTCGCCAAGGATTCCCCCATCAACAATGACTGTGTTGATGAGGAAGTCGAGTTGCAGGAAAGAAAATCATTTCACCTATGGCTGGCTTAAGAGAATCACAATACACATGGCTATGGTATGCTAATCTGTTATACGATTAGATCACAATGCATGTTAAAGGATACTAAGGTAGACATTGTACTTTGTAATTGCATTTGTCCATAGTGTTGTTTTTTTTTATGTAGTCTTTATTTTGATTTTCACAAACATTGAGCTTACAAAGAACAGAAAACAGAGAGCCCAAACTGGCACGAAGGCAACGGTTACTGACTTGAACATGGCGATTAAGGCGTATCAGCATAAACATTGAAAATTATACATGTTGTAATACAATCATATACTGGCATTATACCAATCAATAGCTATGACCCCAGTTGCAAAACTTGTTTATGAGGACCAGGATGGGCCGGGGCAGGTGAAGGGGTTGGGGGGGGGGATGAGAGGGGATCAAACATAAAAATAATAAAGAAACAAAAAAAATTAATTTAATTAAATAACTAAAAAAAAACACACAACAGGCAGCACTATAACTGAGAAAGTAAATTATAATTCCAAAAATATTCTATGGAACCAGGCAGGTCATCCCCGAACTTTAACAAAACTAAGCTAGATCAGTTCCTGACAATAGGGGTGTATGGGGCCCTACGGTCGATGGCTGTGGGGACTGTGAGATAATGGAAGTGTAATGTTTCCAAGTGGCCCAAATTCCACAAAACTTTTCATATCGGTCCTTGCACATTGCCATCCACTCCTCCGCAGCCATTATGTTGTTTACCAAGTGGATCTTATCAGCTCGCCCCAGAACATGGGTTGTTTTCCAGTGAACAGGGATTAGGTGCTGGCTGCATTCAGGAGATGAGGTAGAACTGACTTGCAGTAATGGCTGAGAGGAATAGATGGCACATGGAGCAAGAACTCCAAGGGAGAGTCAGACATCTCAATGTCTAAGATCACTTTGATCTGAGCCCTGATATCCTGACAAAATGGCTGGAGCCTTGGGCACTCCCACCAAATATGTAGGTAAGTGCCCTTCAGTCCACAGGCATCAGAGATTGTTGGAAAAATCCTAGCCAGTTTAGCAGGTACTCTATACCGACAGGCCAATAGCTTGAAGCAATTTTTCTGCATCTTTGTGTCTCTCCCTCAGGTCTGGTCTCTTCCCTCCATTGACATTCATTGAAACTACACTCTAGCCCCTTCAAATTTGAAGGGCAATTTCTAAACTGTGACCGTGCCTTCAATTTTAATATTTCAGAGGCATACTATGTATCAAAATCTAGGTCTGGGTCTTGTGATACTCACAATATAAAGATCTTCGCTGTAGGATGTATAGTTTTTAAAATACGGCCATTTGTTTAGAGGTCGGGAAATTTTAGCCATTAATCAGAGTGTACTGTTTGTTTTGTTGCCATGGTTACCAAAACTTCTGTTATACACAGGGGGGGAGGTGGCTGGAGCATCTCAGCTCTGATTACAGAGCCCGGGGGAGGGGACAGACACACAATGTACTGATTTATAATAGAGGAATATGATGGGGCAGTTTTGATGGGGTAATTCTGATGGGGCAGTTTTGATGAAGTAGTATTTGGGAAGCATAAACAGGGCATGAGCGTTGCTAGGAAACAGTGGTTGTAAACACAAGATGCTGAGACACCCCAAATGCATGTGACTTCATCTGCTAGACTTGATAATGCTTGTAGACTCCTCCCACAGTTTTTACACTACAGAGACAAGTAATATACAGAAACGAGCGGATTGTTCCCGATTGGTGTGTTATTACTTTGTGGAATGTTTCGCCGAATGGTCCACGAAATGACGTTTTTGCGGCGAAATTGGTCCCATAGGAATGAATGGCGAAATGTTCAAAACTAGAGTGGGAGGTGACAAAAGCTGACAACCCCATGATCAGCCAAAACATTATGACCACCCCATGATCAGCCAAAACATTATGACCGCCCCATGTAAAAAAAAAAATATTTTTGAAAAAAAAAATAATTTTTGAAAAAAAAAAAATAATTTTTGAAAAAAAAAAATAATTTTTGAAAAAAAAAAAAATAAAATCATTTTTGAAAAAAAAAAATCATTTTTGAAAAAAAAAAATCATAATTTTTGAAAAAAAAAATCATAATTTTTGAAAAAAATGTTCAGCTCTTTCAGCTAATGAGACTTCAACTTTTTTACTACTATTTATACTTTTTAAAATATTAAGCTTTTTAACACTTTTCACAGTTACTCCAGCCACTCCAACCACACAACAGTTACTCAAGCCACTCCACCCAGTTACTCCGCCCACTCCAGTTGTAGAGGCAAGAACACTTTTCACAATTTCCCCAGAAATTGTACCTTTTCTAGTTCCTGAATATCAGGCTATAGAGCGGCTTGGCGAGGGAACTGCATGTCCCAGAATCCATTGCAGCTGCTTCCTGCAGCTTAGGACAGTCTCTCTGATTGGCTGCTGTTATTGTGCCTTTAATTGGCTTACTTCTTCCTGCCAAAAGGGGCACAAGAGAGGCTACTGAATGCTCAGCTCTGTGTGTATGTGCTCATATTACAACAGACTCAGTCAGTAAAAAAAGGAGGGGGGTGAAAATCCCCCTTGCAGCTGCTGGCAGGCAGCTCTCCCTAACTACATAAAAGGAAAAAGAAAAACCTGCGCTATCAAGCAACAAATGATGTAACTGCAGCTGCAACAAATACCACAAATATCAATGAGATGAAAGAACAAAATAAAAAGAAAAAATGTGCGCTTGCATTAAATACTGTGGATACTTAAATCTATATTCATGTGTGATTATCACAAACAAATAAACAAAATCAAAATTAATTCTAAAGAGGAAAAATTTCAGATAAGAAATCGCTATGCTGCACAACAAGTGAAGAAATATGGATTAAATACTGATATAGACCCTTCAGTGCAAATAAATACAAAAAATTACAAAAAGGTTACTCCACCCAAGTGCATAATTGAAAATGGGAAATTTCAAAAGGGGCGACATAAGTCGCATAAACGCATGTCCAAAGTTCATAAGTTGCATCCCATTGTGTGTATAGAAGAACAGGGAGAAGTGAAGGGACTTCCAGCCACCAGTGAATCCAAAAGGGTGATAACAGATGTATCCTTACCAGACATGTTGGACCTCCTTTATAGCAAGGTCTTAGAGACATGCAGATTTAGCCCTCTGCAGGGACAGGAGATGACTGCTCAACACACGACCAGAGATGATTCCGACACTTCCGCGTTGATGTAAACACTCCCTCGTCTCGGAACTCGTGGATAGAGAAGGGGGGGGAGAGGGGAGAAAGAACTCCAATAGTGTAGTAGGTATAAAAAGGTTTTATTGCCTCAAACAACCAGGCATCTTATTGTGAAAAACATCCAAAATATAAAAAGCCGGCAAAATTTCAATCCAAAAACAGCAGAAATGCCCGTGCTGGGTTACATGGGGCTCTATGGCGAACTGGCGTACACGCGTGGCTACGCAGTGTATGCCAAGATTTTTGCAGATATATTATGCTCCTAGCAGACATATCACACACCTGCCTGCAGATATATCAAACCAAGCAACCACAAATTGTGTGAAGTTTTCCTGGACTGCTATACCATCATATGCATCTTTGTTAGGTATAAGTGAACAGTGAACACAAACAGTTAAAAAGTGCAATGTGCCAAAACAACATCCATAAATTATGTGAGGTAATCTGATCTTTTACACCATCTCCACTGCCAAAGGGCGATTTTGGAAACAGTGACACCCGATGAGTAGAGGTAAGTATCCTACTTACCAAACCACCATGACCTCTTTACTTAAAAAGATAGGTCAGGTGGGACTTTGTAAATGGTCTATGATCTTTACTCATGCCAGGTGGATAATCCAGGAAAAGCTCAGCCAGAATGATATTTTAGAAAAAAGGTGGAAAAGGCAATACCATAGTGTGATTCCGTTAAATTAAAAAAAACATATAAAAACAACAGGCCAAGTGGCCACTTAGTTTAAAAGTGCCTTTCCTCAGCACTGAAGGTAACAGGCTCAGCGATGTCAGGTGAAGTATGAAGCAGCCGACTCGCTTGCTCCCGCTTGTAGTGAGCCAGCGTGCGTTCCACCACCTGATCCACCGCCTAATCAGCCGACTCTTCTGCTAGGGAATTGACAGGCAAAAACACAGTAGGCATTTAAAAAAAAAAAAAATTCTATTGGTGACAGGGTATCTTTAAGGAGACACATGCTACTCTGCTGGTGGATCATTTGGAAGTGATGCTCATGCAAATCTGGCCAGTTATAGATGCTGTTTGAACTATAACATTTGTTTTTTCATGGATCATGTGACCAGTGCCTTGGATCCAATCAGGGATTCATTTCTTTCCTTAGGAGGTATGGAGGCTGCCTGCTTCTAAAAATACTAGTTCATTGGCTGTCATTCCAGTTCAATAGAATTAGTACTTTCCCTGTAGAAAAGTCTTGCAAAACAGGAGCTCTGCCTTCACATTGACTTTCTGCAGGCTTGTTCCCGGTCAGTGTTTTAGAAAGCATTAAAAGCCTAGAGAGCCAGACAACTAGCATTTTCAGAAGGTGTTCAGGAAAGGGTTAAAATATGTATCTACATGGAAAAAGTTCTATGACTATAGTTCTGTTTCAAGGAGGACCTTTCACCCATGGCCATCAGAAGTATTCATGTTCAGCATAAGCTATCATTCAGCCTATCAGTTCATTAGGAACTGGTGATGTCACAGTGATATGAAAAGAGGAATGAGCTAATTTCTGTCCTATTAATCTGATATTTTATTTTGTTCAGCCTAAAGAACAAAAACAAAGGAGAGCTAATCCCCCCGGTCATGGAACAGACAATTTCGTACCTGAAAGTGAAAGGTAAGGGCTTCAGAATTATTTCATTCTTTAAAGTGGGTGTCGCAATATAACTCCTTTCTTCCTTTCACTTCCTTTTCCTTTTCTTCTTGTCTGTTATCCTTTTCTCATCTTTCTTTCTTTCTTTCTTTCTTTCTTTCTTTCATTCTTCTATCGTAACAGAGCCCCCCTTTCAGCTTTTGCTGCTGGCCTTGTATTTGGAAAGTTTGGGTAGCCATTTCCACATGGGCATATTCTTCCTACATCAGTTTCTATAAGTGAAACATTTCCTAACTTAGAGCCTAACTAGAATCCAGGGTTGTATTATACATGGCATAAGCCAGATATGTCAAAAGGTGAAGCTATTGCTGACCCTTATTGACATAGCTTTGGACCCAATGTTTGAAATTACCTCCTCTAAAACAATGAAAGCAGCAAAAATATGTACATTGCCCAACTGACTCATTTACATTTGCCCAATATACAACAACATTAAGTATTTTCCCATTGTATTAGAGGACAGTATGTGTAAACCTTTCCAGAGGCATTGATGTTATATTGAGAGTCTGAGAAATGGCTACCTCATGGCTTTGTCAGAGCAAGTTATTGCATTACTACTGCAGAAGGATAAAACTGGTTCCTGATGGGCCCTTAAGGTGGGTACACAAGGATCGAAATTCAGCCAGTTCATCAGAAGCCTGCCAAATTTTGATCTGTGTGTGGTCATCCTGTTCAACTGAAGTTAATAGGTAGATTGACTTCTGTTGAAAGGGACTGTTGGAAAACTGAGTGGTTGCAGCGCTGATCTGTGTATTCTAGAAGCAGAGGAGTCCATCATGTGAATGGGGGAACCTGCTAATTTTTTTTATGCTTAGCCTACCAAGGGTGAACAAAAAACAAATGTAAGTGTGTATAACCAGCTTTACTCCATTCTTTACCATAATCCCTAATTTCTGCACAGTAGAAGCTGGTGCCGTGCAGTCACAAGGCTATATTACATTACACATAAATACATATAATCTGCTCCATACAATAATGCTAAATATAATAGTATGAATCATAGCATAAATTATTGGTTAAGTGGTTCTTATTACTGGTGTTCCTTGAAAGCCAGAAACTGGCTTACCATCTATATCACGCTGGCATTGGCGTGCTGCGGGGTGCTGTACTGGTGTACATATAAAATGACGTTTATTGTGGTGAGTCACCCTCTTTGACTCCTGAAGAGCTTTTTCTAAAGTCCTCTTCAGCTAATGTCCGTACTTGAACTGTACCATATATTATTATTATTGAGAACTGTTTGTTCTATCAGTATTTTAGACACAGGTCAGAAGCATTTGGGCAGAACTTGGGCAGAAATTAAAGTGTATCTAGAGTCAAACCTTTTTTTCCATTCTGTTTTGGGTAGAGAAGGGATAAAACCACTATCAGGTTTTTATTGCTGTATGTGTTTCCTTCAAGGAGTTTCCCCCTCTCTCACTTCTCCTGGTCCCTGAGATTGAAATGCCCAATTTTGCTGGTGTCAAAAGACACAAACACTATTGTCAGGGCAAAAACTCTCAATTTAGCTCAGAATCTCCCCAAAAAAATAACAGACAACATTAAAAGCCCTATAGAGCATCTAACCCCTCCCTGCTTTACCAAAAACGAAAAGACAGCCTTAGCTGGAGTTGAACGTTAAAGAGACGCTATCACTAACCTGAAAGATTCAAGTAAAAGCATAGAAAAATCAAGTACCGTATTTATCGGTGTATAACATGCACTGACATATAACACGCACCCCAATTTAAGAGGCAAGTTTCAGGAAAAAAAACTTTTTTTTAAAATAAACCACTTTGAAGCAAAATAATGGCCAGTGAGCTTCAGTGCAGCCTGATCTGTGCCCATCTGCAGTCTAATCTGTGCCCATCTGCAGCTTCAGTGCAGTCTGATCTGTGCCCATCTGCAGCCTGATCTCTACCCATCTCCCCCATCAATACAGCTCAACATCTCTCCTCGCAAAGAATCACAGGGCGGTCATCTGTTTACTCGGCTCTCAGTCGGCAGTCACATACACAGTCCCGCCTCCGCCATTGGCATTGGACCAGCTCCTGTGATAGACAGAACACTGGTCCAATGCCGGTGGCGGAGGCGGGACTGTGTGTGTGACGTACGAGCCAAGTGAGAGCCAAGTGAGAGCCGAGTTAGAGCCAAGTGGCTTGGTGATTTCCGGCGGCACTCGTCCCCTTCCTTCCCCTCTGAGGTACGCTGTCGGCGTATAACACGCACCCGGGATTTCCCCCCTATTTTCAGGGGAAAAAAGTGTGTGTTATATGCCGATAAATACAGTAATTTGATTTTTTATTCACTTGCATGTACCTACAATGAACTGTGCTAGAACTTTGGAGTACACCAGGAAAATCAATTTCCTAGCACACTCCCTTCCCTCCTTACATTTAAGTGATTTTAATGATGTTTAAAGTGAAACTATAAAAATGTAACCATTAAAAACCATTAAATGTAGTGCCTGGTGGGGGGGGGGTCCTCTTAGTCTGCTTTTAAAATAGTGCATCTGTACAGTGTATAGAACCTGCTGCGGCAAAACTGACTGACATATTGCTGGCAATACATAAATGTGAAAAAAATGACACGAGGGTCTCCTCCAACCCATACTAGGCTACTTGGCTCTGATATGGATTTTAAGGGGAACCCCATGCCAAAATAAAAAAAAATGGCGTGGGGTCACCCCCAAAATCCATATCAGACCCTTAGGTCTGGTATGGATTTTGAGGGAAACCCCCCACCGTAATTTTTTTTTTTAAATGACGTGGGGTCACCACTAAAATTCATACTAGACCCTTATCTGTGCATGCAGCCTGACAGGCCAGGAAAGGGGGGGGGCAAACACCCCCCCCCGGAACCATACCAGGCCACATGCCCTCAACATGTTCAGGTTGCTTTGGAGCAGGAGGGGCTCTGCCCCAAAGCACCTTGTTCCTATCCCATGTTGATGGGGACAAGGGCCTCTTCCCCACAACCCTGGGTAGTGGTTGTGGGGGTCTATCAGGGGGTTTATCAAAATCTGCAATCTTAATCATTCACCAAAAAAAGTGTCAAATAGAAATAAAAACATACGCAGTTTTTGGATTACCTTTATTAAAATTAAAAGAACAATGTCCCTCGATGTAGATTCATCGTCAATTATGACACTGGACCCAAAAAAAAAAAAAAAAAAGCTCTGCCCGCGACAAAGGCTACCTCAGTCTGACAGTTCTTAAATAAGGGGCAGGCCACCTGTGACACATGGGGGTGGTGACACCAGGTGATGTCACCAGATGTGTCCGTTCCATACATTTTTAAGAACTGTTAGATGACGGAACAGGCAGTTCGCAGGGAGCCTTCGTCGCGGCCCGGAGCTTTTTTTTATTTTTACTTTTTTTGGGTCCGACGGGCATCAGGATTGATGAGGGATCTACATCGGGTGGCATAGTTTTTGACAATTCCTTTATTAAAAATTTTAATAAACAATGTGTGTTTTTATTTCTTTTTGACACTTTTTTTTTTTTGGTGAATGAGTAGGGGCACAATGTACGCCCTACTCATTCACATGGGGAGACCGGGTATGGGAGGGTAACAAGGGGACTTCCAGTTTCCGATAAGCCCCCTGCCTGCAGAACCCCCCACAACCACCGCCCAGGGTTGTGAGGAAGAGGCCCCTGTCCCCCATCAACATAGGCCCCCTGCCTCAAAGCACCCCCCCATTTTGAAGGCATGTGGTCTGGTATAGTTCAAGAGAGGGGGGGCACTCCCTTGTCCCCCCCTTTTTCCTGACCTGCCAAGCTGCATGCTCGGAAAAGGGTTTGGTATAGATTTTGGGGGGCCCCATGCCATTTTTTTGTTTATTTTGTCGTGGGGTTCCCCTTAAAATCCCAACCAGACCCAAAGGGCCTGGTATGGATTGGGGGGGGGTTCTTTTGGTGGGAATTTAATCACCACTTGTTTTTTTTATTTTTAAACAAATGACAAAAAGACAAAACATTTTGGGGAAAACATTTTTTTTATTAGTTTCTCTTATAAAATTTTGCAAATCATTCGTTTTTTTCCTTCAAGAGATGTGCGCTGATGAGGCTTCACTGATGGACTCTGATAATCAGTACACTGATCAGTAGTCCAGAAAGAGTGCAACACCGCTCAGACTGTGGATAAAGATTTTCTCGTGGGTGCCACCCCCGGCTCACCACCATCAATAGTAATAGTAATTCAATTACTGATGATCAGTACCCTGATTATCAGTGCAGATGTCCCCTTTCACACTAGTCGGGTACCGGCTCTCTCCTCACGCTGTGACAGCACGAGGAAAGCAATGCCGATAACCGGCAAGTTTGTTTAGGTCATGATTAAATTTACCATGTGATTGGACACAGCACATCGCATGGTAAAGAGCCGTCGTGATTGGCTCTTTACCCTCATCTGTTATGCAATGCCCTCCCAGCAGCACACTGTAGCCGCTAATTTGCTATAGCGCGGTTGTCAAGTGGTTAATCTACCAGCATGTCTTTGGAGTGTGAGAGGATGACAGGGTGACTTCACAGTCCTAGTGTTGCTAGGCGGAAGTGCTAACCACTTAGCCAATCTGCTGCCCATGCTTCCCACACCAAGTGATTGGGCATTTAGTTGAAATGATGGAAAACAACTAGTACAGCACAAAGATGCCACTTCTCAGTGTTTTTTTTTTTTTCCTTCTTCTTTCAACATTTTTATTTTTAATGTGCTCCGCTGGCTTCAGAACCCCAAAGCTGGCTAAGCGCAGAGCACATTTATAAAGCATGTATCTGTTAAAGCTAAAAAAAGGAGGTGAAAGTAAGCGCTATACCAAAAAATTAAATAAAATAAAAAATGTGCACAGCTGCTAGCATCCATCTTCACCCCTCTTTCTTCTGGGGCCCTGGACTCCGGCTCTGTGACTGGCCGGAGTCGGCGCGGGGGCCGTCGGTCATGGCACGGCCCTTTAGAAATGGCACAATCGAGCCTTTACTTCAGTGTGCATGCGCCAATGACGTTGGAGCAAGCGTATATTGTAAATATCTCCTAAACCGTGCAGGTTTAGGAGATATTTCCAGTACCTACACGTAAGCCTTATGATAGGCTTACCTGCAGGTAAAAGTGGTGTAACTAGGTTTACAACCACTTTAAGAGGACATTTAATTAGCATTTAACGTTGTTTCATTTTTAAAATTTCTTGCACGGTTTTGCACGGTTTTTCAGTCTCACTACAGCGCTGCACATTTTATTTGATTATCTGTTAAAGCTAAGCTTCATTCAGCCCTGCTCCTTTTGGCATTTTTTTTTTTTTGGGGGGGGGAGGGGGGATTTGATAAGTACCAACTCACACTTACACTTGGACAGCCTGGTTATCCTCCTCCCCCTCCTCCCTGCACTCTTCTGGGACATGTCACAGGTTCCAAAAGACAGCGGGACCATGCACAGTGGGCAGCCAGCTGTGAAGCTGCAAACATCTCGGGTGAGCACAGTGCTGGATCCTGAGACAGGTGAGTATCTCAAATGGAAATACAGCGCTGTCTAAATAGCCCTTCAAAGGCACAATAATTAAGGTCCTGCTGCAGTTAAATTGTGAGATACACACAATAAATACATGTCAAAGAAAGAAAAAAAAAGGTGAGTATCTGTTTATTAGGTCAGCAGCTTTTTTTTTTTTTTTTTTTTACGTTTTCATTATTAATGTGCCTTGCATTCAGAGCACCTATTGAAATGAATGAGCTGCCAACACATCCTGATGTACTGAGCACTGGATGTGACCTTTTTTTTGTAATGAAACTAAGGTGCTTTGCCTTGAAGTAACATTTAAAATAAAGCGTTAACATGCGTTACTTGCATTGCGGTGCTGTGCAACATAAATGACACTGGAATGCAGTAATGCATGTAACATGCATCAACGTATGTTACTGCAAACTGGAAGTGTAATTATTGTTCCTTTTATGTCTTTTTTCATACCTGCCTGGAGTTCTGCCTTAGATGTTGTTCTTTCAGTTCTCAGTCTGAACAATTGTCTTGTGATTTAATGGTTTATATTTTAATTGTACAAACACAGCGAGTTCCTTTTGTACATGTTCATATACAAATTGCTTCGTTAACAATCCTGAGTGTTTGTTTATTCTGTACAGGAGCAAAATGTACACATTTGTTCAGTAGCATTATTACAATGTCTACAATTTTCTTCTTTTTATTTCACATTTGTATTTTTATTTTCCTGATGTTTTCTTTTTCTGTTAATGTGTACGTTCTTTGTGGTTTAAAAATAACGTGTAGAGAAAGTGTAGCACTTTGAGGCTGTTGTTTAGGCAGAATCCAAGAATATCTAAGCAGGTTTATTGTTTGTTTTATTTTTTGTTTTTATTTTTTTAATCTGGGCTAAAAAAAAAAAAAAAATGAAAGCTGTAAACTGATTGGCTGTTGCTGGGAAATTCAAACATATTAACTGTACTCATCAAGGCCAATTCATTATGTTGCAATGTATCAGGGTTACAGTGTAATGCCCCATACACACGGTCGGACATTGATCGGACATTCTGACAACAAAACCCTAGGATTTTTTCCAACGGATGTTGGCTCAAACTTGTCTTGCATACACACGGTCACACAAAGTTGTCGGAAAATCCGATCATTCTGAACGTGGTGACGTAAAACAAAAAGACCAAACATTTTGGGGAAACACTTTGTGCGTCGGATTTGTGTACATGCGATCGGAAATTCCGACAACGGATTTTGTTGTCGGAAAATTTTATAGCCTGCTCTCAAACTTTGTGTGTCGGAAAATCCAATGGAAAATGTGTGATGGAGCCTACACACGGTCGGAATTTCCGACAACAAGGTACTATCACACATTTTCCATCGGAAAATCCGACCGTGTATACGGGGCATTATAGTATATAAAATTACAAATGTATAAAAGTGAACAGGCTTTATGATGACGCAGTCCCTTGGGGGTGCGTCTATGACAGCCTGAACTTGTTGAATGATGATGGTGGTCATTCAACCAGAAAGATTGGCGACATCTAGTGTCAGAAAAGACTTACTGCAGGGACAGCACTAGACTGAAGGTGAGTAGTGCTGCAAAAAAAAGCGGCTTTATTTATTTTTGCTGTTGCTTTATTTTATTCCTCTATCTGGAATTCTGCTTTAAATTTAAAAAAAATCAGATAAAGTTCCATGCTAACAGAGCGGAGCAAAATATACAGCTTGCCTCAAATTTTAGTTTATTGGAGGGACACGAGTACAAACTGCCTGCAAACATTCTTATGCCGCGTACACATGAGCGGACTTTACGGCAGACTTTGCCCGGCGGACTTTTCGACTGACTTTACGACGGACTTTCTGAATGAACGGACTTGCCTACACACAATCCATCAAAGTCCGTCGAATTCGTACGTGATGACGTACACCGGACTAAAACAAGGAAGTTCATAGCCAGTAGCCAATAGCTGCCCTAGCGTGGCTTTTTGTCCGTCGAACTAGCATACAGACGAGCGGACTTTTCGACCGGACTCGATTTCGATTTAAAACATGTTTCAAATCTAAGTCCGTCCAGCTTTTGAGAAAACAAAGTCCGCTGGAGCCCACACACGATCGAATTGTCTGACGAAATCCAGTCCGCAGGGCAAAGTCTGCCGTAAAGTCCACTCGTGTGTACGCGGCATCAGTGACACTTAGTGATATTTTTTTTTGTGCAGTCTGCAGTAAGTCTACAAACGTTTCGTTTTGTTTCCCAGGTCTGCGCACTGAAGGTCTCTTTCGAAGATCAGTTGCCGTTCACATCATCAAAGACATCCAGAAGCTGTATAATCTGGGTCAGTATTTCCCCTAGCTCTCTGGGAGCACTGAAGCGAGTCCCCTCGCCAATAATGAATCTATTTTACCGTCGCTACCACCGCTCATTTAATTAGTTAATCATAAAGCCATTTGTAATGTAGATGTCACGTTAGCGGGAGATGTATGGAGGCCGCTAGGGACACAGCTGTAGGAATTTACAGTTTGTTGAATGGAGAAGGAAGGGGGGGGGATGTTGATTCATAGAGAAGAGATATTGGCGATTATGAACCGTAGTGGAACAGGTTACCGTCCTACGTAAAATATGCCTCTCGGGGTGAAGTTACCTTGTGTGGCCGCTACAGCGAATGGCGTTGTAAGAATAAATCATTTTGCCTCTTGACTTGAGTTCATTCTTCTCTGTAATGACAGGTGAAATGTCACAAGCAGTGAGATTATTAAGGCCTTCAACAGTTCAATTTTACGCCGCAGATGCTGCCCAGGTGCATCATGGGTACTACAAACTACCTTGCACACATTTTCAGATTTTGTTTCAGATTTGAAGTGCAAAATCAGCAAAATATACCAACAACTATATAGAGCCAGGTTCTTCCTCAGTGGACATAAAATGAGTTAGTTACTGTATGTTGCACTTTTATCTGACAGATCAAATCTGAGGCAGTTGCATGCAGACACAGGATTTTTTTGTGCCTGCCTCTGCTCCCATTGTAGAGATTTCTCATCAATTCAAATTCTGTGACACCCTGGCATCTGGACAAGAAGTGAGTTATCTCTTAGCAGTGAATTAGCAAGTAAGTTCGCTGCTTCCCCCTCCCAGAAGTAACCCAGCAGCTAAGCAACCTGTGCCTTGCCAGAGCTCCGAGACTTCTGGATCAAGGTGAGCCAAGCACCAAGTCACTGCTGGGAGGGGGCGCAGGTTGAGCTGAGCTACTGAATCACTGCTGGGAGGGGGGGCAAGGTCAGACAAGCTGCTGAGTCACTGCTGGCAAGCGGTTGCAGAGTAAGCCAAGCTGAGTCTCTGCTGGGAGGGTAAACGGTCCATATATTTTGTGTAATCCAGCGCACTCTTACAGCCATTAAATTAAAATTCCAAGGTGTTGCAGTGACATGACGGATGGCATCATAATGCAATGCCCAAAAAGAGTGAAGTATATTTACAAAATTGTTAATAAATAATAATCACCCCCATATTTCATTTGTGTGAAGTATAAGCAATACATTTATTTTCCTCCATAGGAATGATTTTTTTGCCGTGATATGACTTAACCACTTTAGTACCAGGCACTTTAACCCACTTCCTGCCCGGGCCAATTTTCAGCTTTCAGCGCTGTCACACTTTGAATGACAATTGCGGGGTTATGCAATACTGTGCCCATATGAATTTTTTTTTACACACAAATTAAGCTTTCTATTGATGGCATTTAATTACCACTAGGTTTTATGTTTTTTGCTAAACAAATGAAAAAAGGCCAAATATTTTGAAAAACAAAAAAATTTTTTTTTAGTTTCTGTTCAGAAATCTTTCAAATACGGTAAGTAATTTTCCTCCTTCACTGATGTGCGCTGATGAGAATACACTGATGAGGGGGCACTGACAAGGTTGCACTGATGAGGGGGCACTGACAAGGTTGCACTGATGTGCACTGATGAGGCTGCACAGATGAGCACTTATAGGCAGCACTGATGGGCACTAATGAGGAGGCACTGACCAGGCTGCACAGATGGGCACTTATAGGCAGCAATGATGGGCGGCACTGATAGGCATTGATTGGCACTGTTGAGGCTGCACTAATAGTCAAGATCAGTGTAAATGTCCCCTGTGCGCGTAAGGAAAGGAATACAGGAAAACGGCAAGTTTGTTTACATGTGGTCAGCTGTGATGATCACATGGTAAAGGGCCGCTGTGATCAGCTATGTCTGAAGGACAACGGGAGGCATGTTCTTGGAGGAAGTCCATGGCCGCCCTCCCAGAACGTCAGAGCAGCGCTGTAGCCATCTTTTGGCTATGGCACAGTATTGAAGTGGTTAAAATACTTTTATACCTCAGTTTCCCACTCTAATGCTCGGAGTATGATTGCTTAAGTAGCAACCATGCCTTTAGCACAAATGTCCTCACACAGACTTGTATTGCAGGGAAGGAGATGGGACATATCTGACCAGGTCTGTTACTGAGTGCTGATTACAGTCATATTTAGACACTCTTCATAACTGCTGTTATAAGAAAGCGGAGGCGTTTAGTAAAATGTCTGAATACATAGCTGTTTCTGTGACTTCAGATGGGCTTTAAAACTAAACCTAATGTTCTCCCTAGTTATATTCCCCTCACTGCTATCGGGCATGTAAAAAAATAATAATAATAATAAAAATGCACATTTATTGCAGTTTCCTCTCTTTGAAATGCACACCCTTGCTATATCGGTCTATAAAAAACAATAAGCGGGGAAGTTATACAGTAATGACTTGCTGTGTGATTCTGAATTGGTTTAATGCTTCACTTGCTGATAACATCCAATTACTATTCAGCAGCTTCTTTCTATGTTGAACAGCTAAATATTAATGAGCATAACCAATCAATGTATTCTTGTGACTTCGCAGGGAAGGCCGTGAATTTTGATGAGTATGATGATCCGCACATACCTGCTGGAATCCTGAAGACCTTCCTGCGTGAACTGCCGGATCCTCTGCTGACCTTTGAGTCTTACCAACCCATCCTGAGGATCACCAGTGAGTTTATAGCTACCCATACTAAATTAAGAACTTTGGGAAAATGTAATTGAACAAACTGGGGTTTCCATACATATTTCTTCAAGGGAAATCTCAGTTCAGAATAGTTAGCTGAAATTATGTTGCTTTCCTACAGCTGAAAGTTAAAATGTGGCTTGTGGTTGGATTTCCTATACAGGGTGCTGATGGGAGGAAGAGGGGGGATTTATGTGGACTCAAAATACAATTGATGCTCAAGGTGGGCATCACTAGTGTAGAGGTGTTCTCTAGTCTAGACAGGAGACAGAGCAGTGGCACGCACCTTAAAAGTGGACTTTGTTTAAATCCGCTAAATGCATTCCAGGAGCATAGAAATAAAAAGATGTTCAAAGTTTTACAGTTTATTTTTTTAAGAAGATAGCCACAGCCTGAGTAGAAAGGCCTGTCCCCTGCCAAGCATGCTGCACATAAGGACCCCTGCTCACTATGTGGAAGCAGAGGTCTTTGTGCAGAGGTCCACTGCAAACCTAGAGCTCTGCAATCAGCAAAGGCCGTGTTCCCTGATGTATACCTCTCAACTGTGCCTGATTTGGAGCAATATCCCTCTGTCCCTCATCCCTCCTCATTTGTCCCTCATTTTGGTCTGATCTATATAGATGTATATAAAATGCACTTTTTATCTATCAAAAAGTGTTTCCCAGTGCTAAACATTTCATCTGATTTTTAAATTGCTGCATTTGTAAATTCCAAAAGCCAATATAAAGGAATAATAGTGGTAAAAAAGCACTTGTGGGTTTAACCAATCTTTTTTTCTTATACAATTCTCCTTTAAGGGGGCGTGGCAAGAGAGGCTCTACTACTTTTTTTTTTTGAGAAATTTGGAGAGCTGCCATTGCTGACCTCTTCTTTGAGAATGTTAGTTCTTTGGCTGTCATGTTTTGGCTTTAAAGCTTTCTGAGTCTCTAACCAGAAACAAATACAGAGATAAGAAATTCTGAAACTTTTCTGATCAGTTTTATCATCCTTTTTGGGTCTGTGATTTAAAAACTCTGACTGAAGTTGATACTTGTATAAGAGGCCATGCTGGGTTTTAGGGCACCCAGTAGGAGGTTTCAGCATCTACCAAAGGTAAACTATATGATCAAAAGCTTGTGAACACCTAAATATTACCCCTGCATAAGTTTGTTGGACATCCCATTCCAAAACTATGGCTATTAATATGGGGTTGCCCCACTTTGTGGCCATACCATACGCCACTATCTTGGCAAGGTTTTCCACAGGATTTTGGAATGTGTCTGTGTGAGTTTGTGCCATTGGTGAGGTCAGGTACTGATGTTGGATGAGAAGACCTGTCTCACAACTGGCATTCCAAAGCTGTTCAGTAGGGTTAAGGTCAGGGCTCTGCATAGGCCACCTAAGTTCTTGCGCACAAGAGCTTTTTATGGAGCTGACTTTGTACACCTGAACTCAATATTTGGAGTGTCCAAATACTTTTGGCCATATAGTATATGTGCAAGCACCCTTCCAGCCACTCATGGGGCCACTTTTATTGGTTGAGGTTACTGTAGGGCCCACTTACATCTTTGCATTGTGATAACATACCTAGCAGTGTGCTGCATGGTAGGGTGTTGCAATGTGGGGGGACAGTTGAAGCATTGGACCGATGCTGTATCCACCTAGACAAGTATGATTCTTTAAAATAATTCCTATACTTCTCTATTAAAAATGGTACTTGTTTAGATAAATCCTAGTACTAATTTTTTGCATTAGCATAATATGCCTTAGACTCTGTTCCCAACCTAGAAAGCTGCTGAAAATGTTCTTTTCTTGGGAAGACATCTCTTTTAAAGTATATGTAATGTAAAAAGTAATTTCTAAAGTTCGGAAATTTGCAGCTTTCATTAAAAATAAACATTGGTGATCCTATCATGAAGGTCCCTGTTCAGGCACTTTCTTTTATGGGGTGACAATGTTCTGTCCATGTCTGCCTGTTGTTCTATGTTGTCACCCTGTCACACAATTTCCCAATAAAGACTACAAGAGACTGTAACACAGAGTTAGGAAAAAATGATGAAAAAGGTGAAAATTGTATTTTACACCTTTTTTTTGTCCATTAAAAACTACAGAGTACATGCAGAAGATACATGAGAATTCCACACTACAGAGGCAAATGTTGCTAATCTGGGTGGAAGACTTCCACTCTAATTGGTTTAGTTCATTTTTGGGTGCAGACCAATCAGGCAGCCTAGGAGTGCAATTCGATACCTTACATGTCCCAATGTGAATATATGCCGCACTTTGCTGATCTCCCCTTCTCGATGCTCTGTATTACATTTTTGTTGTTTTAGGTGTGGAGAGTATCCTACGTGTAAACAGATGTATAGAGATTGTACATAGACTCCCTGATCATAACTACGCCGTGCTGAAATATCTCATCTGTTTTCTAAAAGTGGTAAGTATAGAGCACATATTGCACCAAAAGGGCGTAGAGACAATGTGGTGTTTAAAAAAAAAAAAATGCTCTGTGAATGTCTGAGCATTCACGCAACCATCACGAATAATCCCTGTAATGTGTCTGTTCATGAAAATACCACATTTTATGGCCACTAGATGGAGCTGCCAATCAAAGGAAATAAACATTAGAAGCATTACTGGGATTTTTTGTGATGGCTGTGCAAATGCGCAGACATTCATACAGCAAATTCTTTAAAAAAATGGGCCTCTAAGTATGTAGTCACTTCCTTCATACAGCTATCCCAGACAATTAGTAGTAAGAGAAAAAGCAGTGAGATGCCAGTGATTTAATCACTAATAAGCCAGTGCCTCATGTCTGTGTGGTTAAATTGGGATTAGGTATGAACATTGTGTATATACAGGGAGTAGTGAAGTATGACGGGACTTTGTAGTCCATGCCACATGTGCTGCTATACCTAAAATATTCACTTATAATTGGATCATGCAACATAAATGAACTGCATACTATTACTGATGACTGATGGCTCAGTAGCCTTCATTGGATGTTCCTTTACAATACCTTGTCTCAGTCTGAATTGTGCTAGAGAAGTGGACTGTATATCTTAATGGAATATGCTGCAAGAAGATTGAGTACTCATCATCATACATATCACAATGGATACACATAATCCCTGATTAAGGGAATTTTTCCAGTATGGTTCCCCTAATACAGGTGTCTGTGTAGAGAAATTAATCTAAACATAGCCACTATTTCACGTGACATTGTCTGACATTTTGCAAGTGAATTCATTTATTATCCAATCAGGCTTACATGTTGGGATTTGCACTTGGAAAATATGATATGCATGAGTGTATATGGTATTTTCACAGATATATGAACTTGTAGCACCAATAAATTCCTGTGGGTATATATGGAACTTTATGAGCACATGTTTGAAAACAACATTTATATGAAAACAGATATTTTATTGTTACAGTGATAATCAGACATAATAAATCATACAATCACTGCCTGATCTAGTTATTTTACTCTAACCCCTTTAAAGTTACACTATATTACCAAAAGTATTGGGACACCTGCCTTTACATGCATATTAACCTTAATGGCATCCCAGTCTTAGTCCGTAGGGTTCAATATTGCATTGGCCCACCCTTTGCAGCTATAACAGCTTCAACTCTTTTGGGAAGGCTGTCCACAAAGTTTAGGAGTGGGTCTATGGGAATGTTTGACCATTCTTCCAGAAGCGCATTTGTAAGTTCAGGCCCTGATGTGGACAAGAAGGCCTGGCTCGCAGTCTCTGCTCTAATTCATCCCAAAGGTGTTCTATCGAGTTGAGGTCAGGACTCTGTACAGGACAGTCCAGTTCCTCCACCCCAAACTCGCTCATCCATGTCTTTATGGACCTTGCTTTGTGCACTGGCATGCAGTCATGTTGGAACAGGAAGGAGCCATCCCCAAACTGTTCCCACAAAGTTGGGTACATGAAATTGTCCAAAATGTCTTGGTATGCTGACGCCTTAGGAGTTCCCTTTACTGGAACTAAGGGGGGTCAAGCCCAACCCCTGAAAAACAGCCCCACACCATTATATATATGTATATATATATATATATATATATATATATATATATATATATATATATATATATATATATATATATATATATATATATATATATAAATACCTTTATTAAAATGTAACCCAAACAACTACAAGCTCAACTTTTTCAATGCATTATATCTGGTACAAAGCAGAATACAAGCTAGTGTATTGAGAATAGCCCACAGAAAATGGCGGCCCTTTCGACTTCCCGTTTGTTATTCGTTTTAAAGATATAACAAAGCTCTTTTAGGAAACTGCGCATATGTGGCCTAGACAGACCATGATGATCCTGGCCTGGGGGGGTTGTTTTCATGCACTGGCCTATAAACTCCAATATAGCCAATACCCACAGCAATTTTTTTGGTGACATTTGAAGGGATGTTGGCACATTGATAGAGCTTAACTTTACGTCCTATTGTGTTGACACTAACAAACTTGTTGCACTTTAATATTTAGCAGTCAGATACAAGCATTACATTCGATTTTAGAAAGCATAGCCACCATACTGTGGACAATATTGTCTGACTTTTACTGGGAGGGACGGTGTGATATTTCTCTATTTTCCTCTATTATGGAATCATTTGTATTGAATGATACAATATATTTGTTTGCGAATAGTCAGTAGTGATACCCATATTATTTTTTTTTCTGTTTTTGGTGTATAAAGTACACCCTTTTACACTTTACAGAAGTACCAAGCACAAATGTCCTACAGCTTTCACCTTCCCCGCTCTGCCCACCCCAGCAAGGCCTAGTCTGCACCACAGTCTGTGGCTCCTATTTGAATGATTAAAGTAACAGCTATTACAGTTTTTATTCACAAATATTATTTAACAATATTATTACAAAGTATTTTACGGCAGCTCCTGTGAGGAGATCAAAGGCATGTTCTGTAGACGGCAGATGTACCGTACTTTTGTAGTAAAATTCCTGTATAGCAGGGGTAGGCAACCTAGGCCCTCCAGCTGTGGTGAAACTACAAATCCCATCATGCCTCTGCCTCTAGCAGTCATGCCTGTGATTTTCGGGGTCTTGCAATGTCTCATGGTAATTGTAGTTTCAAAACAAGTTGCCTACCCCTGCTGTATAAGTTCCCCCACTCCCCTCCTGTCTATATTACTAAAACACAAACGTCACCCTGCTCAGCTCACTTCTGCACTAGGCAGTATTTACACATATCACCCTCCAGCCCTTGTCAACACAAAAATGCAGCTTTTGCTGAAGTACCCTCCTTTTCCCCAGTGCCATCCTCTGCAGAGTCCAATAGCTGTCGTCCCACTTCTGGATTGGATGACACCAAGCCTCACTCGACACCAAAGGTAGTCCGAAGGTAGTCATGTCTCCGCCCCCTGTAATTGTCTGACTGACATTCAAAAGATGTAGCTACCAACCAGATGGCAGGTAGTGTGGAGGTTATTGATGGCATCGCTCCTATTTCTTGACATCTATTACCTCTATGGAGAGTGTGCAATGAAAAGAATTCATGATTGGGTAATGGGCAGCGAAGAGACCTTCCTTCAAATTTTTTACACACTACAAGCTATCCATAATGGAATTAACAAAATTCCATTACCAGCATATCAAGAAACGTAATAGATTCAGTTCCAGCTAATCTCCGCCGCGCTTCATTAACGTTAACAGACGCTCTTAAGAAAACCCCTAGTGTCAATGATTGCTGTTTGAAGAACAATCGTACGTGCAGTGCCCGGTGATCGACATTTGTTTTACAACAGATGCATCATCTTGATGCAGGCACTAAGAGCTCAGGTACTTGAGACACTAATGAGGTGTGCGTGCTCTCACCATAATGCCACCGGTAATTAGCCCGCAGAGCCTTGTGGTATGGTCAGAGCAGAGTCCATTAAATGCAAAGATTGCATCAAATCCACGTCTTCATAATCGCTTTTAGCTTCCTAGACTAGAGGAGCCATTTTACTTTTATAATGTCTTTCACCTGTGACATGCCATTAATTGTTTTACCATTTCAGGGAAAGAATAGGTATTTTACTTTTAAATCTGGCAAGTGAGGATGGAGGCGGGGTGTGTGCTGAGCTGGCTAATCATACATAACGGCAAAGAAGGCAAGGTCACACCACCTGTTTTATCTTTTCTTTTTTTTTTTTTTGTAAGATATGCTACTGTGGTTTACAGGGCTGAATATATTAAAGAATAAATATATTAAGAACAGCTAAAACGTATAGTTTTAAAAAGATTTGTATTTTTTTTTGTAGTAGTATTTCCCTTGACTTCCTTTCTCAGAGACACAACAGGAAGTGAGAGGAAATCTCCCCAAAGTAAAAGTGCATCACATGGGGAAAGTGCATTTATTTGTCACTGCAACCAATATCACAATTGAATAATTACCCCTCTTTGCCTGTTCCAGTGACAGTTGTAGGCTTTTGGGTCTCCCATCACTTTATGTCTCAGTGGTATTGCTAACCTGGACAAATAGAGAGGTTGAATCTCCCCAGCTGGGGATACAGACAGCAATAAAAACCTGACAGGATTCTAATCCTTCCACACTTTATCCAAAGCTGAAAATATTATTTTGTTTTTGAATACACTTTAAAGCTGTATTAAACGCCAAAACCAAAAATGTAATATATTGCAGTTTACCAATTGTTAGATGTAGTGGCTGCATTAGTTTTCTTTTCTTTTGCTTCTCTCCCCTCTGTTTCACCTGGTGATCTGGCCAGTAAGGCCCCATTTACACCTGAGTGACGCTACCGTGTCGCTTACTTTGCACATTTTTGTGCCGTGTTTTTTATGCTGTCCATTTTGAATGGTTCTTCCTCCACTCCAAAAACGCGCCAAAGAAGCCTAAATATCCAAATGTGACACCGAGCCAGACGCATTTGGCATTGCGTGCTCAGTGACAGGCAACACACAGTACGCACATAAACACTTGTTAGGCACACATTTAACCGTTTGAGCGCCCTAGATGTTAACCATTCCTGTCCAGTGTTATTTTATTATTTATTTATTTTTAATCTGCAGTGGTTCAAAAACCTAAATCGGGAAAACCATTAACCTCCCTGGCAGTATGATTATGTCAGATTTTTAATGCTGAAAGCGGTACAATTGTTTTGCATGGAAATTTGGCGTTTTATATTGTAGGCCTGTAATTCTTAGGAATAACTCACTTAAATCTGTCCAAACAAGAGTCTAGTAGACATCCTGGGTATGATAAAGTTTGAAACACAAAATCATAAATTATAATATAATAAATAACTATAAATGATAACAAATAATAATATAATAATACATTTTATTCAATAAATTTTAGTCAATAATATAATCAAATCAAAAACACAGAAATTTGTCCAAACAAGGGTGCAATATACTAGTCATATTGCTTCAGTAATCATCCGGGTATGATACATTTTGAAACATGGGACTGCACAAAGTCCGACATCACAATAAGGACAATGGAACCTGGTTTCCTTTCGGATTTTCTTTCCACTGTCATCACGCTTTGAGCAACAAACCACACACATCCTTGTAGGTGCTGACTTTTTCTCAGTTGGTGGGATGTATTCCATGAAGTGACGACCAGTTAGGCGTTCTGGGTTGACAAAACCAGCAGCACGACGCCAGCTCTATTCACAGCCAATGGTGTTTGGTGGTTCAGAAAGATCAGTTTGGCAACTTTCTAAATAAAGTCAGCATGAACCACAGGCTTGTCACTCTTTTTTTTTTTAGCAGAATGTAGGCATTCCACAAGCATTGCTCAAGATGATCTTATTGCAGTACTTTTTTTGTTGTTTTCCCATTGCTGGATAGAATGTCATTACTTGGTCGGCTCTGTGAACACTTCCCATGATGGTGTTGTAGTCTATCACTACTTGTGGCTTCATGATGTCTTTCCCACCTTTTGTGCGTACCATGACAGTGGAGGTATTATGGCACACATCTTTTTTGTCACGCCATCGCAGTGCCATCATATTGCCTTTTTGCCAGGCAACCATTTCTCCAGTCTTGAGCTTCTTATTGTTAAAGAGTGGCGTCATGCCACGCTGGTTAGCCCTAACAGTTCCATAGGCGTCCGTTTTGTTCTGCAGAAGGAACTCCTAAAGTTCAGAAAAGTTGTCTGTAGTTACACAATAGCCCTGATTTAGCAATGGCTCAATTAGTAAAAGAACAGAAGATGTTGCTGTGACGGGAGGGCCTTGGATTACTTAAAATGGGACAGTAATATTTATCCCCAATATCTCCCAGGATATATATAAAGACTATCCCTGGTTTGTTTGATTCTGAACTCAACATGTTAATTGAAAGAGTTGATCACATTGGCCTCTGTACAATGTAGGAGACGGGCCAACTCCTACTGGAGCTCCTGCTATTGTGAGGAGGTGTCCCGTGTTTATACTTATGTGTATTGTAAGTTGTGAGTGAGGAGACGGCAAGTCTACCCTGAAAGGTCATATCTCTGAGTCATCAAGTCTGGGTAAATGATTAGAAAACTAGCTCATGTTAATTAAGTTTTTGGTTACAGTTTATATTGTCATCCTGCTGTATATATTTGTATGTCATCTCAAATTAACCAGGTCATGTTCAGCAACCAAACAAGTATTGCCTTGTTTGTTGTTGGGAGCGGTTGGAATATCTGATATCTATAGTCAGACTGGGAGGAAGCAGTATATGACGAAAGCACTCAAGCGGAGTGTGGGACGTTTCGTTACATTGGTGGCGAGCAGTGGGATGTTTCCTGCAGTCTGCGACATCCACACCTCCACCTGAATCCAAGCTCCGGATAGCAGGAGAGGAGAGGTACAGATACCAGCCACCATGTAAGAGGAATTCGGAAGGAGGTTGCGAGAAATGCAGATACAGCACAGAGGACCAGTATCAGAGCAGGTCCTGCTGGGATGGTATGATTCTATCCGCTGTGAACTCTGGAAGGAAACGCTAGCCCGTGAGCGGCGACACCAGGGAAAAATTCTCCCCTCCACCCAGGAAAGGTACTGGTCGCAGTATGGGGGTGCTGTTTTTGGAGAAAAAACGCACAAGGAGCAGACAGCTGCGTTAAGCAGGCTGGTCTGGGTAGAGATGGATGAGAGCTGGATGAGAGCTACAGAGCCCTCCGGTGGCATGTATCCCAAGCATGTCCCTGGATAGCGGATGACAGCCCAGCGGAAGGCTTTGGCTACAGTGGCCTGGGACTGTTGTACGTGAAGCTGACAGGAGACCATAACTTTGGGAGTGATTTGGAGTGGCGGTTGGATGAAATCATGGATTTCAGAGAAGACATACTGAATGTCTCAGAAGTGTACTGGGCACTGGAAGATATGGAGTTTCTAGCCATACAGGAATGGGAGCTGGAGATTGTCTGCAGATGGCTGCTAGACTCTGCTCAGCGCTAGGGCTGGGCTCCTTTCGCCTGGGCCTGGACCAGAAGTACCAGTCGACAGCTCGGAAATCCCGGCTGAAGAGTTGGCAATGTGGCAGATTAACAGTGTGCTTTGCCCACCTGCAACCGCAGCTATGGACTCGGAGGTCTTATGGCAGATGCAAGTGCTGACTGACCTTGACGATCCTGTTACTGCATGGGATGATCTTGGATGGAGGAATGCGTCTGTTCAGCAGCCTTTTGAGGATACGGGAGATGGAGCAGTCAGCTCATCTCTCCAGCCACAGATTACATAATGTATGGACTTAATAGACTGTTCATCAGAGGGTGTTATAGATTATGCGTCACCTGCTCAAGTGCTGGCACTGAGCCCAAGTGTCACCAGCCTGTGCTCTGGATTTTCAGCAATTACAGAGACTAGTGATTTAATCGACTTTTCTGTAGATGAGGAACCACCTAGCGAACCACCAGCAAAAGTACTGGCAGCAGGATAGAGTACTGCAGACCCCTGCTCCACACCTGTGGCAGTTTTGGAGGCCCGAGCTGAGAAGGTGATATTTCCTCTTCTCCAGTGGATTTCAGAGATGCAGGGAGGGGAAGCAGCCATTCCCCCTACCCAACAAGGGTTTGTGCACCTGGGAGACAATACCAGTGAAAGGGAGTTCCAGCAGCAGATGGTGCCCCAGAATGATGACACCAACCCAGCTGAAGCGCTGGCAACTGGACAGAGGGTCCAAGACCTCTGCCCCACACCTGCGGCAGGTCTGGAGGCCCAGGGTGAGGAGGTGGCAGTCACTCCCGAGCAGCAGATCAGGACCCAAGGAGAGAATGCAAATCAGCACCTCAAAACTGCAGCTTGATCTGGTGTCAATGGATGGGCCTACGGTCTCCACTATCATAAACCCAGCAGATGTGCTGGGAACCAGACAGAGTGCTACCAACCAATAACTACAGGATTCCAGGGAGCTGGGGCAGTCAGCCTCCCTCCCCAACAGTTAGCCGGAGAAGATGGCGTGGGGTTCCCAGCAGAAGTGCTGGCAACAGGGCAGAGTGTTGCTGGCCTCTGCCCTCAACTAACAGAAGATGGAGTTTCTGTAAAGGTGGATTGTACTTCAGTGTCCTCCTGTATACCCCCAGGGATGCTAGGCAGTTGGTACAGATGCCCAAGAGCATGATGGAGTGAGCCCAGCCGCCCTGTTTTCTCTCCAGTGGCTGAAGAGACTCCAGGGGGAAGGACCAGTCTGCACTTCCCCATCAGCAGCGAGTATGTTCTATGAGAGAGGCAGAGGTTGGCTGGATGAGTAATGCTCTGTTTGGAACAATTTGTTTGGGGTACTGTGTAAGTACAGGCATTGGGGGACTGGAACTATGGACTAACTTCAGAGTCGACCCATCTGGGGTCTCCTCCTGTGTTAGTCTTCTGCCGAAAGATGTGATGGGAGGGCCCGTGGAACCCTGAATACCTTGGAAAGGTTGGGAAACCCTTGTTTCAGCTCCCCATGCACCTCCTATGTCTAAGTTACGTTATGTCCATTAGGGGCGCAGGGTGACTGAGAAAATATGGCTTTGATTACTTAAAATGGGACAGTAATATTTATCCACAATATTTCCCAGGATATATATAAAGACTATACCTGGTTTGTTTGATTCTGAACTCAACATGTTAATTGAAAGAGCTGATCACATTGGCCTCTGTACAATGTAGGAGACGGGCCGACTCCTACTGGAGCTGCTGCTATTGTGAGAAGGTGTCCTGTGTTTATACTTATGATAATGTATAATCTACTGTGTGAAGCTCGGTGACAACAAGTCTGACCTAGTAGTGAAATCCTGATTAATCACAACGATGGCCAGGTGAGCACGGAGTCACTTCGGCTGCTTTAAGCGATTAGTTAACCGCTGGAGGCTTGCGGGCGCGTGCGAGTGAGTGTGATCGCGGGTCCCACGGACTCGATGTTTGCGGGGATACCCACAATCGTCTCACAGAGAGGAAGTACGTTCTGCCTAGTGACACTGACGCTGATCACAGCTCCCTGTAATCAGGAGCGGTGATTAGTGTCATGTCACACATAGCCCATCCCCCCCACAGTTAGAATCACTCCCTAGGACACACTTAACCCCTACAGTGCCCCCTAGTGGTTAATCCCTTCACTGCCAGTCACATATACACAGTAATTAATGCATTTTTAATCGCACTGATCGCTGTATAAATGTCAATGGCGCCAAAAGTGTCCGATCTGTCTGCCATAATGTCGCAGTCACGATAAAAATCGTTGATCGCCGCCATTACTAGTAAAAAAAAAAAAAAATTTATAAAAATGCCATAAAACTATCCCCTATTTTGTAGACGCTATAACTTTTGTGCAAACCAATCAATAAACGCTTATTGCGATTTTTTTTTTTACCAAAAATATGTAGAAGAATATGTATTGGCCTAAACTGAGCAGATCACCGCAGAGGTGATCAAATACCACCAAAATAAAGCTCTATTTGTGGGGAAAAAAGGGCGTCAATTTTGTTTGGGAGCCACGTTGCACGACCGCGCAATTGTCAGTTAAAGTGACGCAGTGCCGAATCGCAAAAAGTGCTCTGGTCTTTAACCAGCCAAATGGCTGAAGGGGTTAATTAGCACATGTTAATTTATGTTTCTGGTTACAGGTGTATTGTTAGAGTAATATGAGCAGGAGTGGGGGGGGGACCTCCTTGTCAACTGTATATAAGACTGTATTCTTGTTCTAATAAACAGTTCATGTTGAGCAACCAAGTATTGCCTTGTTGTGGTTGTCAGCGGTTGGAATATCTGATATCTATATTCAGACTGGGAGGAAGCAGTATATGAGGAAAGCACTCAAGCGGCGTGTGGAACGTTTAGTTACAGTTGCCATTCCATAATTGCTGTTTTTTGGGTTAAATTTGGTTCCTTTTCTTTACATTCCAAATGTAACCAGTTGTCGATTCGCATAGCATGAAGGTTTTTACGCCAAATCGTGCTCTCTTCAATGCCATGTATTGTATACAGCTGAGCCTTTCCTTATGCTGATGTCTCTATCTGGCACATAGCTCCGTTGGAAATTCTTCAGAATCATTTGATATACTTCACAAATGTTCTTGTGTTTTGGTGCTGGATGAGTAGTTTCATCAAATTCTTCATTGTTTTCAAAGTGCAAATACTTCATTATAAAGGGAAAATTTGTACTTTGACATGACATGACCATGCCAAAGAATGGAGTGGCGAGTAATTTATTGGTTGTCCAATACCTCTTCTGCAGGGGTTTCCCCACCACTCCCTAAAGAATTAGTCCCAGAAATGTTCAAATGTCCTCTTTGGTCACTGGTTCCCACTTTCTACTTCTTGAAAACTTCTGATGCATAGCAGCTTGTTGCTCTTGGTACCAGTTTGTCTCCGTAACTATTTTTTTCAATTACCTCATCGGTCAAAAATAGTTGTAGGTGTGCCAAGGGGTTGTCATCTTCAACATCTATTTCCATACCAGGTGCTCCAGTAAATGGGAATCTTGGGGGTGCTGCGTGATCCGTACCGCAGTCAATTGAGCGCCGCACATCACTTAGCTTAGTCGCAGGATTGTCGCTGAAATCACTTTCTGTGTCTGATGACGAATTTCCCCATGATTCGCTATCACTCAATTCTGCCAGTGATTCTGTATCGCTATCGCTGTTTTTCAGCAGGTCATAAACCGCTTTGATGTGGAGGCATGCTTTTTGAATGCCATGGTTGTTCTCCAGTTTCCAGGCAGAAAGAACAGTAAAACTGCAGGCAAGGGTACTGGACAAAGCACTGGGGGCAAACTGAGGTCAAATGATTTAAAACAGTAATGTAATACAATAAGAATACAATGTATTATGTATGTTGTGATTTATACTTTTTAAATCTGCCGCTGGTTCCACCCCCCCCCCCCTCGCGTCGCGGCGCTCATAGGGAAGGGAAGCCGGGACACACAGAGCATTGGGCGGAATATCCGGCCGCCGGACACAGCGGGAGTACATCATGGGATTGTGGGGACAAAGTAAGTCACCTCTTCCAGGATCCAGCGATGCAGTCCCGAGTGTGGCTTGGGGTTACCACTAATGGTACTGAAATTTCACCCTGAGCCACACTCGGGAATACCGCCAAGGTGGATAAGTGAACAAAAAATGGGCATGTGAAACACACACTAAAAATTGCTCTTAAAGGTGTACTTTAGTCCACACCCCTAAGGGGTATGACCTCTCCCTGTTCCCCCAGGGCTTGAGGCTTCTGATATGGCCATAGGGTACGACTGGTCTGCCTAGCCAGAAGGTCTGGCAGACCCCATTCTTCTAGATCAGCCGAAGCTGACCTTTTTGAATACTAGGTCGAGGGGCTTCCATGAAGAGATACCCCCCCCCTCCTCTACTCTCCTCTCCTCTCCTCTCCCCCTCCACGATAAGGAGAGTAAAGAACCAGAAGGCCACACATCCTCTCCCTGGGCATCAGGGCAAGCCTGGGGACTCACACCCTTCATCCTAGTGAGAAAAAAACATAAACAAAAGTGAAAGTGTGACAAACCTTGTCATTAGTACAGTGACAGTGCATATTATTAGCACTGATCACTGTAATAATGGCACTGGTGATGTCAGTGGCAATTAGTTATGTTTTATGGCCGAAAGTAAAAAATATTGTTTTTCTTTTTCAAAATTGTTGTGTACATTATAAAAGAAAATTAAAACCCATCAAACCCAGAACAAATACCACCAAAAAAATCTCTATTTCTGTGGAAAATAAAATAATAATTTTAGTTTAGGTACATGACTGCACAATTGTCAAGTAGTGCAGTGCTGAATAGCGAAAAATGTCCTGGCCGTGAAGGGGGGTAAAACCTTCCAGAGCTGAAGTGGTTACAATGGCACCACGAGCGCGTTGCATATTTTGCTTTAATTTCGTGATAAAATTGTGCGATAATGCCCACGACTCCAATACGCTCAGGTGTGAACGGGCCCTACACACCACCTGTATTAGTGAGACACAACTCTGAAGGAATGAGAAAAGGAGGCATAGTAGATAGCAGCATAGTCAGCTGGGGGAGAGGGGAGTACTGTTAAATGCATTAGCAGATTTAGAACCATTAAAAAAAATGTCACACTTTATAAGCAGTTACGAACAGTTTTCCTTTTGCAATAAGGGTTTGAATGAATAACAGCTGATCATTTTAATCACCCCTGCCAGTGTTAAGTGGTTTGTCTCATCCAAGTAAACTGATGCATTCTGCTGGAGAGTAGAACTGTGCTGCAGCACTCAAAGGGGTTGTAAAGTGTCATGGTTTTTCACCTTCATGCATTCTATGCATGAAGGTGAAAAACTTTCTGTGCTTCAGCTGCACCCCAGACCCCCCTTTTTCTTACCTGAACCCGATCGTTCCAGCCACGAGCATGAGCCCAGCTGCTCCAGCCGATGTCTCGGGTCCTCATTGGACAGACTGATAGCAGCAGCAGCCATTGGTTCCCGCTGCTGTCAATCAAATCCAGTGACACGGGGCCGAGTCCTGCTGTCTGTGTCAATGGACGCAGCAGCGGGACTAGTGAGCGCGCCCATACCGGTGCCCCATGGAAAGCAGCTCTCCGTGGGGTCACCCGATGAAGAGGAGGAGCCAGGAGTGCCGCTGGGGAACCCTAGAAAAGGAGGATTGGGGGTGCTCTGTTCAAAACCCTTGCACAGAGTAGGTAAGTACTGTATAACATGTTTGTTAGAAAAAAAAAAAACCTTTACAATCACGTTAAGCAGAACTATACTTGCCTTCACTCCAACAATGTGACATCTGCTAGCTCCCTTGCAGGCACCAACATCTTCTTGACAGCTTTTTCTGGGTCAACTTGATTGACCAGGCTGGGATGACGTAACTTCCACACATGTGTACAGGAATTAATTCATCCCGGCACCTAGCAGATGCCGAGATTGTAAAGTACACAGCTCAGTATACAGTGTAAAAAATTTGTGACATAGAATGCCTTTTCAGTAAAAAGAAATGTTTCCACTCATAGGTTTCATGTTTTTTTTTTACTTTGAGGCTTGTGCATCACAAAGGGAATTGGACTCAGGGCTTGTTTAGACTGCCATAAAGGAGCCTTTAGGTGTATTTTAAGCTTTCTTTGCTTCCAGGAAAACTATTGGAATCCCATTTTTCTTTCATTTGGCGTTAGCAGGGCGCACTCACAAGGAGATTTCTGGCGGCTTGAACAGAAGTCAGTTTGACAGAAATGTTTATCTCAATGTGAATATAAATCTGATTAGTCAGTTAGTAGAATGATATTAGCGATTCCCCATGTGACACATTAAAGTCATTAGCTTTTTAATCGCGCGGGCGGAACCACATTATTATGGCAGAATGTGTTATGGGAAAGCGACATAAATAGATAAAACATTAATTTCACTCCATTCCCTTTTCATGATAATATGTTTTTATTTGGATTTGAAGAGCACCTCCAGGCAGTAATTAAAATCAATCAATGAACTGCCAGTGCTAGCGGGCAAACACTGCAATGGCACTAAAATCCGAGTGTCGGCACGGTTTGCCTTAGTGCGCGAATGAGTCAAATAAAACACCTTTTCCCAACATCTGCATTTAATATTCTTCATTAGTTTTTTTTTTTAAATGATCTATTTTTAGACAGACTAATCAGGGATTTCACAGTGCCTCTTCTGGGTGATCCTGCAGTCACTGGTCAATTGCCATGTGCTGTGCAGCCCCTCTACTGCCAGGATACTGCATTGTGGAATTGGGGACTTTGGGCAATGGGAGTTCCAGGAGTTACTAACAAACAAATGGAATTCCAGACTGAGGCAACCTGATTAACACAATTTGTGGCATTGAGATAGTAAGATGTTGTATTCCCTTGGGTGTATTACAAATGCATGTAATGGCAGTTTTATTTTTCACTTTTGTATAAGGAAAATAATTGGTAAAGCCCCCGTCAGATTCAGCAGTGATGACTGGAGACTTAAATCTCAACTTCAGACAAAGAGCTAAACACAAAGGTGGTATATATATATATATATATATATATATATATATATATATATATATATATATATATATATATATATATATATATATATATATATATATATATAGCAGTGCTGGATTTATAAGGGGGCAACAGGGACAGCTGCCCTGGGCCCCTTCTATACAAAAATAATATAAAAACATTAAAACCATACAAATTGATAATAATACAAGAATATACATAATAAAAATATACTTTTTTAGTAAATGGGAAATAATATTTTGCCAGCCATCATCTATAAGTTTTTACTCTGGACTGATACATTGTATTGTTTTTAAAAATGAAAAGCGAAACGCACATAGAGTGCTATGAATGAGTGTGTGTACACATGACCTCAGAATGATGTTGTGTCATACATTTAAAAAATGTGTGACTGTCATTAAGAATGTATACCAACTCTGTGTATGAGGGGCCCGGGACCTCAAAATTGAAATCTGGCCGTTCATATATGAGGGTTGTTTTACTTGCCAAAGGATTTCCATTTCTGTCTATTCAGTTCTGACATTAACACAGCTCTCTCTGCCACACAGTGCAGACCTGCCTGGAAGGACTGGAGATCTGATTTTCTTTGCAGAAGTTAAAGCGGTAGTAAACCGCATTTTTTTTTTTTTTACGCCAGTCACCAGGCTGAAAAAAAAAAGGTGAACATTTCAAGCAGGGACACAGACAGTAATAAAAACCTGCCAGGGGGTTCAGTGTTTGCTTTAGACATACTTTAATTGGCAAAGGTCCATGTTCAACCAGAGTGTACCATTAATGGTCAGCTGTACTCAGAATTCAGCTAATCATAATTCCTGGCAGTTTGAAGTATTTGCCTGTGTACAGCTGTCACGGTTTTTCCATGGCTGAGATATTCCAGAATGCCTACATCTACTGTGACCTTTTTTAAACCAAATGATGGAGATGCCCCCCTATATTCACCATAACGTAAATAATAAACTGGGGTGTCCAGATTCAAGAGAGCAACACCTAGGTTATTCCCTTGTGGGAGACAAAAACCGTTCTGGGGAAGTTCCACTCTTGGAGAGACCTTCTTACCCCCAAAAATTGACGTTTTGGGAGTAATGAATAGTACTTTGATCTTGCTGATGTTTGAAATGTTAGTTTCTCTTCTTAGTATTTACTTTAATATTTGTTTCCTTGGCAGATTTCTCAAGAGAACATCAACAATAAGATGACCGCCTCAAACCTGGGCTGTGTGTTTGGACTGAATTTGGTGTGGCCACAGGAAGGAACCCCATCCATTAATGCTCTGGTCCCAGTAAACACATTCACAGAATTGCTTATTGAATACTACCCACAAATCTTCAGCTCCAGGACTGTCCTGGGTGAGAAACTTCCATAACCACCATGGACTATATAATGGACAATTTACAGAAACAAGATGACGATCAATGATAATTTACTACTGCTAGAGATAGTCTCACCTTTGCTGCTGCAACCGAGCTTCTCTTGGCCCTACATAGCCGCCCCTCTTGGCTTCCTCTATAGCTAGGTATGGTGGGAGAACAGATGCATTTCCATGTTTTCAATGTTTATTGCCTTCATAAGAGGCACTCACATTCCTTCTCCTGCTCTGTCATTCGCTTCACCTCTTCTGCTAAGCCCTTCACTCCTTGCCATAGTCATATTACGATTTATACAAGAAAGAAAGCTGGTCTTGTGTCATTCCTAGAGTGGACACAGTTCTCGCTTTTCCTCCTAGTAGGAAAGGGGGGGGGGGGGGGAGAGTATGTACAGTATGTGGGATGTTTTCTCTTCATTGTAGATAGAGAATGCAATAGAAGCATTGCTTGTGGCCATCACACACTGATTACCTCCAGCCTCCCCAATGGTCATGACTTGGTCCAATGAGCATCATTACAAGACGTGTGGTAGACCTTTTTGCACCTCTGAAAAGCTATCTGCTGTGGATCACTTTTCAGAGGTGTTTGACAGCATTGAGAAAGCTATATGTCCCCTCCTCCCCACCTGTTTTAGCCCTGTAAATGCTGCACCACCACTTTGCAATAGCATGAATAGGTCAATTTCAGTGGCGGTACTGCCAGCTGAAAGCAACAGGGGGTACAATTCTTGCTGCAACGCATCCAAGCTGTAGCGTGTGTACACCTCAGTTCAATTGCCTTTACAGCCCAAGGAAGGGAGGGGGGACATTAGGGGCATTAAAAACATGGTTCAACCACCAACCCCCCCCCCCCCCCCCCCACTGCACGTTTAAATGAGCCATTAGTATGTTAGCCCAAATTGGTTAGACCAGCCTTTCTGTCACCTGAGGTCATCAGGGGTGCTGCAACATCCTGGTAGAGAAAGGCATTCAGATGAGATGAGGTCAGGATAGTGAAGGCACTTGGGAATGTAAAAGCAGTGGAAGGGGGAAATGTCTTCCTGAGTGCTGAGCTCTCCGCCTCCTTATACAGTTGTGCTCATAAGTTTACATACCCTGGCAGAACTTATGATTTCTTGGCCATTTTTCAGAGAATATGAATGATAACACAAAAACTTTTCTTCCACTCATGGTTAATAAATAGCTTCAACCAAGCACTATCAATCAACTGTGTTTACTCTTTTTAAATCATAATGGCAACAGAAACTACCCAAATGACCCTGATCAAAAGTTTACATACCCCAGTTCTTAATACGGTGTATTACCCCCTTTAACATCAATGACAGCTTGAAGTATTTTGTGGTATTTGTGGATGAGGCTCTTTATCTTCTCAGATGGCAAAGCTTCCCATTCCTCTTGGCAAAAAGCCTCCAGTTCTTGTAAATTCTTGGGCTGTTTTGCATGAACTGTACGTTTTGAGATCTCCCCAGAGTGGTTCAATGATATTGAGGTCAGGAGACTGAAATGGTCACTCCAGAACCTTCACTTTATTCTGCTGTAGCCAATGACAGGTCGACTTGGCCTTGTGTTTTGGATCATTGTCATGTTGGAATGTCCAAGTACGTCCCATGCGCAGCTTCCTGGCTGATGAATGCAAATGTTCCACCAGTATTTTTTGATAACATACTGCATTCATCTTGCCAACAATTTTGCCTTTGTAGCTTACACATTCCCAAAACATCAGCGATCCACCTCTGTACCTTTCATCATAGGCCTTGTTGACTCCTCTCCAAATGTAGCGTTTATGGTTGTGGCCAAAAAGCTCAATTTTGGTCTCATCACTCCAAATGACTTTGTGCCAGAAGTTTTGAGGCTTGACTCTGTGCTGTTTGGCGTATTGTAAGCGGGATACTTTGTGGCATTTGCGTAGTAATGGCTTTCTTCTGGCGACTCGACCATGCAGTCCATCTTTCTTCAAGTGCCTCCTTATTGTGCATCATGTTTTCAGAGAGTCCTGTATTTCACCTGAAGTTATTTGTGGGTTTTTCTTTGCATCCCGAACAATTTTACTGGCAGTTGTGGCTGAAGTTTCAGTTGGTCTACCTGACTGTGGTTTGGTTTCAACAGAACCCCTCATTTTCCACTTCTTGATTAGTGTTTGAACACTGCTGATTGGCATTCTCAATTCCTTGGATATCTTTTTATATCCCTCTCCTGTTTTATACAGTTCAACTACCTTTTCCCACAGATCCTTTGACAATTCTTTTGTTTTCCCCATGACTCAGAATTCAGAAATGTCAGTGCAACACCGGATGAAAGATGCAAGGGTCTGTCAAGAGTCCAGAAACTCATTGACGTTTTATACACACACACTAATTAGAAGCAAACAGATCACAGGTGAGGATGGTTACCTTTTAATAGCCATTCAAACCCCTTTGTGTCAACTTGTGTGCATGTTATCAGGCCAAAATCACCAGGGTATGTAAACTTTTGATCAGGGTGATTTGGGTAGTTTATGTTGATCGATAATAAATGGCTTTAGCCAAACACTAACCATGAGTGAAAGAAAAGTTTTTGTGATATCTTTCATATTCTCTGAAAAATGGAACAGAAATCAAAAACTCTGTAAGGGTATGTAATCTTATGAGAACTGCATGTGTGTGTTTGTAGGTGCGCCTTTCTATCTTTCTATATATGTGTGTGTTTATGTTACTTTTAATCCTGACACCTAATTCTGCATGATCTGGACTGCCTTTTAGGGCTCATTCATAATAGTAGCAAGGACTGTCTCTCCTCTGAAAAGGGATCCATGCTCAGATCGCTTTTCAGAGTCATTTGACAAGCGGTGAATTGACAATATGTTACCTCTTCGCCCCTTGTTTTAACCCCCTAAATGCAGCATCACCATGCCGCAACCATGTGCAATGCATGCAGGATGGGTACACCTGAGTGTATACTTTCAGCTGCGGCCACAGCATGTGTACACCCCTGACTGCTGTCTTTGCAGTGAAAGGGGTTGGTGGTAAAAATGGCTCAAAGGTGTGGTTTTACCGCCCCTGAACCTCACATGTCAATGAGCCCTTGGTTCACATATGTGCTACATTCAGGGCAGCCCATGGGCTGCCCTACCTGCAGAGACGCAAGGAAAAAAGTCCCGCACCCACGTTTGCCAGTATGTGAGGGTATCATTAAAAAAATAATGGCACACCTGCACATCTGCTTTAGAGCAGCTCATTGGTTCATGTTACAGTGTGTCATGGAACAAAGTCTTAGCCCATGTTCACACCGGGCCTATTTGACATGTCAAATTGCATGCCAAATCGGAGCCTATTGTCGGAAACGGCTCCCTCCAAATCGGTGCGTCGTCGCACTGATTCCCAAAAGTAATTCCTACACTACTTTTGGCGACTTTGAGGGCAATTTCAATAGACATCTGTGCATGAACCCGCACAGATGTCTGTCAAATCGCCCCCCCCCCCAAGTCAGACTGTAATTCTAGTTTATAATCATGCGAGTCCAGCTGAACTCGCACAATTTCAAACCCGCATTCAGTTTGAACCCAGGCTTAGACTGGTTTGCCTCAAGACTGATACTTTTCAGGGGCAGCTTGATGGGAAAAGGTTGAGAAACACTGGATAAGACGGAATGATAGGGGCAGCTCAGAGAAGTCACAATTTTAAAAATTGTAGTTTTGGGAAGTGTGAGATCAGTGTGTTTTTAAAAATGTCCTAAAGGAAGAAAAATAAAATAAGCAGAGACCACCTTCAGTAAAAGCTACACATAAAAATGATCAAGAGTTATAGGCAGTTAAAGGTACCTGTTAAGGGTAGAAATGAGCAAAATTGGGAGATTCTGTTTTACTGAAATTTCTGCAAAACTTTTGACATCTCGCTGATATTTTGCCACTGTGCTTTGTATTAATGGGGAGGTTGAACACAAGTGGCTTTTACGCAAGCATTTGGCTCTCAGCTAGAGACCTGTTTTTAGGCCAAAAAATGCTAATCCTTCCACATTGCTAACCCTAAGGCTGCGTACACACGAGCGGAATTTCCAAGATTTTTCCGACGGAATTCTGCTCAAGCTTGGCTTGCATACACACGGTCACACAAAGGTTCACTGAACTTTTGACTGTCAAGAACGCGGTGACGTACAACACTACGACGACCTGAGAAAATGAAGTTTAATGCTTCCGAGCATGCGCCGAATTGTTTCCGTGCATGCGTAGGAATTTTACGCATCGGAATTGGTACAGACGATCGGAATTTCAGATCGGAACTTTTTCTTGAACTTTTTTTTGATCGAGAACATGCTCTCAATCTTTTTCTGGCTGGAATTCCGCCAGCAAAAGTTCGATGGAGCATACACACGGTCACATTTTTGGACCAGAAGCTCTCATCGGACTTTTGCTGGAGGAATTTCCGCTCGTGTGTACGCGGCATAATCCTTTGTTTATCTACCAAGCCGTGTGAGCACCATGTCAGTACTGTCATAGCGATCACATGACTTTGACAAACAAAGCCGTGTCAGTGACAACTTTGTTTATTAACACTGGCATATAATTACCATGAAATATATAAAAAAAGAAAACTATTGTTTAAAGCTAGGAATATGCAGTGGGATCTCATCAATGTGTGACGTGGGTCATGTCAATGATCAATGGGGTCCCATTGGATGCCCCTAGCTTTAACCACTTGAATACCAGCCTGTACTAATCATTTATTATCAGGACATTTTTCAGTTTTCAGCACTGTAAGGGCTGGTTTACACTTTCTTCAAAACAAGGCTTCGGACAGGCTTTGTTAAAGCTCTCTGAACACCAGCCAAAGCTCCTATCACAATAAAATGGTTAGCTTACAGTCCTGTTTGCACCTTGCTTTTGCTTGGTGCTTCGATGAGGCTTCAGTGGGGCTTCGATGAGGCTTCAGTGGAGCTTCGGTGAGACTTCGTGGGGCTTTAAGCGAGCTTTGCCATAGACTTCTATGGAGGCTTTGAAGACGCTTTGAAGCACCACTAAAGCTACATGGGGTATAATTTTTAAAGCAAAGCCGAAGTGAAGCAAATGCAGGTGTAAACAGGACTGTAAGCTAACCATTTTATTTAGTAACAGGGGCTTTGACTATCGTTCAGAGAGCTTTAACAAAGCCTGTCCGAAGCCATGTTTTGAAGCAAGTGTAAACTAGCCATTAATAAGTGTGTTGAAACCGAAGCAAGTGTAAATGAGCCCTAACAGGTACAATTACTTGATCATGCAACACTATATTCAGTTTAATTTTATATCATTTTTTGAGGCAGGGGGCTTTCTTTTGGTGGTATGTAACAGCCACTGCAGTTTTTTAAAAAAATTATAAAAAGAAAAAAAGACCAAAAATGTTAAAAAAAAACTATTTTCCTTACTCTCTGTTAAAAATCTCAGAACAGTACTAATACCCCCAAAATGGCACCCTTTTTTTTAACGTAGACACCCCAAGGTGATTTCCTTTTTTGGAAATGAAGTAACATGCTGGTATTGAGGGGGTAAAACACAGAGCTTGGTAATGGTACTTGGTCATTTATTAGGTCATACACAGAGAGAGAGCAGCAGATGAAGGGGTTAATCTTCATTTCCATCCTGCTGCTGTATGTGACATTAATAAGTTAAAAATCATTTTGTTCATACCTAGTAAAGGGTATATTTGTCCCTCCCTCTCCTACCTCCCTATTGGTCCATTTGCAGAGCAGGTTATTATAGTAAGTCGAAGCATGGTCACAAAAGACGAAATATGCCTTTCCTACTGCCTGTACATCGTGATCTTCTCATCATTTTAACATGTGGTTTGCACTATAGGTAGCCTCTGCTTATGTATTATTTTTTATTTTTTCTACTTTGAATTGACCAGATTTGTGACATGATTACTTTAAATAAGGATTGGGTTGTCAAATGCCAGATATATCATTTTAGTCTCGCCCAATTAGAGGGTCTCAGTTAGGCTAAAAGATAAGGGGAAACTGGGGCCTGTGACCTGAACACAAGGAGTTGATATAGTATTCCTTCCTTCCTTACCGGTGATTGGAACAGTTTTAGGCCTCATGCACATGGAGTCATGTACACCATAAATGGGTTGTTTGTTTATGTGACTGCAGTTGCCAGATGCTGCATGCAGGCAGCCTATGTAAGTGTATGGGGACAGAGCTGCTCATCCTAATTTGACAAGCATGTCAGTGAGTGGCCCCAAACGCACAGCGCTTGCTTTCAGGGACAAACATCCTCATGCCTGTGAAATTAGAGTGAGCGGCTGTGTCCCCATACACTTACATGGGCTGCCTGCATGCAGCACCTGGTAACTGCAGCCACATAAACAAATGGCCCATTCATGGTCTACGGGCCCCAGCACCCATGTGAATGAGTCTTAGACACCTTTGTTACTTGATTTTGTACTGTTTAAGGTCACAAGATTAATATTTATATTGGATATTTTGTTACATGATGTATTGTTTAAATGGAAAAACTGGTAAAATATTGCACTCTTACCTGGTGTATGTTGTTATTGTACTTTGTGGGTCCATTCACACTTGAGTGTTGCAGGGTATGGCAACAAATGTCTCTACATACAGTGCATTGCTTTGCCTTTCATTATCAGTGGCACCCCAACGCACTTTACAGTGGTGGGCATCACCATGCACATGTATTGTGGTACACTGTGTTGTAACAAAAGGGTGATGTGCACTTTTCTGTAAGTTATGGTGAACTGGAAATCCATCCATGAATGGGCTGTTTTCATGCAATGCAAGATGATGCAAACTGCAAGTGGCTGTTGTAGTCTTAATAGGTCCTGAACTCTTTCTTAGAACTTATCTGATCTTTATATCATAAAATGATGCCCAGCTGCATAAAGGCCACACCTATAAAGTAGGGTCAGAGGATGGAACCATGTCATACATTGGAGGACACCAGTTTCCCACACTCTTGGAAGCGTTGAATGACTGGGACACTGGATCCTGTAACACTGAACTGGGGGGGGAGAAGGTAATGTATATTCTTGAATACAGCCATTTTTACAGGAATGTGTGCGTTGGGAATTTTGTATTTGGGGGAGAAGGTAGGACACACAGGCCACTGGGGAGGTCAGCTTCTTGCAGGGAGGCTTCAACTTATTCTTTTTTTGTCACCTGACAGGGTCATTTTAAGGGCTTCAACAAAAAGAGCTGCTCTAAGCATCATAAATTGTTCATGGACATGGTGCTCTTTAGGCCCTTTTCACACTTGTGCGACCTGAAAGTCGCTCATTTTTGCCGTGATTTTAATGCGACTTGAAGCAATGCCTGTGTACACTTGAGGTCTATAGACCTCAAGTCGCATTAAAGTCGGACCAAAGTAGTGCAGGGACTACATTGAAGTTGCACAGATATGAATGGTACTCATTGTAAATCATGGGGTACGACTTGTCCTGCGACTTTGTCGCAGGACAAGTCGCACAAATGTGAAAGGGGCCTTAGACTCACATTTGCTAACAAGCTAATGGTTATACAAACAGGTTCTGGCGTCGCTTTTCTGAACTGATCGAAGTCTGCTTCAAAGAGTAATCGCAACAGTGACATCTGAGGGTGAGATGGAGGAATGATAACTTATATAAGAGGGAACAAAAAACACAACTGTGGAAGCTGTGTCCAAAAAATACATGCAGAGGGCAAGTATTGGCACAGTACTGGCTGTGGTCCGCCTGCAGCTGGTCTTTTCCCCACTGCTGACTTACCACCCCTTGTTCTGCGCAGTGTCTCTGTGGAGGTGGCCATGTTGGTAGAGGAAGGGGCTTTGCTGCTTCATATCTGAGACTTCAGCAAGGAGAACATTGAGCAGCACAATCATGACATCACCAAATCTCACTCCAAATCTCCTGAGACTAGCAGCCAGAGGCAGCAGTGCCTTCGACGATCTCACACTGCAGATATACAGATAAGGCTGTGTGCACAGGAGTGCCTAGGTACATATCAGAAAATGCACTGCAATTTTTCAGAAGGAATTCCAGGCAAGAGCCAGATTTTTCATGGTACTGCTTTTAGGCACGATTAACATCGCAGTGAAGAACTGGTCAGGTCATAAACTTGAATTTTGCAGGGGTGCAGATTTATTCTGAGATTTGCCCCTATTATAAAAGCATTAGAATCACATTTCTGGTACAAAGCGTTTTTTTAAATGTTTAAACCAACAAAAAAAGGTGTAGTGCAACCAAACCAATATTTATATACCTGTAATCAATATATTGGAAATCTATACATCAACTGTGTGTTAATAGACTACACAGAGGTGGACTGTTTTATATGCACCCACATGTTGTTGTTGGTTTAACCACTTCAGCCCGGAAGGATTTGCCCCCTTAATGAACAGGCCATTTTTTGCGATACGGCACTTCCTCGCTTTAACTGACAATTGCGCGGTCGTGCGACATTGTACCCAAACAAAATTGACGTCATTTTTTACCCACAAATAGAGTTGTCTTTTGGTGGTATTTAATCACCTCTGCGTTTTTTATTTTTTGCGCTATAAACAAAAAAAGACCAACAATTTAAAAAAACATTTTTTTTTTTACTTTCTGCTATAATACATATCCAAAAAATATATATTAAAAAAAATGTATTCTTCCGTTTAGGCCGATTATATATTCTTCTACATATTTTTGGTAAAAAAAAAATCACAATAGGCGTATATTGATTGGTTTGCGCAAAAGTTATTGTGTCTACAAACTACGGGATAGATTTAGGGACTTTTATTTTTTTATTGTTTTTGCTGGTAATGGCGGTGATCTGCGGTTTTTAGCGGGACTGCGACATTGCGGCAGACAAATCTGACCCCAAATGACACTTTTTGGGAACCAGTGACATTATTACATTGATCAGTGCTTTAAAAATGCACTGATCGATGTAAAAATGACACTGGCAGGGAAGGGGTTAACACTAGGGAGCGATCAAGGGGTTAAGTGTTCCCTAGGTGTGTTCTAACTGTAGGGGGGCTGGGCTGTCTGAGACATGACAGAGATCACTGTTCCCGATCGCTGGGAACAGTAGATCTCTGTCATGTCATTAGGCAGAACGGGGAATCGCCTTGTTTACATAGGCAGTTCCCTGTTCTGCCTCTGTACACAGCGATTACGGGTCGCCGGCGGAAATCGAGATCACGGGCGTGCTCCCGCTATCCTTTTTGCCTGGACTGACGTACAGATATGTCAATTCGCGCAGGAGAGCCTACCTGCTGCAGTATATCTGCATGAGCTAGTTGGCAAGTGGATAAATATGTTTTGATGTGGGAACACATGATAGTGGTAAGCGGCAACAACACGCACACACACTACTTTTTTGGTTAGGCGCATGTATTTTTTTGGTTTTAGTATATATTTTTTTTTATTTGATTCTACAAACCTGAACAAATGCAAATTTTTAAAAGTTTACATACAAATGATTAAGTCCCCTTTCATACTGGCGGAGTCCGCCAGCAGATCCGACTGCTCAGGAGGAGATCTCTTCGCTGATCCCTGCTGAGCGGGCGGATGACAGGTTCGTGTCCGCTCCTCTGATGCAGAGTGAACACTGACACAACTCTCTGTTCTCTATGGGCTGTCGGATGGAAACGGAACACCATTTGATCTGCCAGACGAATGGGGAGCAGATCCCCATCTGTCTGTTTTTAGAGGCAGGGTGGGATCAGATGTTGGCAGGTGTCAATGGACATATGTTGATATCCACCGTTCTATAGAGAGCAATGGATGGTCCAATCAGGTCCGCCTGAAAAACTGAAGGACTCGATCGGTTTGTCAGTGTGAAGGGGGGGTTTAAAAACAAAAATTCTGCTAAAAGAAAATTGCTAAGGAGAGAAAGCTTCTCATAAAGAACTCCCTGTGAAACTTTCAGGACTAAGCTATCAGTTTGACCACTCAGACCTGCATAGTGCAGAAGACAGCTGAGCAATGCAGGAGAGGGAGAGGCTCCCACCCCAACTCTACCCCTCACAGCACTGCTTCCAAGGCTGTGGCTTTTCTGCCTCGGCCTGGACCTGGATCACAGTATATAACAGTGGATATCCTAAAGCAGCCAATCGCAATCATCTTTCATTTGTCTACAGTAGACTAACTCAAATTGGTTAAGTAAAGATTAATTCAAATGTTGCATGTTGTCATTGCACCTTTTTGAATAAAGCTGACAGTGTTTTGGGTAATTGTATTAGCGGCGCACTGTTCACCTATTTGACACTTTGTTGAGTTCTTCTCAACTGGGGTGAAATGACACCACTGCTGACAATGGTATGATACATATATGCAGAATCAATAATGTGTTTGTGCTGGGAGCATGCTCAATCATGCACTGCCACTACAGAGACCAAGCTGTCATCAACAGGAGTCGGTATGAGTGGAGAAGTAAAAAAAAAAAAGATAAAATTGATCAAGGTTTGTGTCAGTGTGTTCTAAGATAGAAAAAAAAAAGCTTTAGGTCCTGTTCACATTCTGTAGATGAACAACCCAGCTCTCTGCTAGGGAACAGAGAAAACAATGGTTTTCTTTGTGCCATGTTCACACTTCCCTGCAGTTGTCACCTGTGGAGCAGAACAGTGTGAAAAGTGCAACACTGCGGCAGTTTTCAACAGTGCTGTGCAGGTAAACCCATCCACAACATATCCCTCCCACTGCTTTCAGCTGCTGTAGAGAGAGGGGATCAGTTCCTCTAATTGCCCTCCTAACTGTACTGATCACCCCCTCCTGTTCACTGTTCAGTTCCCCTAGCTGCCCCCATCCCCATGTGCGCTGATCATTCAATGTGTTTATTCATGGCTGAAACATAGTAAACTGTGTTTATTATGCTTCAGTTTATGAATGAACATGAGCCTCTGTCTCCTGTTCATTCATCTGCAGTGCAGCTGAGGCTACAGAGAAATGGACTGGGGAATGTGTTTCTTCAGTCCCTTTCTCTTTCTCAAACGTGAGACTTTAGGGGTCTGTTTAGACCCCAGAAATTTCAAAGCCCCCAAAGGGGCAGTTAAAAAAAAATTAAATATAAAATAAATACTAGTGACACCAACCACTGCCCTACTGACTGACACCATCCACTGTTCTACTGACACCGTCTGCTGCCGTCCCCCCAAAGCATTGTGAAAAAAGTAAAAAAAAAATGCAATAAATAATAACAAAGTAAAAATAATTAAAAATGTAAAAAATATAAAAATAAAAATCAAGGGTTCGTTCACACTGGTTTTCTAGCCCATACAGTGCGATTGAGTGGTTTGTACAGCTGGAGCTGCATGTTACTCTAGGGATGCAGCGGCTATACGAACACAGCCACAGGTCCTAATTTGACAGGTGTGCGTGAGTGGCCTCCGAATGCATACTGTTTGTGTACACCTGCATCCACACGTAAAACCTATGGCTGTATTTGTACAGTTGCTGCATCCCCATAGCGTAACATAGGCTGCCTGCACATAAAAAAGAAAATGCTTTGCACTGTACAGGCCACAGCACCCATGTGAATGAGCCCCAGGGCCTCATTTACACACACAGCTCAATTATTACAACTGTGTCTTTTATATTTGGCAGGCATTTAGTAAGTTTTGCTGCATTTGTGTCCACTAATAATGCTTTTATTGTATCTTTTTCTGAAAAGGAAATGATGACACAGGAAATAGAAAACTCACAGAAAACAAAGCAGCTATACGTGATATGAATTTAAAAAACAAGCATAAAAATGCAGGTAAACTGCATTAAAAAACAAAAAAAGGTAAACACAGGTAAATGCATATCAGTTTTTACCTGCATTTTTTATTTACACAAAAATGGGAACCAGCCCTTATATTTAGTGTCAGTGTCTTTTAGATAGGATAGATTTTTAAAAAATCTACATGTACAAACAACAAATAATATACACATATGTGGTTTTAATGTACATCAGAAGTAGAAGAATCTATTTTGGGTTATTTTTTGGGTGGTAGATGATGGTAATGCCATAAAATTATACAGTTAAAGTTAAAAAAAAAAATGTCACTATTTTTCTTGATAATAAAATAGAAACAGTTGACATCCATTAACATTTACCACCCAATGAGGGCCCAGTTTGTCAACAAAGTATAATTCATCTGGGATTTTGCATAACTTTTAAGGATGCCATGACTCAAATAAATACGGTTGAGAAAGGCTGCTGATGATTATTCTCTTGTCGTCCAGTAGGTGTCAGTAGGAACTCAGAACTGAGCACTTTATACAGTCACACTGACACATACAACATAACTGTCAGGATGGTGATGTTTGCAGCATAACATGTTCAGTCTCATCACCTTTCATCCTGAAATTTCTGTCCTTCAGCCCCTTTCAAGAGTGATTGTTAACCAGTCTCCTCCCATGTCCTTGTGATTAATGGTACACTGCAGAGTTAATGTGTATATTAAGTCAATTGCTGCTAGCTATGTACACCCTGTACTCCACAAACAATGCTTTCAATTACTTGTAACTTTATGGTTTATGCAAATGTAGGGCAGTTTAAAGAAAGAAGAGAAGGGAGTTGATTAAGCAGCACAAGCTGAATGCCAAATGAGATTGTTTCCAGTTTTCAGTCTCCTAATAGAGATCTGATCTAAAGTCCTTAAATCAGCGAATTCTTATTTCAAGAAATGAAAGATTCATCACAGTCTGATATGAAAACGCTGTAATCAAAGTGGAACTTCCATCAGGTATTTATTGTTCAACTTAAAGTGTTACTAAACCCACAACAGTAAAATCAGTCTGAATATGCAGTAAAGCATGCTTGTGGGTCGACCGATTGGTTGCGTCTGGAAGGGTGCTCCTGGTGAGGATGGGTGCTGCATCAGGTCTGGCCAGAGGGTCGGGTCCTTGCCCTTCTGGCCTAGATTGGTGTAGTTCTAGCTCTGGTCAGTTTTTCGGGAGAGAACGCCAGCTCCTCCTTAACAGGGGGGGTGGGGGGTGAGCGGTTAGTATTTTCTAAATGTAATTAGGTAGGATTGACGGGAGCGACGGTTAAGCCTTCTGGTCAAGGGCTCTCCCTAAGCTTTCAGAACTTCAGGCCTTCCTGCCTGGGGTGGGGGCTGCACTGGCCTGGGCTGTTGGTCAGGGTTGGGACGAAAAGCCTGTGGTGAATGTGCCCCTGAAGTGGCAGATTAGGGGTGCCGTACAATCACTGTGAATGAGGGTCAGTTCGATTTATGGCACCATGGTCACTTCACCATACACACGTTTTTCGCACCTGCCTCTTGTTTGTTGTTACACGTTTTGTCACTGTGTGATTAGTAGGGTGTGGGTCCTCGGGCCTACCTTGAACGTCTTGGGATGGGGGTGGACATAGGCCTTTTGGCTTGGTTCGCCTTCTCTCATGGGATCTGCCTTCGGGGGAGTCCCACTGAGTACTTGGGTGGGTCTGTTTTGGCAGACCTTCCAGAGAAAGGGGGTCCGTCTGGTTTCGGCCAGATGGACCCAATTGAAGTACCTCAGTCCCCGTCTGAACGCCCCGGGGGATCAGGGTAAGGTCCTTCCTAGGGAGAACCAGTGTAACACCCGTTGCACGTTTTGTGTCACTGTTTATGTGTGGGCACTTTTTTTGGCACCGGGTGGAGATTTTGGGTGTGTTTCATGATGTAATGAGTGCCCCCTTGTCCTCTGTGATGACCCTAAAGCGAATAACTCAACACCAAGTTCACTATATGGACCACTTATATATTTGTACATGTTGATCATATCCCCCTTAATCTTCTCGAGAGAGTAAATTCAGTTCCTCTAATCTTTCCTCATAGCCAACTTCCTCCATGCCTCTTATCAGTTTGGTTGCCCTTCTCTGCACTTTCTCCAATTCCCCCGATATCCTTTTTGAGAACTGGTGCCCAAAACTGAACTGCATATTCCAGATGAGGTCTTATTATTGATTTGGACAGGGGCAAAATGATATCTCTCTCTCTCTCTCTCTGGAGTCCATACCTCTCCTAGTACAAGAAAGGACTTTGCTCGCTTTGGAAACCGCAGCTTGGCATTGCATGATATCTACCAAAACCCCAGATCCTTCTCCACCATTGATTCCCCCACTTGTACTCACCCTATTATGTATGATGCATGCATATTCTTAGCCCCCAAGTGCATAACTTTACATTTATCAACATTAAACCTCATTAAACTCTTCCATGTATTTATTACCTATAATAGAGATCACTGTGCTTCCCCCTGACCATCCATTTATCTGATTTTCTCACAAGGAGGGTGCCATGTTTGTTCAGGCATCATCCAGAGTCACCATCTACTTCCAATACTGAGATGACACAATCATGTAAATCCTCGTTCTGACACAAATCAGCTCCTGCTGCAGCCTCTCACCTCTCTCAAAGTTAGTGTTTCAGTCTAATCACTTGGGGAGATGATTCTGAGGAAATGCTTCCTCATACCTGCAGCAGCCCAATGATTTTATCACATTCTAAGGAAAGTGACTGAACTGGAGAGCAATGACCAAGCTTTAATGATGAAAGGTGGCGCTTTTATCAAAAATGATACAGTATATTGCGACATGTTAGAAAATTATTCATCCACACTTACCTGGAGATCCATTCAGATCTACCTGAAAAACTGACTGTTGTTTTGGTTGAACTGCCGCTGTGAAAGGGGCCAAAGACCTTGTACACACGGTGAGATTATCGGACGAATGATCGTCCATTTTATTTTTGCATGCTAGTCTCCATATCGAAAATGAAGAGGTTACTAAAGTCTGAAAATTCTCGTACAATAGAATAAAAATGTGGAAGTGATGTAATGTATTGTACTTTGTATTGTATTTTTGGATGATGATTAAACGAAAATCGTACGATCTGGTACTGTACAAGATAAATTTTCGTGTTTGTCCCTTTGGCAAATTTTGGACGAATGCTGTGTACTAACGATCATTGATTTTGTTTTTTGTTTTTTTGTATAATCTTTATTTTATATTTTCAAATTTGCAAGATAACATACATAGAGCAAGACTAGACAAAAACAATAAGTGCCTAGGGGACACAGAGAGGAACAAGGGGATGCATTGGGTTACAAAAGCAAAGGAACCTTTGATACCGGTATCTAGCTTCATATAACTTCATCAAGTTGTACCCCAACTATAGAGGGGCTCGTTGTAACAAAACAGAATTGCGTTCTTACACATAGAATACAACACCACAAGAGCTGTATCCATTATAACCCAAAGTGAAACAGTGGGATAAGAAAGAAGAAAAAAAAAGGGGGGGGGGGGGGATGGGCATACCTAAAAACAATGAACATAACAATCAAGCAGCATAACAGCAGTGGGTGAAAATCCATAACCTTTATAAAGAGCCTAGGAGTCCGTGGCATGCAGGTCTCACCCTCCAGGAACTTATGTACTATCCTCCTCTAATCAGCCTGCCCGGGGGTATCATTAGATGGCGTCTGTGTCATATTAGACGTATAATGCATCCAAGTGGCCCAAATAGCATAAAATTTATCATATCTGTCCTTGCACTTCGCCATCCACTCCTCTGCTTCCATAATAGAGTTGAGCAAGCGCACCCAGTCGGATTGCCCCAGAACATGGGCCAACTTCCAATGTCTGGGAATTAGACGCCGGACAGCATTTAAGAGGTGTGGAAGAATCGATTTACGGTAAAGGCTGAGAGGGGTGGATGGCACGTGCAGCAAGAATTCCATTGGGGAATCCTGTAAATCCACATCTAAAATAATCTAATTTATCTGGGCACTGATATCCTGCCAGAAGAGCCGAAGCCTTGGGCATTCCCACCAAATATGTAGGAAGGTGCCTCGAAGCCCACAGCTCCTCCAACAGGCAGCAGAAGCCGTCGGATATATCCTACCTAGAGTCGTTGGAACCCTATACCAGCGAGTCAGCAGCTTAAAGCCATTTACTTGCATCTTGGTATCCACCGAGCTCTTGTAAGTGAGATGATATAGATTACTCAGCTGAGTCTCCGTAAATGTATGCTGCAGGTCCCTCTACCATTCCCGTATGTATATTGGCTTACCCTGGGACTCCGCAACATCTCATAGAGCACGGAAATAGAATGAGGAACGGGGTCCGTAGACTTACATAGCTTTTCAAACGGGGTCAGGGAAGAGGAGGGTCGGACAGGGTGAGGCAAGCTGCGGATAAAGTGATGTAATTGTCTATAGCGCCAGTCGTCCATCGAAAAGCGGCCGAATTGGGAGTGGAGCCAGTCCAAAGAGACTAGACCCTGTTCATGTACGAACCTCCCACATTGCATCTCCCCATCTCTTGCCCACGTGCGGAAGTGGGAGAGGTGTTCCCCTGGGGTGAACCAGGGGAAGTCCCCAAGAGGTGCAAGCGGGGACAGGGGCTATGACAGCAGCCCCCGTGCGTTTAGCGTATCCCATAGCCTCAGCACATTGACAGAGACCTGCAACACAAAATCCAAAAGGCCTCGGCAATCCCAGGGGAGCCACGGAGCATGAGACAAGTTTTGTCTGGCCAAGAATTTGTCAAGGGGCACCCAAGATTTAGTGGTAGTATGATGATGTCAGTCGAGAATCCTCTGCAGGGCAATCGCCTCATAGTACCTTCGTATGGCAGGCACCCCCAGCCCCCCAAACTTCTTAGGACATTGCAGTGTGCGGAGGGCCAAGTGGGGTGTACGACCCTGCCATATAAATTTTAGGAACAGGCTGTTGAAGAATGAGAAAAAAGATCTGGGTAGTGCTATAGATACCATCTGAAGGTAGAAAAGAAGAACATTAATTTTCAGGATACTGACTAGGCCCATCCATGAGAAGGTGGCACAGTCCCATTGCGAAAGACCCGCTTTAATCTTGTTAAGTAGAGGGGCAAAGTTGCATGTATATAGTTGTGTGAATTCAGCTGGAAGGTAAATGCCCAAATATTTTAAGGAGGAGCCGCACCACGTGAAGGAGAAGGTGGCCTTTAGTTGGGAGCGCATCGCAGGGGGAATAGTAAGGGGAAGGATCTCTGATTTACTATAATTGATTTTAAAGTTGGAGAGAGAATGGAATCTCCGGAGTTCCGCCATAATGTTAGGAGGGGAGATCAGCGGGTCTGTGACGTAAAATAGAACGTCATCAGCTTACGCTGATAGTTTGTTTTGTCGTCTCCACCGTGAACCCCTTGATATTAGGATTGGGCCGTATCATATTAAGCAGTGGTTCCAGGGTGAGGGCGAAAATTAGTGGGGACAAAGGGCACCCCTGTCTTGTCCCGTTTCGTATAAGGAACAAGAAAGCGTCCCATTTACCTTAACCTGGGCTTCTGGGGAACTGTATAAGGAACCTATCCACCTGAGCATGTTATGTCCTAGGTCCAATCTGGATAGCACCGCCAGAAGATAGGCCCAGTCCACCCGGTCCCGTTGATAATAAGAGACAGGGTGAGCTGGGCCTCCACAGGTTCGCCCAGTGAATCAATTGTATGGCTCGGTTGGAGTTATCCCTAGCTTCCCTCCCCATTATAAATCTCGTCTGGTCCGGGTGAATTGCCACCGGTAGGAACGGTTTTAGTCGGTTCGCCAAGGCCTTTGCTAAGATCTTAATGTTGGATCAGTCTATAGCTGCTGAGAGTGGATGGGTCCTTCCCTTCCTTCGGGAGGACAGTAATATGTGCTAGCAGTGCCTCTTTCGGAAGGGAAGTGCCTGACGCTAGGGCATTAAAGTATGTGCACATGCGCTCGGACAGGAGGGGTGAAAATTTGCAGTAGAACGCATTAGTGAACCCATCCGGGCCAGGACTCTTGCCCAGCGGAAGGTCTTTAATAACTGCTTCAATCTCCGTTACAGCTATAAGCCTGTCAAGCTGCTCACTGAGTTGTGTCAACGGTTGGGGCGCCACTGCATCCTCTAAATATTGTGAAATGCTTTCATTTTTCTGTAAGGGCGTATGACCCGTGAGTGTGGCAGGGAGCTGGTAAAGTTGGGCATAGTATTCCCAAAAGGCATCCGCAATTTTGGAGGACATTATACCATCTGGGAACCTGAGGTAGTTTGCAGCTTATGAATGTGTCCCGACGTAGGTTGTCGTTTAAGGGCCCTGGCCAGTAGTCTCCCACATTTGTTTCCAAACTTGTAAAATTTATGAGAAACATACCGTAGTCTATCCCATGTACGCTTTTCTAACAAAGTGCAAAGCTTTTCCCTAAGGGACGCACATAGGGATGGTGTCATTTGGCGTTTGTGTTTAAGCTCCACGGTGCACAACTGGGCCAGTTCGGACTGAAGTTTCCCATTGCATATCTTTTTGAGCCTGGATCCCTGGGAGATGAGTTTACCTCGGATTACGGCCTTAGGTCCCTCCCATACAGATGCCATCCCCATCTCCCCCGTCATATTTTCTTAGAAATATAAAGAAATGGTGTCGGAGACCCGCTTTTGTGCCACTGCATCATCTAGCAGGTTTTCGTTTAGACGGCACGTCCATTGACGGGCATCCGGAGATAGAGGGGCTAGGGAGACGGAGATGGGTGCATGGTCAGAGATCGTCAGTGATCCAATCGACACACCAGAGAGCGTTTCCAAAAAAAATTGGTCCACCAATAAGAGATCTATCCGCGTATACACGTTATGCGTGGCGGAATAGTAACTAAAGTCTTTTACGGTTGGGTGAAGCACTCTCCAGCAGTCGACCATATGATTAGCATGTAGAGTCTTACGGAATCGTTTAAGAAAGGCGAACGAGTGTGCAGAACGACCCAATCTTCACCCATCACGGCGGATTCCTGTCACTTGAGGAAATTCAAGGACTGGGTACCCTTTTCATGTTTAGGGACCACTCCCTTGGACCTGTACAGCACCCTGCAGAAATGCCTTAGTGCTGTAGTGTCCAGGATTCCACTTTGCAGGGTCCAGCGCCCGGAGGCCGCATTATAGGCAAACTTCGCAGGATCCAATGTTCTTATCTCCTCGGGCACGCTTAAGCCTAAACTGGTGGTTGCAGGATCAGAACCTGTGAAAGGGAAAATATTTCCTAGCGGTAACTTGAAGAGTACTGACTACAGATTCCAGTCTCTCAGGCTGGGGTGTGACCCTAGAGGGGCTCACAGCTCAGGGGAAATGGTCAAGGACAGAACAGATCCTACCCATCAACGTCCTGGAATTACTGGCAGTACGTCTGGCCCTACGGTCCTGGACGGTGGAGCTGCAGGACTGTCCTATCAGGGTTCAGTCCAACAACGCCACTGTAGTGGCCTATATAAACCACCAAGGCAGTACCAGGAGTCGTTCAGCTCTGAAGAGGTGAACCACATACTAGCCTGGGCAGGGGGACATGTGCCGATTCTCGGGAGTAGAGAACTGGAAGGCAGAATATCCCAGCCACCAGCAGATCTGCCCAGGGAAATGGTCCCTACGCCTAGGGGTGTTCCAGGAAATTTGCCAGCGTTGGGCTTGGCCAAAGGTCAACCTACTGGCATCCAGGTTCAACAACAAGCTACAGCAGTTTGTGTTCCAAACAAGAGATCCTCTGACAATCGGAGCAGATGCTCTGGTAGTTCCATGGAGCCAGTACTCCCTGGTTTATACTTTCCCTCCGATCCCTCTCCTTCCACATTTCTTGCGCAGAATTCGGAGAGAAGGGGTTCCAGTCATTCTGGTGGCACCAGCCTGGCCCAGAAGGCCTTGGTTCCTGGAGATTGTGAGACTGACAATAGACAGGCCATGGACGCTTCCAGGTAGCCACGATCTACTGTCTCAAGGTCTTATATTCCACCCCAATTTACAGTCACTGAATTTGACGGCATGGCTATTGAAGCCAGGGTGTTAAAGGACCATGGCATCTCAGGACCAGTGGTGTCTACCCTAGTGGATGCTAGAAAAGCTGTCACCAGGAAGATCTATCATAAGGTCTGGAAGAATTATATCCTTTGGTGTGAATCCAGAAAATGGCATCCTCGGAAATACGTGATTGGGAGAATTCTCTCTTTTCAACAGTCAGCTGTGGGAATTAGATTGGCTTTGAGAACAATCAGAGGTAAGATTACGGCCCTGTCAGTATTCTTCCAAAGGCCTTTAGCCTCCCATTCGCTGGTCCAAACCTTTATACAGGTGGCAACTTGTTTGCTTCCCCCCATTAGGTCACCTATGTGTCCTTGGGACTGGAACTTGGTGCTGTCTGTGTTACAGAAACAACCATTTGAACCTATCAAGGAAATTACATTAGACTTGCTGTCACGCAAGCTAGCCTTCCTGATGGCCATCACCTTGTCTAGAAGGGTGTCACAGTTGGCGGCCCTTCCGTGTAGAGAACCATACTTGATCCTTCACCACGACAGGGTCGTCTTACGACCTATTCCATCCTTTTTGCCAGAGGTGGTGTCAACCTTTCATTTAAATCAGGACATTATTTTGCCTTCTTTTTTTTCTCAGCCTTGTTGGGTGGAAGAGAGATGACTGTATTCCTTGGACGTTGTCCAGGCAGTCAAGATTTATTTGTCTAGATCTGTGGAGATCTGAGGATCAGACTCCTTTTTTGTTTTACCAAAAGGACCCAAGAAGGGGCAGACAGCTTCCAAAGCTTCCATTGCCAATTGGGTCCGCTAATTGGTCATTCAGGCCTATGGTCAGAAACGTAAAACTCCTCCCTTTAGGGAGAGAGCTCATTCTACCAGGGGTGTAGAAACCTCCTGGGCTTTTCGCCATCAGGTATCTGTGGCTCAGATTTGTAAGGCTGCTACCTGGTCTTTAGTGCATATGTTCAAAAATCTTTATCAAGTGGATGTTCGAGCAGCCGAGCATTCAGCTTTCGGCTGCAGTGTACTGCGGGCTGCTGTATAAGGTCTGATAGCTATAGTTTGGCAGGGTGTCTCCCTCCCCTCAGGGCTATTGCTCTAGGACGTCCCAGTAGGTAATGAATATTCGCCTAACTCTGTGTCCCATGATGTATGAAAAAGAAAATAGGATTTTTTCATCATACTTACCTGTAAAATCCTTTTCTTTAAATACATCATGGGACACAGAGGTCCCTCCCCTCTTTTTTGAAGATTCAGTGCTTGCTACAAAACTGAAGTACTTCCTGTATGGGAGGGGTTATATAGGGCATAAATTCCTGTCTAAAGACCTTTGGTCTACCAGTGTCCATTCACCTGGAGATGAAGTATAACCCAGTAGGTAATGAATATTAGCCTAACTATGTGTCCCATGATGTACTCAAAGAAAATGATTTTACAGGTAAGTATGACGAAAAAATCCTATTTTTTACACAGTGCAGAGGATTAACCCCTTAAGTTCCACAGTGAGTATAACAAGCATGCTATGCTGCATATACAGACTCATTTACTGTTGTGGGTTCAGTAACACTTCAAAGAAAGCGAAAAGACCAGGTTAATACCTGCGGCTTTCTATTATTGGCTTTTAATCTACCAGACCCACTGAATCTCAAACCAAGTAGACTGATTATCTTTTTTAGCTGACCAACTGCATCAAAGTAATGCACTGTGTGGCCATCCCAGATATCAAAATCTACATACAGTAATACTTTGAGAACATAAATATACTTTCTTTATCTGAATGCCAAGGTGACAATCTTAAAGAACTGGTAGGGAGCAAGAAAATGTTGTCAAGTCAGAAGCAGCATGACTTGTGACCGCCTTAAAATATAACTGAGGGTGAATCTTTTTTTTAGTTTTGGGTAGAGTTGAGAGGGATTAAAACCCCTGTCAGTTTTTATTGCTGTCTGTGCATCCGGTAAAAGAGAAGTACAGCCAAAGCTAGTTTTGCACGCCTATGACCCGTTTTCAGCCGACAGTGGTTGAAGCCCGCTGTCGGCTGACATCACAGAGCTGGTCCAGGCTGGGGAAAGATCGTGACCATATGGTCGGGATCTACCCTGGTGCCTGAACTGGCACCTGGCTCAGCCTCTCTGCGGGCTGCTGAGAGCCTGAGCCAGCGGCTCCTGCCCTCTCCACAGCCCATTACTCCAGTGAGCATGGGGGGGGGGGGGGTGGGCAGAGCAGAGATCCGGTGACTAACAGTCGCCAGCAGTCTTTGATCATTCAGTTCTCAGTCTTAGAGTTGACACAGGAAAGATGCAGCATCAGACCAATGCTGCATCCACCTAGGTAAGTATGATTCCTAAGAAACAAAACAAAAAAACACACTTCTCTTCTAAGGAAATTCACCCCCTCTATTTGTCCTCTTATTATTTGACCATTATCATTAAAAGTGAAAGTGAAAGAAAATCCCAAATTTTGGGTTGTCCTCAGAACAGTAATCGAGGGGGAAATCTTCCAATTGGGACACTAATTAATTTGCAGGGATTTCCTCTCACTTCCTGTAAACAAAGGGTAATCTCTGCAATGGGACACAGATGGTGAAAAAAAAAAACAGACAGGGGTTAAAACCATTCCGTGCTCCAAATTGAGAAAAAAATAGTTTTGCCCTTAGTTCTACTTTAAGGAAAGAGATAGAAGTGTTGTTGCAAATCATAAAAAGCAGGGAGAAAAAAACTTCAAATGGGGATATTGTAAGTGTATACCGTATTTTTCGGACCATAAGACGCACTTTTTTCCCGCAGAAATATGGGGGAAAATGTCCCTGCGTCTTATGGTGCAAATATACGACAGGCACCCCCCCTGCCACCACTCGCATCGCCTCCTGCCGCCACCTCCGGAAAAGAGGAAGGAGAGCGGGGACAGACTTCCAAACCCCCCGTGGGCGCCTGGCGAGACAGAGACAGGAGAAGTGCCAGCTGTCTCTCGGGAGCCCGGCACCATAGAGGCAGAGAGAACGCAGGGCCGGGGACTCTGACAGGAGCGGCCGGAGGAAGAGGCGAAGACAGGAATCGGCTCCCAGGAACGATGGCCGGGGAGGAGGAGGAGGGCGGACCGAGGACAATGGTCACTCTGCATTTCTATGGCATGGTCACTCTACATTTCTATGGTAATGGTCACTCTGCATTTCTATGGTAATGGTCACTCTGCATTTCTATTGCATGGTCACTCTGCATTTTCTATGGTATTGGTCACTCTGCATTTTCTATGACATGGTCACTCTGCATTTTCTATGGCATGGTCATTCTGCATTTTCTATGGTAATGGTCACTCTGCATTTTCTATGGCATGGTCACTCTGCATTTTCTATGGTAATGGTCACTGTGCATTTTCTATGGCAATGGTCACTCTGCATTTTCTATGGCAATGGTCAGACTGCATTTCATGGGCACTGGAAAATATTTTAGTACACCATTTGGTTCAGAATATTTTTTTTTCTTGTTTTCAACCTCTAAAACCTAGGTGCCTATTATGGTCAGGTGCGTCTTATGGAGTGAAAAATACGGTCATTTCTTTAAAATGTTTAAAAGAAAGCACCTGCTGTTGAAATTTTCAACTCTCGCCTTTAAAAACAAACTATTCAAGGTAACCCAACTCTTTTCAAGATGTTGCCTCTGGCTTTGGTTTGGTTTATCGATGATGCTGAATCAACTCTCATCCATTATTCAAGAAAAGTTTTCCAGCGCAGAATTGGTGTAAAACGATGTGCTTGGAATTCCACAAAGAGATAGAGGAGCCGTGCAGGTTGCCCCCCGCCGTGGCTCTGATAACAGTTTCTCTTCACAAATGATAATTGTGCAATCGTGGCTTTCCCTACTGCAGACCTTCTCCAACATCTCCCCTTGCATCAAAGAACAATTTTCAGATCATCTCTTCAGCTATGGAGAAGCTGATTACAGCGGATGGCTTGAAAGAGATATGATTGCGAGATATTCCCTTATTTCTGTCGATGAGATGGAATTTTCAAGAGGGAATTGGGTCTCCCGGCTGGGAGGTTGGTGGAAACTCTTTGGTGACATTGTGAATCCTCCTCCCATGTGTAGTACAGTAACACTGCTAGGACCCCCGCTGCGGAGATTTATCTCAGGCTGGATGATGTAGTATTGAGTTTTTAAGAAGAAAATAATACATTCCAGCTGCCTCCATCTATATTGCCTGTGCAGAGTAACGTTTTTATATGTATTACAAAAATCTAACTTGTCGCTTCATTTACCCTTTAGTGCTTTAAAGCAATCCTTGTTTTGGCCATGTGGGTCAAGGCAATAGGTGTACTTATTAAGAGATTGTAAAGGTATTTTTTTTTTTTAAATAATAAACATATCATACTTACCTCCACTGTGCAGCTCGTTTGGCACAGAGTGGCCCCGAACCTGCTCTTCTGGGGTCCCTCGGCGGCTCTCGCGGCTCCTCCCCACATCTGATAACCCCCTTGGAGAAGCGCTTCCCTGAGGGTTTACCTTGCGGGCGCGCTCCTGAGTCCAGCATTCGGTGTCCATAGAGACTGAATGCAGGACTCGGCCCCGTCCGGCGCTCGCATCATTGGATTTGATTGACAGCAGCGGAAGCTAATCACTGCGCTGCTATCAATCTATCCAATCAAGAGCAGAGAACCCCGGGCAGACAGTGCATCCCCGCGGGTCAAGTTCGAGGGTTCAGGTAGGTAAAACGGGGGGGGGGGGGGGGGGGGGCGGCCTGACAGGTGTTTTTTCACCTCAATGCATCGGATGCATTAAGGCGAAAAAAGCACGTACCTTTGAAACCCCTTTAAAGGAGTTGTAAAGTCTCATGGTTTTTCACCTAATCGATCCAGCGTCGAGAACAAGCCCAGCAGCTCCAGCCGCCGCTGTCTCCTCATTGGACAGATTGATAGCAGCAGGAGCCATTGGCTCCCGCTGCTGTCAATCAAATCCAGTGACACGGGAGCCCGGGGATGGGGCCAAATCCTGCTGTCTGTGTCAATGGATGCAGCGGCAGGATTCGGGAGCGCGCCTGCATGAGTGCTCCATGAAAAGCGACTCTCTGTGGGGGCACTTGATGAAGAGGAGGAGCCAGGAGCGCTGCCAGGGGACCCCAGAAAAGGAGGCTCGGGGCCGCTCTGTGCAAAACCCTTACACAGAGCAGGTAAGTATTACATGTTTGTTATTTAAAAAAAACAAAAAACGTTTACAATCACTTTAAGGTGTACTGTAAGACAAAAATGTTTTTTTTTACTGCCGCTGTCCTATTGCAGAGATTTCCCTGCACTTCCTGTCATAAAGCTGCAGCAGGAGGTAAAAGGCGATCTCTATAAGGTGAGGGATCCTTATATTTGTCACAAAGGTATTTACAATAGATTTACTTCATTTTTTGTTCTCGTGACAGCTGTAAAATTTTGATCTCCCATCACTGTCTTGGCTACAAAGTGACCAGGAAAAATATATTTTGAGAAATCACTCATCACTGTGAGGCAGCCTTGGTGCCATACTTAGCTGACTCGGAGGGCCATATCTTCTTAGGAAAGTATGTTTGTGTCTTAGACTTTGTATTGAAAGACTGAGATGGACGAAAGGCCATTTACGCAGCAGCATAAGCACATTATGGACAAAGGGAGCCTTAATGGTGGAGCTGGTATTCCATACATTTGATCCAGACAACAATATACAGTAACCAGAAGATGTTTCTGGTTTGGAGTCCCGAATACAAAGAGGAAAAGGCAGGGTGTGCAGGTGCAGTACTTCTGTGAGTAATGCCCCGTATACACGATCAGAAATTCCGCCAGCAAAAGTCCGATGTGAGCTTTTGGTCGGAAATTCCTACCGCGTGTATGCTCCATCGGACTTTTGCTGGCGGAATTTCCGCCAGCAAAAGATTGAGAGCAGGTTCTCTATTTTTCAGACGGAAAAAGTTCCTATCAGAAATTCCTATCATCTGTAGCAATTCCGACGCACAAAATTCCTACGTATGCTCGGAAACAATTCGACGCATTCTCGGAAGCATTGAACTTCATTTTCTTGGCTCGTCGTAGTGCTGTACGTCACCACGTTCTTGACGATCGAAAGTTCAGAGAACTTTTGTGTGACCGTGTGTATGCAAGGCAAGCTTGAGCGGAATTCCGTCGGAAAAACCATCCAAGGTTTTTCTGACGGAAATTCCGATCATGTGTACGCGGCAAAAGCCCTCGTTCACATTGAATTCAGCTTTGAAATTGTGTGACTTCATCTGAAATCGCACGATTTTAAAGCTGCATGTCAGGTGTGACTTTGAAGACATCTGTGCGGCTTCATGTACAGATGTCTATGCAAATCGCACCAGAAATCGTCAAAAGTAGTGCTGGAACTACTTTTTTCAAATCGACGAGGCACCGCAAAGTCGGCGTCGCATCGATTTGAACATGGCCATTGCCAACAATAGGTTGTGACTTGTCATCTGATTTGACCTGTCAAATTGCATGACAAGTTGCTTCAATGTGAACTAGGGTTAAAATGCATTGCAGGCACAGAGAGCACTTCTGGTCTCACCATTACATTAGTGTCCTTTTGAATGGATGCACTAAGGCACCACTCAGAAGATGCACACAGGTGCAATAGCACCACACTAAGCCTGCTCTACCGCAAAAAAATGGTACCAAGTTCAAATATTTAACTCTGGCCATCCTGAATCTTTCCACAACATTGGAAGGGTGGATAGTGGTTGTAATACACCCAAAGGGGACAGCTGGGCTGGGCATCCTGGGCTTAATGTTTAGAGGGCTTCCACCCTGTACCTACCACATCAGTAGCAGGATCCAGTGCAAAAAAACATTATAGGTGTATATTTAAGCAGGCAGGCTCCAGGTATAGTACAGTGGAGTCAAGGCTCTGCCAAGAAATCAACTGATCCAGAAGATGCATGAAGAGCTGCAGTGGCTATGGTGCAGGCAATTGGTAGAAAATCAGAGAGAGAGAGAGAAATATTCATAGGAGAAGGTAGACTTCTATCATTAGAGAGCAGTGGTTCATCGCCTAAGGGTTATATAGCAAGATGCCCTTTGTTTTTACCAGTGTGCAAGTATAACCCAATCGTAATGATTTAAGAAGCCTGTGTCCTGTACTGTACAATCAGGAAATTGTATTTTCACTTCTAAATGTTGTGCAAGAATTGAAGTGTGATCAAATAATGCCCATTCATGCCTTAGTTTTGTTTTACAATGCTTAGAAATACCTGCATTCAAGTGGCACACAGCAACATATTAAGCTCTAATGAAAAGATAGTTAGCTTCAATTATCTTCACTAAGCAAAACCTACACAAACAGCAGGAGATAAAACTATCAATACAGAGAGACAATCTGTCAGAAATGACAGAAAGAGTGGAAACTGAAATGTTCATTTTGTCTTCTGAATATTGTGCAGGATTGTTTTTCAAAAAGCCCCACACCAGCCAAAAACATTGATTTCTTTTTTTGGATAGAGTGCAGAACAATTAGAGCATCTGTAAAATTTTGCTATCTGTGTGCCTAGTAAGTATATTTCCCACTGGATCCTGTTAGGACAGGAAGTACTGGTAAATCTCTCCAATAAAGACACAGACATGAATAAAAACACATTTTTGGTATAAGAGTGAGGAAGGGTGAGAACTTGTAACATTTTGTTTTTTCTGTCTGTGCATTTCTGTATTAGTGTACATTTTTTGTGGGGGTGTCAGAGAGACAGGAAGTAGGGGAAATCTTCCAATGGGGACATAGAAGTTGAACCCTAGCAGAAACTTTGATTTTTCCTTACTCTATCGAACACAAAAAAAAATTGCCTGGAGTTAGGTCTTAAAGAGATTTCTAATACTAAAAAAAAAACTACAAATCCAAAAATGAAAAACAGGCAAAATTTTATTTAACCAATTCAAAACATAATTTACTGACAGACTCCAAGGCAGCATACGTTTGGGTAGCCTCGTCTTCGCTCCTACCGCATAGGACCCCACTCCTATAAATGTTCAAGCTAAGCCAGAGGCTGCATTTCTTTTTTGTCCTCCTCACTCATAGGACCATTTCGTATGAAGTTTCCTACCTTTTGGAAGACGCGGTGACCGGGGTCTCACGCGGGACAGCCGTGCGGATCATGGGAGTGTCCTGTGGTGTCCAGAAGTTTCCAGGATGACTCCAGTAGGCCCCAGCTATCAGCGGGGCAGTAAATGGCACACATATGCAGAAGATTGACACTTGTAATAACAAAAGATCTGCCAATGGCGAGCAGTTGCGCCAAGTCGGATGCCCTGCTAACAGGTGGTGATCTCTAAAGTGTGCCCAGCATTATATTGTGCCTACCTCTGGGATCCGGGTTGCCCTGCGGATGCATCGATTACCCGGTGGAAGAGGTCCAGTATATGTGAGTATGATTGGCTTGAGGTCAGCAGGTTCGGGGCCACTCTGTGCAAAACGAGCTGCACAGTGGAGGTTGCTCTCACCTAGCAAACAAACAACTGTTACTTTGTCTCTGGACAGCTTAAAGTGAATGTAAACAAGATTCATTGAGGGGGCGTGGCCAGCACCTGAGATGTGAGGACGTGCTCAGCCTGAACTCCGTCCGCACCGCACACATCCTGACCAGATCCTGCTATCCAGGCCGGCATTCGAGGGTCCCATCAATCCCCACAGTATCCAGGGATCATTGTGACCATCGGGGGATGGTCAAATACGGACCACCAATGGAGGAGGCCCCGGGATTCGATCCGCCTTTACCGCCATGCAGGCCGCAGCAAAATGGCGCCGATCAGCATGAGGGGATCACACAGCGACAAGCAGCCTCCACATCCACACCTTGGAAACAGCTCAAGGGGAAGGGTGAGTCACAGAGATCCCCCCCTACCTTAACCCAGAAGACCCCCTCTTGCTCTCCCCTGCGGAGGGACATGATCCTCAATCCCCCAGAACAGACAGGGATGATGCAGGCCCTGCAGAGCCATCCCTAGCACAGATTATGGCAGCCATCCAGCACAGCCATGCATCTCTCACCTCACAAATGGACACTATCAAGACAGAATTGTCCTTTTTGAAACAGGATGTTCACAATATCCGCCATAGAGTGACTAATGCTGAACAACGTATTAGTGACATGGAGGATGAGGCACGTCCCTTGCAGAGCTCTATGAGGGAACTGCGGCAGGCTCATGAGTACACTACAGATAAGATCACTGATATGGAAGACCGCTTAAGAAGAAACAACCTGCGCTTTTTGGGGTTCCCAGAGGGTGCAGAGGGCAAAACACCAGAAACATTCATGGAAAGATGGCTGCTGAATGAGTTTGGGGCCAACACCTTATCACCAATGTTCGCCATAGAAAGGGCACACAGAATACCCATGCGCCCTCTACCACCTGGATCCCCACCACGTGCCATGATTATAAAGCTGCTCCACTTCCGAGACAGAGAGGCTATTCTTAGAGTGGCTCGAGAGAGGGGCAAAGTTTCCTTTAATGGCAATGGCATCACCATTTTCCCAGATTTCTCCGTAGCTACGCAGAAGCAGAGAGCCACTTTCCTGGCAATTAAACGCAGGTTACGGGAGCTTCATCTTCCATATGGCATGTTATATCCTGCACGTTTGCGAATCATTTACCAGGGCAAGGCCTACTTTTTTACGGATCCCAGGGAGGCATCACAAGGGGTGGACACTTTAGGACATCCGAATCGCAGGAACCAGGATAGGAGATCTCCTCCCCGGTAGTGCCTCACCCTGCGTGAAGCCCACCAAGCTACCTTCACTATACCCCATTGCCGGTGGATAGGAGAAGCATGGAAATGAGAAGACCTGGAGGGGCCTTGTTTTTGTTTTGTTCGTTTTACCACCTCTACTTCATCTATCCCCACCTACACGCAGCTGATATGGGACTTTGTAACCTGCATCCCCTGAAGTAGAAGATACACCCCATCTACATACAGCCGATACGGGACTTTGCATAATGAATCTCTCTGAAGTAGAAGATACCCCCCGTGCTATCCTTGGATGCCAATTAGTAGCATGTCATCCTCTTTGTTTCTCCCCTTTTTCTTTTATTGTTATTTTTTGTCACTATTAATTTTCAAGCCAAGAGATACCACACATTTTTTAATTTGTGCGGACAAATGCAGATGGAGACCCAGAGTTGTGGACTTTTACACGTCTCCTGAGGCTAGTTGGTTAGGGGTCTGAGCCATGGCCCTCCTGCTAAATAGGTTTGGTTACGGGAATAAAGCTCTCATATGTTGGAGGATGGGAGCCGGGAGGGTTAGGGAGGGAAAATCTGTTGGGGAACCTTTTGAGGGGTTTTGCTTTACCGCCATGGTTATCTACAAACGACACTGGTATTCAATTGTGTATGTATACTTTAATAACGCTTTTTTGGTCATACAGTTTTTACAGTCCAAAACTGAGATTCATGGATTGATGATTAAAATATCAGAGATGTTTATATTTTGGTGTATTTCTCAGGGCTCGTTGGACCTCGTCCGTGGATGGATTCTGGCGAGCAATGAGAAATGGGCTCAAACAGTCATAAATTGCTTATACGCATGTCTAAACTCCGTGTAGTTTCATGGAATGTTAGGGGGCTTAACTTCAAGGTCAAAAGGTCATTGATGTTTGAATATTTGGCGAGACACAGTCCACACGTGATCCTCCTCCAGGAAACCCACCTTCAGGGGTCAGGGGTAATGGCTCTAAAGAGAGCAAAAATTGCCTATGCTATACATTCTACTTATTCCACGTATGCCAGAGGCACGTCTATCCTTATAGCAAAATCAGCACCTGTCACCATAAAACATATTAAAACTGACCCTAACGGGTGTTTTGTTATTATAGTACTTGAATTATGGGGTAAGCCCTATACGGTTACAAGTCTATATGTCCCACCACCCTTCACTAAATTGTTTTTCGAACGGGTAATGAGTTCCCTCTTGGCAATAGCAGAAGGCCCTCTGCTGATAGCAGGGGACTTTAACACAGTACTCAATAATTCCATAGACAGGGTCAAGTGTTCTACATTGACCCCCACACCCCTATGCTCTTTTTTAACCCAATTTGACCTGGTGGAGACCTGGAGGTGGAAGCACGCGGACGGGAGGGGGAACTCATGTCAGTCTGAAACGCATGGTACTCTGTCCCGGATTGATTTGTGTCTGGTTTCATCTGAGTTGTTGAATAGGGTGGTTGAGGTCAAATATCTCCCTAGGGCGGTGTCTGACCACTCCCCTTTAATGGTGGACCTTGCCTTGGGCCCCCCCACCTCATACCGCATGTGGCGACTGAGCCCATTGTGGCTAGCAGATCAAATGGTGGTAGATCAAAGCACAGCGGAAATGAAAGCATATTGGTTGCGTAACCGTCAGAATGTCTCTGTCCCATTGACCTGGGATGCCTTTAAGGCCACCACGCGTGGCATTTTTGCAACGGCGATTGGGCAGGCCCGCAAGGCATCCCAGTCCAAATTAAAGGACGCGGAGAAGGATCTCAGGGCAGCGGAGGCCGCTTATTCCACAGCCCCTACCCCAGCGACACATAATACCTGGAAACATAGATCCAGAGACCTGGATCTAGTCCTTTTAGAGCGCACTCAGAAGAAATTGCTGTATCAAAACCAGCGAATCTTCGAGTTTGGAGACAAAAATAGCCGACTACTAGCTTATTTGTCTAGGCCTGATTATCAACCGTGCAGTATTCCAAGAATTAAGAATATAGTAGGTACAGTGGTGGAACAGAGTGGGGAGATAGTAGATGCTTTTGTGAAATTCTACTCTTCGTTATATGCTACCAAAGCTCATTATACTATTGTAGAACTAGATGATTACTTGGCTGACATTTCGCTACCAAGGCTTCAAGAAGAGCAGGCCTCACTCCTTGACGATCCTCTGACAGAGGAGGAGATTGGGGAAGCCATACAGTCCTTTGCCAGAAACAAAACACTGGGACTGGATGGCTTTCCCATAGAATGGTATATACAATTTAAGGAACTTTTAATACCTCATTTACAAACAAGATTCATTAAATTTGAGCTGGGCACATCTGTCTGTAGTGTCTTCTTATCTCTCTCCAAAGCACTATGTCCCATAGCTCTCTCTTGCTCCGTAGCTCTGCTATCAGCCTGATGACTCACGCGTTCTCTGAGACAGTCAGGAGATAAAAGTGTGTGTCGGGTTAGGTTGCTATAAATGGATTAGCAGTCAGCTTGCCGTCTAAGATCAGACCTCTGCACATTCCTTTCTTCCTTTGCCTATGAGGGAAGGGGGGGGGGTGCCTTTCCTCCAATCAGCTGTCTTGGCTGTATGCCAATAATCCTCTCCCAGTGCTAACCAGGAAGAGAAAAATATTTAATACGAAGAGCACTTTCTAAAGGATTTAAACAGATGAAGACAGCAGATATGTATGTAAAATTTATGTAGGGAGATTTGTTTCATCTCTGTGTATCATCTGAGGCTGTTCACCTCACTGGGAATATGTGAGGGTTTACAATGCTTATATCCACTTTAAGAAACTTCAGCAGCTGCAGTTTGAATTAGGAAGGTTATTTAATAAATTACTGAATGGCTTGAGTAGTCATTAGCTAGTAGCCATTAGCCAGTAACAATGTACATGTTATAATATTTCTTTTCGTAACAATGTGGAGTTCTCCCTTAGATTTACAGCGATTTGTTTATTTCTGCAACAATCCTTCTGCCGCTGCAGCCTAATACCTCTATGCATTGACTGCTCTATGCAGGTTATTGCTGGAGAGGGGCAGTATCTTCCTTACTGATACTGTTCCTGGATTGTCAGCTCTTCTGCAGGCCTCCTTAAAGCTGGTGCATGGATAGCTGTACCCCACTTACAATTTGATGCAGAGAGTATGGAATAAGGTCAGGGCAGTGCAACAAGTTGAGGGATACACCGGGTTCAGCCCAATTTGGGGGAATAAGCGGTACGTGGAGTTGGAGAAACTACAATATAGCTCAAAATAGAAACAATATGGTATCACTCATATGACTCAAATATTTAGGGATGGCAAGCAACGCCCCTTCCATGCTTTACAACTAGAATTTGCACTCCCCTCATCCATGCAATTTTATTATTACCAGCTTCAGCATTCTGTTAAGGCCCAAATGGAAATTGACGAGTGGACGCAGAGTCCCACAACAATTTTCAATTATATGCATGAGGTGACCTCTGCAAGGGGTTTATCTCATGCAGCTACTCCATGTTACTTAATAAGTCCCTTCCTGACAGCACCGCAGTGGTGATATCCAGATGGGAAAGAGATGTCGAAGCATTTGAAGAAGACCAATGGGAGGATGCTCTTGCAGCGGTTCCCCTGTGTTCTTTGAATGTAGCCCAAAGGTTATCTCAATTGTATGTGCTTTTACATGTCCACTATACACTGGCTAAACTGGTGAGAATGGGGGTGCGTGATGATCCATCTTGAACTAGATGCATGAAGGATCATGGCGACTTGATCCATATGTTGTGGAGGTGCCCCAAACTGCACATATATTGGAAGGAGGTGATGGGCATTATTAATAATCGTGTATTTCAGATTCATCTTGTAGAACACCCTAAACTATGCCTGTTGGGAATTATAGATGAAGTCCCGGTGGAGGAGACCTCCAGACTAGCTATAGCTAGGACCTTTTTCCAGGCCAGGAAATTATTTTTGAGGCACTGGAAATCGAAAGATTCCACCCACGGTGAAGGAGTGGTTGAAAAAAATGGGTGACACTATAAGGCTGGAAAATGTATCTACCAACACAGGGGTCGTGCAACAAAATTCAAAAAAATTTGGGCATCATGGCTAGCTGTTCCTCCGAGCCCCTTTAGACCTGATTATGGACCGCTTACTCATGTAACTTGGCTGCGGTGGCGAAAGGGCTGGATCCTCCAGCCGGGGGCCTTGGTTGTTTCAGCTACTCTGTGACCGAATATATTCCATTGTTGCAACTGAATCGTATGCGGTTGAAATGTGATTATGTGCTGAGGGTGTTGTATACTAAATGCAAGGTGTCTTAGCATAATGTGTATCGTAATGGAATTCTGCATTGTTTCTCTGTTTTATTGATTTCTCAATAAAGTTCCTTTTGATAAAAAAAAAAATATATACTGTATGTATTATATCAAAAATTGTAATTACTTGCCCCTGTTAAACAGGGTCAGAAAAATTGTGCCGTGGGTGGTGGTGGTGGTGCCACAACACTGTAACCCCTCACAGATACTCTTGTTGGGTGCAGGAATGGGCCCTGCTGTGAAACATTAGATCAAAAATTGTAATTACGTGCCCCTGTTAAACGGGCTGAAAAGTTGGGCCTTGGGTGGTGGTACCTTAAACCAAAAATATTGTTGGAAGCTAGCATCATCAAGATTGAGGAGGAATAGGATAGTCGGCATAGGCAGTCTTCAAGGGATCCCACATCCATAGAAAATTCAATCAGCATCAGGTACTTGATAGCTGCTGATCCATGACTGATGCATTTTTATGAATGTGAGCCTATCAATGTAGTCTGTGGACAGGCGCACTTTATGATCCATTACAAACCTTCCAGCAGCACTGAATATGCATTCAGAAAGAACACTAGATACAGGACAGGCCAGTAGCTCAATTGCATATTGAGCAAGTTCTGGCCAGTGGTCCATCTTCAAGACCCAGTAACCCAGTGGATGCTCTATTGGAAAGTTCTCCAAGTCTGCTCTTGCCCCTAGATATGCCTGCACCATGTAATGCAGATGCTGACGATGGTTGCTTGAACCGATCATACCTTGGCGCTGAGGACTGAAAAATTGTTTAAAGACATCGCTCAGCCGGCCACCTTCCCCACCGCTCTTCCTCTGACTGAACGAAGCCTCAGCAACAAGTTGTCCAGCACCAGGAAATTGTAACCTCCCAGGGTCTGGAAATACATTGCACAAACCTTTCTTCAAGGCCTCCTGAAGATGTTTCATCCCCTGCTTCCTCTGCAAAGGCAGGATGAATTCTGTAACCTTACCCTTTTGTAACGTGGACCAAGAAGGGTTGCCAGCCAGTAATGATCTCTCTCCTTGATACCACAAATCCTAGCATCCTTTTGCAGGCTTTGCAGAATCAGGGAGGCCATGCAGAGTACGTTTGCAGAGGCATTCGATTCCTCTGGGTCACTAAGGATCACATGATCTGTAACAAGCTCCTCCCAGCCACGTACAACTCCTTGGGTTTCTGGGAACTGAAAACCATCCCTTGAAGACTGCAGCTGAGTGTTATCCTCCACGTTCATGCTGACACAATCATCCTCCTCCTCTTCTTCCTGTGTGTTTGGCGGGCCCGCAGGAATGCTATCTGGATAAAGGGGGCCTTAAAAGGTAAGGAAGTCCTCCTCTTACTCCTGCTGTTCTGCCTCAAGTGTCCTGTTCATTATTCCATGAAGGGTGTGCTCCAACAGGAAGACTATAGGGACAGTGTCACTGACGCATGCATTGTCACTGCTCACCATCCTTGTGGCCTCCTCAAATAGTGACAGGAGAGTGCATGCATCCTTGATCAGTAGCCACTGGCATGGCGAAAAGAAGCCAAGCTCCCCTGTCTAGGTGCCATACTCGCACAGGTACTCATTGATGGCCCTCTGCTGCGTGTGCAGCTTTGCCAACGTTGAGTTCCACCTGGTGTGCATGTCACAAATGAGGCGGTTGGTGGGCAGGTTGCATTCCCTTTGAATATCAGCCAGCCGAGCACTGGCATTGTATGACCGGCAGAAATGGCCACAGACTTTTCTGGCCTGCCGCAGGAGATCCTGTAAGCCTGTATACCTGCTCAAGAACCGCTGCACCACCAAATTCAAGACGTGTGCCAAACATGGAACATGTGTCAAGTGTCCCTGTCGGAGGGTGGAGAGAAGGCTGGTGCCATTGTCGCATACAACCATTCCTGGCTGAAGCTGGCATGGCGTCAACCACCTCTGAGCCTGCCCCTGCAGAGCTGACAGAATCTCTGCCCCAGTGTGGCTCCTGTCCCCTAAGCAAAGCAACTCAAGCACTGCATGGCATCTTTTTGCCTGACTGCTTGCGTAGTCCCTTGAACGCTTACGGAGCACCGCTGGTTCAGAGGACAAATCTGCAGAAAAGGCCAGGAAGAAGAAGAGCAGGGGGTGGAGGAGAGAGCTGTGGCAGAATCACTACTAGCATTTTGGAGGCGTAGTGGCAGAACAAGCTCCAACAATACTGAACCCTGTCCTGCATCCTTCCCAGTTACCCAGTTCGCCGTGAAGGAAAGGTAATGTCCCTGCCCATGCCAGCTGGACCATGAGTCAGCAGTAATATGCACCTTACTGCTGACCGTCCTGTCCAACGAGGCCAAAACATTGCCTTCCACATGCCTGTAGAGAGCCGGAATAACCTTCAGTGAAAATAAATGGTGTTTTGGAACCTGCCACTGAGGTACAGCAAATTCCACAAATTCACGAAAGGCGGCAGAGTCTACAAGCTGAAAAGGCAGCAGGTGCAGTGCTAGCAATTTGGCCAAGCTAGCATTAAGATGCTGAGCATGTGGATGGCTGGGACCGAATTTCTTTTTACTATTCAGAAACTGGGGTAGGGAAATTTGCCTGCTAAAATCAGATGGTGGTGTATTGCTAGCAGATTGGCTGCAAGTACTTGGGACATCTATTGCCATACCTTCATTCCTCTCAGTGCAGGTTTTTGAGAGGGCTGGGGGTATAGTGGGGTTGGAGATCCCAGATGAGGAGCAAGGAGAAGTCCGCCTTTTTGTTGCCATACTGCATGGCAGGTCGTCATATGTCTGGTCAAGCATGTGGTGCCCAAGTGGCTGCTGTTCTGGCCACGCTTGATCCGCTTCAGACATAGGTTGCAAACAGCAACGGTGCGATCTGCTGCACACATGTCGAAAAAGGTCCACACCAAGGAACTTTTAAAAGTCAGCGGGGAGTCAGCAGCGCCCTGCACCTGCAGAGCTCTGCGGTGTGATGCAATAGGGTGGCTGCCCTTAAGCTGCCCCCTAGAGGACATCCTGCCTTGTTATAGTTGTGCCTTCTCCTTCTCCTCTCTTCTCTCAGGCACCCAAGTAGTCAGTGACCTCATCATGCCCTCCCTCCTTGTCACTGGAGCAAACTTGGCAGTATGCTGCAGCTGGGGGAATATGACTGACAATTTCTTGTCCTTCTTGGGCACCCCCTCTCTAGGCTCACGTTACTCCCTTCCTCAACCTGGGAACTAACATCAGAGCCTTCAAATCGCTGCACATCCTCCAGCATCATGCACCTAACACTGTGGTCGAATAGTTCTGGGGACTCCTCCGTGCATGATGGTGGGGCTACGAAAGGAGTGACTGTGGACAAGGAGCCTGTGGAATAGGCTGCTTTGACAGCTGCATTGGAAGGCAAACTACTCTGAGCCTGGGTGACAGAGGATGAGGAGGATGAGGATGGCTTTGTTATTCACTCCACTAACCCTTCTGCATGTTCTGGCTCAATAACACGGCCAGCAGCAATAAAAAAGGACAAGCGTGCCCCACGCCCACCTGCAGAGGATGCAACAGGTCCATGACTAGCACTGTTGACTGTAGACACAGAGACTGCTTGCCCTCTTTTAGTGGCCTGTGAGCATCTGCCTCTCCTTGGTGGCCTTCCGTACATGATGTATATTTTGTTTTGCAACACCACACTACACTGTATTAAATACTGTGTACACCCCCGGAAGTGTAGTAGAAACTCTACACACTGTATTAGATACTGTGTACACCACCTGCACTGTATTAGCAACTGTACTACGGCTGCACTGTATTTTATACTGTGTACACCACCAGAAGTGTAGTAGAAACTGTACACACTGTATTAGATACTGTGTACACCGCTTGCACTGTATTAGCAAGCAACTGTACTACAGATGCACTGTATTTTATACTGTGTAGACCACCATAGGTGTAGTAGACACTGTACACACTGTATTAGATGCTGTGTACACCGCCTGCACTGTATTGGCAACTATACTATGGCTGCACTGTATTGTGTACTGTGTACACCACCAGAAGTGTAGTAGAAACTGTACACACTGCAGGCGGTGTACACAGTATCTAATACAGTGTGTACAGTTTCTACTACACTTCTGGTGGTGTACACAGTATAAAACACAGTGCAGCCGTTGTACAGTTTCTAATACAGTGCAGGCGGTGTACACAGTATCTAATAGTATGTACAGTTTTTAATACACTTTAGGAGGTGTACACAGTATCTAATACAGTGTGTACAGTTTCTACTACTCTTCTGGTGATGTACACAGTATCTAATACAGTGTGTACATTTTCTACTACACTTCTGGTGGTGTACACAGTATACAATATAGCGCAGCCGTTGTACAGTTTCTAATACAGTGCAGGCTGTGTACACAGTATGTAATACAGTGTGTACAGTGTCTACTACACTTCTGGTGGTGTACACAGTATAAAATACCGTGCATCCATAGTACAATTGCTAATACAGTGTAGGCAGTGTACACGGTATCTAATACAGTGTGTACAGTTTCTACTACACTTCTGGTGGTGTACACAATACAGTGCAACCGTAGTACAGTTAATACAGTGCAGGCGGTGTACACAGTATCTAATACAGTGTGTACAGTGTCCACTACACTACTGGTGGTCTACACAGTATAAAATACAGTCCATCCATATTACAGTTTCTAATACAGTGCAGGTGGTGTACACAGTATCTAATACAGTGTGTACAGTTTCTACTACACTTCTGGTGGTGTACACAGTATCTAATATTGTATTGCACTGTGTCAGCAACTGTATGTGTATATATATATATATATATATATATATATATATATATATATATATATCAAATACACTGCCACTAACTGAATAACCTGCCTGCTTAATCTAAATCAAGCTCCCCATCCACACCAACAACACTACATAGGGCCGCCATGTAGGCAGCCTTATATAGTGTGGGGCATGGACTTAGTCCCCCTGATCCATGATCGGCCAAAGGCACCCTGCCTTTGGCCAATTATGTCTCTCTTAGCAGAGGACACTGGGATTGGCCAAAGAATGCAGGTCAGGTGCATGCTTTGGCCAATCATCACACAGCAATGCACTGCAATCTCGCACTGCATTATGGGGCGTTCTGTGGCGCTGGAATTTCCCGCAAATGCTCCATAATGTTCACTCTTCGGCGAACAGGCGAATACCCGATGTCCGAGTCAAACATATGTTCGACCCGAACATCAAGCTCATCCCTAGTCTCTAGTCTCTACCAGCTTTGCACTTCTAGAGAGTGACATTTTTGCTTTTTCTTCTTTGCAAAATAGCTCAAGCTCTGTCAGATTGGATGGGAGAGCGTCTGTGAACAGCAGTTTTCAAGTCTTGCCACAGATTCTCAATTGGATTTAGGTCTTGACTTTTACTGGGCTATTCTAACACATGAATATGCTTTGATCTAAATCATTCCTTTGTAGCTCTGGCTGTATGTTTAGGGTCGTTGTCCTGCTGGAAGGTGAACCTCCGCCCCAGTTTGAAGTCTTTTGCAGACTAACAGGTTATCTTCTAAGATTGCCCTGTGGCTCCATCCATCTTCCCATCAACTCTGACCAGCTTCTCTGTCCCTGCTGAAGTAAAAGCATCCCCACAATATGATACTGCCACCATGTTTCATGGTGGGGATGGTGTGTTCAGGTTGATGTGCAGTGTTATGCCGCATACACACGAGCGGAATGTCCAACAGAAAGGGTCCGATGGGAGCTCTTCATCATATATTCAGACCGTGTGTATGCCCCATCAGACTTTTTCTGTCAAAAATTCAGACGGGCTTAGATAGAGAACATGTTCTATATTTTTCCGACGGAACAAATTACTATCGGGAAAAAAGCTCGTCTGTATGCTGTATGCTGTTCTGACGCACCAGAAACGATGTATGCTCTGAAGCAAGTACGAGACGGAAGCTATTGGTACTGGCTATTTAACTTCTGTTTTCTAGTCCCGTCGTACGCGTTGTCTGAATTTGGTGTGACCATGTGTATGCAAGACAGCTTGAGCGGAATTCCATCGGAAAAACCTTCAGAGTTTATTCTGATGGCAAAACCGGTCGTGTGTACAGGGCATTAGTGTTATGCCGCGTACACACGATCGGACTTTACGGCATACTTGGTCCGGCGTACCGGATTTCGTCGGACAATCCGATCATGTGTGGGCTCCAGCGGACTTTGTTTTCTCAAAAGTTTGACGGACTTAGATTTGAAACATGTTTCAAATCTGTCCGACGGACTCTGCTTTCTAGCGTACAAACCGGTCGTCTGTGTGCTAGTCTGCCGGACCCAAACTGACGCATGCTCTGAAGCAAGTACAAGACGGAATCGCTCGGTCTGGTAAAACTAGCCTTCGTATTGAAGCTAGCACATTCCTCTTCTGTGATCTTTTAATACAGTACATTTTTTTTTCTTTATAATGTGAAAGGAATGAAGTTCTCCAGAACTAAAGTAGAAAATATTATTTTGGACTCCTTTTTTTTTTTTGGAGATTTAAACAATATCTATTTTACAATGTGTGCTAAATGATACAAAATATTTTTTTATTGAAATTTTTTTTTGGGTTTCTAGTTACCACAATAACCTTCATAATTTGTATTGTTTTAATGAACCTTAATGAGGTTGGTGTCCCTTGTTAATTAGACATAGGGGGGTTATTTTCAAAAGGCAAATTCATTTTTCACTACAAGTACAAATTGTACTTGGAATTGCACTGAAAGAGCATTTGGAAGTGCATTCGCTGTGGATTCGAGGGGCACATGCAAGGAACACCAAAAAAAAAGCATTTCTCTTGCACATGATTGTATGATAAAATCAGCAGAGCTTCCCCTCATTTCAGATCTTCCCCTCAGATTTACAGCGACTGCACTTCCAACAAGTGCACTTGCAGTGCAATTTATAAAGTGCACTTTGCACTAATACTTTGCACTTGAATAGTCAAATGATTTAGCCTTTTGTAAATAACCCACATAGTTTTTTTGACCTGTACCTGCCTACTCACAAATCAAATGTCCTTTTTGAATCAAAACACATAGTCAATAATGTAAGGTAACGAAAAGATACATTTATTTTGGTCAAAACAGAAATGAGGAAGGCAACACTGGAGACACTTTTGGAATGTGTGAAGCCTTTTGTCCCCCATGACACACATCAAGTTTTAGGATAATAAAATTGGTATCTTGCGTCTAGGGTGCACAGTCCGAAGTCAGACCAGACAGAAGCCAGGCAATCAACTTTGACTCTTCCGTGGAGTCTTCCCTGCACGCTGCCCTGCAGCCTTCCCTCCACGCTTCGCTGCAGCCTTCCTTGGAGGCTGTGCCTCTGGTGGTGTACTTGGGGCAGGAGGAGGAGGAGTAGCAGAAGGAGTGGCTTCATCTGCTATATATGTTTTTTCAGTAAGCTCCCCTCTCAAGCCCTTCTGATACGCTTGAAAAATAAGACCCTCACAGAGGAGGCGTTGCCCCTTTTCGAGTTCCAGCAATCTGGTGGCCATATATGTTTCATACTCCTCTTCTGCATTGGGTGGTGTGCTGAGGATTTGACTGGCTTCCCGAATGAGGGCTAGTGATTCCTCCTCAGTTCGGGTCATCTTCCTGGGCCTTGTGCTAATGCGGATGGGAGGCACCTGACATTCCGTGAGGCTTCTACTGGGCCCAGCCACAGCCTCCTCCTCTCTCCCACTGGGCAAGGCCTCCTCCTGAATACCTCTGCGCACCGCCTCCTCCTGGGCGAGCTCATCCTGGGTAAAAAAAAGGGACATACCGGTAATTTTTATTTAGGGTTACGCAATCACACATAATTTTCAGCCCATGACTTGCAAATATAATTCTAAACAAATAGTAAAGGCTATCTTTTTGACCCCACCATTATTCTAGCTGCTCACCAATATTTGAAGTATATTTTTGGCCACTACTGTCTAGTGATATGTCTACATATTAATAATTGTGATGAAGTAATTTTTGGTGAAGCAGTTCAACATTTTTTAGGTTTACATCATTAATATTTACACAATCAAAAAAAGCATTTCTCTTGCACATGATTGTATGATAAAATCAGCAGAGCTTCCCCTCATTTCAGATCTTCCCCTCAGATTATTTTCAGCCCATGACTTGCAAATATAATTCTAAACAAATAGTAAAGGCTATCTTTTTGACCCCACCATTATTCTAGCTGCTCACCAATATTTGAAGTATATTTTTGGCCACTACTGTCTAGTGATATGTCTACATATTAATAATTGTGATGAAGTAATTTTTGGTGAAGCAGTTCAACATTTTTTAGGTTTACATCATTAATATTTACACAATCCCAAATTCTCCAAAAAAGTATACCTGGCTGAAGCTGGGCGCATCCACTTCATCAAGGATGAAAGGGCCCAGTTCTTCATGGGACTCCTCAGTTGGGGTGGAGGTGGAGGGAAGGCTGGAGGGAAGGCTGGAGGGAAGGGTCGAAAGTGATTGCCTTGCTTCTGTCTGGTCATCCAGAAATCGCAGTTTTTGGTAGTACCACAGCTTGGGGACATAAACCTGGTCTGCTGCTGCTCCGGATCTGCGCGACTCCTGGATCTTATTGTGTTCCCGCCTGTACATGTTGCGCAAGATACCAATTTTACTGTCCAGGAACTTAAGGTCTGCCTGGGAGACTCGAGTCTTCACAAATTCCAAAAGTGTGCCCAGTGTTGCCTTCCTTGCATCTCTATTCGAATATAATGGGTGCTTGACCTCCCACAGGTTTCTTTTTTCTTGATACAAATCAATGAAACGGGTCATAAATTCTTCATCCTTAAAGGGATTCATTTTTGCTGAAAGACAAGACACAAGATAAAAAATTTAATGTCAGTCCAAACTCACAGTATTATTTTTGGCTGAATCTGGGGTACACATATACACACACACACACACACACACAAACACCAAACACATTCACCAAACACACACCCACGTTTAATCTTACCTTCGTTTCTGACGCTCGCTACTTCCGCTCGGACATACGTAGGCCAGCGTAATAGTTTTATATACACAGAGCATGTGTCATGCTACGCCTGCGTCGCCCGCCCCTGACGTTCTTTATTACAATTTGTCCCAGCCCCTTCACTCTTCGCTGCGCAGTGGCAGTATATAGAGAAAGATGGCGGAGAGATTATCTGCAAGTAGCGCGGAGGAAAGCCCGGAGCCACAACCATCCAGATCCAGGAGGAGATATAAGGCTACAAACATGGCCTTTGAAGAGATGGTGGAGATGGTGTCCATATTGAGAAGGGAGGACTATGATGGCAAAAAAGGACCGTATACACCCGACCCAATATGCGGAAGGACAAAATAATGTCCTCAGTTGTCACGGCTCTTGACACAAATTTGGCACTAAACGGGCTAAAGAACAATTGAGGAAGCGATGGTAGGGAGCCTGAACAATATTGGTGAATAAAGAAGCTGCTTAAAAAAAGTAAGTACTTGTTGTGTGTTTCTAATGAGATACTTAACTTGCATGCTGATCCATATGCTTTTCGTTTATACAGCATCGTTCGTAAAGACCGTTCTTTTGAAAATACATATGATACGATGGTTCAGGGTTGGACATACATTTAGGTCTTGATAATTTGTCGTATTCCAAAAATGTGGTGATGTTGTGTAGATGTGTTTGAAACTATAATGCTTCTTCAAAAATGATTCAGTGTAATGTAAGGACAGGACACAGCAGCTGTTTCCACATCTGGACTCACGAGCACTAGTGTACTATGTGACACCAGAGTAAATTTTTGGGGGTAATACACATAGGGGCTCCAGGGGATACTTGAGGTGTCTGCATCTGTGAAACTTGCATGAAAATGTGTATTTTTTTTGCATTTTTGGGCAGAGTGAATTTTAATTCTGTCTCCCAAATTTTTGGGGCAACAAAATGACAATTGTCCACAACTTCTCACCAACGTTTCTTATTCCTTTATTCAAGACTGAAATATCACTGTGTTTTAACTATACCTTTTGTTTAAATCTCATAGGGGAGAAAAAACTCAGACAACAGTCCAGGGATCCCAGGACCCCCCAAGTCACCAGCCTGCAGCTGAAATTACCCCAAGCCCCAGCCCAAGACCATGCCCACCTGACGAGCTGGAGGAAGGAGAGGTGGAGGAAGTGTGCAATATTTCCACCCCACCAAGTGAGTGACTGACACCCCAGCTTAAGTTAATCTATTTAGGCGTGCATATTTTAACATTTTTTTTTAATCACAAATTTTAGGTGATGTTCTGGTTGTGGAAGGCCAAGTGGCGGAGCCATTTAGCACAGACAGTGCACAAAGACTCATTGGGCAGATAATGGTGTGGAATGGCCAAATTGATAGAATGCGTGACCAAATTGACAGCATTAGAAATCGGCTGGACAGCATGCAACAGGAAATGAAGAACATGATTGATGTTTTGGGCAGAATCTAATAACTTTTTGCATAAAAACATCAATCATGTTCTTCATTTCATTGTCAAGTTTTATATTTATAAAATGTTTTTACTTGATAAATACTAATGCAAAAATTTAGCAGATACACACGGTGTGTCATCATGTGCTATCTTCCATCAGGAGATATCAATGTACTTGTTTTGTGTTTGCAACCCCTTCATCAGAAAAATGTTATTTTGTGAGAGGAACAAAGGGATTGCACACCCAAAACATGTCCATTGCTCCCCCATGATGGGAGATAGCACATGTTGACTTGAACCTTTTTTAATCCCAAATTGTGAGCATCTGCCCAATTTTTGGTTTACATGGGTGACATCACCAGCACCGTTATTAGCATGTTGAACTTTGTAAGTTCATGTTATTTTTGGTTCTTATGTTTTTAAAAACCTTGTTGTCAAGCCAAATTTTGTAAACAATGTATATTTTATACAAGTATGCCTAAACAAAAAAAATATATATATATATATTGTTACCAAAAAAAACAAAAAACAAACAAAACATAAACACATTCAAACGAAATGCACCTTTCAATGTGCACACAGTAAAATGTTTTTACTACTACAATGTGTGTGACTTATTATTTATCAATAACAGTTTGTTATTTTTTTGTGTGGTTACAGTGACAAAGGGCCTTATTAACTAAAGGGAAATGCACTTGCCACTACAAGTGCACTAGGAGACAGACAAAACTAAATGCAAACAAGAATCAAAACAAGAAATTGTTGCCAAAAATTTCTTTATTCTTTTTATTACAATATTAAAGCTCTTGTGGCATTGCAATGGCCCCCCGACCATTAAAATAATTGACATATCTGTCACGCACTTGACGGGCGGTTTGGGGGGCCAAGCCAATACGGCCAATTTCCAGGCCTGTAAGTGGTTCTTCAACACCAAGTCCGGCCTCAGGCCCAACAGAAGTTATATATGTCAAAGAATGACGTCTCAAGAAATTATGCAGAATGCAGCAAGCCATGATCAAATAATTAATCTTGTATTCTGCCAGATTGATTGCGGAGAGGAACAAATGGAACCGGCTGGCCAGAATCCCCAAAGGCATTCTCCACAACTCTTCTTTCTCTGGCCAGCCGGTAATTAGATACCCTCCTCTCAGGGGTGAGTGTCCTTTGTGGGAACGGCCTCATCAAGTGCTCACCGAGAGCAAACGCTTCATCAGCGATGAAAACTAAGGGGAGTCTATCCACATTCTGGTCATCAGGTGGCAATCCCAGGCCACCAGTCTGGAGACGCTGGCACAGCTCGGTCTGTGCAAAGACTCCTCCGTCAGACATCCGGCCGTTCTTCCCCACGTCCACGAACAGAAATTCCAATTGTGCCGAGACCACCGCCATCAAAACAACACTACGGAACCCCTTATAGTTGTAGAAATAAGACCCCGAATGGGGTGGTGGCACAATGCAGACATGCTTCCCATCGATTGCCCCGACACAGTTGGGAAAGTCCCAACGGTCAGCGAACTGGGAGGCCACAGTCTGCCATTCCTGTGTGTTCGAAGGAAACTGTGGAGTCAAACAAGAAAAAAAAATATAAGTACTTTTAAACATAACTTGGATATCAGATTACACAAAAACATTATTGAACAACAGCAGTCGAACATTCTTAATATGTGTTATTTTTATCCAAAAAAATATAAACATAAGGCCCACTTATAAGATTACTCACCCCCTCTGATGGACCATTGATCAATTTGTATGTGGGGGTAGGGGTTCTAATTGGGGCCAAGAACACACCTGACAGTTGCTAACATTTGAGGGGGTAGGGGAGGGGTTCTAATTGGGGCCAAGAACACACCTGACAGTTGCTAACATTTGAGGGGGTGGGAGAGGGGTTCTAATTGGGGCCAAGAACACACCTGACAGTTGCTAACATTTGAGGGGGTGGGGGAGGGTAAAACAGTACAATGCAGCTGACAATATACATTGTTCAAGGGACTATAGGCTACAGGTATAAATGGACCCAGGATTGCATGGTGGGGAGGTTATTGAAGGTAAATATGCATGTAGGGCCAAAAAATGATTAATGTAAAAAAACAGGCATGCATGAAGATAAAGGGGACATTCAAAGTATATTCCAAACATGGTAACTAGGTAACGAGGACATTTAGACAATACATTAGCAAACATTAAATACATATCATGTAATGTTAAAGGAACAAACGTACCTTCATATAGTCCTTCTGCAGGACCTGAATAATAGCAGAACAGGTCTCTGGGATTATTATCCCCAGAGCCTAGGTTGGAGACTGAAGACTTCTCCCAGTTGCCAAGTAACGTAAAGTGGCAACTAGCCTCTGCTCCGCAGTGATGGCTTGCCTCATGCAGGTATCCTGCCTGCTGATATAGGGGGTCAGCATAGCCAGCAGATGTTCAAAAACAGGGTCCATCATCCTGAGATAATTCCTGAAATCCTCAGGATTATTCTCACAGATCTCACGGAGCAAAGGCATGTGCGAGAATTGGTCACGCTGGCACAACCAATTCTTCGTCCATGAACTCCTCCTCGCCCTGTTCATGGACTAGACTCGGGTCAAAGTATTAACCCCAACACCAAGTCCCCACACAGCACAAACTCGAGAACGAGTACGTCCACGCAACATGGCTTCAAAACGGTCGGTTGGTCAAACAAACAAACTTAGAACAAACGCACTGAAGAACAGCAAGGCCTATGAAGAGCGACCTGAAAATCAGGAACGAGCAGACCAGAACGACCTGCTAGGCAGGTTACGAACTGACCAACACGCACTGAAAAGCAGATACAAACCTCACAAGTACAAACTAATCCGCAGAAAACGATCGAAATAAGCTGAAGTGTGAAAAGCGCGAATCATCTCTAACCAAACTTCTACTAACACGAGATAAACACGAGATTAGCAGAAGGAGCCCAAAGGGTGGCGTAGTGGGGCTTGAACTTTTTCTAGTCCCGTCGTACGTGCTGTACGTCACCGCGTTCAAAACCATCGGACTTTTGGAGTTATCGCGTGTGTCCAAGTCCGTCCGTTTTTAAGTCCGGCGCACCTACGCTACAAAGTCCATCGAAAAGATCGCCGGACCAAGTATGCCGTAAAGTCCGATCGTGTGTACGCGGCATAAGTGTTTTCCGCCACACATAGCATTTTGCTTTTAGGCCAAAAATTTCAATTTTGGTCTCATTTCACCAGAGCACCTTCTTCCACGTTTGCTGTGTCTCCCACATGGCTTCTTGCAAACTGCAAACGAGACTTCTTATGACTGTCAACAATGCCTTTCTAAGGTCAGATTTGTGGAGTGCATGACTAATAGTTGTCCTGTGGACAGATTCTCCCACCTGAGCTGTGGATCTCTGCAGCTTCTCCAAAGTTACCATGGGCCTCTTGGCTACTTCTCTTATTAATGCTTTCCTTACCCTGCCTTTCAGTTTAGGTGGACGGCAATGTCTTGGTAGGTTTGCAGTTGTGCCATACTCTTTGCATTTTTGGATGATGGATTGATTAGTGCTTTGTGAGATGTTCAAAGCTTGGGGTATTTTTCTATAAACTTTATCCCTGACCTGTCTGGTGTCTTCCTTGGCCTTCATGATGCTGTTTATTCACTAAGATTCTCTAACAAACCTCTGAGGGCTTCACAGAACAGCTGTATTTATACTGAGATTAAATTACACACAGGTGGACTCTATTTACTAATTAGGTGACTTCTGAAGGCAATTGGTTCCACTAGATTTTAGTTAGGGTATCAGAGTAAAGGGGGCTGAATACAATTGCAATTGCCACACTTTTCAGATATTTAGTTGTAAAAAAATTTGAAAACCATTTATCATTTTCCTTCCACTTCACAATTATGTGCCACTTTGTGTTGATCTATCACATAAAATCCCAAAAAAATACATTTACGTTTTTGGTTGTAACATGACAAAATGTGGAAAATTTCAAGGGGCATGAATACTTTTTCAAGGCACTGTATACAGTTAGGTCCATATATATTTGGACACAGGCACAGTTTTCATAATTTTGACTCTGTATGCCACCAGAATTAAAATAAAATGAAACAATCCAAATGAATTTGAAGTGCAGACTTTCAGCTTTAATTCAAGGGGTTGAACATAAATATCAAGTAGAAATTTTAGGAACTGCAACAATTTTTATACACAGTCCCCCCCATTTTCAGGGGCTCAAATGTAATTGAACAAATGAATATAATCATAAATAAAATGTTCATTTTTAATATTTTGTTGAGAATTCTTTACTGGCAATGACTGCCTGAATTCTGGAACCCAAAGACTGGGTTTCCTCCTCCTCCTCCGCAGCTGTCTTCAGTTGTTCTTTGTGGGACTTTCTGCCTTTAGTTTTTCCTCCAGAAAGTGAAATGCATGCTCAATTGTGTTGAGATCAGGCGATTGACTTATCCATTGCAAAATATTCCACTTATTTTCCTTCAAAAGCTCTTGGGTTGCTTTTGCAGTGTGTTTTGGATCATTGTCCATCTCTACTGTGAAGCGCCGTCCGATCAACTTTGCTGCATTTGGCTGAATCTGGGCTGACAGTATCTCTGTAAACACTGCAGAATTTATCCGGCTGCTTCTATCTTCTGTCACATCATCAATAAACACCAATGACCCAGCGCCACTGGAAGCCATGCATGCCCATGCCATCACACTGCCTCCACCATGTTTGACAGATACCATTGTGTGCTTTGGATCATGAGCTGTTTCAAGCCTCCTCCACACTTTTTTCTTCCCGTCATTCTGGTACAGATTAATTCGTTTCATCTGTCCAAAGAATGCTTTTCCAAAACTGGTCTGGCTTTTTTAGATTTTATTTGGCAAAGTCTAATCTGGCTTTTCTATTCTTGCACCTTGCGGTGAACCTTCTGTATTTACTCTTGTGAAGTCTTCTCTTGATTGTAGACTTTGACAATGATACGCCCACCTCCTGGAGAGTGTCCGTCACTTGTCTGGATGTTGTGAATGGGTTTTTCTTTACCATGGAGAGGATCCTGCAATAATCCACCACTGTTGTCTTCCATTGACGTCCAGGCCTTTTTATGTTGCTGAGCTCACCAGTGCGTTCTTCTTTCCTCAGAATGTACAAAACTGTTGATTTGGCCATTCTTAATGTTGCTGCTATCTCTCTGATGGATTTGTTTAGTTTTTGAGACCTTACAATGGCCTGTTTCACTTGCATGGACAGCTCCTTTGAACGCATGATGTAGGTTCACAGCAATAGATTCCAAATGCAAATACCACACTTATGCCCCGTACACACCGTCGGATTTTCCGATGGAAAATGTTCAATGGGATCTTGTTGTCGGAAATTCCAACAGTGTGTAGGCTCCATCGGACATTTTCCATCGGAATTTCCGTCACACAAAATTTGAGATCTGGATCTCAAATTTTCTAACACCAAAATCCGTTGTCGTAAATTCCGATCGTGTGTACACAATTCCGACGCACAAAGTTCCACGCATCCTCGGGATCAAGCAGAAGAGCCGTACTGGCTATTGAACTTTCTTTTTCTCGGCTCGTCATACGTGTTGTATGTCACTGCATTCTTGACGTTCGGAATTTCCGACAAGATTTGTGTGACAGTGTGTATGCAAGACAAGTTTGAGCCAACAAAAAATCCATGGATTTTGTTGTCGGAATGTCCGATCGTGTGTACGGGGCATTAGAGTCAACTCCAGACCTTTTACCTGCTTAATTGATGAAGAGATAACAAAGGAGTAGCCCACACCTGGTCATGAAACAGCTTTTGTTTAAATTGTCCAATTACTTTTGGTCCCTTGAAAAAGGAGGGATGGCTAATTTTAAGAGCTGTAATTCCTAAAGCCCTCCTCCGATTTGGATGTACATGCCCTCAAATTAAACCTGAGAGTGTGCACTTTCAGCCCATATCCATTATATAACTATAGCTTGAATATGTTTTGGTAAATACCTGAAAAAAACTAAAATTGTGCCTGTGTCCAAATATATATGGACCTAACTGTGTGTGTGTGTGTGTGTGTGTGTGTGTGTGTGTGTGTGTGTGTGTGTGTGTGTGTGTGTGTGTATATATATATATATATACAGACACACAACCCCAATTCTAAAAAAGTTGGGACGCTGTGTAAAATTTACATAAAAACAGAATACAATAGAAAATATATCAAATGTTTAAACTCAAAAAATGTATAATTTTAACAAAATAATTAAGGTAATTTTGAAATTGATGGTAGTCACACACATGGGAAAGGTCAGCAACATGATTGGGTATAAAAAAAGAATATCTTGGAGAGTCAGAGTCTTTACTTAAGATGAGCAGAGGTTCACCAATGCTGCGTTTAAAAATTGTCAAACAATTTCAGAATAATGTTCCTCAACATAAAATTGTAAAGACTTTAAATGTAATATCATCTACAGCACATAATGTCACCAAAAGATTCGGAGAATCTGTCGAAACTCAATATTTGATGCCCGTAATCTTTGGGCCCTCAGACAAGGTAAAGCTCTATCATGTAAAGGAGCCATATCTGAATGTGATCCAGAAACACCACGGTCTTCTCTAGGCCTAAGCTCATTTAACTACCTCCTACCCAGCCACTGCACATAAATGGCCGGGTGGTCTTTTACTCGTTCTGAGTGTACATTCAGGAACGTCCCTCAGAACGCATGCTCGCAGCGCGGCCATATCCTGTGATCATTCTGATCACAGGATCCAGCTGAGCAGAGATCGGGATATGGGCGCTGTGATTGCCACACCCCCCCCCCCCGATCACCTGACGTATGTGTCCAATCACAGCCATCACAATGTAAACAGTGATGGGTGTCTCTGTGACAGGTCTCCCTGCTGAGCTCAGTGAGAGCTTAGTGCGGGGGGGGGGGGAATCTGCAGGTCTGTGACAGCTCTCTGTGTGAGCATGATTTTACACAGAGAGCTGTTACAGATCACCCCACAAAGTACACCAAGCACCACTGATATACCCCTGTTCCTATACACATTTCAGCGTCCCAATAAAAAAAATCTGTCCCCCATCACTGCCAACACCAAATAAACACTGATTTGGGTTATTTTTACCAAAGAAATGTAGCAGCATCATTTTTGGTCAAAATTTATCAAGAGAAATTACTTATTTGCAAAATTTTATAACAGAAACTAAGAAAAATGCATATTTTTGGAAAATTTTCGGTCTTTTTTTATTTGTAGCGTAAAAAATAAAAACTTCAGCGGTGATTAAATACCACCAAAAAAAAAAGCTCTATTTGTGTGAAAAAAATGATAAAAATTTCATTCGGGTACAGTGTTACATGACTGCACAATTGTCATTCAAAGTGTGATAGCGCTGAAATCTGAAAATTGGTCTGGGAAGGAAGGGGGTGAAAGTGCCCAGTATTGAAGTGGTTAAAATGGTCTGCTGCAAAATGGAAAACTGTTCTGTGGTCAAACAATTTAAAATGCGACATTCTCTTTGGCAACCATTGGTGCTGCGTCCTCCCAATTTTATCCAGAAAGGTACCTTCCGGTTTGTTATCGGCGCTCAGTTTGAAAGCTTGCATCTCTGATGGTGTGGGAGTGCATTAATATGTATACAATGGGCAGCTTGCACATCTGGAAAGGCACCATAAATGCTGAAAAGATATATCCCGGTTTTAGAGCAGCATACTTCAGCAGGACAATGCTGAACTGCATACTGCATCAATGTCAACTGTATGGCTTTTTAGCAAAGGAGTCCGGGCGCTTAACTGGCTGCCTGCAGTGGCTGGGGAAGTCGTGGGCAGGCCCCCCCCCCCCCCCAAGAAAATTGAGCACCAGCCGCCACTGTATTTAATACTGATAAATGTACTTATTTTTTACTTTTCTAAAAATACACACTTTAAAGTAGTATTTCAGATAGTAAATACACAGTTGCAATATTTGTGCAAGACAGCGAAGTAAGGCTCGGTTCACACTAGAAGCGGCACGACTTGCAGGTCGCCTCACCGATTAGAACGGTTCCATTGTACAGAACGGGAGGCGACTTGTCAGGCGGCTAGGTCGCCTGACAAGTCCCCCCCGTGTGAACCGGCTCTGAGAGACCACACTCTTCTATACCTCATTGAATGCATAACGTTTGGTCAAAGGACCCACCCCCAATCTGCTGTAACACACTGATAAGGTAGTTCCTCTACTCTGCCCTCCTGTAAGCATGTTCACAAAGTCAGACTGACAGGACGGTGCAAAATAACAGAGCCATTATTGATTCACATTGCTGCCCCTTTCACTCCCAGTCTGGGGGCTGCTGTGCAGATGATTATGGAGTGCTGATCTAAAGAAAGATTTAGGTACTTATTGCTATCTGTATGTAAAAATAAATATATCAATTTAATAATTGCATAACTGGACTAAACAATGTCTTTACATTTTCGAGTTTAGCTTTAAAGTAAACCTTACCTAAGAGAAGTATGAGGCTGTTAGAACTAACTCCTGATCTAAATACATGTGCCTTGCCGGTAACTCAGAATATTGCAGCCGAAAAGGTTGTACATGACAGCCAGGCAACTAGCATTTGTCAAAGGAGAAATCAGCAATGTCAACCTCAATGTTTCTCTTAAGACAGGTTTTCTTTTTAAAGCTAGACTCCAGCCAGAACATTTCTGTTTTAAACAGAGCATGGAAAGGTCTGTCATGCTTTTATTGCCCTGTTTTTCATCAGGACAGGAAGCAATGCAAAATATCCCCAACGGGAACATTAAAAAAACAAAAATACCTTTGCTTTTGTAGGGAAGGGTTAGAACTTTTGACAGGTTTTTATTGGTGTCTGTTCTTTCCTGTCCGTGTGATGACCCCCTCCTCATCACTAGTATGGGTGCCACAAGGACAGGAAGTGAGAGAAAATATTGTGGTCAGAGGAAGAAAAAAAACAACCTGAAAGAAAAATTAACAGTTCCCCATCTAAAACCCAAAAAACTGTCATTGTCAAACAGCTCATTGCCCCCATTTGTAAGTTCAAACCCTTAAACTTCCAGTGGCATACTCAATGACTATAAAAAATAAATACATTTATATATATATATATATATATATATATATATATATATATATATATACACTATATCTATAGATAAATATAGATACACACACACATATATATACAGTGGGGACGGAAAGTATTCAGACCCCCTTAAATTTTTCACTCTTTGTTATATTGCAACCATTTGCTAAAATCATTTGAGTTCATTTTTTTTGCTCATTAATGTACACACAGCACCCCATTGTGACAGAAAAACACAGAATTGTTGACATTTTTGCAGATTTATAAAAAAAGAAAAACTGAAATATCACATGGTCCTAAGTATTCAGAGCCTTTGCTGTGACACTCATATATTTAACTCAGGTGCTGTCCATTCCTTCTGATCATCCTTGATATGGTTCTACACCTTCATTTGAGTCCAGCTGTGTTTGATTATACTGATTGGACTTGATTAGGAAAGCCACACACATTTCTATATAAGACCTTACAGCTCACAGTGCATGTCAGAGCAAATGAGAATCATGCGGTCAAAGGAACTGCCTGAAGAGCTCAGAGACAGTATTGTGGCAAGGCACAGATCTGGCCAAGGTTACAAAAAAATTTCTGCTGCACTTAAGGTTCCTAAGACCACAGTGGCCTCAATAATCCTTAAATGGAAGGCATTTGGGACGACCAGAACTCTTCCTAGAGCTGGCCGTCTGGCCAAACTGAGCTGTCGGGGGAGAAGAGCCTTGGTGAGAGAGAAAGAAAGAACCCAAAGATCACTGTGGCTGAGCTCCAGAGATGCGGTCAGGAGATAGTTGTAGAACATCAATCATCACTGCAGCCCTCCACCAGTCGGAGCTTTATGGCAAAGTGGCCCGACGGAAGCCTCTCCTCAGTGCAAGACACATGAAAGCCTGCATGGAGTTTACTAAAAAAACACCCGAAGGACTCCAAGATGGTGAGAAATAAGATTCTCTGGTCTGATGAGACCAAGATAGAACTTTTTGGCCTTAATTCTAAGTGGTATGTGTGGAGAAAACAGGCACTGCTCATCACCTGTCCAATACAGTCCCAATAGTGAAGCATGGTGGTGGCAGCATCATGCTGTGGGGGTGTTTTTCAGCTGCAGGGACAAGATGACTGGTTGCAATCGAGGGAAAGATGAATACGGCCAAGTTCAAGGATATTCTGGATGAAAACCTTCTCCAGAGTGCCCAGGACCTCAGACTGGGATGAAGGTTTACCTTCCAACAAGACAATGACCCTAAGCACACAGCTAAAATAACAAAGGAGTGGCTTCACAACAACTCCGTGACTGTTCTTGAATGGCCCAGCCAGAGCCCTGACTTAAACCCAATTGAGCATCTCTGGAGAGACCTAAAAATGGCTGTCCACCAACGTTAATCATCCAACCTGACAGAACTGGAGAGGATCTGCAAGGAGGAATGGCAGAGGATCACCAAATCCAGATGTGAAAAACTTGTATCTTTCCCAAAAAGACATACAGATGGCTGTATTAGATCAAAAGGGTGCTTCTACTAAATACTGAGCAAGGGGTCTGAATACTTAGGACCATGTGATATTTCAGTTTTTCTTTTTTAATAAATCCGCAAAAATGACAACAATTCTGTGTTTTTCTGTCAATATGGGGTGCTGTGTGTACATTAATAAGGAAAAAAAATTAACTTAAATGATTTTAGCAAATGGCTGCAATATAACAAAGTGTGAAAAATTTAAGGGGGTCTAAATACTTTCCGTCCCCACTGTATATATTTATATATATATATATATATATATATACACACACACACACACACAGTATATACACAGTCCTGTCCCCTCATCACAATGTTTAGCCAGTTCCAGGAATAAAGCTTTTTTTTATAACTCAGCAGTTTGGATTTCACAGCAGTGTTCAGTGTCGAATATAAAACTACTGAAAGAAGCTGACCCCTCCTGGGCACCAAGGAAAAGAAAAATTGAAAATCTCGGGAGATTAAAGCTGAGCGTAAGTCTACATATTCTGGAATCCACATTAATTATTAAGGCACCCTGCCACGAAACGTAATTGGCTGCTGTCTAAGCAGAGTGCTGTTTTTTTTTTTTTTTTTAGGTTAACGTTATGAAATGTATTTGATTTTCATCTTGGGTTTAAAAGAGATTATTTTAATGAATACACATGGCAGTCACATGGCAATGACTCAACATGGAGTTGTCTTTTTTTGAAGTTCTAGTCTCTGCTAGACCGACAAAAACAAAGCAGGAGGACTAGAGATAACCACAGCTTTTGTCGTGGAGTGAGCATCCGAAGAGCTACAATTGGCTAAAACAGGAAAAATGTTTGGGACCTCTGTTTGAGGCGGAGAACAAAGCTCTTGCTTAATCCTACTGTCCATTGAGACTTTATATTTCTAAAAGTAAAACTAAAAGCTCAGCAAAAATAAAACAAGAATTTTGGTTTACCGTAAAATCCTTTTCTTGGCGCTGATGTATACCACTGCTGCATAAATCCAGACTGGATGACCATGAAGTCAAGAAGTCCAGTACTAGACTGCAGAGTCTAAACATAGGGGCAGAAAGTATAGAGTTTTTCCTGTGGAAGGAGAACCCCAGACTGAGCAGTAGCTAGGAGACACAGATACTCTGAACGCTGGGTGGGTTCAAGAGCCTACTTCTGAAGGTGCAAGATCTGACAGAACCTTTGAAAAAGTTTAGTGAACATCAACTTATAAAATCTATGCTGACTGTTCCCTCAGAGACCTCCCTCAGTAAGGTCTTGTACACATGAGCATGCTTAATTGTACACCTGTGTGAGGGTTATGTTTGCCCGCATGGGGACGCAATGGTGTTCCGTGAATCCTCATGCAGGTAGTCCCATTCATGTCAATTGGGACACTATGACTGCATGACACACAGCCGCTGCTCATAATTTGACAGCCGTGCAAGTGAGAGTGTGCAGCCGCAAACGCAGACAGTGTGTGTTCAGGGCACCTGCAAAGCTGTCAAATTGGGAGCAGCAGCCGCGTCCCTGCTCCAAATTTGTGTAGAAACAAATCTTTTTTTTCTCAGAAAAATTACTCCTTGAAAGGGCAGGATGGAGTTCTGCTAATCATTGGTAGATGGGACAGGGATAAAGGTAGAGTTGAAATTCTAGCTTGCAGCCCTTGGACATTACATCCATTATGCTTTAAAGTGTTACTAAACCCAGGACCGTGCATTCACTATATCTGGTCTCCCAGAGGCAGCTCTAGGCTTTGTGAGGCCTTAGGCAAAACTTAGACATAAGTCCCCACTCACACTTATAATGGGAAAAAAAAAAATCTGACTAAAATTTCTAAGCAGGCTAAAAAGCTATGTACAGGAAAGGGGTGCGGAGTGTACGGCGGTGGGTAGCATGTACATGAGAGGGGTGTGGAGTGTATGGTGTTGGGTGGCATGTACATAAGAAGGGTGTGAAGTGTATAGTGGTGGGTAGCATGTACATGAGAAGGGTGCGGGGTGTATGGCGGTGGGTAGCATGTACATGAGAAGGGTGCGGGGTGTATGGCGGTGGGTAGCATGTATATGAGAAGGGTGCGGGGTGTATGGCGGTGGGTAGCATGTACATGAGAAGGGTGCGGGGTGTATGGTGGTGGGTAGCATGTATATGAGAAGGGTGCGGGGTGTATGGCGGTGGGTAGCATGTACATGAGAAGGGTGCGGGGTGTATGGTGGTGGGTAGCATGTATATGAGAAGGGTGCGGGGTGTATGGCGGTGGGTAGCATGTACATGAGAAGGGTGCGGGGTGTATGGCGTGGTATATGGTGTGAATGAGCCCTAATTTATTGCTCCATTACTGCAGGGGCCACTTTGCAGTGGCATCCATTGAATAACTGAAGTTAGCAGCACAGCACCAGAACTGGCCTCTCCCACACTGCACTCTTCTCACCGCCCCCTCCCCATGTGCATCCATGCATCCCTCCTGGTGGGTTCAGCAGCAGCCATGAGCTCCACCTCTACAATTTGTCTGCATGTGTTCTATCAGAATCTGCAACCTGGGAACACAAGCAGCGCTGGAAGACAGAGAGGGCGCCGGAGAGTGCCGAGGGAGGTGGAGGAAGATGCTTCAGGTCGGCGCGGTGCTGTTAATATAGCAGTGCAGCGCTTTATACTGACCCTTTACGGGCTCGCTCGCTTACACTGCCAGCTTGGGGACACTAACCGGGGGACATTCTCTCCCCACTCCCACACACGTCAGGCAAATTAGGCGGCCGCGAGGCCTAAGAACATGGAAATTCATTTATTTTAGTAAATATAAACTGCTAAATACCTTTTCTCATCAGCAGTATGTGACTTCTACCAGTGTCCAGCCGAGCACTCGCTAAAGCTTGTAGGAGGAGTTTTCCTTATCCTCTGACTGTCCTATGAGGCTGCATGACCCCTGACCGTCTAGCAATACACACCAAACTGAGCATGTGCGGAGTGCCCCCAAGGCTCTGTACTATGAGAAGATGGACTAGGGACAGTGGAAGAAGGGAAGGACAGAGAAGACAGGATCAAACTGCCTTTTTACACAATGTGCAGGATTAACCACTTAGGTTCCATAGTGAGTATAACAAGCATGCTTTACTGCATATTCAGACTAATTTTACTGTTGTGGGTTTAGTAACACTTTAAAGTGGAGTTCCACCCAAAAATGGAACTTCCACTTTTTGGATTCCTCCCCCCCCTCCGGTGTCACATTTGGCACCTTTCAGGGGGGAGGAGGGAGCAGATACCTGTCTAATACAGGTATTTTCTCCCACTTCCTTGCATAGATCACCGCGCCGCTTGCGGTGACCTACGCCACTTCCGGCACCTACACTGACCTCCACCGCTGTATTCTGTGAGACACAGAACACAGCAGGGACCAGAGAGGATGCGCATGCGCAGTAGGGAACCAGGAAGTGGAGCCGCACGGCTTCACTTCCTTATTCCCTTACCGAGGATGGTGGCGGTAGCAGCCGAGAGCCGACGGACGGATCGGCTTCGGCTGCCGACATCGCGGGCTCCCTGGACAGGTAAGTGTCCATATATTAAAAGTCAGCAGCTGCAGTATTTGTAGCTGCTGGCTTTTAATTTTTTTTTTCAGCGGACCTCCGCTTTAAGTCTAGGTGATTGTAAATGCTAACAGATGTCCCCCAATTTTAGGAAGTGGGTGTGTCCCCTCATGTTCCACAGGTTTGGAAAGTTTTGGCATGCAAGACCTGGACTAGCTGAATGGAAAAAAACAAGTGTATGACCAGCATAGCTTCTTTTGGGTGACAGGCGTCCCGTGATTCTCGTTGCGTGATTTTACTGTGATCGTTGCACGCTGACTTGCGGGAAAATCACGCCTTAGGCTCCGTTCACATCTAGGCGTTTGTCTGCTCTAATGCCTTGTACACACGAGCAGACTTTTCGACAGCAAAGGTCCGACGGAACGTATCCGCCGGACAATTCGATCGTGTGGGCTTCATCGGACCTTTGCTGTCGAAAAATCAGACGGACTTTAGAAATAGAACATGTTTCAAATCTTTCCGACGAACTCGAGTACTGTCGAAAAATCTGTCCATCCGTATGCTAGTCCGACGGACAAGCAACGACGCAAGGGCAGCTATTGGCTACTGGCTATAAACTTCCTTATTCTAGTCTGGTCGTACGTCATCACGTTCGAATCAATTGGACTTTGGTGTGATCATGTGTAGGCAAGTCCGTTGCGTCGGAACTTCGCCGAAACACCATCAAAAAGTCCTTCGGAGTTCAGTCTGTCCAAAATCTGCTTGTGTGTACACGGCATAAGCCTCAGCTCTAAAAACGCCCAACAAGACAGATCCAATTCATTTCAATGACCCCTGTTCACATCTGAGCGTTCTGTCGCCTAAAGCAAAACGCCCGTCGCTCAAAAAAAAAGTACATTAGCTTCTTTTTTGACAGATTACAGGCATTTTACGGCTTTTACATTGGTGACTTGTCAACTTCAAAACACCTGTACAAAAACTCTGCAAAAACGCCTGAAAATTAGCAATGCCTAGATGTGAACGGAACCTAACTGGATAACATTTGGCTACCTAAAGTACTGTTTACCATAAACAGTTTCCATGTTTATTTTTACATAAAATGCTTGCTTTCACTTTCTGTCATCCTTTTTTGAATATCAGCCACCCCTGGTCTACTTGCACTTGCTAGAGCAATGCCTGCACACCATTGCTCAGGACTGGCTTCCCAACAATGACAGGAATGGACCATGTCTTTGCAATGTGTGTCTTGAAGCCTCCAATAGGAGTGATTTCAGGCAGGGTGACAATGAAGGAGCAGAAATGAGAAAACAGTGGTCCTGTGATAACAAGAAGTGTCTGAACTAGACCCTTCATGGCAAGATCACCAGAAATAAACTGAATTAAAGATGAAAATTATATAGACTGAAAACAACCTTTGGAATTACATTAACATATGAAAGTATGTGTGACCTCTCAACCCCTTAGTATAAGGGCTCATGCATATAGATCTGTAATTTATATGGATCTGAACCCAGCGGCATTGTATGTTATGGGCTCATGCACACTGCTCTGTCTTGGTCTGCAGTGTTGGCTGCATACACCAAAACTAGAAAAATCTATGTTCAAATCTCTGTTCATGCCACTGTGTATAGATTGTATTTTTATGTTGTATGCATTGCATGTAAATGTCTGTGCTTAATGAAGTACAGCGACCCTATTGGCTTCTGCTACTGCTCAAGGCCAACAAATATCAGTATCAAAATGAAAATATAAACAATATGTAGATGTTTACATCTCCCCCTGAATGAGTTATTAATGCAGCGGCTATGCACGCTCAAAATGACCTTGAGTCACTCAGAATCAGCAGAGGTCATTGTGCGCATGTGCTGCATAAAAGACTCATTTAGGGGGAGATGTAAACATCACTAGTGTGTAATCCGTGGTGGTGCCGCTGGCTACACATTTTTTATATTTAGATGTTTACCCTGAGCAGTGGTGGCCAGACAACAAGGACCATAAAAGCTGTACACATGGAAACGTTAGCACAAACATTACATGTGTACAACATACAAACTTTTACACAGTATCCTACCCTTGTGTGAATGAGCCCTAACACTGGCTGGGAACTGCAGAAACGCATGCTTAAGAAGTTACAAAAAATTAGATGGATTCTGTTAAGGGTTTTTTTCTGTGAATTGGTGGAGAGGTCACTGTTGGATGGAACGGAAATGTCTGCAGTGGCAAAGCCCAGTATGTAATCAACAAAAGCAGGATTCTATAGGATAAACCTATTTTTTTACAGCAGATGACAGCAGGAGAAGACAGGAAGGCGTATGAAACCTCACCCTCTCTCCAAAGTGATTTCTATCGCTGCTAAAGGGATTGTGTAAGCAAAATAAAGTCCTATTAGTAGATTATTATGTGCAAACACAATGGCCAGAGATGTGATTTCTCACTCATTAGTGTACATATTTACATTGGTTACACAGAAAATGTAGACTGCAGAAAAGGCACTGCACTCTGAGGAAAGAAGAAGGGGCTCACACAGAGGGCAGAAGTGCTTTACAATGAAAAATGATGCAGGTTGTTCAGTCTGATTTTGGCAGGCCATAGACCAGGGATCTGCAATTAGCGGACCTCCAGCTGTTGCAAAACTACAATTCCCATCATGCCTCTGGTTGTCAGAGTCTTGCTATGCCTCATGGGATTTGTAGTTCTGCAACAGCTGGAGGTCCGCTAATTGCATATCCCTGCCATAGACAGTGCAAATTTCTTTCCTGCACCCACGGAAAGCCGTCCCTGCCAGGGGAAGACAGTGATTATTGCTAGGGGCTATAGCAGTGGCAAAAGAAAATCAGGCAGGCTTGTACTTAAATTGATCGTTCAATCAACTTGGTACCTTCAGCCTGCCCATTAATGATTTGAATTATCTATGGCCAGTCTTAGGGTTGCAGGAAAGAAATTTGCACTAATTCGAACCATCTACGGCCAGCCTTAGTCTCACTTACACCTCAGCACAATTTTTAGTACAGCAATAGGCAGTTAACATAACAGATTTTCTTTTCCTGATGGGGTTCCCATATACTCCTAGCGAGTAATCAGCTTGGGTTCGGTGCAAACCAAAGTCATTGCTGGGCCAAAGAGCTGTGGGCAGGAGCTTGATGAAACACGGTCAAAAAAGCTAAGGAAAAATCGATGAAAAACAAGATAAATTTAACATACTACCATTAATACATCTCAATACTGACAAGGAAATTGTCAATCAAGTTTTAATGCATCATAGATAAGTAAAACTACATTGGCATATTTAGGACAAACACTTTTTTTTCTATGCACACTAAATGGACTGTCCCCTTAAAGTAAAACAAAATAAATAAGACTACTTTTAACAGTCCAATACATTTCTTCATATATTCCCCTTACATTTTCTAGCTGCACATTTTAAATTTTATTCAAGAATAAAATAACTTAAAAAAAAAAATTTTTAACCTAAAAAACTACATTGCAAGCCATTATCTGAATGCATAATTGGTGTAAAATAACCAATGTATAACAACTGTGTTTATTTTATCTTTATGTCAAGTCTGTTTTTTATTTGTTCATCAGTAAAAGAATATAAAAATCTTGGTCAACCCATTGTTAAGTGTATTAAAATAGATTTGTATAGTACTGCACAGTTTCTCCCGGAGTTGTGAAAATGGTGATTGACCACCAAAGTCCCATTTCATAAGACATTCACAACTGTGTGATATGCGGATGTGTGACTGAGCTGCTCTGTGCGGCCGTATTGTCATGTTAAATTTTCCTCTCAATATGAGATCAGAGTGATACTTTCACAAGCAGGCTGTTTTTGAAGCATATATCTTAGCGTCAAGTACTACAACAGTAGAAAAAATAACATACAAGTGGAACATGCTGCTGGGATGAGTGAGGAAACCTCAGGTACAAATGTACATACCATTCCACCCAAAACTGACATCTGAATTATGGATGGACACTGCTATAACTTATTATTGACTGACTTCTTAAATCTATGGGGGACTGTACAACAGGGATATTCCCGTTTTATATGACCAAGGAGACTCACTTCTCCAGCTGTATGTTGGTAGCATAAAATTAAATGAATACAGGGAAAGGTCTTGAATTAAATTCAGTTTTTTTGGTGCTGGACTGATTGAGAGTTTTAAGAAGTCAGTGGGTGATCTTACCTGCAACTTCCCACACAGAATATTAGCTTTGAGTGGACTGATACTTCATAACTGCTCTGTTAAAAAAAACATAATTTCTAACACTGATTAAACTGAGTTAATTGGGCAGCCAAAGCCTTAAAGGAGAGTTCCACTTTACTTCCAAAGTTATATGAGATACCCTCTCTTATAGGAACAATAAGAAGTCCCTCCCTTCCTTCTCTGATCTTTTGTTTGCTTTTTGCTGCATAAGGAGCAGTGCCACAGCAGGTGAAAACTGGTATGACAGTAGGTCTGGCCAAATATACCGTCACTCAGGGCAAATCTACATTTAAATGAATGGCCAAATGATTATGTTGGGTTGTGAGAAGGGAGTACCCTGCTGTATGACTGGGGGTTTGAAGGTTTAAAGCACAAGTCCCCTTACCTTAAACTGTAAAACTCCCTAAAGAAGAATCAAAAATATTCCCTGTCTATGCCCCCCCCCCCCCCCAAAAAAAAGCTTTGTCTTTACATACACTTTATTCATGGGTGCTCAACCGATGGCCTTCCAGCTGTTGCGGAATTACAAGTCCAATGAGGCATTGTAAGTCTCACAGTTACAAGCATGACTCCCGAAGGTAAAAGCATGATGGGACTTGTAGTTTCGCAACAGCTGGAGGGCCACGGGTTGAGCACCCATGCTTTAAAGGATGGTCATGGTTTGTTCCCTGTGAAGATTCACACAGCACCATCATATCTAAAGGACATGCAGCAAAAATACATTTTACCTGCGGTGGCATTGCTGATAAACACCAAGATCATATCACTGAGAAAGAAACTAGGAATGGGAAACAAGATTTATTCTCTGTTCTTATATTGGAGGCCTTAGATACACTTTTTTTCTAAAAGTGGAGAGCTCCTTTAAAAAGTTTCCATCGCTTTCAAAAATGCCCTATTCATCAATCAAACAAGTGATTACACTTATAATGTTGGCAATAGTTGAGCTGGAGCTGCCAAAAAGCTGGATAAATAGTTGCCTGTACAGCAGGTCTGCAGTGCCTATTTAAAAAATCCCTCTGACATATCTCTATTCCATATCATTCTTCCTTTTAAACTTCTACAATCAAATAGCGAAGTCACCTCTTCCCTTGCGCCCTCTTCCTCTGCCAGATATCGCTTAAAGCAAGGATTTCTCAAGAAGGGGGTTGGTGAAATCCTTGGGTTCCCCAAAGGGTTTCTAGTGGGTACTTTTCCACTGAACAATAACGTAAAGGACCCTATCCCACTGCCCACTAGTGTATGAGCACACTACAATTTTACTTTTTAACTTTTACAGCCATTACTATTGTTTGATTTAGTTTGTAATTACTTATTACAACATAAATGTCATTTAAAGCAGAAGAGTGTTGACAAATGATCTATCCTGTGTTTTAAAAACTCAATGTATGTCACAATGTTTATTCTCTTTTATAAAAATGTTTTAGAGCTACTGATCACTCTATTGTACTGGGAGTTGTAGATGTAACAGATTTCAGCAGAGGCAGATGTTTCTAAAGGTTGAGAAAGGCAGATTTAAAAGTGGACCTGAACTTAAAAAGTGAACATTAAACATGTCTTTAGCCTCATAGCTGTATATCTCCAGTGCCAGGTTTACGGCATTGCCGTTAAGCTCAGGAGATTTGGAGTTGGATTAGGTGATGTCACTACCATACTGGTCAATGTTTTCCTGGCTAGAGAAGAAGTTTTACCCAAGGGCCTGCAGTGTAATGATCTCCCTTGCTTCTGCTTCATTCACTCTGTGGTTCTTTGTTTTCTAAACCTCTCTTCCTGTTGCTTAAAGGAGAAGTACAGCCAAAGTTTGTTTGGCTGTACTTCTCCTGTGGGTCACAGGAGTGCAGTCCGTTCTGCATTCCTATGACCCGTTTTCAGCAAACAGCGGGATCTGCCAACAACCCTGGACCAGCACCTGGCTCAGCCTCCCTCTCTCCCTGTTTAGGGAGCTCTGAGAACCGAGCGATCAGCCGTGTTTGATCACTCGTTTCTCAGTTTTAGAGCTCCTAGGGGACAGATGCAGCATCGATCCAATTCTGCATCCACCTAAATAAGTATGATCAAAAAAAAAATTCCCAAACTTCTCTTAAATATTCATCCAAGAATAATCAGGGTGGAGCACTGGCATGAGGAAGCAAACCCCTGCCCCTACCAAGATGGCTGCCTCCACATAGTGACAGTGCAGAACATGGTATACTAAGTCAGTAGCAGGGAGATGATCAGCCTATTGACAAGTGAGCCTAGAGACAAAACATTTGACTAGTCCTCTGGCCTAGGTTTGCCTTTTTTATGGGCACAAATTCCACAGTTCAAGTCCTTTTTAAAGTGCAGACAGGCTCAGCGATAATTTATGTATCGAGGAGGAAATACTTCTGCTAGATAACATAAGGGAGGTTAAAAGTAAGAATGATGCAGAGCAGTTATAAGGAGGAATGTATTGAAACAGACACCACAGGCTCAGCTCTTCCCTGAACATCAGCTCAGGTGGTTCTGAGAAACCAGTTTTGGCAAGTAAATTACAATGTCAACACCTCAACCAGGCTGACTGATGAATAAGTATTTCAAAAGTGACAAATTATCCTTCAGTACAGCATAGATTAAATCTGTAGGTGTAAAAATAAATGGTCTCAACAAAATACATTTCTGAAAGGTGCTGATTAATTTAGATTCTTGACTTCAATAAGCAATTTTCCTGCCGATCAAGAAAACAGGAAATGCATGTTGGAATTAAAGGTGATCCATTGTCTAGTGACCCACTGACAATCCTGTGGCCTAATGAGGTGCTAGGCTTGGCTGACCACTGTTGCATCAGGAAGACTAGCTAATGAATATACAGCAAATGCATCGCATTAGAAGCCGTACCTTTAAAAATAATGTGACCGACTCCCCTGCCCTCACAATCCCCCTTCTGTAATAATCAAAAACTTAAAAAAAAAACTATAATTCAAAACAAAATGCTATATCAGATATGTAAAACTCCACTAGAGGCAGTTTTTCTTTAAATCTCCTGTACCATAAAGCAGAATCTTCTGCAGCTTAAAATAAAAACGCATATTGTTCCATTCACATTACATATTTTACAATAAAAATGCAGTACAAAAAAGGTTAAGGTTTTTTTTGGCATATTGTCTGTGCTGGCAAATGAAAGAAAAAAAGAGAAATAAAAATATCTGTTTAAAAAATAAAAAAGAGCAAAAAATTCTTCTTTACCAAAATGTAAAATAAGTCGCTCTAGCAAAGTTACTCACTTTGTCTTATATCTTTCAAAGAAGGAAATGAAAGAACAAAAAGCTGCGTGACAGACATCGATAGCAAAATAAGTATAAAGAACCTTAATGAAGTTAAGGAATTGTACAGTCATTTTTTGATAAATAGTCGAGCGTATACACAAGCATCGGCATGAAAATACTTCGATATCCCACTAGAAACGCTAAGTTTATACAGTTTTCTCTTAATATATCAGCTGTATTAATACTGGAAAAAAATCATATCTTTTTTGTTTGAAGGCTCGGAGTAGTTCCTAACATTACCCCTTATTTGTTTTAGAAAAGAAGCCCCTTAGACAATGAACCTGAATACATGTGGCAATTTTCACGTCAAAGGGCTATTTGGAGTCCGAAAGAAAAACTACTCTTAATTTTTCCATTATCTATCCATAACCCCCAAATACAGTCCTGAAGCCCCATTCGTACTAACTACCATATTTCAGCCTTCTGACATAGGAACAAAAAGCTGAACTGATTTAAGCAAGACCCAACTTTCCCCATGCCTCTTGCTTTAGTTTGGCCCTTTTTTCGCTTAGTTTTTCTTTTCTGCTTTTTTTCATTATAACAATCCATAAGTAATTAAGGCCAAAAAAAGTAAAATGAAGAAACTCATAAGCACTGAAGGTGTTGGCATGTAGCGTAGCACGCCTTGGTCTCTTCGCTATTGCCGCTGTCACAACCCATGTTAATGTGTTTGCGAGTTCTGTTGATGAGCGTGTACTTGTAGAGTACAAAATGACAGGCAGTCCTTTCATTTTTTTTTTTTATTCACGTGTATTCCTTCTTGGCAAAATTTGCTTAAAGTTATTGTTCCATCTGGCTGTGTCAGTTGTTGGTCTGAGGCTGCTGCAGGCCTTTGTGTAAAGCAGGGGTGGCGGCGGAGGGTTTGATCCAGGGGACAGTTAGCAAGGATGAGGAGGAGGAGGTGGTCGTGGTTGTCATGGTAACCTGAAGCATCTGTTCGTTTTGTATCAGTCTAATGAGACTTTTGAGGCGTTCCAGTGATGACTGAGTTCCTCTCTGCTGTGCCAGCAAGCTATTCTTCAGCTCTAAACATTTCTGTGACAGGGAGAGAATACAATATGTTGCTTATTGTTAAAAACGTGATAAGAAAACTCAGTTTATGAATGAAAATTCATAGATTGGACTAGTATGTGATAACTGAATGTGCAGTGCTCTGTATGCAGGAAATGTGGTACTGTCGACACTGTTCTGAATAAGCGTTTACATTTTCAATGTACACCCCAGTCAAGCGTGAAACTTTTGCATGGATAATAAATCAAAAGTTGCCATGTGGCAGACATTTCAAACTTGGTAGCCGCTCATACTGCTGACTAAATTCCTGTAATTACAGATATCCTAATCTACTGAATAGCCTGTGACGATGAAAGCACACAAACACAGAAAATATATGCAAACTCCATGTTGCTTTTAGAACCGTTCGTTTGTTGGAACCTATAGCTCGGAAGCAAGAGTGCTAACTTACTGCTCCAAAGTATCATGACCTATGATTAGCATGATTCCTTAATGGGAATGTACAGTGTTCTGCACATACTATATTTTACTTAAAGAAACACCAGTGTCACTTAAAGTGTAAAACACAATATTGTAAAAGGCCTACCTTTGATTATTACTATTATTATACAGGATTTATATAGCGCCAACAGTTTGAACAGCACTTGACAACATGAGGGCAATACAATTCAATACAGGAGGAATCAGAGGGCCCTGCTTGTTAAAACTTACAATATAAAAGGGAGGGTCAAGGTTATTACAAAAGGTAATAAACTATGCGGGTTGAGCTGATGGCAAAAATAAAAGAAAAGTTATTAAGTAGGGAGAGGTGAGGCTTCTCTAAAGGGAGGGGTTTTTAGGGATCTCCTAAAAGTGGACAGAGTAGGAAATAGTCGCACAGATTGGGGTAAGGAGTTCCATAGGATTGGAGAGGCTCGAGAGAAGACCTGGAGGCAAACATGGGAGGAGGTGACTAGGTTAGTATTTAGAATCTTTATTCGTTGGGTGAGCGGAAGCCAGTGGAGGGATCAGCTGAGAGGGGTGGCAGACCCAAGACAGTTGGTTAGGTGGATGAGTCTGGCAGTATTCATTATGGACTTAAAGGGGAATAGCCTATGTAAACGCAGGCCAATGAGGAGGGAGTTGCAGTAGTCGAGGCGAGAGATAACCAGGGAGTGAATTAGGAGCTTTGTGGTGCCATTGATTAAGAAGGGGAGTGTATTGGAGATGTTACGGAGATTGAGGTGGCAAGCTTTGAAAAGTGATTGGATGTGGGGCTGAAAGGAGAGTTCAGAGTCCAGGATAACACCTAGCACCCTGGCATGCGGAGATGGGTTGATGGTTGTGCCATTGATCCTGACTGAGAAGTCAGGGGAAGGAAATATTATGAGCTTGGTTTTGTACAGGTTGAGTTTGAGCAAGTGGTGTGACATCCAGACTGATAAAATATACAATCACCCTGACATCGTTGTGAAACCCGCCGATAAAGGCGGTAATGTAGTCCTTCTAACCAGATCCTCCTATGAAAATATGTGTTTGACCATTCTATCCAACAAAGACTGGTATCGGCAAATTCCCCTATCAGACACTATATCTTTTAGGAACCAATTTCTGGACATTATTGGAGAAGCCTACCTAAGAGGTCTAATCGTGAAAGATACTTATGAGTACCTGAATGTTCGGTCTCCCAGGGTGGCGATGTTCTATGCACTTCCCAAAGTGCATAAGGACCCGGTGTCGCCCTCTGGGAGACCGATAATTTCAGGTATTGATAGTTTAACAGACAATGCCAGCAAACTTGTAGACGCCACACTCATGCCCCATGTTATGGCCCTACCGTCATACACCAAAGATACGTTAGATCTTCTAAAACAGATCGAGGGGTTGCCGGTCCCTCCCGATTCCCTGCTCGTGACGCTTGATGTGGAGGCTCTGTACTCCAGCATCCCTCACGAGCGGGGGATCGAGACGGTCCGCACCTTCTTGTATGAGGAGGATCACCACCAGTGGAATTACAACAAATTTATTTTGAAGCTACTTAACTTCATCTTGACTCACAATACTTTTGAATTTATGGGTTCCCACTACCTCCAGGTGCAGGGCGTAGCCATGGGCACCTGCTGTGCCCCTGGCTACGCCAATCTGTACCTGGGGGGGTGGGAACGTCACCTGTTTTCTCGAGACCGGTACTCAGAATATATAGATCAAATTTTGATCTGGAAACGCTACATAGATGACATTTTCATCATTTGGACAGGAACTAAAAAGACCCTCAAAAAGTTCATACAAATACTCAATGTTAACCAGTTTAACTTAAAATTTACATATCTTTGTGATACCGACACAGTTAATTTTCTGGACCTCGAGATTTACAGGGACGCCAATAACACCTTATCCACTAATTTATTTAGGAAAACTACAGCAGGAAATACACTGTTACGTGCCACAAGCGCACATCCCCCCCGCCTCATTGGAAGCATACCGTATGCACAGTATCATCGCCTTCGTCGAAACTGTACAAAAATAACGGATTTTCAACACCAGTCCAACCTCCTGAGATCCCGACTCCTGGCTAGAGGCTACAGCCGGTCGCTCTTACGCAAGGCCTTTAACAAAGCCAAGAGCAAATCACGTACTGACCTCTTATATGTGAAAAAAACCCAGCCACAAAAGACCACGGTCAGACTGATCACCCAATTTTCCTCTCATTATCATGACATTAACAATATTCTGAAGAAACACTGGCATTTCCTGACAGAAGACCCTATCCTAAAGAAATATGTTAACACACACCCTGAAACAGTCTACAGACGGGCAACTTCTTTGAAAGATAGACTAGTTTCTAGTCAGAACAAGTCATATAACTCTACTGCCCCACAACTACCTAGGGGCACAGCGCCCTGTGGTAGCTGTTCCTTCTGTCCATGGATATCCTCTGAATATCCCATCCTACTTCCTAACGGCAAAATTTACCATCCAAAATTTGTAGCCACATGCTATACCCAAGGGGTGGTCTACCTGATGAAGTGCACCTGCGGGGTTTTTTATGTGGGTAAGACGACCAGGCAGCTCAGACAAAGAATCAACGATCATATCTACTATTCAGGGAACGGAAAAAATGCTCACTCCGGTGAGCAGACATCTCGACTTATACCATCGTTTCAATACATCGTCAATTTCCTTTGCTGCTTTGGCCGTCATCCCCCAAAACCCCAGAGGTGGTGAATGGGACAAACTCATATTACAAAAAGAGACCCTCTGGATCGAGCGTTTGAACGCCACCAGGGCACCGGGTTTGAATGAATCCCATTCATATAAACCCTTCCTTTGATCCATACTAAGCCCCTTCCAGCATGTGCCATTTTCTGCCCTTAGACCTGTCTATCCAGTTGTAAATAATTGTCGATGACATGATATGATACATTTGACTCTAATTAATATATATCTTCTTTTTTTTTTTTTGCCCCCAGATCGATGTATTCTTATGTTCTCCTCCTCCTTGAAATATTATAAGTTACTGTCATTGCCTATTTGTTTTTAATGTCCCCATATGGGATTTTGTAATTACATATTAATGTTACAACAGTTTATGTACATTGCATGTTTAATTTTATCTCTATCCACGCCAGGTTGATGGCTCAGGGACTCTCCCTTAGTGTTGGTCTCCTCCCCATTCGCATGGCTCCTGCCTCAATGAGTACCGCTGCCCAGCGCCGCACATCCGGTCCGCTCTCTCGACCGGATGTGCGGCGATTGTCGGAGATACAGGGACTTCCCTCCCCTCCAACTCCGCCCTTGCTGTTTGCGTCATCCGCTTTGTCCCGTCTCCCCTCACGCTACCTCTCAGGGCATGCGCGGAACTGTCCCGGCGCCGCGTCCCTGCGTGAGGATGACGTGATACGGGGCATGCGCGGCAGCCCGCAGCGGGGCCGGAATACGTCACGCCCCTTTGAGCCGTCCGTTTCCGGCCGGAGTCACCACATATAGGGACGCTGCTTCGCCTGCTTCTATGCGGCCACAGCACCGGTCCCTGCTTAGACCGGATGGTACACCCTTGTTGCTTCCTCTCATCTACCCGAGGGTAAGGTTACCTTTGTTTCACTAGCGCTCTTTAACCTACAAGCAAAGCACCTTTATGTTTGCAGCCTTTTTCTTTGACTGCAACACATAGCAATATCAATGTGACTGCTTATCTCCCCTTTCCTTCTCTTCCATATACCAGCACTACAACGATAAAGCCTTTGCTTTCCCTCTTATGGATACCTGATGCTACATTTTTCTGAGAGGTTCCAGGTTGTGGCCGACTGCTGTTCCCAATTTAATCCAGATACCCTATACTTATGATCAAATTGTGACCATCTGCATACAATCATTATTGACCGATTTATGCAATCTTACCACACTCAATTGGTAAGTGTACCACGCTCCTCCATTTATTTTTTACCATTCCCCCATTTTCTTACCCCCCCCTCCTCCCGTTTTTTTTTCCCCCCTCCCCCTCTTTCCTTCCTGTTTCTTCCCTTTCCCCTTTTCTTTTTCGTTCCCCTTCCTCCCCCCTTGTCCTCGGTCCTACTGCTTCAAATCTTTTCAAAAAATTTATACACTTTGAGACCCTTTAAAACTCTTCGTTTCAGATTGCACTCCCTGCTTTCCCTGTCTTTGCTGACCCCAACCATTGGGCTTACCGTGCGTTGGTTGGAGACCATAATCTTTCGTAGGGCCTGTCCCTTGAGCCATTCTGCCTGGCAGTGATCATATCTTCAATATTGATACTCATATGTATATTGTGTTTAGTATATTTATGTCCTTTGATTTTCTGTTTTTTTGTTGCTTCTTTCATGCATTTGAATTTTAGAATCTCTAGCTCCTGAGGAAGCGTTCTGTGTAACGCGAAACATGTAGAGCAACTAGAGAACACCTCACCGTGGATTACCAAACCTGCTGCATCTTGTCTGCTATAATTATGTGCTTGCCTACTGTTCAATTTTCAGGGGAAGTATTTCTCCTATATATGGACTAAGCGATATATGTATACATTTATAGCCTTCTTTATGCTACATAAATTTGCAGGATAGGATCCATACGGTGTACTACTACTAGGATCTATATCTAGGCTGAAGTGTTTTTAAACAATCTATGTGTGTCCAATGTCTTTTATAATTTTCTAATAAAATACCCCTATTAAATATATATTTTTTAGTCTAATACTATTGTGCCCTTAAAGTCCCATGCCTAGAGTTTTCTTACCTACAATCCAGACTTATATGTCTGTTAGTAAATTAGTGATTTATGAGGAGACGGATGGAGTCAGCTGAGGGGTAGAGGGATAGAGTTGGGTGTCATTAGCATAGAAATGGTACTGAAAGCCAGGGGAGGTGTAGATGAAAAAAAGGAGAGGTCCAAGAACAGAACCTTGAGAGACCACAATGGATAAAGGAAGGCAGAATTGTAAGTGACACTGAAGGTGTGGTGGGATAGGTAGTATGACCAATGAAGAGTACAGTCACGGAGACCAAAGGCGTTGAGTTTTTTGAGGAGGAGGGGGTAGTTAAGTGTATCAAAGGCAGCAGAGAGGTCCAAGAGTAGGAGTACAGAGTAGTGATTATTGGTTTTAGCTATTTTGTGAGTTTTAGGAGAGCAGTTTCTGTGGAGTGTTTAAAGGGGTTGTCAACCGTGTTTTTTCACCTTAATGCATCCTATGCAAAGTGTTACTAAACCCAGGAGCCTGCATTCAATATATCTGGTCTTCCACAGTACACAGAACATGAAAATGCAATTATTTTAGTAAATATAAACTACTAAATACCTTTTCTCTTCAGCAGTATATAGCATATAGTCTTATAACTATCAGTGTCTGGCCGATCACTGGTTAAAGCATCTAGGAGGAGTTTTCATTCTCCTCTGACTGACCTATGAGGCTGCATAAACCCTGACCCTCTGTCTGGACAGTCCTGATGGGCCCTGTGCTGATCCCATGCACCCCCCCACCCCAAAAAAAAAAGCACTCTAGCAATACACACCAAACTAAGCATGTGCAGAGTGCCCCAAGGCGCTGTACTATCAGCAAATGGATTGGAGACAGTAAAAGAATGGGATGATCATTAAAGACAGGATCAAACAACCTTTACACGCAATGCAGATGATTAACCCCTTAGGTTCCACAGTGAGTATAACAAGCATGCTTTTCTGCATATACAGACTGATTTTACTGTTGTGGGTTTAGTAACACTTTAAAGGTGGAGAAGAGTTTATGGGTACTGAATGACAGAGTACTAAAATAGGTCTGCTTGGCAATGTGAAAGCAAAAATTTTATTTTTGGAGGGCAGATTTTTTAATGGCTGAAATCTTGCTGAGACTAATGCCCCGTACACACGGTCGGATTTTCCAACGGAAAATGTGTGATAGGACCTTGTTGTCGGAAATTCCGACACACAAAGTTTGAGAGCAGGCTATAAAATTTTACGACCACAAAATCCGTTGTCGGAACTCCCAATCGTGTGTACACAAATCCGAAGCACAAAGTGCCACGCATGCTCAGAATAAATAAAGAGATGAAAGTTATTGGCTACTGCCCCGTTTATAGTCCCAATGTACGTGTTGTACGTCACCGCGTTCAGAACGATTGGATTTTCCGACAACTTTGTGTGACCATGTGTATGCAAGACAAGTTTGAGCCAACATCCGTCGGAAAAAATCCTAGGATTTTGTTGTCGGAATGTCCGATCAATGTCCGACCGTGTGTACGGGGCATTAGTCTTACATCACAGATGCTCAAGTCAACAGATGCAATGAAGATGGCACTAGTAGGCGTCATGGTTGTTGCATGTATATTTGTTTGTGTATACTTTCCTAAAGTGACAAAAGGGGTATTTTAATATTTTTAGGACTGATATTTTTTTTCAATTTTAGTTAGGTGAGGAAAGTGCTCTGGGACCCCTGGGTCATGGATGTCCCGTTTAAATGCCTATACAATTATATAAAATTATTTATTTTACTAAAAGAAAGAAGAAACTAAAATCCACTAAAACAGGAAATGGTGGGACTTTAACCATCTCAATACAGGGCATTTTAACCCCCTTCCTGCCCAAGTCATTTTTCAGCTTTCAGCGCTGTCACAATTTGAATGACAATTGCACGGTCATACAACACTGTACCCAAATGAAATTTGTATTATTTTTTCCCCACAAATAGAGCATTATTTTGGTGGTATTTGATCACATCTGCGGTTTTTATTTTTTGCGCTATAAACAAAAGAAAAGGGACAAGTTTGAAAAAAACACAATATTTTTTACTTTTTGTTATAATAAATATCCATTTTTTTTTTTTAAACACATTTTTTCCCAGTTTAGGCCAATACGTATTCTTCTACATATTTTTGGTAAAAAAAAAAAAAATCGCAAAAAGCGTATATTGATTGGTTTGCGCAAAAGTTATAGCGTCTACAAGATAAGGGATAGATTTATACCATATTTATTATTATTTTTTTTTTTTTACTAGTCATGGCGGCGATCTGCGATTTTAATTGTGACTGCAATATTGCGGCGGACACATCAGACACTTTTGACACATTTTTGGGACCATTCACATTTATACAGCGATCCGTGCTATAAAAATGCACGGATTACTGTGTAAATGTGACTGGCAGGGAAGGGGTTAACACTAGGGGGTGATTGAGGGGTTAACTGTGTTCCTAGGGAGTGTTTCTAACTGAAGGGGGAGGGGAATCACAAGGGGAGGAGACCGATCTGTGTTGCTCTGTACTGAGAACACAGATTGGTCTCCTCTCCTCTCTGACAGGACGTGGATCTGTGTGTTTACATACACAGATCCACGTCCTGCCGTGTCACCGGGCAATTGCATGTGCCCAGGGGACATCGAGGCCGCCGGGCGCGCACATCGGGTGCCCAGTGACACGGCACCCGATTGCGCCCCCTGGTGGGTAGGGAAGGCGAGGGCGTCATATGACGCCCTCCCAGAACAAGAGCTGCGCCGCCTGGCCGTCATATGACAGCCGGCGGGCGGCAATCGGTTAACAAAGCACAATTCGTGTGTGAAACATGCAAGTCATTCCTCCCTTGCTTGTACATGTAGTGCTCTTCATGTTCTTCATAGTTTTATGTGAATAAAGGCATTTGAATCTCAGTTTGGTGTGTAGCCATCCGGATTTTCCTTTCATTATTGCTTCAGCTGCGACTGGGCAAGCACCCTGCAGTGAGGAGATCATGCTGTTGGAGCCAGCTCACCTGTGAGCAGCGTGGACCTTTGGTTTGGTGGGACTAGGTTGTGAGCATTCTTGCAGTACTCAGGTCCTGCATTTGATTCCAAGCACACAATCTGCGCGGAGTCTTTAAATTACTTCCCTGTTTTGGTTTTCTCTGGGTGCTTTGGTATTCTCTAACAATATTGTGGTAGGTGAAAGAATATCTAAAGCCTACACTTTTTCTTAGTTTTGCATAGATAGCTAAAACAAACTTTTTTTGTTCCTTTCAAATTTCACTTCACTTTCTATCCTGGAGAACATTGATGGAAAATTTAAAAGTGAGGAGGAAAACCATTTTAGTTTTCACCAAAAGGAGTCCCCAGTGGAAAACTACCTCTCATGTTCTGTTGCAGTTAAAATAAAATTTTGGATTTCCCATCATTTTTGTCGCAGTGATAAAAGATAAAAGAACAAATAGAGAGGGTAAATCTTCCCAAGGGGACACAGATGGAGATAAAAACCTGCTAAATATTTGTAACATTTCTCCATTTTAAGAAAAAAAAAACTTTGGCTTTAGAAATATTTAAACTGTCTTTCTCCGAAAGTTGCCTTGTTGGTGTGTATGACTAAAACTGTGTGTGTGTGCGATACATAACATTTTAAGCTCTAAATATAAAATAAACTACAATAAGGTTTGAGGACTCAATCAAGATATCCAAGTTATTGAAAAGGTTACCTTTATAGCTTCTCTCAGAAGTCTCTCTTGATCTTCTAGCTGTCTCTGTTCATTCTTTAACTCGTTGCCTTTCTTCAATAACTTTCTTTTTTCCTCTTCTTTCACTGGAAAAGAACAAAGAGGGTCAGCTGTCTGCCACAAATACAGTTTAACTGTGCTGTAAAGGAGATTTGCAGGAGATTAGCAATAGATGTTTTTTTATTTTAATGCATTCAATGCATTAAGATAAAAAGCCTTCTGTGTGCAGCAGCCGCCCCAGCACCCCCTAATACTTACCTGAGCCCCATCTCTGTCCAGCGATTTCCTCAAGTGAATCAGACACCCAGGACTCTCCCTCCTGAGTGGCTGAGACACAGCAGCGGTGCCACTGGCTCCCGCTGCTGTCAAAGGTCAGTCAGCCAATCGGGAGAGAGAGGGGACCGGGCCGCAGCTCCGTGTCTGAATGGACACAGGGAGCTGTGACTCAGCTCGGGTGCCCCCATAGCAAGCTGCTTGCTGTGGGAGCACTTGACAGGAGGAAGGAGCCAGGAGCACAGAAGAGAGACCCAAGAAGAGGAGGATCTGGGCTGCTCTCTGCAAATCCACTGCACAGAGAAGGCAAGTATAACATGTTTGTTATACTTGTCATTCTGCCTGCTGGGTTGAATGAAAAAAAAAACTGGTAGTGGGTACCAGGCATTAAGTGTTGGGGACTTTTTTTTATTGTTCTGCTCAGCATGTGTACAAAATCCGAGGGGCCGCTATGTTAGACTTATGGTGCCATAGTTAGGTAGTACAGGTGACACTATGATAATGCAGTTTATTATGGTAAACTTCATGCTTTATACCAGAGAAAAAAAAAATGTCCTCTTCTCTTTCATCTGCCATTATCTGAACCCAATGCCACACAAGCACTAACCTTACAGGTGTATATCCCGGCAGCTTACAACAGAGCTTCTCTCACTCCATGCATGCATCACTATCAGTCATAATAGTAAGGACCATACCTGATTTATGTGTTACATAGGACTGGACAATAGCAACAGCTCCACTCCATGGCACTGTCTCCTTCTTTAATACCTAAGGGCCGTCAAAGAAATACCAGAGCAAAAATTAGACATATTTCAAAACAAGCAGAAAAAAAAGGAGCAGAGGTGCATTTGCAAAAAATAGAACTCTAGTTAAAAGTCACAAAAATTCACACGCTGCAATGAGTGGGAAAAAAAAAGCTTGTTTTTAGGAACAAGTGTGTTAAACTTTGACATCATTAGTGCAGTAAGTATTAAAAACTATGGACACAGCTAAAAAGTATATATATCATACTATAGTTTGCGCTGATTTAAATGTTAAATTATCATTCTGGTACAAAGCATTGCATAAATGAAATAAAGGATTTTTTTTTACCTTTTTTAAGACAGTAAAAAAACAAACAAATAGAAACTAGACAAAAAAAAAGGCGAGATGTTAATACTTCGAAAAATTTAAATTCAAACAAAAAAAAAAAAAAGAAAAAAAAGGAAAATAATAGCGAAGGGAAGAAGTTTATTAGGGCTGATTAGGATAACTTAAAGTGATTGTAAAGTCTTGTTTAAAAAAAAAAATAACAAACATGTTATACTTACCTCCTCTGTGCGGTTGGTTTTGCACAGAGCAGCCTGGATTTTCCTCTTCTCTTTTTGCTACTCCTGGCCCCTCCCTCCTAACGCATGCCCCCTCAGTCAGCAGCTTCCTATGGGGGCACTGGAGCTGAGTCACAGCTCCGTGTGTCCATTCAGACATGGAGCCCTTACCAGGCCCCGGCCCATCTTTCCCGATTGGCTGACTGATTGACAGTCATGGGAGCCAATGGCACTGCTGCTGTGTCTCAGCCAATCAAGAGGAGTGTCCCGGACAGCTTGGATGTTCGTGGGCATCGCTGGAGAGAGATGGGGCTCAGGTAAGTAATTAGGGGGTACTGGGGGGGGGAGGAGCTGGTACACACAAAAGGTTTTGTATCTTAATGCACACAATGCATTAAGATAAAAAAAGCTTCTGCCTTTACAACTCCTTTAACAGTTAATAAGGTGTTATTTTGGAATGATATAAAAAAAATAAATAAATAAATGAAACCCACTTATTTCACATGTCAGGTTGTTTTGTCTGACAAGATATGCAGGTGGTAGCTCATCCCTTTGGGCCAATTCACACTATGTGCGGTGACAGACATTTTACCATAGGGATACACAGGAAAAATGGTTTCCTATGTGTCCCATTCACACTGCAATACAGTCTAGTGCAGCGCTGCAGCATGCTGCGATAAAATGCAGACATGCTGCATTTTATTGCAGCGCACCGGCCCGAATCACACCGCAATGTCAGGCAGCGTAGCACACCGCTCGACATTGCAGTGAGTGACATGTACGTTTTGCACACTTCAAATAAAGCTTGTACAAAACAAATAAAAAAAAGGGAGCAGTGCAATGCGCTGAATCCCAACATCACACTGCTTCCTAGCTCAGCCAGAAATGCAGAGCAGCCAGAGCGATGATCGCTCCGGTTGCACTGCAATTTGCCGGCTTGCCTAGTGTGAACACCCATTAATCTGCAGATGAATGCAACAGAGTAGACAGTAAGAATGTTACTTTGTATCTCTCTCTGTCTGTTGTTTGAAAATGCATCTACAGCTGGTGTATTTACAGATCAACTTTTGACCATTCAGAATTGCCAAAAACTATGAGGGGAGGAAGCAGCAGTGGGGAAGAAAGACAGGGCATAATACAAACGCCCAGCGCATTTTTTTTTTTTTTTTTTTGCGCATACAGCATGCCCAGAGTCCACAACTGATTAAAGCACTTTTGAACTGTGATACCTGGTTTACATCAACAAGAAGGATTTGGCAGTCCGAAGGCCTGATATACCACAAAACATCTACATGTTTAATTCTACAGGTGTGTTTCATTATGTGAGGGCTTGGTTTAAACTTTTTCTGAAATGTACAAATGAACCCTTCAAGGATATATATTAATCATCCATGTCACTCTGTATTATGCCTAAAGCAGCTCCTTGCGACGATCTTCTGCATACTTAGCACTAGGTGGCCATAGCTAACCGGTTGTGAGTGTTATATGATCCCCACAAATCCACTGAAGTGCTGCTATCTATGGTCAGAGAAAAAAAATTACTGCTTTGTACCATTTTAGCCAACAAGACCATCTGAATAATGAAGTGGGAGCGTCTGTTTGTCTGGCTCTGGTCTATGAAGGTATTTGGTACTGGAGTCTGAGCGTTAGTTGCTCTTCCGCTGTGAGTAAGGGAGATAAAAGCGATTTATTATAACAACAGCCTAGGTATTTAAATCTCTAAAACAGCTCCTATGAACTTCGTGTGTGATTATTCTATTGAAACCTCTTGCAGAAAAGCAGCTTTAATGGGGAATAAATATGACAAAGAGGCTCCACTGAGAAACGCATCAGTGAGTTCCTTAACCTGGATCTATACAAACTGGTCTTAAAAAAACACCAGTTCTTTTGGCAGAAAAAACACACTCATATAGTGTGCATTTTGTACAGGAGTTTAGGAGCACTCCACATTTTTTTTCTGCCAATAAACCCCTCTCAAAAACGTAAACAAGAAGGGGTTTTTTTTCAGCCTCAAATTGCTAAGCTTACATTATGGCTCTAAGTGTCCTAACGTGCATGGACACTTAGGATAACATTGAGCTGCTTCTACTGTACAGGCAAAACACAAAACTCCTGTAGAAGCAGGGTTTTTTAAGCCAGTGTGCATGGACCCTCAAGTGACACTGTTACCTGTCTGTTTCGATGAGCCCCTGCTGCAGACTTTTTGTTGTGAATTTTTACAAAGATACAATGTTGCAGTTTAATCACTGGGGAGAGGAAACTGAAGAAATGCCTCCTCCTGCCTGCAACATACTGATGACATCATCCCAGCCTAGGCAAAGTCACTGGACTGGAGCCCAAGGGTAAACAGTATAAAAAAGTAAACTTATTACTGCTAAATATTAAATTTACTACATACTGTTGTATATTTTGACATGCGATTAAGTTATTGAGGCAAACTTGTAGTGTAAGGTCCACCTTTACCATGATTTAACTAGTTCCCAATAACAGCGTGTAACCCGAGTCATTGGAAAGTCTAATGCCCCGTACACACGGTCGGACTTTGTTCGGACATTCCGACAACAAAATCCTAGGATTTTTTCCAACGGATGTTGGCTCAAACTTGTCTTGCATACACACAGTCACACAAAGTTGTCGGAAAATCCGATCATTCTGAACGCGGTGACGTAAAACACGTACGTCGGGACTATAAATGGGGCAGTGGCCAATAGCTTTCATCTCTTTATTTATTCTGAGCATGCGTGGTACTTTGTTCGTCGGATTTGTGTACACACGATCGGAATTTCCAACAACGGATTTTGTTGTCGGAAAATTTTATATCCTGCTCTCAAACTTTGTGTGTCGGAAAATCCGATGGAAAATGTGTGATGGAGCCTACACGCGGTCGGAATTTCCGACAACAAGGTCCTATCACACATTTTCCGTCGGAAAATCCGACCGTGTGTACGGGGCATTAGAGTTCCAAGGTCCAGGAATCTCTATTAGCATCCAACATCAAGCACAAAAAATATACTGTTGCTGCATATTGTAACTCAGGAGGAGTTTGTTCAGGTAGGCTTGTAAGTTACTGAAATGACCTCTTTAAAGCTGAATTTCAGACACATAAACTTGCATTTAAAAATATTCCTCAATAGTCACAAATCTCTTTTGTGTATACCAAATGCCTTTACAAACCCAGATATTATTGCATACTGGACCAGTCACCCTGCACAAGCAGACAGTACAGCAGTGACCAGCCTTTGTTACAGGAAGCTCCTGCACATAGGTCAATTTTCACACTGGATTATGGCACAGATCATGAAGAAATACACAAAGCACACCAAGATTCAAGTAAAAATACACATGCTTCTTGTACCAAGCCAATGCTTGTTTATCCAAGAGTTCAGCTTTGAATAAAGTGAACACTGTACAATTAACAGCAGGGTTTGGTTCGCTGCTTCTCACCTTTTGCTGGCACTTAGGACACATCCAGACCCCCTTGGGTGCTATTTTCACAGGTGAGTCTAAGCAGTCTAGATGGTAAGCTCTTGGGCAGGTTCCACAGGGCTGCAAGTTATTGCCACGTTTGCATGCTGAGCAGTGTTCATCGTGAATGATCTCATCCTATCAACAAATAACAAAAAGAAAAAGCATTATCACACAGATGTTGGATTCTTTGGTAATATAAGAAAATGTTCATCAAACTAACGCTTAAAATTACATATTTCAAAACGGAATGTTTTGACAGCACTCGTTGCCAATAAATGTGACAAATTAAATTGCAAACTGTAAAAACAATTACATAAATTAAAAAGTGCCAACTGGGATTTGACAGCACTTGAAAATATAAATGAAATAGTTTTAGGCTAAAGGCACCTTGTACAGAACAATAAAAGCTTATTTACTAAGGCGACCTGAAACCTGTAGTAACCCACAGCAACCAGTCAAAAGAAATGCCACTGTTGTATGTTGAATTCACACTGCTTAGTATAGGTAACTAGATAGTTCAATCATTTAAGGGGTAATAAAAAGTGTTTTGTTTAAATAACCTGCTGGTGGCTAAAAAAAAAAAAAATTAACCCCCTTAACTGACTGTGAAATGGCGACCACGAAAAAAAGGCGCACTCACAATGCCTGTAATCGAGCAGTCATTAGATTACAGGCAAAAAGCGCAGAGCCAATGAGAGCACTCTGTGCCTCGTGGTCACTGTGAACGCATCAAAGAGGCCACAAAAGAAAACAAGGCCCTCCTTTTCTGCCAAGTATATCCACTGGATGCTCTGACACAACCAGCTGCACCAACAGACAACCAGAGGAAATCAGGCGGAGACTCAGTGCTGGAAAGAGGGAGAGTCCAGCAGCCATGGGCAGGCTACCATAGTGACAAGGACGGCCAGCTTGTTTTTGGGAGAGGTGGTAGTTTTAGGTGCTTCAGCATTTTTATTAAATGATGCAGTAAACAGCATATTTTAGCTTACCCTAGGTTCACACTTGTGCAGCTCTGCATTTGAGTGGGCCGCTGTGGCTCCTGAAAAGTGCAGGAAAAAAGTTGCTGCTCCATTTTTGAAAACACATCCTGCACGGAAACTACAAGTCCAGTGCAGTTCCCAGTACAGGAAGCCGCACTGCCGTTTCCAATGCGTGGGGATGCCAATAGGATTAATGCCACCCTCTTGCATCTCCTGAATAGCAGCGCATTTTCCTGTGCGGGTGGTTGCAGCTGCGGGAACCAGTGCGGTCCAGCAGCAGCAATCACCGCAGAGGGGTAAACCTAGCCTGAATGTTTATTTTGCATACTAATTGCTTGTTGTGGGTTTTCGGACTGGGGTGGCTGGCAGAACTATGCCCCATCTGATTCCCTTTCAAGCAATAAGCATAAGGCTTCATGTACACTGCTGCTGGTAAACGGACGTTTAAGAGCAGTTGGGCGTTTTTTCCAGCTGCCCCTGAACTCTCCTCTGTGTTATCTTATCAGTACATGTACATAGGATCGTTTATAGTCATTTCTAGGCAGTTGAGTTTAGCAGCATTTTTTGGAAAGCAAAAGAAATGCGTTCAGGACGGATGTTCGGAGGCATTTGAAACGCCAAATGCCTGTAACAGCTTGTACACATGTGTAAATGCGGTAACTCGCGTTTAGCCTCGTTTCGTTTACAGGCGCTTTTCATTTTTGACAATTAAAAAAACAAAAAAAAAAACCACTCCGCAAAACGCGTTCCATATGTTAATTCAAACATATGAAAACATCACTAAGCCCTAATATGAAAGGGGAGGGGGCGTTTGTCCCTAACAACACTAGCTGCTGTATGATCATTTTATGAACAATTAAAGCACTTTTGGACTCTTCTAATCATTGGTCTGGCACTTGTGTTTGTACATACCATAAGTCTAGGGCTGAAACAACTAATCGATCAATCGACAACGAATCGATTATGAAATGAATCGATTACTATTTTCAAAAACGATTAATCGGCTAGTAATATAATGGGGTTAAAGAAACTAAAATTAGCCCTTTATAGTACAAAAAAGCAGATAATCACTACTGTAAGAGGTTTTTTCATTTTTTTACTGTGCAACATTGAAAGTAATATTTACAGTAGCAATTTGCTCTTTTTGTACTATAAGTCTGGATTCACACCTATGCATTTTTAGTGCTTTTTGCATTTTGCAGATTTGCAGTACAGAACGTGTTCCATAGGAAACCATGTTAGATGGACTGTAATGCAAAATGCAAAAAGCACTAAAAATGCATAGGTGTGAATCCAGACTTATAGTACAAAAAGAGCAAATTGCTACTGTAAATATTACTTTCACTGTTGTCCAGCCTAAAGGGCTACATTTTTTTTTTTAACCCCGTTATGTGTTACTAAACGTCTTAGGCCTTGTTCACACCTATGTGTTTTTTTCATTTAACGTTCACATCTGTGCCATTTTTAGCTTGACCCTTATCTGGAAAGGGTCAAGGACTGTTTTCAACGCAAAACTGTTTTTTTGGTTCAATATACTTCAATGGAGAAGCTGCAGAAAACCATGTAGTGCGTTTTTGCAGCAATTCGTGTTTTTTAATCTGCCCAACAAATTAGCCAAAAAAAAAAAGGCATAAAAAAATGCAAAAAAACACAAATCGCAGCAAAATCACGTGTGCAAAAATCAAAACGCACAGCAAAAAGCACTACAGAAACATCAAAAGCAAACTGCATAGGTGTGCACCGTGCCTTATGCTGGCCACACGGATCAATTTTCAGACGAGAATATTCATACGAAAAATCTTTGTACATTCCCTGAATGAAAGAATGTTGTCTGAAATTTTCACTTGTTTTTAACATTCTGTTTTAAAATGAATGTCATTTCTGAACGAAAACCACATACACTGTCTGAAAATTCCTTTCACCAAGAAGTTTTCTATTATTTCTAAATTTTCCTGTCACTGTGATTGAAAACGAACATCGATTTGACCCCACTTACGTTTAGAGAATCGAACAAACGTTCTTAAAGGGACATTTTTTTTTTTGAAGGAAGACATTGTTTTTGTATGGCCAGCATATAATATATTACAGTTCTGTTTGATAATCTGCAAAACAACTTTTTTTTTCTTTTAAATAAAAAAAATGTGATCTCTGAGTCTGATATTTACCAGATTCAACCTCTAATAATATATACAGTATATCTCTTCCGTCTGTTATTCTCAGACTGGAGTAAAGATTTTACTCGCTAACCATATAGTTGGTTATTTATATTTACCACTGCGTATAGGAGATATTTAAGAATAAATTGCCTTTTTTTTTAAACTTTACATATTAACTAAATTATACACCACACTTTTTTTAAAGGTTATTAACCGATTAATCGAAACAATAATCAGGCCAACTAATCGATTATGAAAATAATCGTTAGTTGCCGCCCTACATAAGTCAGAAAGAGGCACTGTCATAGGCTAACCGCCAGTTGTGGGGCAGTGATGTCATCCACCCAGGTAAGCTCTAATACCATCTGACTAGCCAGATAGTGACTATTCTGACCATCTGACTATTCCTGTAGTGGGGAGGTAGCAAAAGAGTGTAGACTCATAAGCATACTTTGCTGGAGGGGATTCTATTAGGAGACTCTGTCACTTGACAAAATGACAGGGTCTCTTTAATGGTTAGACTGGCGTGTTAAGCTGACCCCATTGGGAAAAGTGATTGCTAGTGGCTGTAGCGATATTTACAAGATAGACTGGCAGGCTGGTTGTACCCAAGTTGATCGAGTGATCAACCTGGTACATTCAGCCTGATCATTAAAGTATTACTAAACCCAGAACCTTGCCTTCACTAGATCTGGTCTCCCACAGTACACAGAACATGGAAATGCAATTATCATATTTATTGGTGTATAACATACACCCTAATTTTAAGAGGGAATTTTCATGAAAAAAAACTTTACACAGACCCCCTGAACATTGCACAGCCCCCTACCCCTGCACAGTACACAGCCCCCTTTATAATTACGTACACCACATTACATTACACAGCCCACCTTTACATTGCACAGCCCCTTTCATTGCACAGCCCACCTGCACTCCCAGGAGATCCCCAGTCTCCTGGGACAGCACTGCCAGCGTACTCTAAAGTAAAAAAAAAAAGTGCTGATTGGCCCTGTGCTGATCACATGCATCCTCCCAAGAAAAAAAAAAACCTCTGTATCAATTCACCAAACTGAGCATGTGCCGCCTGACTCCATAGACCCTGTGTTCCACATTAAGTATAACAAGCATGCTTTACTGCATATACAGACTGATTTTACTGCTGTGGGTTTAGTAACACTTTAATGGTTTGAACTGTGTATGCCCGGCCTAAGTCGGTGATGGGTGTAAAAGTTTTAAAGTAGAGCTGCACGATTCTGGGAAAAATGAGAATCACGATTCTCTCACGATTCTTTACAATGGTTAATTTAAAAAAGAAAAGTCAGCTGTAGAGGGCACATGCGCAATCAACGCGCCGCTCACTCCCGATGCTCAGGGTGTTGATCGCGCTTGCGCAGTCCAGGCCGGGCACTATGCTCTCTGCTGACTAACGTCAGTTCCGGTTGCTGACGTCAGTTCCGATATGGGCGCCATTTGCATTCCACACTGGTTCCGGCGGCTTCTCCTCCGGTCCAGGCTACATCACGATGACACCGTCTGCATGTTGGTTACAGATTGAGTGATGGTAGTTGCCTCAGATTCTAGCATAGTGACCCGTGTTGTAACATCTACTACTTCCTGCTTAAGCCCAGCCATCTCCCCCCTGAGAGCCATCTCCCCCCTGAGAGCCATCTCTACACGAGAGGCCAGTGATTCAAAGTCCTCTCTGGTGGGGAGTTTTTGTAAGAATGCCCAAATAGTGTGCTCAGTGAGCTGCCCAGTAAAAGACCCCTGCTGGGGTGCCACACTGTGTGATTTCTGGTCAGGGATTTCTGGTCCCTGAGACACATTGGATACATTTTGTTTTCTTGTGGAATCAATAAAAGACTAAGGCTCTGTTTCCACTACTTGTTGTGCGACTTGACACATGTCAAGTCGCATGATAAGTCAAAACCCATGTATTTCAATGCCCCCCGTTCTAATTGGTGCGACTCAAGTTGCAGCGACTCCAAAAAAGGTTCTTGCACTACTTTGTTCCTACTTCGGTGCGACTTGTTCTCACATGGCTTTAAATGGTCACATGACATTGCAACACAAATCGCATAGCAAAGTTGCAGTGTAAATCGTGCGACTTTGGGGACGCAATAGTGGAAACATAGCCTTAAGCCCCATACACACTATCAGATTTTCTGCTGATTTTTTCCTTCAGATTTACCAAAACCATATAATATGAGGTCAAACCTTAGGAGTTTCAATTTGTATGCAATCAGGCAGGCCCTTGCACTACATGGTTTTGGTAAATCTGAAGACAAAAATCAGCAGAAAATCTGATAGTGTGTGTGGGGCTTTAGGCTCCTTTCACACGGGCTTATCCATTTCACTGACTCCACTTGCTCAGTGGGGGATCGATGTGCTGATCCCCACTGTGCAGAGACGGACCTGTCAAGAGTCCCGCTCACCTCTATAGGGAGTCCGGATATAAACGGACTGCCTGTCCGTTTTCATCCGATCCCATCCACCAGACAAATGGAAAATAGTGTCACGATCCGTCTGGCTTTGGCAGACAGGATCGAATAGCAGTGGGTGATCGCTGACATCTGCTGCCTCATGGGGTGAATGGAGAGTCCAATCAGGTCTGCCTGCAAAAACTGATAGGTGGACCTGATGGAAAAGCCTGTGTGAAAGGGCCCAAAGGCAGGCCATGCATTATGCAATTCTCTCTGTTGAAGGAAAGAAAATTGCTCAAATCCTTCCTGCTGTACTGTTGTATTCTGACAACAGAAAGTTTCCCACCTGTCAGAATACAATTATCACTGCTGTCGGCTACAGCCAGTGGTAGTGATCGAATAAAAAAAAAAACAACAGGCTGGTTGTACTAAAGTTGATCAAAAGATAGATCGATTGACTTCAGTACAACCAGATTGTCTATTGATAGATCAAAAGTCATCTGGTTCCTGCTGAACTGGCCAAATTTCGTTCCGTCTATGGCCGGTTTAAGGCAATGGTGTGGCACTCCTGATGTCTCTATCACATGTGTTTTAAATGACAGTGACGGATTCTCCCCAAATGTTCATAGGTTGGAAAAAAAAACCTGATTTACCCTCCCCTTTACTCTATTCAAAAGAAAGGAAAGAAGTTTTGAACTACTTTTTACATAAACTTTAGGAAGTCTAAAAAAAAAATGACTGGCCAGTGATGTGAACAATCATTTAGGTGCTTTGTCTGGGGACCTTAAACTGCAAGGTACATATCATGACTACTGAGCAATTCAGCACAAAAAACGTAAAATGAAAAATGTAGGTACGGAAATAATACTTAGTGGATCCTTAAAATAAGGAGTGACAAATCAAAGTAAAGCCCTCACTCTATAATCAGCACCAGAACAATCACGGGTTTTGCAGTAACCACACACGACGGCTGTCAGTGAACATAAATATACATATATCGCGGCACAGTTTTTTGTAGATCTAAAACCTTCATTGGCACTTGTTTAGGTGACTTCAGTGCTAATTAATACTGGTTGTTGTCAGAATATATGCTGGTGACATGTAAATTCAGCTTATAAAATAACGCACATATCCAAATCTTGCCAAAGTCTAAGAACTGCTGCAGCTAAATATCTGCCAATATCCTTCCTACATAAGTCTTTTTCCTTTTGTGACATTGGTTACCTTAAAGGTTACATAAATGAAATGCTGAATATAATAAGATATACCTTTAATCATAAAGTAGTCTTTATTGGGTAAACCTTGCAAACATACCTTCCAACAGGAATCCGTAATGGCTAGCATATAAAGAAGGGTAAAAACATGTTAGTGGACAGAGTGAGAGCAAACGTGTGACACAGCAAGGGGTGGGTGGGCAATTGGGGGGGGGGGGATTGTACAAACGATGTAAGGGTTATGGGTAAGTGGTCAGTGTTATAGGGTGAGTGCATACATTGATCATGCAGAATCTGTATACGGTTATGATAAACCAATGGGTACCTTCTCAGTTCTCTACTTTAATGAAGCAGTGAACTGTAAGTTCTTTGGAGGGAACTTAAGCTACTGTCTGCATTGAAAAGCCTATTGAAATGTTTAATTACATCCTTCTATTTTTATTGGTTTGAAGAAAGTTGTGAAATGTTCCAATATACCTTTTTGTGCCAAAAAATATGATTTTTAGAGCCATTATACCTCTGACAATCCTCTGTTCTACATCTCTTACACAACTCATCTCTTCTGGCAAAGCTGGTTCTAATCAGCCTCAGAATCTACTGTCTGCCATCATTTTACTTTTTTACTGCACTGCCTGAAGGATAGGGATGGGTAGACCTAAAATGCATAATGTATTCGAAATAGTCAAATTTTAGTAATTTAAGGTTATCAGAAAATATGAGAACCTGTATCAAACTAATGAACAATATATTTCAGAAGGGAAAGGATCTATCGAATGACCAAATGACCATAGAGAAGTCTAGGATTACAAAATGTAGGGATGTATGTAATGCCACTACAGAGTCAATACATGGGGCAGCCATTGTGTTCTCATTGTTTATCACAACAAAGGCTAAAAAACGCTAGTCACCAGTTATATATCACACAGCAGGTCTAGGGGCTTAACCAATAAGGTGGATTTACTAAAGGAAAATAGACTGCAGTCTGTACAGTGCCATCACACTAATTTTCCCTAGAGCTTAGATGTGGTAAAGATCTGATGATTTCCATCATTCAATCATGTGCAAGCAAAAATGTTTTTTTTTTTTTCCCTGCACCTGATTGGGAATTCTTTACAAAGTGAAGCTTTATATTTACATTACATTCACTAAGGAAAATAGAGGCAACTGCACTTTCAGACTGCACAGTCTATTTGCCTTTAGTAAATCAACCCTAATGCTTCTATTTAGCCCACTCCCTTAAAAGCAAGAAAACTGCGTTTGTTTACAAGAGGAATTTCAATCCATAGAGATGCCCAGTTTCTTAGGTTCTATGTATTTTCATACGAAAAAAATCAAGTAACATTTTTGCTGTCATATCTGATACAATGTACAATATTTTTTTAATAATGAAATTGATATGATAATGAGTTCACTAAGGGCACCCAATACAGCAATACAGAGCAAAACTTAAAGTATCATTAGACTTCCTGACTGTATTGAGAGGTTGTCAGCCTCTTTCTGAGGGTTCTTATTAGTTAGTAAGGTGGTCTATCAAAGAGAAAAGCAGGAGGAGGTCGCAATCTGTCAATACTGTCAGGAAGTGTTGAAATTTCCATGATACAGTCTGTGTATTCTGGGGATGAGAGACACTGGTGAGGGCATCTAAATGTACGTGTAAGCTCCTCCAGGTGTCTGCATTCTAGTCTTTACTCTGCTTACTTCCATAAGTGCAGAAACAGTTTTAATGTTCCTGTAGTGGCTCTGTTATGTTAACCATTCTATAATAATTATGCCATGTGTTGGACATGCATCCATCATCTTCTAAAATCTAAATATTAACACAGATGACTGAAAAATAATATTTTAAAATTACAGCTACGATTATGGAGTATGGAAGGAGAGAGGGGAGAGACGAGGGGAACATACACTGAATATGCACAGCAAGGCTGAAAATGTAGCAAAATAGGTAATTTTACATGCAGACTTTGCATTACCTTCCATTGATTAAGAGTTACTCTATTTGTTTTTTAACCTTGTATTGGTAGTTAATTTGAACCAAATAATCATTAACTCTACTAGAGAAGGTTAGCTGGTGCTACAAGGGACTTTCTCAAGAAGTAAGGCCTTGACCTTCAGTGACATTCATCTAGCAATATGGATCATCTTAAGATACACAATTATAGGATTTGCAACTTGATAAGGTAATCAATTTGCTGGCAAAACAGCTACAGGACCATTAATCATGCAGCTTTGGTGAAGCGTTTAATAACTGTATTAATTAATAAAATCCTGGAATCAGAATGTGTCATGACAACAGTGTGAAGGTTAGAGCGAACAAGTCCCTGGGAAGTTCATCTTATGAAATAAAAGTCATTTGTATCACTGTTACCAGTTTGGAATAGCCTGTACATCTTACAGCTGGACCCCCCACTTACAATGTTTCCCAGATCCAAATAAATACTATGTTTCTTTCCTAGTAGTAAAAGTGGGACTCCAGCCAAAGCTTTTATTCAGCTTTTAGTTTTGGATAGATTGGGGAAAGGTCATAAATATGTTTTTTTGATTACTGTCTGTGATCCTGATTCGGAAATGTCCCCTACTTTCTGCCGTAGTAACAGCATTATCTTCCCAACAGGAAGTGAGAAGAGAAATAGTAACAATAAAAGCACATTCAGAGTAGAGACAGCTTTTATATGAAAACTGTGTGCCTATGAACAGATTCTTCTTTTCTATTCACTTCCTGTCGCAGCCAAAAAGTTGTTACCGGCAGTAGGACGAAATCTTCCCATCAGGGCTACATTCAGCAGAAAAAAAACTACCTGGCAGGAGTTCTAACCCATTATATATATATATATATATATATATATATATATATATATATATATATATATATATATTTGGGCTGGAATTACACTTTAAATCGTCTCCTTTGGTTGTATAAAAAATCCAGTCTATACCATCCTGGAAAAAACGATCAGCTGCTTTTGGACACTTCTGGATGCGTCAGTTACCGTGTCTCCTGCTGGGTGCTGTGGTTCCTCCCACCAGGACAGGACAGGACTACAGAACATGGTGGCAATGTAAGGGCTGGGGAAGAAACCACAGTGACCATCAGGGCACATGCTATCCAAACATCCCTAAAAATGTCAGCAGCGATACCAGTAAATGTGGAAGAAACAGAGATCTGACTTGATCGAGAGGTAAGCATCCAGCTTCTTTCACAGGATCCTGCAGGCTGAATGATTTATACAAGCAACAGGATCAACCGTTTGCAAAAATGTAATAAGTGCACCCACATAAACAAAAATAAATGTGCATTTATTGTATTTTTGCATTAGAGCATTGCAACCATGATTAATGTATTGCATATGCAATGTATGGAAGTAAGGACCTTCAGTTATGGTTCTGGAGAAATTAAAGGCTAAGTTCACCTTTAGTACAAAAAAAATATATATACACATACATTTTGCAGGTAGAAAATGTATCTTTATTATTATTTTTTTTAACACTGGCACCTGCAAAGGATTGCACCCACAATCGGAGCCCTGCATAGCTGCACTATTTCTAAAGTGTTACAGCAGCTGCAGGGAGCAGAACCCTAACCTGCTGTTACAGGAAAGTCGAGGGTGAGGTGGGGGGTGGTGAACACGTTACACCCAAAATACGGGAGTAACGTAACAAGTTCAGAGATGCCTGTTAAGATGAACTTATTCTTTGAACAGACTACAAAGTGCACATTGTGCTCCTATGAGATCTACGAGTCCCTCTGCCATGATGGTAGATGGGACTTGTCTCTCCATTTTAAGATTTAGTGCCAAATTCAAACAAAAACATGTGGTAGCAGAGAGGAGAACCCCACAATTCAGGTAAGTGGGAGGGAAGGAGGATTTTGAGGGTGTAAGTTTGGAGAATCTGACTATTTTTCATGTTACACCCTAAATATGGGTATAACATCAAACAAGGTCAAAAAGCTGGAGTATGCTTTCAGTCCTAAAATCATAATTAAGCTGCTTTGCTGGATTCGGTAAAATAAGTGGCAGGACCAGTAGGGAGCAGGTGTTCCTTATCACACAAAGTCATGCGAATAGAGATTTAGAGTCCCAAAGGTGGGGAACTTACCTTTCCCTGTTAAGAACGGGTTACTCAAATAGTTTGAGGCAAGGCGTTTCCGCTGAAGACACAATAAGAACGCCATAAGACACAGAACTCAGAAACAGTCCCTAAGACACCTGGCATTCTACCCAAACAATAGCTCTGATAAACACGTTATTTCAACATTCTCCCTTTTGAAATAACCACATTTCAGGAGAAAAAAAAAATCAATGCATATGAGCAAAAAAAAGGGCATACAAATAAAACAGCAATGAAATTCAGATTTTAGCCATTACATCTCCTGAAACCCACCAAATGATCGGTATAACCTCAACAATCCATCTACGGGATCATTGCTCGCTGTCAGCATTTTGTTCTGCTTAGTCGTCAATGATTTCATGTTTACATCGCGTACAAGTGCAAAAATCCTCCATCCCTCACGCTGGGAATGTGCAATCTGATTATTCAGCGATTTCAGGATGGAGGGCTAGAAGTGCTTTACGAGGTAATCTTCCTGGTACTGAATAAACTCCAGTGAATATTTCACACTATATCCCGGCTGTCACAAAACACAAAGCAATTACACCGACTTCCATTCATTTGGCAATTTATTTCCGGCCGTCAAGAGTCACCGAGCGTGGGGCTGTGAATATGCATGAGTGAAACATACGATTCATTTTTTCTGCTCCTCCCTCCCTTTCCTGTCATACATGACAAAATCCTTCGAACTGCTGGCTGATTGCATTATGAATTTCACAAAGTCACATTGATCAGGCACACAAATACAAACATGTTTTTCTTTATATGGAAAACTCTTGTTTTTGACAAATCTGACACAGTAAGGCAGCGCAGTGAAACAATTAAAGTGTTTGTTACCCCAGCATTTCATATTCCTGATATGTGCCTGCTATATTATGTACAGCACTTTTTTAGAAAGTATCCTGTTCTCTTTGTATTGCTTCCTTTTCTGAAATCCCTGGTGTTCCTGCCAGTCCCTCTACTTTCCTATTTAAAACTGACCACACTAAACAGGGGAACACACTGTGGTCAGTTCTCTAGCCTGCTCTCCAATGATCAGACTGGTCCTGACATGCAACCCTGGGAAGATCAGTGAACTGCTGTATCTCCTTATCCAGCTCTTATGCACCTGAGAACAGAGGGAATATGATCACTTTTATTGGGGAAAAAAAAAAAAAGGTATTTATAGTGCTTTTTTTTTATATATCTATACACACATCTTTTGACTTTAATTTCAATTTAAAATGTTAAAGATGATAATCTTGCTATAGGTGTAGGCCATTTACGTACCTCCCGAAGCCTGACTGGAACCTCTGAGGACTTTGCTAAGTGAGTCATAGTCATCACTGCTCACCTCCATCACAGGATTGAGCTCTTTCTATGATTCCAACCCCTTTACATACACTTTCTCTCCCCTGATGCAGTGGTTCTGAGCTCAGCATTTGAGAGCTCACTCCCGTGGTGGAGGTGAGCAGTGATGACTAGGCCTCACTTAACAACGTCCAGGGAGTATTCCAGTCAGGCTTCATAAGGTATGTAAATGGCTTACACCTATAGCAAGGCCTTTTAGTCAAAGTTGCTGTTTGTTTTTATCTACAGATACCCCTTATCTGCATAGGCAGTTTGGTGGTAAAGGTGAACTATCCCTTTAAAGTGTAACTACAGTCTTGTGTCAAAATGTTCTGGGCTGGACTTGCACATGCGCCGCACCGTGCACTTTTTATTCAATCCTATGGTTGGAAAGGGGAGCTAGGGGCATGCTAAGCTACACTATAAGTGTAAGTGTATCTTAAGTTCATTTACACTTATAGACTATGCCATATAAGACTATAATATAATAATATAAGACTATATTAGGAATGCACCAAAGGTGTAAACCTGAAACTACAAAAAACATTTTGGTTGGTGTTCTGCTTTAAAGGGCTTACGGTCAACTTCACTCATTGTTCTGAGCAAACAAACTACTATACCAGTACCGCCCTTCTCTTGCACTCAATGGGAAACCAAAGGAAGGTTGTGTCCAACTGAAAGTGTACTATTTGTATAAAGAATACTTTTAACTTTGAGCACTGCGTATAACTTCAAATGACTGTACAAGCACAAGGGAACAAGTTGCTTCTGTGCCTTACTGTCCCAAATCTGACAGAAAGGCAGAGTTACACTTTAATCCACACTAGAAAAGGTGTATAAACTTTTCTGTCATACCTCTGGTTCTAAAAGGCCGCTGTAGGCCGGGTTGGCTGTGCTTCTCCTTTTCCTCTCATGTCGCTTGCTTTGGATCTCTGTAACCGTGGAAACAAACTTACATTAGGGCTATTCATAGGAAGCCAAGAGTAGTAATGGATGTTACAAATGTTGGCGATAAATATGATGCTGATGGGGAAAAAAGTGCAATAGCAACAAAAGCTTACTGGATGAGACGTAACAAATCCGTAAGCTTTCGGTAAAAGATTATTCTTACAAAAAGGTGAGAGGCTGGCAGCTGCTGCGGCTGGACACTGCATTTACGTTTAGGGCAGTATGCGTATGAAGACAAATGTCCGAAATGCAGAATTCATGTGTTCTAGGCATCTCTCCCTGGGTGCAAACTGCCTTAAACATTTGTGCCGCTAGGTGCCCAGATCAGCAGATCAGAACACAGAGTTTGACAGGCTGCCAACAGCAGGTCTGGGTGGGACACCTGTACTCTCCGCCCTCAGCTAAATGTCAGAGCTCCCTGCACCAGGGCTAAACACCCAGCATGTATGGGGTCTACAGCATCAATCCACTTGAAAGTGATATTTTGGGAAGAGTCTGGTTGGCTCAGTCAACTGCTGGCTTCTTATATTTCTCTGATAAATATATTATGTACTATACAAATACAGACAAGCAATGCTGGGGCTTTAGTTTGTATTCCCCAGAGTTCTGACCAAAAAAAAAGGAATCCGAATGTCTGCAGCTTTAATGTCTAGAAAAGAAGTCACTTGTGTCACTGTATTGCAAAAATAAAAAGATGAACGGTCAGCAAAGTCTTAAATTAGCAGATGCATCAAACATGTAACGACTGCCAAAACGCTGTGACATATGCATATACATTATGCTGATTAAATGAAGCGGGGAGAAGGAAGCATAGAATTACTAGACCCTGGATCGGAAGAGCTGGTTACTTTGTACTGAACACTTGTGCGGTCTGCATAAGTGGCTGTGTATTAGCGGAAGAACACAGAGGCTAAGAGCTATCAGCGGAAATACCCGAGAATCTATCGGAGTATCTGAAAGCAGATGTCAGTTTGCAGCTGTCATTACAAGCATAGCCTTGAGTTAATTCTATCTGAGCAGATTAACACATTCTTGTTGCATTTCACGTTTTCTGAAGAGCAATGTTTGGCTGAAAGTGGGCAGCTTCTTCATTAACTGTTCCCCCGAGAATCATATACAATATGTAGTCACTTTAGTTTTCTGCAGCAGATGTGCGCTATCAGAAAATATTACAGGTAAATGCTGCGCTAATGAATTTGACACTGACAACCAATGAAAGGTATACTATGAGAAAGCCTTACATTTATGGACAACACAATGCCTAAGTATGAGCAGTGCTTACATATTCCTTATCAGCACATGGGCACTGCGGCACACCTTGATTAGCACCCAGTGCTGCCCCTCCCACTCCAAGTTTGAATGCGACTTTGCAGAGAATGTCAATAAGAGAATTTCAGAAGACTGAGATATTAACTGAATACAAGGGCTCATTCACACAGTGAAAAATGTTGCGTACAGATTCCAACACTGCATAGTTTTGAAGGCATCCATACAAAGCACTGTAAGGAGGAGCCTTCACAATCATTTTATAAGTTAGCGATCCAAGATGCTATAGCAGACTTCTTAAGTAATTCGAGCACTCCAGGAAGATATGGTACATAATGGTTACGTTTATCACGAAGCCTAGCTGTCAGTTCCTCCATGTGTTGTAGATAGGTACTGTAAGTTTGGTAAGTCATTCTTTAATAGTGGGGGCATTAAAGATATTAAAGGTATTACTCTCCTTGCAGCGATTTATGAAGAAGCCCTTCTTTTCTTTGGGCATTCATACAGGGAGTAAGGAGCGGAGGGCAATTTCAGGTGTTTTCACAATGTAGAGACTTGTCACCTGTTCATAAATCTTGAAACTCTGAAGGGCCAGAAGGGCAGTTTTTCATTTTTTTCTTGTACTCTAGTTGCAATACTAAGTTTGTAGGTCAGGATGTATATTTTTTTTAAGAGGCTCGTCAGTGAAATGCTGATTCAGGTCCTTCTCCCGTAACTTCCTGTTTAAGCTGAAAACTCTCTGGTGCACTGAAATCCCAACCATTGATGTCAGTCCTGCCCGGTTCCTCTCTGCTGGACTACAAAACACCTTCTACTTATGATGTGTAGATAAAGAAAGGGTGAAGTGTTCTGTAGTTCAGCAAGGAAGAACTAGGCAGGGCTTACAACGTTGCTTAGGATTTCAGTACAGCAGAGTTTTCAGCCTAAAGGGCGGTCAAAAATGCAAAATTAACACAAGGAACACACATTATAGGTATAACGTGTCCCTTGTACTGATTTTAATTCTTTCAGTAGTAATCCTCCCCATCTTTAGGTACGGCAAGAGTTACTAAAGTTAAGGGGCGGTCAGGAGCTCTCATCAAGAGACCCCAACTATGCCTGCTCTTTCCTGCCAGATCTTCCATTCATAGAAGCTGTACTACAGCATCTATAAATGACATAGGATCTCTGAATGGGGGGTGGGCAGATGATTGATAGCTCCACCCCCTGCATGCAGAGATCCTGTGTCATTCACCGAATTTATAGTATGGTTCCTATGAATGGCGGCTCTGACATGAAAAGGGCAGACATAATTAAGCTCTCTTGATGAGAGCTGCTAACAGCCGTTTATTTGTATTGACCCCCGGATTTCACCATAAGATTACGGTATCAGGAGTGGGTGGTGCAGGACCAAGGAGGATTACTAGTGAAAGAAAAAGAACTAGAAAAAAATTACATCATACATGTTTTGCTTACTCTATTTTTGTTTATTGATCAGTTTTAGAACATTGTCTGACACCTCCATCAACCCATCAAATAAATACCGACGATCAAATGTCTGAATTTCGGGACGATTTTTTTTTTTTTTTTAACAATTGTAAAAAGGGACACACAGAAACCAGCGGCTGTAACAGTATCTGCTAAACAAGCAGTTTGCTAATTTAGCTATGCCAGCGACTTGATAGCTATAAGAAACTTTTACAAAGATTGGATGCAATAGCCAAGTTCTTCCACGATCAAGGCAAATTATAGTAGTTACTGGCCACTTATTTTTATATTGCTGTGCTGCAATAGAAAGATGACAGCCAATATACAGTGCCTTAAAAAAGTATTCATACCCCTTGAAATTTTCAACATTTTGTCATGTTAAAACCAAAAACGTAAATGTAGTTTATTGGGATTTTATGTGATAGACCAACACAAAGTGGCACATAATTGTGAAGTGGAAGGAAAATGATAACTGGTTTTCAATTTTTTTACAAATAAATATGTGAAAAGTGTGGCGTGCATTTGTATTCAGCCCCCCTGAGTCAATACTTTGTAGAATCACCTTTCACTGCAATTACAGCTGCAAGTGTTTTTGGGAATGTCTCTACCAGCTTTGCGCATCTAGAGTGCCTATTCTACATTTTTGCCTATTCTTCTTTGCAATATAATTTTAAAGTCTTGCCACAGATTCCATTCTAACATATGGTGAGTGAAGTTACCTCACTCACTTAGTATTTCATTCACGGCTGCGAGTGACGTTATACAGCGCTGGCTGGACCGAGCGCGTGTCTTGCAGCAGACACAGTGGGACATGAAACTCGGAGTGCGTGTTATACGCCGATGCGCGTTATACGCCGATAAATACGGTAAGTTAGTTTTGGATGCCTGATAGTGACAGAATTGCTCACTCAATTCGTATATCTCGTAGAGAATAGAGTGGACAGATCTCAGCTCCCACATCAGTATATCTGTGTCTGTTACACATAAACATCTTGGATTTTTTATTTCATCTGTATTATGGAAAATGCAGCAGCAGGATACAGACTCCTTTTGGATCCACAGAAAATAATTTGAGATAACTTTAAACATTTTAAGGTTCATAGTTTATAAATTTACATTAGATTCAGTTTAACTTACCTTCCAAGTGCTCTGTTGTAACTAGGCCTAATGCTACCATGAAGGCAATTTTCTAGGTAAAAGAAAATAAAACTAAAGATGAGAATACGCCTTGATTACTGTAACATTACAGATTTTTGTAGAGAAGATAAGGCATGGGGTCACATTAAGATACACAGCCAACTGAAATTAACAATACATAATATGCTTTTTTGAAACGTGGACAAATTTATTGCAAAAACCTAAACTTTATTAGACTGTTAGGAGCTATTGTCACTTTGCCTAGTTAGGAAAAATTGACAGTGCCTCCTGATGGTCTACCTCCCAGCAAAGTATACTAATCGATCTATACCACCTTAGTTAAGCTTTTGATGTCAGATGACATCAGAGTTTACCCAGCTGGTAGCCAATCAGCTTCTAACTTCAGCTTGTTCAATAAAGCTTGGACAATAAAACCTGGAAGCTGATTAGTTTCTATGTAGAGCTGCACCAGAGTACTCTCCAGTTTTAATAAATCAACCCCTACAGTGGATATAAAACGTCAGTTTTCTGTGATGTAAAAAAATGAGACAAAGATAAATCCTTTCAGAATTTTTTCCACATTTAATGTGACCTATAAACTGTACAACTCAGTTGAACAACAAACTGATTTTTTTTGGTGGAGGGAAGTAAAAATACAAAAATAAAATAATATAATATGGTTGCATAAGTGTGCACACCCTTAAACTAATACTTTGTTGAAGCAACTTTTGAATTTATTACAGCACGCAGTCCTTTTGGGCATGAGTCTATCAGCATGGCAAATCTTGACTTGGCAATATTTGCCCACTCTTCTTTGCAAAAACACTCCAAATCTGTCAGATTGCAAGGGCATCTCCTGTTCCAGCTGAAGAAAAACAGTCCCAAAGCATGATGCTGCCACCACAATGCTTCACTGTGGGTATGGTGTTATTTGGTGATGTGCAGTGTTGTTTTTGCGCCAAACATATCTTTTGGAATTATGGCAAAAAAGTTCAACCTTGGTTTCATCAGACCATACCACATTTTCCCGCATGCTTTTGGGACACTCTACCCCATACTCAGGCATATGAAGAATAAGGGAGATTGTTGTCACATGTACCACATAGCCAGTACTTGTCAGATATTCCTGCAGCTCCTTTAATGTTGCTGTAGGCCTCTAGGCAGCCTCTCTAATAAGTTTTCTTTGCGTCTTTTCATCAATTTTGGAGGGACGTCCAATTCTTGGTAAGGTCACTGTTGTGCCATATTTTCTCAACTTAATGATGACTGTCTTCATTGTGTTTCATGGAATATCTAATGCCTTGGAAATTCTTTTGTACCCTTCTCCTTACTGACACCTTTTAACAATGAGATCCTTCTGATGCTTTGGAAGCTCTCTGAGAACCATGGCTTTTGCTTTAGGATGTGACTAAGAAAATGTCAGGAAAGACCTACTAGAACAGCTGAACTTTTTGGGGGGTTAATCAGAGGCACCTTAAATGATGGCAGGTGTGTACTGATTTTAGTTTGTTTTTTCATTTGAGTTGTACAGTTTATAGGTCACATTAAAAGGTGGAAAAAGTTCTGAAATGATTTATCTTTGTCTCTTTTTTTTTACATCACAGAAACCTGACATTTTAACAGGTTGTGTAGACTTTTTATATCCACTGTATGTGACATTATTAGGACCTGGCAACTGGCTGCTCAAGCCTGAGAGGCGTCAAATGGGGGAGGTCACACTTCCCCCATACCCATTTAATTCTGTGCCCAAATGAATGGGCAAAGTGACAGTCTCTTTTTAAACAAATTAATCAGATTTATAAATTTTGATCAAATAATTTTTATATATACTTTTAGGTAAAGCTGTCACAAACCTTGACAATTCTGACTTTGCATATAGTAGAAAAGTAGAGATTCAGTAAGAATAATCAGAAAATCAAAAGAAATATGTATCTGGAAAAGACAAGTGTGACCTCACCACTAATCTCACAAGCTCAGTGAATGAAATCCTCCCCAATCCTGTTGAATGACTAATTTGCAGGTTTGAGAGTTAAAAGGGAGCAATGCTAAACTTTACTTTTACTGGAAAAGTTGTGATTTGAAAACAATCTTTTTGTTGAACTATCTAGATTTGTGGCAAGCCTGTAACAGCCTTGCTTTAGAGGGACAGTACGTATTGTACTCTTATTTTTTGGTCATTCTTCTCCTCGGGGTCACAGGAGTGTCCTTAGTTTTTATTAATCGGTCTGGCTGCCGTCACAGAGCTGCTCCAATCTCTGGAGGGGTCCAAACCAACATCCGACTGATACTGCACTATGGAGGTAGAGTACAGATGTTTGCTTTTTACATTCACACACTTCTCCTTTAAGGAACTTTCTGCTGTAAAACAACTGTAAGTGAAGAAAATATTTTATACCTCAGGATTTTCCTCCTTTTTCTTTTTGGTAGCTGGGGGTCCCTGAGGCAGTTCTACACAAGGCTTCTTTCTTTCTGTTTTGCATTCTGGTGGGCTCTGAACTTGAGGTTGTATGATGATCACCTATAAGCAAATATGCCATCCGTTTAATAAAAGTGAAGTGACTTGCAATAAATCCTTACTGGTCAAGTAAAGCTAAAGCAGTGGGAAACATAAATATTTCATAAGTCTGCAGTGGTATAGTGACTAAAGGCAGCCTATTCAGATTCTTGCAAAAGACCAACAGTGGTGACTGCTTCACTCTGTTTCCTATCTCATTTCTAAAGACAACCATAAAAAAAAAAAATCACGTTAACTTGTTTGTCACATTCTGCAGATTGATGCTTTCACAATATACCATACATACACTGACCATGCTGTTTAATGACCCTATAGATGGGAGGGTCTATTCAGCCAAAGCACATATGTTTAATGTGCAGACAAGTGGAAAGACTACAACTTCCATGCCACTTTAACTGTGTGCAACTTATGGGAAAACTCAATGGGAGCTGCTAGCTGAAAGACTTTAGGCAGGCCGGAAAAGGGGTTGAAAGAGACAAACAATGAGGGTTGAGCTACTGTATGTGTGGCTAGTTTCTGGCTGACATGATACACTTGCCTATTAATGGGTGATTAATGCTGACAGACACACCTCCAGCTGTGTGACCCACATCATGATTGCCCACATCAGGGCAACAAAGCTGCACAACATTTGGAAGTGGCAGGGTAGCTTTGAAACCCCATCTCAGGAAATTTGGGACTCTGCATTTGGTTGCAAAGTTTAACAGTTGTGGAAGAAACAAAAGAAGCATTTAGACTTGACTTTTGCAGATCGAATACAGTATTTTTACAGTTTAACTATAGTTACTTTAATGAGCTGTGGCCCCTGTTATAAAGTCAAAAAAGTTATTTTTTATAACTAATTTACTTTTCTAAAAAGATACCTGTGAAAAATTGCATACAAGTGTAAAACATAAAACAATAAAATAATATGTACAGAAGTATATTAATACATTTTTTCCTAGTGCACATTGTCAGCAAAGTAATTTTTTTTTTTCAAATACCTATTATTCTAGATCAGGTGAATGCATTGGTCTTTTGAACCCGAATGGGCAGGATGGTGGGTGGGATCAGGCTGCCATGTTACATGTGGCCATGACAGGAGGAGTCATTGTCGATCATTCTTACCTGCCCTGTCAGGCTCCCCAGTTGACTGCATTACCAGCAGCACCACCTGATGAAGTGGGTAAGAGTATTTGATTGCCAGTGACTCGTACACCTGTCATAGCCATTCACAACAGGGCAGACCTGTCCTGCCCACTGCCCAAGACGTTCAGATATGAAAAGAGCAGAGTTAACTGTAGACAGGTGTTTTTGGAGCATGCTCACAGGTGATCGCTGAAAAGAGGTAGATGACCCTGCAGTTAGTAAATAGATTTTTGATTAAATAATACCTAATTAAGGAAAGAAAGGCTATAGAAATGTATTGCATATGTTATAATGCTTTTTTTTTCTTTTTGATTTTTATGATTGGCTACTGGGAATTCACTGCGACCAATCATGTTTTGATTTTCCATTTTTCAAATAATATGTAAACCACTAAATGGCTGGTGTGGGTTTGTAAAACAAATGTTAGTGCTACTACCCATTCAGTCCCACATCAAAGAGCTTACAGATGCTCGATCCACAGTTGCTCAGCTGTATATAGAACCACGCATCACCGCTGCTGCTACTAAAATCTTGCTTTATTATAGAAACCACAGTGCACAAATCCCAAATACAGTGAGTTACTGGTGTGGGTTTACTGTAGTGAGAGTTTTTCACTTTTTAAGAACAGTTCTAACAGGTTATCTTCACCTACCTTGCTGTCAGCGCTAATAAGGAGTGGCTGAACTTTGATACCATCATTAACCACAGACACAGTGCTGGTGTTGATTGGGTTTGCATTGCTGGGCGATGTTGATATAATGGCGTAGGCCACTCCTCCACTACTCAGAGAGGAGGAGATGGTGGGTTCTGTTGAGCTCTGCGATTGGCCATTGGAAGTCTGGAGGCGGCTGACGGTATTGTTGGCAGTTGGAAGGGCTGGGCTGGGGTTTTTGATGCTGACCACTGTGGCCTTTTGAAATGTAGTGGGCTGCTTTGAAGGCTGGTCTCTGTACGGGGAGATGGGGAGACTGTCTGGAATCAGGGTCTTTGGCCTAACCTGCAAACAAACAAGAGACACATACAGCATAAGAAAAGAAAAAAACATAATTATATCAAATGGGCTTCTTTCTACAAAGCTGATAAGTACAGACAGATAAACATGTGAAAAGGAGACTACAGCTCTACTGGTTGTATGGAAAATTAAAATACAAAATATGTATATTTAATGAGAGCACCAAGCCATAGGGACAGGTCCAGATATTAAGTTTTGTCACCATGAAAGGGTCTTTGTAGGCGCTGACAGCCAACACGTTTCAGAAACTATACACAATTTCCCCTTTATCAGGGCCTATTTTATTTGTGCAAGTGGAATCTGGACAAGTAGTTATTTCTCAGTTGTAATGCTGTGGTATTTGCTCATCAAGTTGTTTGGTAGCCATAAAATCCCCAAAATGCCATGGATGTAAACTCCTAATAACCAAATAAAATCCATATCTGGAAAAATCCCTATGGCTTGGCACTCTCATCCCTTCAGCCAATATAAGATCTTCATTGTATTTTTCACTGCTAGGTAAATTTACCCTTTATATCCGACCACTGTCACCAGGACTAAGGCCTCATGTACACTGCTGATGTTAAACGGACATTTAGGAGCAGTTGGGCATTTTTTTCAGCTGCCCCTGAACTCTCCTCTATGTTATCTTATCAGTACATGTACACAGGGTCGTTTATAGTAGTTTCTAGGCAGTTGGGTTTAGAAGCATTTTTTGGAATGCAAAAATATGCGTTCACGACGGATGTTCAGAGGCATTTCAAACGCCTGTAACGGCTTTTAAACGCGGTAACTCGCATTTAGCCGCATTTCGTTTACAGGCGTTTTTAATTTTTGACTATTTTAAAAAAAAAAAAAAACGATTCTAATCGCTAAACGTAGCATGTAAACGCGGTTAGACTGATGTTTTTAAACGTTGCTTACTATCTGTCAAGGTAAATTGTTCAGGGGAGGTTGTAAAATGTCCCATGTACATTAAGCCTTATAAAGCGTACACACGGTCGGACTTTGTTCGGACATTCCGACAACAAAATCCTAGGATTTTTTCCGACGGATGTTGGCTCAAACTTGTCTTACATACACACGGTCACACAAAGTTGTCATAAAATCCGATCGTTCTGAACGCGGTGATGTAAAACACGTACGTCGGGACTATAAACGGGGCAGTAGCCAATAGCTTTCATCTCTTTATTTATTCTGAGCATGCGTGCCACTTTGTCCGTCGGATTTGTGTACACACGATCGGATTTTCCGACAACGGATTTTGTTGTCGGAAAATTTTATCTCCTGCTCTCCAACTTTGTGTGTCGAAAAATCCGATGGAAAATGTCCGATGGAGCCCACACACGGTCGGAATTTCCGACAACACGCTCCGATTGGACATTTTCCATCGGAAAATCCGACCGTGTGTACGGGGCATAACAGTGTTGGGAAAACAAAATTTTGTGTTTCATTATTACCTATATTTATATAGCACAGACAATGCAGCTCTTCTCACATCAGTCCCTGCCCTGAAGGAACTTAAAATCTAGGGTCTCTAGCTCACATTCATTTACAGTATATACTAAGGTTAAAGCGTTACTAAACCCAGTAATATGAAAATAGTTCATCTGCTCCCCAGTGCCCACAGCTTATAAATCTTCTTTTTACATTAAAATATTGCCACTATATACCTTATCTGTATACCATGGGCAGTGATAAACTGCACAGTTTCTCCAGTGCTGAGAGTTCAGGTAGGAGGAGATTTCCACTTCAGCCTGTATACACGCCCACATGTGTCTGTCAATATCATGTGACCTGGCTAGCTCTAAGAAGTAATTATTCTCTTCAGCATAAAAGACACAACTGAGCATGTGCAGGTTGGCTAATCTGCCTGTGTTAGCTGGCTTTCCCCTGATAGACAGTGCAGGAGGGGAGGATCTGTGCATACAGGATAAAACACCCTTTTTACACAATGCAGAGGATTAACCCCTTAAGTTCCACAGTGAGTATAACAAGTATGCTATGCTGCATATACAGATAGATTTTATTGTTGTGGGTTTAGTAACACTTTAAAGTTGCGGTAAAGCCTCAAGGTTTTTCACATTAATGCATTCTATGCAAGAAGGTGAAAAACCTTCTGTGCTGTAGCTCCCCCCAGACCTCCCCTTTTTCTTACCTGAGCCCGATCCGATCCAGCAATGTGCATGAGCGCAGCGGCTCCAGCCACCGTCTCTCTCCTCACTGGACAGATTGATAGCAGCAGGAGGCATTGGCTCCCACTGCTTTCAATTAAATTCAGTGACACGGTAGCAGGGGCAGGGCCGAGTCCCACTGTCTGTGTCAATGGATGCAGCAGGGGGACTCAGGAGTGAGCCCACATGTGTGCTCCCGGGGAAAGCAGAATTCCATGGGGGCACCCGATGAAGAGGAGCCTGGAGTGCCGGCGGGGCACCCCAGAAGAAGAGGATCATGACTGCTCTGTGCAAAACGATTGCACAGAGCAGGTAAGTATAGGCATGTTTGTTATTTTTATTACAACCCTTTTATTTACACAGGAGACAAGGAACCTACTAGCAAGTTTTTGGTGGGTAGGAGGAAACCTCCTGTTCAGCTCAGTTTGCTTAATTGCCCTAAATTTGTCTATAGTGAGATTTAGTCACAGACTGCAGAATTTCAAACTTACAAACTTTCCCTTTGATTTTTGTACAAAGGGTGTTGGCCATAAGTTTGTATTGCATACAGACGGCAGGACTTTTCCAGGAGGAAAACATGCAAACTCCATGAAAGTAGTGTCCTGGTTGGGGTTCAAACTGAGGATCCTTTTGCTGCATGGCAGGATTGCTAACCACTAAGCCACTGTGCTGCCCCAGCTGTTACCAAAAAAGAAACTGAGGGGAAATCTTACAATAGGGACACCTACTCTGGTAATTTTCCCTCACTTTAGAGAGATTTCTTCACACTTCCTGTTCTGTCTAAAGGGCAATAAGTGAAGGAAAATCTCCCCAATGGTACACAGATGACAAAAAACAAAACAAAAAAACAGGTGTTAGTAATTTCCAATCTTATCCAAGGTTACAGATATACTTTAATATCTTCCAAATGTGGAAATCCCCATATACAGTAACAGCATGATAACACCCAGTCTGTAAGTCACACTGACCTATCGCTATCCTATCCACAATTGCATTAACCAGTCGTAATCTTTTTATGAAAGTATTAAACAGAGCCCTGTGTGAAACCTTTATGTGAATCCAGCCAGTGATGCAGAAAAATGAAGTGTTTATAATTTTATAGGCTCGCCTCGGCATCCTCTAGCTCTGATGGACTGGAAGGGTTTAAAAGTCTGTCGGAACGGTGTCACAGAATCTGTGTATTTTCTGGCCAAGCAGTGCCGTTGCTGGTGAATTAATGAAGCAGACAAAAGCACAAGATTTTCTGTGTACTATCGTCAGAATCCTAGGAGAGCCATGCCCACAGGATGTGTGTTTCATGTCAATAAACCAAATGCCTTTCTTCAATAAAGCCAGAGCGTAAAATGTGACAACAGAACTGATGAGCTGCAGAAACAACAAACACACACACAAATGCTGCAGTTTAATTTCGCAGAAAATGTATTATTAGGTAAGAGAAATTCGACATGCTAGTGTTATGCTATACACAGTAGCAATCTGTCTATTGAAGAACACTTAGCACATAGAAAAGCACCCTTTAGTTCCTTAATATATTGATTTAATTGTTCAGCTCAGTTTGCTTAATTGCCCTAAATTTGTCTATAGTGAGATTTAGTCACAGACTGCAGAATTTCAAACTTACAAACTTTCCCTTTGATTTTTGTACAAAGGGTGTTGGCCATAAGTTTGTATTGCATACAGACGGCAGGACTTTTCCAGCCAACTTTCACCAAATCACGTGGTTTTTCAGCTATTTACCAACACCCTTTGGTCAACTTCTGTATTGTTGTCTGATACTGTGTCAATCTCGCCACTTTTATTGGCGAGATTGACACCTTGCGAGCCGGGTTCACACTGGTGCGGGGATCCGATTGGATCCCCGCCAATGCCAGGCACTGTGTATGGTATGAATCTTGAGGGGGAACTCCACACCAAATTTTATATAAAAAACCGGCATGGGTTCTCCTCCAGGGGCATACCAGGCCCTTAGATCTGGTATGGATTTTAAGGGGAACCCCCTATGCCGAAAAAATGGCGTGGGGGTCCCCCCAAATCCATACCAGACCCTTATCCGAGCACACAGCCCGGCCGGTCAGGAAAGGGGGTGGGGACGAGCGAGCACCCCCCCTCCTGAGCCGTACCAGGCCGCATGCCCTCAACATAGGGGGTGGGTGCTTTGGGGGAGGGGGGCGCCCTGCGGCCCCCCTTACCCCAAAGCACCTTGTCCCCATGTTGATGAGGACAAGGGCCTCTTCCCGACAACCCTGGCCGTTGGTTGTCGGGGCCTGCGGGCGAGGGGCTTATCGGAATCCTGGAGCCCCCTTTAATAAGGGGGCTCCCAGATCCCGGCCCCCCACCCTTTGTGAATGAGTATGGGGTACATCGTACCCCTACCCATTCACCTAGGGAAAAAAGTGTCAATAAAAAAAAACACAGTACACAGGTTTTTAAAGTAATTTATTAGGCAGCTCCAGGGGTCTTCTTCCGACTTTGGGGGTCTCTCTGGCGTCTTCTCCCGGTGTCCGGATCTTCTGCCGGCTCCTCCTCTATCTTCTGCTGCTCTTTTGTTAGCGGTGGTCCGGACTTCTGTATCGTCTTCTTCCCTCTTTTCTTCCGATGTTGACACGATGCTCTCTCCAGCTGGAATGCTCTCTGAGCGCTCCGCAATGGACTTATATAGGCGGCGACCCTGCCCCCTATGACATCACAGTCCCGGGGCATGCTGGGACTGTGAGGTCATAGGGGGCGTGGTCATGTCATCCTATGACCACGCCCCCTTATGACCTCACAGTCCCAGCATGCCCCGGGACTGTGATGTCATAGGGGGCGGGGTCACCGCCTATATAACTCATAGCAGAGCGCTCAGACAGCATTACAGCTGGAGAGAGTGTTGTGTCAACATCTCTAGAAGAGAAGAGGGAAGAAGACATCTCTGAAGACCGGGCTCCTCCGCTAGCAAAAGAGTGGCAAAAGAGCAGAAGATAGCGGAGGAGCCCGACAGAAGGAAGAAGGCACCGGAGAAGAACCAGAGAGCGCGGAGACGACACAGAAAAGAGGGAGAAGAGGCCTGAGAGACCCCCGAAGTCGGCAGAAGACCCCCGAAGTCGGAAGAAGACCCCCGAAGCTGCCTAATAAATTACTTTTAAAATCGGTGTTTTAAAAACAGACCCCGACAACCAATGGCCAGGGTTGTCGAGAAGAGGCCCTTGTACTCATCAACATGGGGACAAGGTGCTTTGGGGTGGGGGGGCCGCAGGGCGCCCCCTCCCCCAAAGCACCCACCCCCCATGTTGAGGGCATGCAGCCTGGTACGGCTCAGAAGGGGGGGGGCGCTCGCTCGTCCCCACCCCCTTTCCTGACCGGCCAGGCTGCGTGCTCGGATAAATGGGGAAATGAGTACAGCGCTGCGCCAGAAAGTGCTAGAACAATAGTTATACAGTTAGCAGCTAACACACCTCTAGACATAGGTTGGGGTAAACTTGTTATATAATAGTGTAGCGCTATGTGTATAAGTAAATGATAAATCTTACATAACTAGACATTGAACAAAATTCTAGTCGTCCCTTACAGGGCTAGAATAATATAGAAACAACCATAAGTGCTTCAAAATCGCTGAAATACAGTGAATATAATAAACCAATAACACAAAAATAATGTGATAAATCTGGAAAATCATACATATGTGACAGATCAACTAATATAGTCCATAATTATAAATTAATAGTGACTAGTGGAATAGAAGACCACCACCAAAAAGTCTATGAGGGTTGTGTGTTGAAAAATGAAACTCCCAAACTTCCTCGTAGACAGAATTGATCACTTCTGGCAGGTGAATAAATGGATAGATAAGGAACCACGGATGGATGGAGGGTCTAAATAAGTGGCGGGACCATCACCGGATCATCAAAAGAGGCTTACCAGAATCAGGTGACTTGTAAAGACCTACGTCTTACAAGTCTAAAGAAGCTTAATTGACTACCAGGTCTGGCAAGATGAATCGTCAGATATCCTCAGCTTCCAATAGAGGGAGAGGTCTCGCCACAACTTCAAACGTCCCCAAACGATCCAACAGGCCAAACAGATGTTTCAAATACCATGTGAGAAATAAAGCTCACATGGCATGATATCGTTTAAAAACATCAATTTATTAAGACAAATAAGAGAAACACTCACATGATAGGAGATCGCAAACAGCTCAAAAAAGATCAAACGCGGTGATCATAAGGGGTCTACCCGACATGTTTCGGCTACAAAGCCTTCATCTGCGTGCTCGGATAAGGGTCTGGTATGGATTTTGGGGGAATCCCCACACCGTTTTTTCGGCGTAGGGGGTTCCCCTTAAAATCCATACCAGACCTAAGGGCCTGGTATGCCCCCAGAGGGGAATTCCCTCTCGCTGCAATAGGAAAATGTGTTTTTCCTATTGCAGCCAGCGCGAGATGTACAGCACCCTTTCGCAGAGAACCAGCGCGATGGGTTCGCGCTGGAAACATTCTCGCGTGTACTGTCGTTTGTACAAAAGTCCGGTGCTTTTGTGTATACACGATCGAACTTTGCTCCATCTGACTTTTGTTGCCGGAAAGTTTGTGCGTTCGCACAGCCAACAAAAGTCCGATGGAAACAGAAAAACGTTGTTGTCAAAAAGTCCGATCGTGTGTACGGCCTTAAGAATGTACCTTTTAATGTTCCCTCAAATACCATCAGGCTCATGTAATGAGAAATGACAATACAAAAATGAAACACACAAATCAGTAACCCATATAAACCATTCATAATAAATCTTTCACTGGTCAGATAGTAAAATTAGGTAGGTTAAATTGGTTTAGATTATTATCTACTTACATATTTCACTGCCTTACAGAACAAGCCTCAAATAATCTTCATAGGATTTACGCCTCTCTTTGATAGGCCTAATTTATACAAGCATTAGATTGTAAACACTAGCCTGAAATACTTTGTAAACATTTGTTGTATACATTGCCTTTCAAACTCTTCAATCTCTCTAAAAGCCATAAAACCACACTTCTGCGGCACATGAATATGCAGTTCTCCGCTTTGTAAAGAATGCTTACTTCTCAAGCTGCATATTCCATTGCCTTCCCCTCTCCATCATACAGATGGCAGGATGAAGCTTGGAAGCTTGGCCTCGGCGACTCATGAACAGGCACTTGGCTTTGTTCACTACCCACACGTGCAAATCCACTCACTTTCACAGAAGGCTGAGCTGCAAGAGAGAGCTGACTTCTCATGCATGGGTAGGGAATAAAGCCGAGTGCTCATTTTTGAGTTGCCAGGGCCATGCATCCGACGCTTGGTTCATCTTGCTATCCTCAGGACAGAGAGGGGAAGGCAATGGAATAAGCATCTTAAAAAGTAAACATTCTTTTACAAAATGAAGGACTGCATATAAACGTACTGAAGAAGCTGGAATAAATGTGGATATTTTTTTTGGAAAAGTCCTTAAAAGGTGAAATAACCCTTTAAGTTTTAAATGTTTAAAGTGATAGGAAATGTTGAAAATAATACAATGACCCCTTACCGGTGCACTGCATACTAGTATACATTTTGGCAGACTTTCCCAACAAACAGAGCCCTCATGTGGTGTGCTGTCACCGCCTCTGGGGCTTCCATCTTTGTCTTATTTCTGGGTTTGAGCTCATCCACTATTTAAATGGCCAGAACACGACGTCACTCCTGCATGCGCAAGGGAATCATCATAGTGTTCTGTGCACGCAGAGAGCACTGCGCATGTACCAATTACATCATTGGCTTAAGCCGATGTTCTTATCTACTAAACAGTGCAGGTTCAAGCTGACTTTACTACCGATTTAAAACAGGAGGACAGGTTCCGTTTAAGAACTTCACAAAAGCTGTTCAACAATTGCTAAATGTCGGTTGTACACATTGATCTTCAGAATCGCATTCACAAAAAGATGCAAGTGTGAACAGGGCCATAATCTCAAACCTAGGATAGCATATAAAAAGAAATGTTAACAGAATAGAGGATAATAAGTTATGTTTCATATTCCCATGATCAGACTAGTAAGCAGGTCTGGTGATTACCTTTTAGTAATCTTAATCACTAATGTCAACCTAGCTGTTTCAGAAGTGTGCTATGGATGCATTTGCTTTAAACGGTTAATTCTTGATTAAACTGCAGTCTTTGTTAGAACGATTTGCAGTGTTGGCAAGCATGTCATTATGATACTTGCAGCTCTTGTCCTTGTGAATCTGCTTAAGTGGTTGACTGCTTAAATGAGAAGCCTAAGTAATAATTGTCTACACACGTTAATTTGAATTCTAATGGAATACACCTGGCAATTATGTACAGCGCTCCATTCACCTCTGTGCATGGGCTCGAGTGAAGCAGACAACCAATGAGAGCAAAGCATCTCCCTGTATTTCTTCCATACTATCATATACTATGTGTTATTATTGTAAAGAGCTGCCTTCCTACAACATCATAAAAAGGTCCCTAGCAAAAAACATGCAGACAGAATTTTTATGGGGATCACACCGGACCAACGCCCTGCCGTGCAATAAAGCCGGTCACAGATGGTTAGAATCTTGGCCAGTTCAGCAGGGATCGGTCAAGATTTGAACCATCTATGGGCAGGCTGAATGTACCCAAGTCAATCCATCAATCTACTTGGGTACAACCAGCATGTCAGATTTTCGGCATGTGATTATTGCCAGCAGCTAAAGCCACTAGCAATGATCACTGCGACCTTGCTTTACTTGTAGAGCCGCTCTAAGCGAAAAAGGAAAATATATATGGTCCTGCTGGTGCTCAGGAATGAGGTGCGTGCCAGCGTTCTATCGAATACTGCCTCCCGTCGGATAATGCCTCCGACGAATCGCTCAGACGTGCGCAGGGATGACTTCACTACAGCTGATCGGGACACCAGAAGGTAAATCTCTGAGAACAATAAACTGCAGCAACAATTCATCACGCACACAAAGGAAGAAGTTTTACAGGGGAGAGGGCAGAATATACAATGTGCACACTGTGAGCAAACATACCCCTCGCCGATGCTGTACAGAGCCATCACATGCCTCTCGCCTGTACATGGCTCTCTTCTGTACCTGGCTCTCCTCTTTTCTGTACACAGCTGTGCCCTCCTGTGTAGGTAGTTATAGGCCTGCGTACATGGGTGTGCCCTCCTGTGTAGGTAGTTACAGACCTGTGTACATAGCTGTGCCTCCCTGTGTAGGTCTAGGCCTGCATACATGGTCATGCCCCCCTGTGTAGGTAGTTATAGGCCTACATACATGGCTGTGCCCCCCTGTGTAGGTAGTAATAGGCCTGTGTACATGGCCGTGCCCCCCCTGTGTAGGTAGTTACAGACCTGTGTACATGGCTGTGCCCCCCCTATGTAAGTAGTTATAGGCACGTGTACATGGCTGTGCCCCCCTGTGTAGGTAGTTATAGGCCTGTGTACATGGCCGTGCCCCCCTGTGTAGGTAGTTATAGGCCTGTGTAAATGGCTGTGCCCCCCTGTGTAGGTAGTTATAGGCCTGTGTAGGTATAGGCCTGTGTGCATTGCTGTGTCCCCCTGTGTAGGTAGTTATAGGCCTGTGTACATGGCCGTGCCCCCCTGTGTAGGTAGTTATAGGCCTGTGTAAATGGCTGTGCCTCCCTGTGTAGGTAGTTATAGGCCTGTGTAGGTATAGGCCTGTGTACATGGCTGTGCCCCCCTGTGTAGGTAGTTATAGGCCTGTGTAAGTATAGGCCTGTGTACATGGCCGTGCCCCCCTGTGTAGGTAGTTATAGGCCTGTGTAGGTATAGGCCTGTGTGCATTGCTGTGTCCCCCTGTGTAGGTAGTTATAGGCCTGTGTACATGGCTGTGCCCCCCTGTGTAGGTAGTTATAGGCCTGTGTAAATGGCTGTGCCTCCCTGTGTAGGTAGTTATAGGCCTTTGTAGGTATAGGCCTGTGTACATGGCTGTGCCCCCCTGTGTAGGTAGTTATAGGCCTGTGTAGGTATAGGCCTGTGTACATGGCTGTGCCCCCCTGTGTAGGTGGTTATAGGCCTGTGTAGGTATAGGTCTGTGTACATGGCTGTGCCCCCCTGTGTAGGTAGTTTTAGGCCTGTGTAGGTATAGGCCTGTGTACATGGCTGTGACCCCCTGTGTAGGTATAGGCCTGTGTACATGTCTGTGCCCTCCTATGTAGGTAGGTATTATTATATAGGATTTATATAGCGCCAACAGTTTGCGCATTGCTTTACAATGTAGGAAAACACTACACCAACAGTACAATTCAAAACAAGAGGGTTAGAAGAGCCCTGCTCCTGCGAGCTTACAATCTAAGAGTATAGGCCTGTGTACATCGGTGTGCCCCGCTGTGTAGGTAGGTATCAGTCTGTATACACACACACAGAAGGTGACTCACCTCCTTGCAGTACAGGCCCTCGGCTCAGGCCTCCTCTCAGTAGCAGGGCCACCATGGTAATGATTATTCGCAGCGCCGTGTCCTCTTTCTCTTTGTTGCCCCATTTCCCTCTGCCAAGCAGCTCACACTCCACCTCCATCTCCTCACTGGTAGACAACTGTAGGCGTCCTGTTGAATAATGTCCCCCCGTCGAATAATGTATCCGACGAACCGTGCATGCACAGCTATGGCTCTGTACGGCATGTGATGGCATTGTACAACATGTTATGACACTGTACGGCATGTGATGGCTCTGTATGGCATGTGATGGCTCTGTACGGCACAGACGAAGCGTATGTCCGCTCACAGTGTGCACATTTTATATTCTGCTCTCTCCCCTGCAAAACTCCTTTTTGTGTGCGTGGTAAATTGTTGCTGCAGTTTATTGTTCTCCGAGATTTAACTTCTGATTAAAGTGCGTTATTATAAAGTGGACTATTAGGCTATAATGTGAGCCCAACACTTCCCCCTCTCCTTTAGGCCTTCCTCACACTGGTGTGCACAGAGCGAAGCAGAATCTGACTGTCAGATTCTGCCTCCGCGCTTTGCGGATCGTCAAATAATGTATTCTGTAGGATAATGCATCCAACGTTCCGTGCATGCGCAGTACTTAGCGCCGCTCCAGATGGTCTCCCGATCAGCTGTAGTGACATCATAACTGCGCATTCGCACTTCGTCGGAGACATTACCCAATGGTAGGCAGTATTCAATAGAACATTGGCAGGAAATATCACCATCCAGTAGTGTGTAATATATTTAGAAAAATCGCCACTCTCCCGGTCTAGTCTGTGTTATTAGCATATGTGAGTTGGCCTCAGCCTTACACCACTCCACAAGCCACACCCAAGGGTGGGGTGTAACATGTCAGAGGTCGTGTCTTGCCGAGTGGTGTAAGGCTGAGGCCAGCTCACATGGTAACTACATAGACAGGACTGGACTAGGAGAGCGGCAATTATTCTAAGCAATAATTACGGTGTTCTCCCAGAATGGACAGCTGGCAGAACAAAACTGCTCTGTGGGAGGGATTCCACCAACATTGACTGTTGATGGGGGAGTTGAGCAGTATTCTTTCCTGCAACCTGCAATAAAGAAAATCACACCATCTACAGCAGTGGTTCTCAACCTATTTAGTTCCGTGACCCCTTGATAAAATTTCCCAAGTTGTGGAGACCCCTAATCGTAAAATTATTTTCATAGCATGGGTTGTCAGCTCCCAAGGCAAGACAAGTAATTTGCGCCCCTAACCCACGGACATTTAGCGCTCCCTGAGTCCCTTCCACTCGTACAGTATTAAAACCCCTTATGGTACATTTTAGGATGTACCACTCTTTCTCTTTGTTCTCCTTTTTTTCCCTTTTATCCCTCTCTATCCTAATTTCTTGTCCCCCCCCCCCCCCATCCCTCTTTCTAGCCGTCTTTCTTGTTTTTTCTCTTATTCTTTCTCTCCCTTTTTCTTTGTTCTGCCCCCTCTTTTCCTCTCCCCTCCATGTATTCTCTATTTTTATTCCTTCTCTTACTCCATGGTGGGGGTGAATGGGATGAGTGGTAGTGCTGGCGGGGAGTTCTGATCAGTCAACTTAGGTGCTCTTGATCAAGGTCATTTGCTGGTCTGAGAACTGTAGTGGGGACTTTTAATGGCAACTATAATCACGGGTAGTGTTACTCACTGTGTCTCCGGCTTCACTGTGTCTCCGACTTTGTGGTGTCTCGTAGCAGTGACACCTATGCCGAAATCAGGAGATAGGGTCTCCTTCAGCTCCTCCCACTTTACATTCCTCACCAATCAGCTGACCTCTAGTCTCTGCCCCCAGCCATGCCGTGAACTGAATGGACGGCTGCGAAGAGGCTGAGTGGGCGGCCGCGGGCTCAAGGGACAGCCCTGCTGGGTAAAAGCAAGATATTTGGGGGGCACACTCTAAAAGATGCATTAAAGATGGTGCAGCCATAAGACCATACAGTAGAAGAAAATATTACAGCGCACACATGCAAAAAAGACATTTACCTCCAGCAAGCTGGGTGGCCGCAAAAAGGCTGGGAGAGCAGTGCGGGCTTCAGGAACAGCCAAGGATTTGGTGACCCCCTGGCAAATCATCATTTGACCCCCGAGGGGGTCCCGACCCCCAGGTTGAGAACCACTGATCTACAGCCTGCCTGACTACACAATAATGCAGGTCCTTGGGATTCCTGCAGCAAGTCAGACTGTCTGCTTTAAAGATTGCATTTAGTTGTGGAAGAGGAAGGACAATTCTTGGGGTAGCCATACATGCACAGAATTTCTCTTGTCCAGCCTATTGGCTGAAAAGGAAAAATCGAATAGGTTCCTCCAATCACACTATACAGCGTGGATTCAGGAAGCTCTACTGTTGGCTATGGTATTCAGGCAGCTGCAACACCAGCGGCCGCTTGTTTATCCTAACAGTGACTGCATCTGATTGGATGATAAAATCAGCAGAGCTTCCCCTCATTTCAGATCTTCCGCTTAGATCTACAGCGAATGTACTTCCAAGTGCACCCTGTAGCGCAAAGTTTATTTGCCTTTAGTAAATAACCCCCACTGTTTAGCCAACAATTTCTTACCTGGCGCTTTCAATTTTTCAAAGTCTATTGAGCCAGGTGGTGCCAACAGGGCCAGCCACAGCTCAAACTTTAGTGGATTCGACAAGAATCAGATGAAATTCAATCTGTGTATAGCCAGCTTTGAGGAATGAGTGAATTTCTTATATACGATTCCTTACTACACACTCTAGCACAGACCTTCGCTGCAACCAACGTATGTCATACAGAGGCACTGAACCGCTTCCAGTAGGCAAGGTCAGTATGCCAAAAATTGGCTGCATTCCTCCTTCTGCAATAAGCTCATGGTCACTTCAGTGACACTGCAGTTGTACGCATGTAATCTCACATACTGTCATGTAAACTCACATACACATACTGGTTGCAAACTGGGCAGCTCATAAATCCCTATATGTATGTGACCACTCAGATGTTTGGTTACATGCATACAGCCAAGGCATCTGTCAGCCTGTCATTGATTTGTAGAGAGTGCTACCCATGACTGTGTGCAAAAACCTTTGTTTTTTGGGCACTGAACAACACTCCTTTTTAATTCTGTATGGCCCTTTCTGGCCATGTGAATAGGGCCTAAAACACTCCTCACCCACACACAAATTACAGGTAACATAGGTAACATCTTAGGGCCATTAGATCCGGTAAGCCTTCTCATTGTGGGTGGTGGTGTGCTCTGTCTTCACTCCAGACGTTATGCACTTCCTCACATGAAGCCATATAACTTCTGTGGACTACCAGCCACTAGGAGCCATATATACATGGAGAACTTCACTCTAATTTGCACCTAGAGGTTTTACCAACTTTTGAATTATTTTGTCTTTATGTTGGACATTTAAGACTTTCTCAGTGCTACACTTATTTTGTTTCCTAACATAGACGTGTGCACTACAAACATACCATAATACATAAAAAAACAAAAAATTCTTGCACTAAGTGCATCTCCAATAGAAAAAGTGGAAAAGCAGCACACCAAGTATCCGGAACAAACCAAGCAATGAAAACACATAATAATAGGTGTGTTGCCGCTATCCTTTTTAAATCATTAAAAATCAGAACAGAAAAATAACCCCATTCAACACATTAAAACAATAAAATATTAGAAAATTCTGCAGATACATACAGTGTAAAGAAATTGGTACAAAGGGTGCATATCCCTTTAAATGTGAATAAATAAAATAAGGAGTTCTTGGGTGAGATCAAACAGCTCTTGTTCACATACTGTAAATGTGATGTGCCCACTCAGGTACCAGCTTCAGTACATCATACCAATGATGTTCCCAAACTCCTCACCAGATAAATACGACCTCTAAACTTTCAGAGATCTGCAGCTTAATATAGTAATCGGACTCCACAACCATGGTCAACTAAAGATCTTACTACACCATCATGGATAATCAAAAGGCAAACTCACAGTAGATGGAGGAAACATAAGAACAAGACACCTCATGTAATACTGCTTTAACCAATTGACATTTAGTAAAAGAAAACAACTCACAATGTATTTGAGAGACCTGGCATTTAAGGCACCCCCACGATCCAGCAGGTGGGAGTGATAACGTCACAGGCCAGGCCTCACCAACACAGTTCGCCACAAAGAGGACATCATCAGGGGATGAGCGATCTCTTTCCCTGATCCTCTTTGTGACAAAACATGTTGTGTGAGGCCTGGCCTGTGATGTTATCGCACTCGCCAGCTGGATCGCAGTGGCACTTTACATGCCAGGTTTCCCAATTACATTCATTAAATTCAATGTGCGGTAGTGCATTGCAGCCTGTTGCTGCAAACTGTAACACTGCTTTACCATAAAATATATGTCTGCATCTTTTTATCACGACACATACCAATGCAGTGCACACATGACACTAATGCATAGGTAAAAGCAAACTGGAGGTTCTTTTTCAACAGTTTGGAAATTTCCCCATTTTGCAAAATTTAATTTACAAATAGTTGTTATTTATTAACTCACTACAGTTTCAGCTTTTAGATTTTAGAACTTATGTTGTGTTTGTGTCTGTTAACAAATATTTTTGTGTATTTTTACCAAAAATATTGTTTGATAAATATTTGCGCAACTATTGCAGGACCTACAAAATAACTCTGAAAGCTATAAGTGAAAAATTATAAAACTTTGGATTTTTAGCATAAGTCGCTTACTTACTGTTTTATACATCTTCAATTTTTACTGTTTTATGAATTTACAAATATCTATTTATTAACTCAATACAGTTTAAGTTTTATATTTAGTAGGAATTCTGTAAGGTATGGTATGATTCTAGCGTATTTTTATCAAAAACATCACATTGAAAAGCATTTGTGCAACTATCGCAGGACATAAAAAATCTCTGGCACTTTTTCATTCTACTGGTCCTTTGCTTTGAGTAAATGTATGGTTTTGGGGGGTCTTCAACTAATTTTGAACGCTGTATGGAAAAATAAGGAAAGAAAGAGAACATTTGCAAAAATGGTCTGGCCACCAAAGTTTCAAAGTGGAGAACAGGGCCTGACAGTAGATCGACACTGTACTGTCTTCCAAAATTTCATTTCAAAATGTGAACTGATTGAAGAAAAATAATCATAGAAGTCACTAGAGAAGATTTTGCAGTTGCACCATGCAATATTATTGTGTGTGATAAGTGCATCATATCATTTTCAATTACCAACATAAACAGTATGACATTTTGCCTTTCTATATATGTGAGCAAAAAAATTTAAATAAATAAATAATAAAAAAAAAAAATCTAAATTAGGACCATATCCCACCGCTTCAATTGTCATATGGTGTTATTCCACCACTTAATCTTTTTACCTGAGGTAGCACTGCTGGTCTGTGTCCTGCCAATCTATGCAAGGAGCTGACCTGAGGGACTTTAATTGGTACGGCAGTAATGGTTCCCAACGTCTGCAGAGAAAAGAGACATAAACCAACAGATTAGTCATTGCCAGCAACGTTAATATGATGTTTAGTTATAAAGAGCAACAAGTAGCCTTAACCGCTGAAAATAAGATGATTGGTTGGTTCCGTATGAAGACACTATTCTAAAGATAAAAGAAGGATAACAATATGATACCAGTAGTGATGTCCACCAGGGCTGGGACTATCTTAGAAGACATGCTGCACCAATCAGTTGGTAGCTGGCACCTAACTTATTTGAACCATGTCTATGACTGTCAATGGTAATATGTATTTCTTAGAATCTGAAAATGCCTTCCAAGCTGCCTCCTGGATTCTTCATTTATTTCTCCACCCTTGGTATATACTATTACTATACAAGTAATCAATAAATGTTGGCTATAGGTACACAAGGGCAGCTGTGTAATCCGTTCCTCTTCCTCACTTCTCTGAGGCCACCTATTGGCTTAAGCCTCTTGCACATGGGCGGCCGGGAGGCAGTAGAAACAGGCAGCTGAGCTGCAGTTTTATTGCCCCCCTAGGCTGGGTTCACACCTATGCAAATTAGATGCGGGTTTACCCGCATCCAATTCGCCTGACAGGAGATTGTGACCAGCTCACAATGAAGCCGGTTCACACATCTGCGGAGCGGCTTGCACAGGTACGCTTTGCTTCTTGGCCAGTTTCAGGGCCAAATTCAGGCAAAAATTTGGCCCCGATTCGTCCCTAAATTGAGAACAGGAACGCACCAGACACCTGCTGCAAGCCTCTGTCGGAGGTGTGAACCCAGCCTTAAAAACAAAACAGCAAAAGGAGGCAGTTCACATCCTACAGCCCATTGCATCATGGCAAATTTAAATGTGACATGCCGAGGCGGACAGGCATCACCACCTGACAAACTCAAGCATTCAAATCAATGGGGCCACACCACAACCAAGAGCAAACCATGACTTGGCTCGCGGTTGCAGTGAATTATCCTCATTATTACCTGCCACTCGTCAGAACAAACTACAGAATTTAATAAACTGGCTTTCGAGAGGCATCAGGATCGACGGCTAAGCGCCTGACAGTGGCCATGTTCTGAAAAGCGGTCCACTGAGGATGGCTTTTTATAGCACTGACCAATGTGAACCTAGCCTTACTGTCACATAAACCTGTATGCTCAGCTTACCCACCAGGTACACTTTCCATCTCCAAGCTAATTTCTGAGAAAAGTAACCTGTTTGGACAAAGTATTCAAAACTGTCCAATGAATCCCCCACCCAAAGAACAGCTGGTTAAGGCCTTGGGGCAAATAACTACTGATTATCTCATATAGTCATAAGCTGCCTTAAAGTGAACCTGTCAGCCAATTAAAATTGTTAAAAGCAAATAACTTGCATGACATCAAGTACCACATTTAGTTTCATTCTGTTACTAGGGACTTCACCTCCCTGGCTTATGTGCTACACCCTTACCACCTCTCTTCAACCTATCCTTTATCAGCATCCCTATAGTACCTGGTCTAGGGCAGGACTTCTACATTTAAAATCTTAAAAAAACAGCTGTAAAGAAGACTATGAATACTGACCTGTCTCTGGCCTATTCCTCAGATCTTTGCTCTCTTTCAGCTATAGACCATGACAAATCTATAAATCTGACACACTTCCTGAAGTATCGGGTGCCAGCACCCCCTGCCTTGCACAGTGGTCCTGTAGTGATCCAGAGGATAAAACCACAGAGTGCAGCTGGGGACTAGGAATCTGACACTCCCGGAACTGTGTCATATTTAAGGTTTCTGCTGGAGCCCATTATTCTACAAGAGTGAAGATCTACTGAATAGACAACTGAAAACGTTAGTACTGACAGTCCTCTTTTACAAGGATTTCTTTGTGTTTTTTAGGCCTCGTGCACACTGGATGTTGTAATAACCTTATTAAAAAAAAAAGGCAATAGCTTTGCAGTGGGTATTTCAATGTTTTTCATCGTTTTTTTTTTTTTAAAGCGTTTTTAAGTGTTTTTTTTTTTTTCAATGGAATCAAAAACATAAAAAAACGCTGGGGAGCAGCGTCTTTGATCATTTATCTGCGTTTTTCAACATTAGAGCGTTTTTACAGCTGAAAAAATGCTCTCAGAACCCACTAGTTTTGGGGATTTTTTTACAGCCAAAAAACACCCCAGACAAAAACAGTTGATAACAGCCTATAGGGTTTATTTACTAAAGATGGAGAGTGTAAAATCAGGCTCACTTCTGCATAGAAACCAATCAGCTTCCAGGTTTTATTATCAAGCCCTAACTGAACCAGCTGAGGTTAGAAGCTGATTGGCTACCATGTACAGCTGCACCAGATTCTGAGTGCTCCAGCTTTACTAAATCTACCCCTATGTGTGCATAGGATAAGAAGTGGGAGAGTTTATTGACTGTAGAAAAAATATGTCTGAAGCCAAAAACAGCAGCTGTAAAAACGTCCAAAAATGTCTAGTGTGCATGAGGCCTTACTCTAGCAACTGATTCACATTAGAGTGATAAGGAAGCATCATCAACTAATCATCAAACCTATAATAAAATTCATTTTGGCAGATGCCGGTCGAGGTTGTAAAAAGTGAGACCCAGCTAAACATAACAGCGATGCATATTATACAATTTCAACACTTTCCCTACTGAGTGTAATTAGATTAGTCAGCATTCTTTTTTTCCCCCATTTTCTAGTTCCCTCCGTTCTCTGCCTACTCCTTGAAAACCAACATACAAGTGATAAAATAAGACTTATCTCAGTTCCGCTGCACAAAATAAACTTGTCAGGAAATGCTACAGAATGCATACGATGTAGGAAACACATTAACATACATATAAGCTAAGTGGCTAAAATGATTTACATCAAGGTTATTATGTTACACCACAGGCACAGATTTAACGTTCCCCTTGCATATAAAGGAGGACAAATGAATGGCTTTGAATAGCATGTTTCAGAATGGTCTCTCATAATTAGTCTAGGAAATTGCTCCGAGGTGTTTAGCATCAGTTTAAAGTAAGGACACGAGGATATTCAGCAGCACAGAACTGCAGTGCTTGTTCAGTGAGAGCGTGTGTGTAATTATTATTGTAACATTTATCTCAAAACTATTTTTTTTCCTAGCATGCTGAATTCTTTTTACTTTATTTGATTACATATAAATAAAGGAACACTCAGTTCACTATTACCATGCCTAAAAGATTGAAGTGTATGTAAACCCCAACAATGAAAGCATTTGGTATATCTGTTCAAACAGTGCCAAAAATAAAAACAGCTGATCTTGCCAGAAATCCAGTGAGCTTGAGCCTTCCTGTACACTCCTGTACAAATCAATGGTTGCCTATGAGAGCCGTCCTAACTGGTCCGATACAAGTCGGTCCGACTTTAGAAATGGTTCCTGCACTACTTTGGTCCGACTTTGGTCCGTTTTCAGTTCAATTCGTTTTCCCATTCAATATCACTTAGAGGGATAGTTCACCTTAACCGCAAAACTACCTATGCAGATAAGGGATGTCTGTAGATAAAAACAAACTGCAGCTCTGACTAAAGTTGAATAATGCTCTCAAATGCTGAGTAAGGAGGAGCTCGGGCGTGTTCGCACAGCCCACGTGTAGAGCACGCCAGGAAGTCGGCACTGCGCTGCGCTAATCACAGGCAGTGATACATTGTCCTGAAGCGTGGCTGCAGAGATCGGGAAATGTCTCACTGCCTGTGATCAGCGCAGTACAGTGCCGACTGGCAGGCTCTGCACGTGGGCTTTGCGACCACGCCGGAGCTCATCCTTAATGCTGAGCTCAAAGCTACTGCATCAGGGGAGAAAGAGTATGTGAGAGGATTTGAATCAGAGAAAGAGCTCTCTCCTGTGGTGGAGGTGAGCAGGGATGACTAGGCCTCATTTAGCAACGTCCTGGGAGTATTCCAGTCAGGCTTCATAAGGTATGTAAATGGCTTACACCTATAGTAAGGTTATTAATCAACTTTAGTCAGAGCTGCATAGTTTGTTTTAATCTACAAACATCCCTTAACTGCATAGGCAGGTTTTTTGTAAAGGTGAAGTATCCTTTTAAGTCGGATCCTCATCCTAACCATCCGACTTGTGACATCCGATATGGTGATTACGGCAGCAGGAAAAGGAATTTATGTCACACTGGGACTGTTTTGATTGGTCAAAGGACAAGTCTGATAATCTCAAAGTCGGAGCAGAATCATATCCTGTTCATTTAAGTCAGATGGAATTAGGACCGATGTCACACCGATAATGCGAGACCGATGTCACAGGGCAAAGTCAGATCGTCAGTCGTACAACACTACTAGTGTGAACCCGGCCTAAAGTATGTTTTTTTCAAACTCCTTTAACAAAACAAGTTGTTCAGCAAAACAATTGCAGTTAGAGGGCTGAGATAAACAATTTACCACTGCTCAGTTTGTCATTTATGTAAAACCTTTATCTCAAAAGAAAAAAAAAAAAATAGTTGCTGTGTAACTGCTTGAGAAGTATTAGCTGGAGTTTGCCTTCGATTTGTTAAAGTCCATCTAAGGCTCCATTCATACCTATGCATGTTGCTTTTGAGCGTTTCTGCAGGGCTTTCTTATGGGTTTTTTTTTAAGGCAATTTTGCTGCGATTAGCATCTTTCTTGGTATTTTTTCCACAGGTGGAAGGAAAGAAAACTGCTGGATTCCCCCATCAACACACTCAGGGAATCAAACTTGCAGCGCTATTGTGTTCTGCCAGTGGGGGAGCGTGGGGAGCCTTCCCTGCCGTCAGGACAAAATGATCATTGCTGGTGGCTATAGCCACCAGCAGTGATTTCATGCAAAAAATCTGACATGCTGGTTGTACTGAAGATGGATCAACTTCAGTACAACCAGCCTGCCCAGGTGGATAGAATCTTGACTGGTTCCTGTTGAACCAGACGAGATTCGATCCATCTTTTGACGACTTTAAGATTTCAAAGGCAGCAAACAATAATGTATGATTTATTTAAAACACACGTAAAAGCACATAAAGAGCTTCAAGAAAGGTGTGAATCCTACCTAAAGCTGGCCATAGAATTTGAAACGACAATTCTGAGGAAAAGTCTTGGGAAAATTTGTACGAAAATTCTCACATTTGTTTTTCAAAATATTTTGTTTGCTTTTAGCATTTGATTTTGGAATGAATGGACTTTACAGAATGAAAACCATATACAAGCAGTCCACCGGGTTACAAACCAGACAGGGTCTATAGGTTTGTTCTGAATTTCTGAAAAATGTTTCTGAAATTTGTGAATTTGTATGTAACTTGGTACAGATACATTTTTTAAGTGTAACTCTAGCCAAAAAAATATTTAAACGTTTTCTGGATAGCATAGGAAAGGGTTGACACCCCTATAACATTTGTTTTTCTGTCTGTGCCGATGTTCAGACGATTTCAACTCACTTTCTATCCCTGTGACAATTGGACTGTGAAAATTTTGGGTTGTTGTGGAAACACGGATTGGTGATAAAGCATCGGTGGAGACACCTTTCTCCCATAATAACTCTTACAGGTGTGAATTTCCCTTCCTAGGGGTAGATTTCCTCTCACTTCCTGTTCTCTCCCTCCGTTTGTAAGTATAAGTCATATGTAAGTCAGATGTTTGTAACTCGAGGACTGCCTGTAGAATTGATTAGTTTGAGCCTGCTCCTTCGAATTTTCTCGACATTACGATAAAAAACGAACGTCAATTTGTTCCACTAATGATTACAGGTCCTGTACTAACGATGTGATGTTAGTACAGGGATCTCCCTGCTGAGCTATTGTGTTCTGACAGGGGAACTGCACTCCTGCCAAAACAGACTGGTCAGCGCTTGTAGCCATTGTCAGAGTCCTAATCAGATGCTGATTGGCTGCTGGTTTTTCAGCAAGCTCGTTCGACAGAAGCTGGTTGTGAGATCAGCTTCTGTCAAACAAACAAGGACCTGTACACATGGGTCGCTTGTCAGCCGGTATCTACTGTACCAGCTGACGTTGTGCACGGGGCTTAAAGGCACAATCCAGAATTTACCGGCTAATAAGTATGCCTCTTGGAAAATAAACAAACTGCACACCTATTTTAGTAGCATGTATGGACACAGTTATAAAGTGTTAGAAGGTGTGTGTGTGTGTGTGTGTGTGTGTGTGTGTTTAGGGGCTTTTTACTACACTCAGCTGACTTCCTGTCCAGAGGTCCAAACGGACATAGATATTGTATCCTGGCAGTTGCTATGCATTTACCATATCCCAGCAGTTGGTATTTATTTGCTATATCACAGCAGTTGGGGTGTATTCAGCAGAAGGTTTTTATGATCATCTTCCTTTAAACGGCAAATTAAGAAAATGAACAGACTCGGAACTGCCTGCCCTTCATGTGAGCAAATTGAGAACGGCAGCAAAAATAACCGTTAAAGGTTACTGCATGAGTTAAGCAGATAAATTATGCTTCTATCACTACAACCAGTGCTCAAAGCATCTTAATAGAAAGGTGGCAACCATGCAGATCAACCAAATACATTTTTATTGATTTGATTTAGTTGGATCACTTGGAGCAGGAGAATGTAAAAGTCTCTCTGATAACCTGAAGCAGAAAGCACTACCTGATTCTTCATACTGTATCTCCTCTACATACACACACAGCTTTTAGTAACACAAAATGTGTGATAAGCTACTGAACATATTGTTATATGGATGCAATCGTTTTGGCATCCACTTACAAACATTTGCACATTGGAAGAACCTCCCTACCTGCTATCATGGTGCATAAAACAGACCACCCTCTAAATTATGATGTATAAATTATTAAGGGTGCAACAGTATAACATTTTCTTCTATAAAACCAACTTTTATTAGGCATCTCTAGCAGAAAATTACATTTTACAATTCAATTCACATAAGAAGTATATTTTTCTCTTCCTAAAAATATTAGAGATACATATTTCATAGTTACAAACAGTCACCGACAGCTGCTGCCTATGGACGCTGTACATTGAACACATTGAACACTGTACAAGATCTGATGAGACCTCTGCTCATCAATGCTGGATGCTGAGGCACAAAGCATTATGAACCATCAATGTGGTACCTGATATAAAGTATTATATTACAGGAATCCAGATCAAAATAATAAAGAAAAAATATGAATCCTGGTATGCATTCATTAAAAATGGAAGAATTTTTAAACACAGCTAGTATAAATACATCTGCTTTTATATTAGCTTCTAGTTCTCTCCTGTTAAGTGTGCATTTAGCCTTTTGACTGGAGTCTCACTTTCAGTTTCAGAGCCAAAGAGTTACAACTTTAGATTTCTGATTGCAGATTCCTGTTAGGCTGCTTTCACACTGGGGCGTCGGTGGTAAAGCGCCATATTTAGCGGCGCTTTACTGTTGTTTTGCGGAGGTTTTCAGCCGCTAGCGGCGCGCTTTTAACCCCCGCTAGTGGCCTAAAAAGGGTTAAAACGACCCACAAAGCGCCACTGCAGCGGCGCTTTGCCGGCGGTGCTGCCCATTCATTTCAATGGGCAGGGGTGTTTTAGGAGCGGTGTATACATCGCTCCTTCACCGCTCCAAAGATGCTGCTTGCAGGAGTTTTTTTAACGTCCTGCCAGCGCATCGCCTCAGTGTGAAAGGGGCCTTTCAGTGGAGGATATCCAAACCCAACGACAGCAATATAATATATTGTAGCTTCTTGGTACTTAGATGTGGTGGATGCATTTGTTTTCTTACATTAGGCTAAGAACATTTTTAGCAATTACAGAAAATATCTATTGATCTTATAAAATATGCAGGAATCTTGTCACTTTATGTAAACTGAAGTGAAAGTTCAAATAATTAGGGCTGCAACTAACGATGATTTTCATAATCAATTAGTTGACCGATTATTGTTTTGATTAATGGGATAATAACTTTAAAAAAAGTGTGGTGTATAATTTAGTTAATATGTAAAGTTAAAAAAAAAAAAGGCAATTTATTCTTAAACACTCTAATCTTTATGCAGTGGTAAATAGAAACAACCAACTTTATTGAGTAGGAAGCAAAATCTCGAATCCACGCTGAGAATAACAGACAGCAGAGATATACTGTATATACTATTAGAGGTTGAATCTGGTAAATATCATCAGACTCAGAGATCACGTTTTTTATTTAAAGAAAAAAAAAGTTAAAGACTGTTTTGCCGATTTTCACACAGAACTATAATATATGATGTATGACAAACTCCCTTGTCGTAAGCAGATGGCTTGATAAAAGCTCCCTGCTCCTGCTGTCACTTATGCTGGCCATACAAAAACAATGTCTTCCGTCCAAAATAAAATTCATTTTACGAACGTTCGTTTAATTTTCTAATCGTTGGTGGGGTCAAATCGACATTCGTTTTTTACCACAGTGATGGGGAAATTTCAAGAAGCAGAATAGAAAGCTTCTTGGTCAAAGGAATTTTCAGACAATGTATGTGGTTTTCGTTCAAAATGACATTCATTTTAATACTGAATGTTAAAAGCAAGTGAAGTTTTCAAACGACATTTTTTCATTCAGCGAATCGATACGTGTGTGGCCAGCAATCGATGTGTGTGTGGCCAGCATGAGGCTTGGTTTAGACCTATGCAGTTTGCTTTTGATCCATTTCTGCAGTGCTTTTTGCTGTGCTATTTGCATTTTTTTTTTTTTGCATACGCGATTTTGCTGCGATTTGCATTTTGCATTCCTTATGCTTTTTTTCGGCCAATTTGTTGTTGGGCAGATTAAAAAAAAACGCAAATCACGGCAAAAACACATTACATGCTTTTCTGCAGCTTCTCCATTGAAGTCTATTGAACCAAAAAAAAAAAAGCACCGTGTTGCGTTAAAAAAAGTCCTTGACCCTTTCCAAATACGCAGAGGCTAAAAAAAGCACAGATGTGAACGTGGTCCATATGAAACCATGTTAAATGAACTGTAGTGCGTTGCTGCAAAAAGCACAAAAAAAACTCATAGGTGGGAACCAGGCTTAAGATGTTTAGTAGCAGCAGCATGCTTTTTTTTGTATTACCTATCATAATGGGGTTAAAAAACTCAAATGACCCCTTTATAGTACAAAAAGAGCAGATAATTGCTACTATAGGGATTCATTTATACTGTGAAACAGTGAAAGTACTACTATATATATATATATAATAAATACACCCAGAAGTAGGACATATGGGAATTTTAACTAGGAGTCAGACATGAAGCTATATGAAGGGTGGAAGGGAGATATACCTTTTTTATATTAAAGTAGTACTAAACATAGTTAGTCAGGTTGAAAAAAGACACAAGTTCATCTAGTTCAACCAATAAAAAAATAAAAAACAAATCACCAATAAAAAAAGAAAAAAAAAAGCTAAAAAAAGCTGAGACTTTATTTTCCATGGATATGATCATTTTAAATATAATGCACAATACTGGTAAAAGTTTACTGTAAATGTAATTGTAATGCCTTATATTACCTCCAGTCTATAAGCCTCCACCTTCTCTGGGTTCAGATGCTGATCTTCCCTGCACAGCCTTTTTTTTTTAAGCAACAAACATGTTATACTTACCTGCTCTGTGCAATGGTTTTGCGCAGAGTGGCCTTGATTCTCCTCTTCTGGGGTACCCCACCAACGCTTCTGGCTCCTCCTGCCTTCAGAGTGCCCCTATAGCAAGGTGAAAAAACTTCTGCCTTTAGAACCACTCACTTCCTGCACAGGACTACATGTCCCATGAGGCATTGCTCTTCACACATTCACAAGTTCTCAGGCACCTACTGACATGTATGGATGGTGTACTGAGCTGTATGTGTGCTGCATTGTGTATACTGATATGTAAACAAATAATGCATTCTGTATTCCGGCCAACTAATTGGCTGACCGATTAATCAATTATGAAAATAGTTTACAACTATTTTCATAATCGATTAATGGTCAATTAATCGACTAGTAGTTTTTTCGACCCTACAAATAATATTATTTTCTGTAGACTACCCATACCATGCAATGGAGATGAACACAGGAGGGCATGTTTGAGTCTAGGTTCATAATAGTGCGATCTCAGACATCGCATGTGACTCGCACCCGCACAAGCAGGTGCTGATCACATGCGATGTCTGAGCAATGCGAGTTCAGCCATACAGTTGTACCGCTGAACTCTCATTGGATTCGCACAGAAAAAGGTGCAGGGACTTGTTTTTCTACGCACTGGAATCGGATCGCACGGGTGAGAACACCCATGCGATCCGATTCCTATATGAATCCTTGGTTCGCACTGCGATCTGTGAACCGTTCTGGGGATGTCATTAACATTGTATTGATACCCGCAGCAGTTCGCAGAGGGCAGTGTGAACTGCCTGTGGGAGAGAAGCAATGCGGGAACCGCCGTTGGACTCGCACTGGTTCCCGCAGTGCACTAGTCTGAACCTAGGATAAAGCTGAATTTCAGGTATGGATTTTTTTTTTTTTAGATGCATCGGTCCAGCTTGGACCAATGCAAGTTTGCACGTTCCATATCTGGCCGATGCCTGTGGAAGTTGAAGTGGCTTACTACAATGATCCTCGTTGTTCAGTGCAATTTCAAGTGTACTATGCACTTGTCATTTGCACTTGTAGTGCAAAGTGGATTTGCCCTTCGCAAATAACCCCTAGTATCTGCTCTGTTTTCGAAGTGTAGAAAAGTGGTATAGGCTGTAATGGGCTCAGAGAGCACCTTGATGTGTTTCTTGATGGACCTCTGTACACTTCTACTCTTTTTATATTATTCTGCGTTAACCACCTGCCGACTAGCCGCCGCAGTTGTACTGCTGCAACATGACTCGGCTGCACAAATCGCCGTTATCTTACGTCGCTTCCTTTTTTGGCCATTAGGGGCGCGGAGCCCATGCGAGTGCTTGGCGGTTGCGATCAGCGCCGGGCTCCCGCGATCGCTCGGGGCACACTGAGAACTGGGATCTGTGTGTGTAAACACTGTTTCCGGTTCTCTGAGGGGAGGAGAGACAGATCGTCTGTTCATACAGTGCATGAACAGCGATCTGTCATCTCCCCTACACAGTCCCCTCCCCCCTTCAGTTAGAACACACATTAGGGAACACAATTAACCCCTTGAGTGCCCCCTAGTGGGTAACCCCTTCCCTGCTAATGACATTTTTACAGTAATCAATGCATTTTTATAGCACTGATCGCTGTAAAAAATGCCAATGGTTCCAAAAATGTGTCAAAAGTGTCCAATGTGTCCACCATAATGTCGCAGTCCCGATAAAAATCGCAGATCGCCGCCATTACTAGTAAAAAAAAAACATAAATAAATAAAAATGCCATAAAACTATCCCCTATTTTGTAGACGCTATAACTTTTGCGCAAACCAATCAATATACGCTTATTGCGATTTTTTTTTTAACAAAAATATGTAAAGAATACATAGCCTAAACTGAGGAAAAAATTGTTTTTTTATATATTTTTAGGGGATATTTAATATAGCAAAAAGTAAAAAATATTGGATTTTTTTCCCCCAAAATTGTCGCTATTTTTTTGTTTATAGCGCAAAAAATAAAAACCACAGAGGTGATCAAATAACTCCAAAAGAAAGCTCTATTTGTGGAAAAAAAAGGGCATAAATTTTGTTTGGGTGCAACGTCGCACGACCGCGCAATTGTTAGTTAAATGGACGCAGTGGCGAATCGCAAAAAGTGCTCTGGCCAGGAAGGGGGTAAAATCTTCCGGGGCTGAAGCGGTTAAACACTGTACAAAAAAAAAAAACTTTTTATGCTGCCTTTTATGTGCCCCCTGTCTTTACTGAAATGAAGGAGGCTCCAGGAGCTCTTCAAGTGAATACACAAGGCCAGCTACATGGGGGCACTAGTTCATCTAGGATATGTAAAGTACTATGCAAAAGTTTTAGGCAGGTGTGTAAGAATGCTTTCAAAAATGTATACTTAAAATAATTTATTTTTATCAATTTGCAAAATACAAAGTGAGTGAACAGATGAAAAATCTAAATCAAATCAATATTTGGTATGACTACTTTTTGGTGCCCCTGTGCCTGTGTGTGTGCATTCTATACCTGATTTCAGAGCGCCGCTCATCGCTCATGCAACCAACCGGCTTTCTCCTTCTCCCCGCCTGACAGCTAGAGTGGGAGGGGCAGAGATTCCCCCGCTGACATCAGGAGGAGAGAGCCGGCCGGTCACGTGAGCGCTGAGCGGCGCTCTAAAAACAGGTATAGACTGCGTTTTTAAAATAAAAATCACACACACAGGGGCACCTGTCATTAGGAGACAGAGCAAATAGTATAAAGAGGTCAGAGTGGCTTAACAACCACTTTAATGCTGGTTTGATGCCAAAGGGTAGTCACACCAAATATTGATTTGATTTATATTTTCCATCTGTTCACTCACTTTGTATTTGGTAAATTGATATAATTAAACAAATTTAAAATATAAAGAGGTTAGAGTTATTTAAGCAGTGGGGGGGGGCACTATCACTAGCTGAAAGGCAGGGAGGGGAGGGGGGGGGGACAGAGGAGGACGGGGGAGAGCAGACAGGAGAGCTGCGGATGATGGAGGCCCACGGTGTCAGTGTTATAAGGAGCCAAATTACGCAGCACAAGCACTGTGCTGTATAACATGCTTTAAAGGGACAGGATACATAATTTTTTTTTATTATTATTCTTACACTTGCGCAAAGTCAGGGATTTTGTAGGTTTAGAGTGGGGTGTATGAGTAACCAATTATACCAAGCAGGTGCTAATGCTTCTCAATTTAATATGTAGGTTGAAAAACAGTCATTTACTGAGACAGAAACAGCTGTCTTAAAACTGAATGAGCAACAGCCAAACTCTGCTAATAAGGTGAGGTTGTGAAAGACAGTTTCATGTCACAAGTCATACACCATGGCAAGACTGAGCACAGCAACAAGACACAAGATAGTTATACTGCATCAGCAAGGTCTCTCCCTGGCAAAGATTTCAAAGCAGACTGGGGTTTCAAGATGTGCTGTTCAAGCTCTTTTGAAGAAGCAGAAAGAAACCGGGCAACATTGGGGACTGTAGACACAGAGGTTGGCCAAGGAAACTTAAAGAAAAACTATGGTCAAAATGAAAATTTAAGGAAGAACCCCGAGGCGAAGCATCTTATTACTGCTGCTGCTTGTGTGGGTGGGATGTGTACTGCGCCAATCACATGGGATAAATAGGAGAGGAAGGTCAGCAGGGATTGGGACAGTACACATCCCACCCACACAAGAAGCAGCAGTAATAAGATGCTCCGCCTCAGGGTTCTTAGCCCCTGAAAAAATGGGGGTGGGGAGAAGGAGGGGGTAAAAATGGGGGAGTGTATAGGAGATGAGGGATGGGTAGAGGAGAACTGGAGATCCTGGCCTGTATAAGGATCAAGGGAGATAGAGAAAGAAAGAAAAAAGAGGGATGGAGGGAGAAAAAAATAGAGAGGGATGGAGGGAGAAAAAAAGAGAGAGGGATGGAGGGAGAAAAAAAGAGAGAGAGGGATGGAGGGAGAAAAAAAGAGAGAGAGGGATGGAGGGAGAAAAAAAGAGAGAGGGATGGAGGGAGAAAAAAAGAGAGAGAGGGATGGAGGGAGAAAAAAAGAGAGAGGGATGGAGGGAGAAAAAAAAAGGGAGAAAAGAAAAAAAAAAGCGGGAGGGAGAAATAGAAAGGGATGGAGTGAGGGAGAAAAAAAACAAAGGAAGAAAGAGGGATAGAGAGAGAAAGAAAGAAAGAAAGAAAGAAAGAAAGAAAGAGGAGAGCAGGATTTAGGAATGTACAGTGCATGGAGTCCAGAATTTAGGTGTATGCGGTGTACGGAGTCCACGAGTGTCTTAGCCATCGGGGACTCTCCTCCTGATTGGCTAAGACACAGCAGTGGCGCCATTGGCTCCTGCGGCTGTCAATCAAAGTCAGTCAGCCAGCCAGACAGCCAATCAGGAGAGAGAGGGGGTGGGGCCAGCCCATAGCTCCATGTCTGAATGTACACAAGGAGCTGTGATTTGGCCTGGGTGCCCCCATAGAAAGCTGCTTGCTGTGGGGGGCACTCGACAGGAGGGAAGGGCAGGAGCAGCGAAGAGGGACCCGAGAAGAGGAGGATCTGGGCTGCTCTGTGCAAAACCAACTGTACAGAGGAGGTAAGTATAACATGTTTTTTTTTAAATGAGACTTTTACAATCACTTTAATTTACAGCATTTTTTCACACCTGCCAAAAACTTTTGCACAGTGTATGAAACTTCCACTGTTGGCTCTCTTGGACCCTCTTGCCAAATCAACCCCGTGAAATGAAAGATTTGTATACTTACCTATGCTGAGGGTACTCCAGTCCAGTCACATGATCAGATCTCAGCTTCGGCTTCAGTGTAGAGGAGTTACAACCGATAATGAATATCTATGGTTGATGTCATCACCCAGGCTCTGCAGTCGTTGTCGGCAAGCATCCCTTGCGACAGCAACAGGCATGTGCCAGGTACTCTTTATGGAAAGATCTGGGACCTATAAGACCCTAGTCCCCTCTTCTGCCCTTAAAAGAATTTGATCACACCAAGATTTTTGAAAATGGCAGAGTTTACATCCGGGTAAACCAGGTTGCCATGTCATAGGGCCGAACAAAGCTGATCCTGTCTTTGTCTGGCTCTGTGATCAGCTGTCGGAAGCCCCGACTGACCGACCTGGAATTCCGGTGGGACGGGAGATCCCAGTAAAGCCGTGGAGGGATGTCCCCTTGTAAATGCATTCCAGTGACTAGTTAGCCGCTAGGATTGCTTTTATAAGAGAGTCGATCTTCAGCTTTAATGAGTGGTAAAGGCATCATCCCAGTATAGCCACTTCAAGTCCAGTGATGTACCAGGTATGTGTTGGTTAGCAAGTGGTAGAGAGCTGACCACAGTGTGTTCTCCTGTTTAGTGTGCTCAGTTTTTAAATGAAAAGCAGGACTGACAGGCACACAAGAGATTTCAAACAAAGGAAGCAATACAAAGAGAACATATACATTTTCATATAAGTACATGGTCCAGCAGGCACATATCAGGAATATGAAATGTTGGATTTACATACTCTAAGGATAGTTAGTGTTTGACTGAACTTCCACTTTAAGTACAATTTTTTTCATAGTGGTTATTTATTCAGTGCAGAAGGAATCTGTTGTACTGTAGCAGTGCTGAGATACTATGGCAACCACAAAGATGACAATGCTTAATATGAATGGGTATTTACTAAAGTCATTTCAACATCCATTTTTTTTCCTGTCTGAATATTATATTCAGCCTTGAGCTGCAGATTCAATAGCGGAGAATGCCACATTTCAATACACTGCAGGCAGTTTGTGGAAAACAACGCGGGATACAAATTGCAAATGAAATCATCTGTGCTTGCAGTGATGGAGATAAGTGCACAGGTGTGCAAGGTCACCCCTATTGTATCAGAACTCTAATAAACTCAGGAGTCAGTCAAAGTGGATCGGAAGCCTTTTTCTTTTAAGTTGAGAATATGCATATATATATATATATATATATATATATATATATATATATATATATATATATATATATATATATATATAAATGAAATCAGCTTAGTGTAAATAATCATTTCAGTATGTGTTCATGTTTTAAAAAACCTTGTTAGTGTATAGTGTAGTTGGTTTTTAGCTTTTTTTTTTTAACATTTGTCTCATATGCCCTGTAACCCTGACAATCTTGCCAAAAATAGCACATTATATACCTTATGTCCAAGTCATGTGACTAAATGTCTAGGTATTAGGTCAGGGGATCTCTACTGACCAGGAGCATCAGTCAGTTGGAACTCTGATGTTCTCCTACAGCAGAGGTCATGTGAAATGTCAATTGCCAAGTTAAAGCCTAATGCTGGCCATACACTATACGAAAAATTAAATTCGGTCATTTGGCCAGTTCGTTTGTTTTTCGGACAGTTAATGATCACAAAATCAAAAATTGTTGGGATGTTTTTGAGCCGAAAAAATGAAGGATAAGTTTGGAAATTTTCTGCCGAACGAATGATAAATTAAAAGGTTAATGTGCTTCAGCCAAATGTTCGTTTTTAGAAATTTGCACATTAGCCCTGTGAAGTTAGTTAAGAACACCGCTAATGTTATTTGGATTAAAATGTCATGCGGTGTACAAAACTCAGTTTTAAACATCAGTGACATCATCTCTTTACACAGAATTTTCTCTAGCCCTGGGCTTCAAGAAGAGGGATCTCTGAGATGGCGACCCACATACTAATGCCGCGTACACACGGTTGGATTTTCCGACGGGAAATGTTCGATGGGAGCTTGTCGGAAATTCCGTCCGTGTGCATGCTCCATCGGACATTTTTCGTCAGAATTTCCGACAAACAAAATTTGAAATCTGGATCTCAAATTTTCCGACAACACAATCCGTTGTCGGAAATTCTGATAGTGTGTACACAATTCCAACGCACAACATTCCACGCATGCTCGGAATCAAGCAGAAGAGCTGCACTGGCTATTGAACTTCATTTTTCTCGGCTCGTTGTACGTGTTGTACGTCACCGCGTTCTTGACGATCAGAATTTCCGACAAGATTTGTGTGACCGTGTGTATGCAAGACAAGTTTAAGCCAACATCCGAAGGAAAAAAAAACATGGATTTTGTTGTCGGAATGTGCGATGGTGTGTACGCGGCATTAGACTACAAACCCCATTTTTAGTGACTTTCTCCAGGGTCGGGCTGTAGGCAAGGTGAAGAGCATCAGTCACATGCATAGCGGCAATACAGGGGGCATTGACTTTAGGGCATTGGCTGACCAAGGGGAAACTGCACAAGGCTGGTTGTAGTTTCCCAGCAGAGCAGGCAAAGGAGTGTGATAGCAATACTACCATATTCAAAGCTAGTGGTTAGGGGTATCACCTTGAAAACAGGATATCACAGAGGCACAGGAGAACTTGAAGGATCAACAGGTAATTAATGGAACAAGACTACACCTAAGGGCCTCAGCTAGGAGAAAGCATCCAATGATGTGAAATGCGTTAGCGATTATACCCTGTCCTGTCTCTATTTATGTGACTGTATTTTGGATTTTTGAAAGTTCTACAATAAAGATGCTTTTCTTCAGAGTGCGGCAATACAGGAATCTTCTTATCTCTACACCTAAGAGCCTGGTCACACTAAAGCTAGCCATACTCTAGCAGCATTTTGTTTGAAAATTTTCTTGTTAAAAATGTTTAATTTTCTAATCATTAGTGGGTTCAAATCGATGTTAGACGTTTTCTCGTGCGGTGATGAGAAAATTCAAAGGGGCAGGTTGAAATCTTTTTCTTGAACGATCAAATTTCTAAACATTGAATCTTATTTTCATTTGGAAAGTCCATTCGCGCCAAAAATGAATGTTAAAAGTAAACTTTTTGAAGTACTATTAAACGAAAATCTTCTAGTGTAGCTTTACACTCCGCTCTGTGTTTACAGCGTTGATGTCAGTTATATAGATCTTTTTCAGGGAAGGCCTTGCATATTTCACCAGGAAAAATGCTAAACCGCATACTGCATCTATGACAACAGCATGGGCTTCATTGTAGAAGAGTCCAGGTGCTTAACTGGCCTGCTTGCAGTCCAGGCCTTTTTACCAACCAAAAATATTTGGTGCACGTTGAAATAAAAAATACCACAAAGAAGACCCAAGACTGTTGAGCAGCTAGAATTTTATGATCGGTAAAGAATAGGCCAACATTTCTCTCCCAAAACTCCAGCAACTGTTCTCAGTTCCCAGATGTTTACAAAGTGTTAAGTTAAGTGTTAAAACAAGAGGAGATGCTACAATGTGGTAAACGTGGCCCTGTCCCAACTTTCTTGAGACTTGTTACTGCTATCAATTTCAAAATTACCTTATTTTTTTCCTAAAATTGTACATTTGTATTAATTATACAGGGTATGAGTTTATTGGATTTGCAAATCATTGCATTCTGTTTTTTTGTAGATTTTACACTGTCCCAACTTTTCTTGAATTGGGGTTGCAATAAATGTGTTTATGCTGAAGCTGTCATTATATTAGCACGTGCAAAAGGGCTAAAGAGAGGAATGTACCACAAACATTTTTTTATTTTTTTTTAGAACGCTTCTAAACTCAAAAGCAGTATTTAAACATGGCAAAGCGGACATTTTAATCGTGGGTTACCATCTGTCAAGTTAAATCGTTCAGGAGAGGTTGTAAAAATGTCCCGTGTACATGAAGCCTTACATGCTGTTCATACTCACTCACTATGAGATTCATTTTCTGTATTCTGAAAAAAACCTGGTTGATCCTGCTGCTCTCTATCTCCACCTTCAGTCTATGTCCCCAATTCAGCTAGGGATTTTGCAGCTGTGGTGGCAACTCTGCATATACTCTGTAATTTTTAGTGAGTTTTTATGCGGAGCATTTCCTCCCTATCAAATCTGAGCAGCCCATGTGACTATAGAGTCACACATGTGGGCATATACACGGTGGTAAATGACAGCCCACTCGCTCCTTCCCCCTCCATGCCCACTAACCAGCTACATACAATGGGGGTGGGATATTGCATGTAGTTTAATGGAGGCTTCACCTCCCTCTTATTCTAAGACACAAGCTGGAGGGGCGTGACCCAATTTGTGACTGACAGAAACCCACCCACAAAATGTTCTTGCCAAAAAATAATAAAGATTTGATTTGTCACTGTTGTGCCATATTTTGTCCACTTGATGATGACTGCCTTCACTGTGTTCCATGGTATATCTAATGCCTTGGAAATTCTTTTGTACCCTTCTCCTGACCGATAGCTTTTAACAATGAGATCCCTCTGATGCTTTGGAAGCTCACTGATGAACATGGCTTTTGCTGTAGGATGCGACTAAGAAAATGTCAGGACAGAACCACTAGAACAGCTGAACTTATTTGGGGTTTATCAGAGGCACTTTAAATGATGGCAGATGTGTACTGACTCCTATTTACCATGAGTTTGAATGCGATTGCTTAATTCTGAACACAGCTACATCTCCAGCTATAAGAGGGTGTTGCACACTTATGTAACCTCATTATTTTAGTTTTTTTATTTTCACTTCCAAAAGTTTTCAGTTTGTTTTCAATTGAGTTGTACAGTTTATAGGTCACATTAAAGGTGGAAAAAGTTCTGAAATGATTGATCTTTGTCTCATTTTTTTTTTACATCACAGAAACCTGACATTTTAACAGGGGTGTGTAGACTTTTTTTATATCCATTGTATAGAATACAACACTGCTGCATTCAGACCTGTATAAATCACAGATATTAACCCGGAGTGTTGTGTCAATGTGCATGAGCCCTAGAAATCCTGGGCTGACCTGGCACAATAAGCTCTACCAATAACTAAGATCTCACTTTTAGGTGGACTGATCCGTTGGGGGGCATTCACACCTGCCAATGCCCTCCCCATTACAGGTAGAAGCGAACTCCAGGGGTTTCTGCGTTAAGCTGCAAAAAGCAATGTGAGGCTGCCGACTCCCGCAATTTATTGCGGCTGATTGCTTGTAACCACTCATGCAGCGATCACATGCTAATGACTACCTGTATCCAATCACTTGCATGTGATCGCTGCATGAGCGATTACATGTGCATGGCTGTGATTAGCTGTGGGAGATATCAGCCTCTAATTGCTTTCAATGGGGTTGTTTCCCGCAGCTAATCAAAGAAACGCCTGCTGGGGTTTTCGCATCCAATAGGAGTGCAGATACATTCGCAGGCGTGACTGCACCCATAAATGAAGGATGCTGCAAGCAAATAGAAAAAAGTATGAGCGATTAGTGCTTTCTTTCAATCTTCTCTACAACACCACGATCACATGTGACGGAGCCGTTTATAAAAATGAAAATGCATTTTTCCTGTAAGGGACACTGCGCCTTTTTAAGCCATCAGTCCAAGGAATTAAAGGTCATTAAACATGAAACACATTTATCACTTGGGTAAGAATGATCTTTGGATAATAGAATTATGCCGTATTTCAGAGAAAGACTGCTGCTTCTACTAGCAGCATCTAATGTGTGGAAAGAATACAGCATATTAGCATTTCTACATGTGTATACATGCCTTGTGGGGCCTGCCATGGAGGGAATTGATGTGGCTTGTGGAGGCCTCATATGAAAATTTAATGGCGAGGAAGTCAGGCTTACAAAGGAAAATATTCAGCCGCAAATAATTCATGTACAGGCAAAGTACTGACTGCTTTTTTCATATAAAAGCCTCCATTACTATTTAAAGAATTACTCTGCACTAACACAAAAACAAATGCTGTTAAGATGGGAAAGCTAATTAACTCATTAAAGGATACCTGCTGTTTTTTTTTTTTTTACAGTATTTACAGCAACTTAGTAATAATAATGCTTTCGTTTTATAGGTTTTTTTTATAGTACAGTATTTTTATAGTTCAACTTATCACTTGCATCTTATCACCCCATTCCCTTCCTAAAGTGATTGTAAATGATCACCTTGTAAAACAACCCATTCAGTTTAAAACAGAAATGAAAGGCAAAACATTTTTGTATAGATATAAAAAAAGGTATTTAGGCCCCTTTCAGACGAGGCGGACTCCGTTTCTACGGAGCCCGCCTCGGTCCGCCGGCTCAGCGGGAGATCTGTCCGTTGATCTCTGCTGAGCCGGCGGATGACAGGTCCCTCTCTGCTCACTGAGCGGGGAGGGGCTTGTCAGGCGCCGCTGCCGCCTATGGAGGGATCGGACGAAAACGGACAGCGTGTCCGTTTTCGTCAGATCTCACCCGATCCGATCCGCCAGCGACGGATCTGGACGTAGAGCCCATACGTCTGCTTTTAGCGGATCGGACGGGGTCGGATGTCAGCGGACATGTCTCCGCTGACATCCGACGGTCCATAGGCTAACATGGATCGCCCGTTCAGGTCCGCCGTCAAAACTGACAGGCGGATCTGAACGGTCCGATCGTGTGAAAGGGGCCTTATAATGTTTTTTTTTTAAGTGATCACATTCCCTGCATAAAAGATGGGGGTGGGAGAAGCAGCAGCACAGAGAGCTTCTCAGTGAATGGCTGTGCAGTGGAGGAGTGTCAGGACAAATCTGATCAGGGGAGAGCATACTGAGGTACCAGCACAGCTAGAGAACTGACCATGGTGTGCTCTCCTGTTTAGTGTGGTCAGTTTTAAATAATAAAGCAGAGGGTCTGGCAGGAATACCAGGGATTTCACACAAAGGAAGCAATACAAAGAGAACAGGAGACATGGTACAGCCAGTACAGGACACACATCAGGAATATGAAGTTTTGGGGTAACAAACGCTTTAAGCAACCCATACAAGGACTCGATTCCCCCATCCACACACTTAATGCAAAGCAAGGGTAACCCTGCTTAAAAAGACAGAGGGGGTGGAACAAGGAAACTGAATGCGCAACAACAGGCACTTACTCCATAAACAAGGAAGCATTGGCAGCAGAGCTTAGCCTCAGTTTACACACAGAAACAAAAGTGGTTGTAAAGGCACAAGGTTTTTTAAACCTTCATGCATTCTATGTGTGAAGGTAAAAAACCTTCTGTGTGCAGCACTCCCTTCAGCATACACCCCCCCCCCTTACCTACCCGAGCCCCATCGCGATCCATTGATGTGCACAAGAGCCCAGGGAGCCAATGGGGGGGGGGGGAGCCGCGGCTCTGTGTGCGAATGGACATGCAGAGCAGAGGCTTGGGAGCGAGCCTGCTTGGGTGCCCCCATAGCAAGCTGCTTGCTCAGAGGACACAGCAGGAGGGAGGAGCCAGGAGAAAGCAAGGGAGGGACCCCAGAAGAAGAGGATCAGGCTGCTCTGTGAAAAAACACTGCACAGAGCAGGTAAGTATAACATGTTTTTTTTTTTAATTGCCTTTAAAGAGGCCCAGCCCCCCCTCCACAAAGAATTAAAAGTCAGCAGCTTCAAATACTGCAGGTGTTAACTTACCTGTCCAGGGAGCCCGTGATGTCGGCATCCCATCTTTGGATCAGCTGTCGGTGCAGTTGCCACCATTCCTTGTAAGGGAACCCGGCAGTGAAGCGTTTCGGCTTTACAGCCGATTCCCTACTGCGCATGCACGAATCGCGATGTGCTTTCTAATTGGTCCAGCAGCAGAGGAAGGAGGAGGGGGCCGAAGTTCCGATAGATGGCGCCGTGACCCCGTCTCCCAGAAGTGGGGAACGGTACCTGTCAAAAATAGGTACTCGCTCCCCTAAAAAGTGGCATATGTGGGGGGAGGAGATGGATAAGTGAAGTTCTACTTTTGACTGGAACTCTGCTTTGATATCACTTCAAGCTTCTATGTGGGGAGCGGCAGAAAAGCAGGAAGGTGTTTGTTCACAAAAGATGGGATCTTCTTCTGAAAGGCAACTATAGTTCATTTCACAGATAAAACAAGATATGTGAACATGTATTTATGAACCAGTATTCAATTTTTACAGTCCCAATTCCCCCCCAAAAATTTGGGACAGTGCGTAAAATATATATAATAATAGAAAGCAATGATTTGTAAGGCCCGGTTCACACTGATGCGACATGGAATCCGACTTGTGAGAACTAAATGTTTCCCTATGAGAACCGGCTCCCGCAGTGAGTGAGGGAGTGACGTCATTGTGGCTTCGGCCAATCACAGCGAAGCCTGCGATGTAAGAAAGCAACTCCGAGAGCTATGTCGAGGACCGCTGCGGGGGCTTTGATCTAAGGTAAGTAATTACTAGCGCATTATGTCTTTGTCTTGCCGTTTTGTTTTTTTTTTATTGGGTTTACAACCACTTTAACTGATCCAACACAAGTTGCTCCAACTTTAGAAAAAGTTCCCGCACTACTTTGATCTGACTTCAATGCCACAGGGTGTAAAAAGTCACATTCAGTCGGATTAAAGTTAGACTGAAGTTGCAGGGCAAACCTAATAAATCCATATTTTATTCACAATAGAAAAAAGAAAACATATCAAAATGTTTAAACTGAGAAAATGGACCATTTTAACCACTTCAATATCGGGCCAATTCTGACACTTCTCACGTATATGTAAAATCTACTGTATATACTTGAGTATAAGTCGTTCCGAGTATAAGTCGAGGCCCTAATTTACTACAAAAAAAGGGAAAAACTTATTGACCCGAGTATAAGACGAGGGTGAGAAATGCACAGATACTGTAAGTGGAAAAGAGGGTCAACAATGCCCATTTGCAGCATCACTGTGCCCATTTGCAGCTTCGCTGTGCCTATTTGCAGCCATAGGTCCCCTGAACTTCCAACTCGGTATTTAAAGGTTCCTAGATGCCCCCTAGCTGCAGCCAAAATTTGGGGTCACTGAACCCAAAGGGTCCTGAAATGACATTGCTGCAGATGGACACAGTTGACCGAATTTGGGGCCCTGTATCTCGGGGCCACTTAGTGCTAGGAACCCCAAATTTGGTGTGCAAACCCAGTGGAACTAGCAGCATAAAATTTCCAAAGCTGGGGTTTCTAGCACCAAGTGGCCCCGAGATACAGGGCCCCAAAAATCAGTTCACTGACTTTTCTGCAGCAGAGAATGACATTTTCCGAACCGGTTTTGGGGCCCCGTATCTCAGGACCAATTGGTGCTAGGAACCCCAGCTTTGGATATGTTATGGTACCAGTTGCACACCAAATTTGGGGTTCTTAGCACCTAGTGGCCCTGAGATATGGGGCCCTAAAGTCGGTTCAGAAAATGTCAAGCACTTTTCTTCAGCAGAGAATGACATTTTCCGAACCGATTTTGGGGCCCCGTATCTCGGGGCCACTTAGCGCTAGGAACTTTATCTTTGGATATGTTGTGGTACCAGTTCCACTGGGTTTGCACACCAAATTTGGGGTTCCTTGCACCAAGTGGCCCTAAGATACGGGGCCCCAAAGTCGGTTCGGAAAATGAAATTTTTTGCTGCAGAAAAGTGCTTGACTCAAGTATAAGTCGAAGGGGGCACTTTCAGCACAAAAAAATGTTTGTTTTTTTTGCTAGAAAATTACTTAGAACCCCCAAACATTATATATTTTTTTTAAACAGAGGCCCTGGAGAATAAAAGATATATTCGGGTTTTAGAGAAGCATATGCTCCCATCCAGATGAAGTCCTTTTTAGGGAAAGCCTTACATATTTCAGCAGGACAATGCTAAACCGCATACTACATCTATGACAACAGCATGGCTTTGTAGCAGAAGAGTCTAGGTGCTTAACTGGCCTACCTGCAGTCCAGACCTTTCACCAACTGAAAATATTTGGCGTATCTTGAAATGAAAAACGACAAAGAAGACCCAGGACTGTCAGCAGTTAAAATCCTATATCAAGCAAGAATTGGACAACATTCCTCTCCTAAAACTCCAGCAACTGGTCTCCTTAGTTTCCAGACGTTTACACGGTTGTTAAAAGAAGAGTAAAACATGGTAAACATGGCTCTGGCCCAACTCTTTGAGTCATGTTGCTGTTATCAATTTATCAAAATTAACTTATTTCTTTCCTAAAATGGTACATTTTTTCAGTTTAAACATTTGATATGTTTTCTATTTACTGTTGTGAACAAAATATGGGTTAATGAGGTTTACAAATTATTGCATTCTGTTTTTATGTAGATTTTACACAGCGTCCCAACATTTTTGGAATTGGGGTTGTAATTCTATGTAGTCATAATGATGAATTCTTTGTTTTTCCCTATGAAAAGCAGAAAGTAAATGGTTATTTGTGATACTATCTATCAGCTTGTTATATAAAGCCGCCTTTACAAATAAAACCCTACTGCTGACATCCCCGTCATGTAAGGAAACAGAACTGGCTGCTCTTGGAGAACAATGATTAGCAGCTGTGTTCCCTGCTCAGACTGAATAACTGTGTTGATGAACTATTAAAACACTGCACATTCTGCGTCCAACTAAGACATCCATCAGGCTTCACAGAAATTGTGCATTAGGCTTGGAAATTGTTACAATCCAAGGGCGAGTTGCAGATTGACAGGACCGCTAGATGAATAGTTATTGAAGCCTGCACTAACGATGAAGACTTAAAGCGGGCAGTGATGTGTACAGTGAAGTTCAGCATATACTGTATGCTAATGTAAGTCGTGTTTAATATTTATTAGTACAAAGTTGTGTTTCACAGCAAGATTTTTCTCTGGGCTCCACTGTGGATTCACAGATAAGGAACTGCACACACTAAGCTTAGGTTTGCTGTGTTAAGGTCCTGCAAGTTTTCTTTCCTTGTAATTGTATTCAAAATGGCTTAAAAATAGTACAGGGTTCCAACTAAAAGCGGAACTCCAGGCACAAACGCTGATGTTTAAATATATTCTTCAATAATCACAAAAGATAAACCCAGATATCACCTTTTAAAACATTGGTGACACCATCACTGTGCTGAGCCTGTGCAGAGAGAAGAGCTGTGAGAGAGACACACTACAGACTGTCAGCAGAAAACTACAGGAGACAAGAGCAGTCACCCTACACAAGGAAAGAGAGAGAGCAGTAGGGACAGGCTTTCATTAAAGGAACTACCCAAACTGAGGTATAGTACAGGATTTGTTTAATACTAGATTACTGCACAGATCTGAAAGAAATACACAATGACCATCAAGATTTAAAGAACAACTTTCCCATGTTTTCCCATGCAGTGGGGCGGTGCCCGGTCCCTGCCCCCCCCCCCCCCCACAGTACCTACCCCACAGACGACGCTATGACACTAAGTATCCTGTCTGTGCGCCCCTGGACAGAAACGAGCAATGAACCCATGTAGTGCGGGCACAGTTCTGCTTTGAGTAATAATACAAATGCCTTTTGTATTTAGACAATATTTGTTTCTTACTTGGTTATTCTCAATGGATTAAAAGGTATTTAGCCAACTAGTTGGGAGAAAAAGAGGTCCAGGTCCACATCCCCAATACAATATACAATTTCCTTTCCCTGAAGAAGACCCTTACCTCACTTGTTGAAATGCGTTGGAGTTCATCTGTCTCCCTGACAGCTGGTTTGGGCCTCTTCCACTTGTCTATCTTTGGACTGCTCTCTTATATTATGCGTTTCAGTTTTATTCATTTTTTGTATTATGCTATTTACTCTCTGTAATAAATCTGTACTTTTTATAGAAAATTTCTATTCCTTTGAGTGTTCATGGTCCTCTAAAGTTACACTTTTTGAGGAACCCTGTTTTTACAGTTATTCTCAATAAACATACACACCCAGCATTGTTTTGTAGTGATCTGCCGCTGCGCGTCCCGTGCAGCCATCTTCTTCCTGACATCCCTGGGAGTGGGCTCTCTCTTCCTGCTCCTTGTACACCAGAGCCGTCCTTCTCCAGTGCTGCCCTGTAAACAGATGCCTCTTGGGATATACGCAGTTTTGGACCCAAAAATGGTGATTAGACCTTTAGATACGCGTCATCAATCCGTTCAATTTTGTGCACCACTCTTCCCAATTTCAGTATCAGATAAGCCAGGCCTCTCTAAAAACAGCATACATCAAATAACAGAACAAGCCCATCTCATAGTGTAGTAAAATCACAAATAGTAATTTATTCAAAGTATTGCATTTACATTCATCAATATAGAAAACTGCATGTCAGGAAATTGTTTTAAACCAACAAGAAGGCCGCTGTCCGTGCCGATGCACAATGAGACATGCCGTGATTCCAACCTATACGTTTTGTTATCAAAAGCCGTCATTAGGGAAGAGTAATACATACAAAGTGAACGGATTGATGACTTGTATGTGGAGGTCTGATCACCATTTTTGGGCTATATGACCAATCCCTGGAATGGCCAAATCCTTAAGGCGGACCTATAGTCATTTTTTCATCTTTCCATCTATTAAATCTTCTGCCCTTGTTGTTTTAACCTTGGATGGTAAAACATTTTTTTTCTGCTTGGAAATACCTTATACAACCCACTTCCTCTTTCTTGTCTAGTAAAAAGCCTAGGCTTATGACATCATGCACAGCTCTGTCTCTAACGCTCGTGAGAGTTTGCCAGAAAGGGAGGGGGGATGAGTCATAAGAGGGCCAATGAGAGCTGCAGGGCTGCAGAGCCGGAGGTGTGCCTCTGTGTGTGTCTGTGTAAATCCAGGAAGTGAACAGGCAGCAGCTTCAGCTGCCCACAGTAAAAATGGTTGCAGCCAGACATAGTGGAGGGAGATTTCTGCAGCATATTTGGTAAGTACAGAATCACAGTATATATAAAATAATATGCAAAGTGGTTGGAGGGAAGCTTCAGAATGGCAAATATGTTCTTATTACAAATTACGTGAGCAGACTGCAGTTCCTCTTTAAAATGTTTGTGTGGTGACTTTTTTTTTTAAAGCCTTACATTCTCTAAATAGCAGGCGTCTCAGGGTACTTACATCTGATCCCCTACATGGCAGCTCTACACCCATAAAACATAGGTGCTCTGTGATGCAATTACTTACCAGTTTTTTGGTTGCTGGCATTGGACACACTGCCACCCATACACTGCACCTTACTATTGCTGTAAAAGGTAGCCCCTTTAACCAATAAATACAAGACCATTGAATTTTTGGCAGTATCAACAGGTAATATTAAAATTTTGTAATCTTGGTTTACATTTTTGTTTTGGTTTAGACATACTTTCATTTTTAAAACAGTATTATTTGCAGCTTATCAATTCTTAGATGTGATGGCTGCATTAGTATTCTTTTTTGGTATTCTTTCTTTTATTTCCACCTATTGATGTGGTAGTAAGTCTATTGTTTTTCAACAGAAAAGGTTGTTCTGCAAATGTAGCAGTCACATGGTTTAAAAAAACATTGATTACTTACAAAGGTGCTTACAATGATTAGCTTTTATTTATGTAAAACATTTATCCTAAAAGTAAAAAAAAAATAAAAGTAAAATAAAAAATCTTTACTGTAACTGCTTATAAAGTATTAGCTGTAGTTCAACTTCACTGTGTTAGTGTATCTAAGTCGGCTAATACATCTTACATTTCCTCTCTCCAGAATAACAATTATGCTGTCCAAAAGTGTCCCATTGCTCTTTCATCCAGAGTCGGGGCTCTATAATACAGGACGTGTGTTGCTGGCCTGATCACCAGGTGAAAACAGAGGGGAAAAAATGCCTAAAAAAAAAAACAGACTTTGCAGCCACCACATTTAAGGATTGGTAAACTGCAATAAATTACATTTTTGGTTTTGGGTTTAATACTACTTTATTTCTGACTGGAGTGTAGCTTTAAGTTCCTTCAGGTTTCTAATCATTACAAGACAAGCCTATAGGGAAAGCTAGTCTGATACACACCACAAAACTTTCCGTCCTGTATCGGCAGATCAAGTAACGAACAGATGCTTTCACCTGCAGAATTGACATTAAACCTAAAAGTTTGCTCTCCCAATTGTTCATATTCTCTCATTATTAAGGAAAGCAATTTTACAGAAAAAAAATTAACCAAGACAGCTGGCTTTCCTCCAAAGACTTTCATTTCCTAAATTGGAGTCTTTATTACAATAAAAGGAGATGCAAGATAAGTACTTGTTTTTTTTTTTTATGAATCTCCAATAATTCATACATTCTAATAAAAGCATTTCTCGCTTGAAGAAAGCCACATTTTCCTACAACTTAAAATCCACACAAGGAAAAAAAATATGCATGAATTTGATTTACTACAACATCCCTGTTATAATAAAATATTAATTTAAAAACAGAAGCGTGGACAAAGCAGAACAAAGAAGAACTTTACACATGATATTTATGTACAATTCTCACCTCCTTAAAGTCACCAGAACTAGCCACATACAACTCGAATTTTGGCTCTACAAATTTTGGTCTGAAAATTGAAGGAGCCTGACTGAAAACTCTTGGCCAAGCGCGGCGTGCAGCCAGTGAGATGCAGTCACTGTTTGGGTGTCCTGGCAACCGCGGAAGTTGCAGTTGTCTCAATACAATATCTGGCCGGGGGGGGGGTTCCTTCATCCATGTTGAACAAGAGAAAAAGAATATTTCCACTCCTTCAACCAAACTGGAATAAGTAAAGCGCTCAAATGAACTCCCCAAAACAATGACAAACATATCATACTGTAATTATTTTGAGGAGTTCAATCAAACTGGAATAATACCTACTTTATATTTGTTAAATGTACCCATTTACAAAACTAGAAAAAATATTGAAACAGATTACACGGAAATAGCTGAGAAATGCTTGCAGTCAGCCATGACACCCCACCTCCTCTATAAAACATCTAAAGCCTTGTAAGCACTAGTAGTTTTTTTTTTCCGTTCAACCCAGCGGGCTGAACGAAAAAACCTGACAGTTCAGGAGGAGCTGCTGTACTAACTATTCAATGTTAGTACAGCAATCTCCCCCACTGTTCTATTGTGTTCTGTTCTTTTTCGTCATGCCCCTTCGACAGAACCTGGCTGCATGGCCGGATTCTGTCGGACCGACTCCAGTACACACAGTCCAAACGTCGGCCAGTCTCTATTGAACCAGCCGATGACACCTGACATTCAACCCATGTGTACTAGGCTTTAAATGGTAAGATAGATAGATAGATAGATAGATAGATAGATAGATAGATAGATAGATAGATAGATAGATAGATAGATAGATAGATAGATAGATAGATAGATAGATAGATAGATAGATAGATTTAAGTATACCCTGTGAAATGGAATACATAACAAACATATACAGTTTTCGGTCTATACAGACCCTAGCCTAAAGCCTCGTACACACGGTTCGATTGTTAGGACAACCGAGGATCTTGTCTTGCATACTAACGGTACACAATTGTTGTGCCACAAACACAAACGTAGTGACGTACTACAAGGAATTTCAGCTCTTGAGCACCACCCTTTGGGCCCCTTCTGCTGATTTCATGTTTGGTGAGCATTGATTCCGAGCATGCGCGTTTGTACTTTCAACTTTTGTGTGACGGATTTGTGCACTGACCATCCAAAAATCTGACGTGGAGCCGTCGTTTGACAAAAGTTTACTAGCCTGTCATCCAACATTTGTTGGCCGAAAATTGCAAAACAATTGTTAAAAGGAGCGTACTAAGGGTAAGAACTTCGGACAACAGCCTGTCAAACGTTAATCCCCTTCTGATTTTCGTACCGTGTGTGCGAGGCTTTAGCGTCTGTATCAGTATGCATTTAGCAAGGATGCACTGGCACAACAGAAAAAGTCTACTAATCTGTATTAAAGTCTAATGCCCCGTACACACGGTCGGATTTTCCGATGGAAAATGTCCGATCGGAGCGTGTTGTCGGAAATTCCCACCGTGTGTGGGCTCCATCACACATTTTCTATCGGATTTTCCGACACACAAAGTTGGAGAGCAGGAGATAAAATTTTCCGACAACAAAATCCGTTGTCGGAAATTCCGATCGTGTGTACACAAATCCGACGGACAAAGTGCCATGCATGCTCAGAATAAATAAAGAGATGAAAGCTATTGGCCACTGCCCCGTTTATAGTCCCGACGTATGTGTTTTACGTCACCGCGTTCAGAACGATCGAATTTTCCGACAACTTTGTGTGACCGTGTGTATGCAAGACAAGTTTGAGCCAACATCCGTCGGAAAAAATCCATGGATTTTGTTGTCGGAATGTCCGAACAAAGTCCGACCGTGTGTACGCCCTATAAGTAAAACGGAAGGAAAAAGTCACAAAGTACCAGAAAACATTACTTACAGGAAAAAATTACAATAATAATACCAATGTACTCACTTTACATTATACTTTATCTTTAAAGAAAATTGTACAGCAAAACTGCAGCCTTTTTTGGAAGCTTGTAATGAGTGATATGTGTAGGCTGTGACCACAGACCTTTCTTAGCTAAAATACTATTTGCCTGGCTGCCACGCACATTCTGAAGTTTGAATACTTTCTGTATCGCTGACCGGCAACAAGCAGACAGAGCAGGAATTCTGATTACACTTGTGGTATGCAGTGGTAATTTCGTAGACGAAAACATTTGTCATCATTTTTGTCAGCTGCATGTTTCCAGTGGCAAAAACTAAATGGAAATGACCCCACATTTTCATCAATTGACGAAAATCAATAACCAACGAACGCCAATGAATTAAAACAGAACAAAATGTGAGGGAGGGACGTTTATCCACGTGAACATTTGGTTTCTTCTGAGCACTCTGCAGCATTACAGCAGGCCTCCTCAGATGACCATCCAGAAGCTCTGTGTGCATTACCTCCTCAGATCGTCCAAAGCACTGTGCATTACAGGCCTTCTCAGACCGTCCAAAGCACTGTGTGCATTACAGGCTTCCTCAGACTATAAAGAGCACTGTGCATTACAGGCCTCCTCAGACGACCAGAGCACTGCGTGCATTAGTCACCTTAGACTGTCCAGAGCACTGTGTGCTATACAGGCATCATCAAACCACCATCCAGAGCACTGTGTGCATTACAGGCTTCCTCAGATCACTGTCCAGAGCACTGTGTGCATTACAGGTCTCCTCAGACCACTGTGTGCATTACAGGCTTCCTCAGACCACTGTCCAGAGCACTGTGTGCATTACAGGCTTCCTCAGACAACTGTCCAGAGCACTGTGTGCATTACAGGTTTCCTCAGACCACTGTCCAGAGCAATGTGCATGACAAGCCTCCCTAGACCACCGTCCAGAGAACTGTACAGCATTGCAGGTTTCCTCAGACCGTCCAGAGCGTGTAGTTTGTCCAAGCTTTAATACTAGGAGATGCACCGAAATTTTGTCAGCTGAAACATATCGGTCAAAAATGGTGTTATCGGTATTTTGCAATAGGGAAAAAAGTGCTCATAATGGCGCCAAAAATGCATGTGATTTTTACAATCGTTTTGCCATGATTTTACTGTGCTTATGGTGTGTTTTTCATAGATCATGTGACTCAAAAACCACATCAAAAATGTAACAGGTGCGTTATTGCTGCATTTTCAATGCATTTCAATGGGGAAGTGCGTTTTTGAGTTATTTTTTTTTTAACTGACCAAAAATGCAGCAAGCAAGAATTTTAACACCACAACAGAAACGCAAGGGACCAGTGTGAAGACATACATAGAATTTAAAGGGATGCATTTTTCTTGAGCTTTTTTTGCACTAAAGGTGGCGATAATGGCCGACAATTAATTCATATTCATTTAAATTCATGATATTAATTAAAAAGTTGAATCTAATACAATTATATATAAATATATATTATATACAATATCTCACAAAAATGAGTACACCCCTTATATTTTTGCAAATATTTTATTATATATTTTCATGTGACAACACCTAAGAAATGACACTTTGCTGCAATGTAAAGTAGTGAGTGTACAGCTTGTATAACAGTGTAAATTTGCTGTCCCCTCAAAATAACTCAACACACAGCCATTAATGTCTAAATCACTGGCAACAAGAAAACACCCCTAAGTGAAACTGTCCAAATTGGGCCCAAAGTGTCAATATTTTGTGTGGCCACCATTATTTTCCAGCACTGCCTTGACCCTCTTGGGCATGGAGTTCACCAGAGCTTCACAGGTTGCCATTGGAGTCCTCTTCCACTCCTCCATGAGGACATCACTGAGCTGGTAGAAGTTAGAGACCTTGCGCTCCTCCACCTTCCGTTTGAGGATGCCTCACAGATGCTCAAAAGGATTTAGGTCTGGAGACATGCTTGGCTAGTCCATCACCTTTATGACCCGTACACACGATTCAAAAATCGGATGACAGATCGTCCGACTTTTTTCGCTTAATAGTCGCAAGTAGAAATTGAATAGGTTACTGAAGTCACGAAAATTCTCATATGACAGAAAAAAAAATTGGAAGTGATGTCATGTGTTGTAATGTATTTGTATTGTATTTATGGACGACAACTGTATTGACTAAATGAAAATCGTATGATCTGGTATCATACGAGGAAAATTTTCGTTCTTGTCCGATCTAATAATAGCAGGTGAATTGTCGTGATCAGCTCTCGAAAGCTCTGTACTAATGATCCAATTATTGTATGATCGCATCGAAAGCGGTATTTTTTGTCCGATTTTCGGATCGTGTGTATGGGTCATTACCCTCAGCTTCTTTAGTAAGGCAGTGGTCATCTTGGAGGTGTGTTAGGGGTCATTATCATTGTGGAATACTGCCCTGCGGCACAGTTTCCAAAGGGAGGGGATCTTGCTTTGCTCCAGTATGTCGCAGTACATGTTGGCATTCATGACTCCCTCAATGAACTGTAGCTCCCCAATACCGGCAGCACTCATGCAGCCCCAGACCATGACACTCCCACCACCATGCTTGACTGTAGGCAAGACACACTTGTCTTTGTACTCCTCACCTGGTTGCCGCCACACACGCTTGACACCATCTGAACCAAATAAGTTTGTCTTGGTCTCAGACCACAGGACATGGTTCCAGTAATCCATGTCCTTTGTCTGCTTGTCATCAGCAAACTGTTTGCGGGCTTTCTTGTGCATCATCTTTAGAAGAGGCTTCCTTCTGGGACCACAGCCATGCAGACCAATTTGATGCAGTGTGCGGCGTCTGGTCTGAGCACTGACAGGCTGACCCCCCACCACCCCTTCAACCTCTGCAGCAATGCTGGCAGTACTCATATGTCTATTTCCCAAAGAATCTCTGGATATGATGCTGAGCACGTGCACTCCACCTCTTTGGTCGACCATGACGAGGCCTGTTCTGAGTGGAACCTGTCCTGTTAAACCGCTGTATGGACTTGGCCATTGTGCTGCAGCTCAGTTTCAGGGTCTTGCCAATCTTCTTATAGCCTAGACCATCTTTATGTAAAGCAACAATTCTTTTTTTCAGATCCTCAGAGAGTTCTTTGCCACGAGGTGCCATGTTGAACTACCGGTGACCAGTATGAGTCACCGGCGATTACGCCAAATTTAACACACCGTTCCACATTCACACCTGAGACCTTGTAACACTAACGAGTCACATGACACCGGGGAGGGAAAATGGCTAATTGGATCCGATTTGGACATTTTCACGTAGGGGTGCACTCACTTTTGTTGCCAGCGGTTTAGACATTAATGGATGTATGTTGAATTATTTTGAGGGGGACAGCAAATTTACACTGTTATACAAGCTGTTCTATTCTAACTATTTTACATTGTAGCAAAGTGTCATTTCTTCAGTGTTGTCACATGAAAAGATATAATAAAATATTTTAAAAATGTGAGGGGCGTACTCACTTTTGTGAGATACTGTATATTTTTTAAAAACTGTCATTTTTGGTTTCAGCCAAGTGTATCCTGAATTTTCGGTTTCGGTACCAAAATTTCCATTCAGTGTACCCCTTCTTTAATACCATAAATAATAACATGATATTAGAATTTTTTTTACTCCAGGAGTATATAATGAGTTTGGAAATTCTAGAGAAATACTCAAATAATGCATTACAATTTAACTAAACCCATAAATTTTAGTCTTCTAAAATGTACTGGAGATTTTAGTGGACCAAAATGTACTGGAGATTATAGTCGACTAAATACGACTAAAACAATTCAGATTACTAAAATACGACTAGAATTAAAATGGACTATGGACAATATGACTAAAACTAAATTGAAATTTGATGCCAAAATTATCACAAAAGCGGCATGCTTCTATTTGGTGAGTGGCTCATAAAGCCATACCGCCCAACACATAGCATTTTCAGAGGGCATCATTGGCAGCTTACATATTTTTTTAGATTGACAGATTTCTTGCAAGATGTTTTCTCAGTACCATTAGAGAACCAAGTTGAATTCCAGAGTCGCAGTTCAATACTCCTACAACGGCTCCTACTGAGCAAGGGTCACACTTTATGAAAGGATGCAGCCTCTTCATGTCAAAAGAATGACAATCCACATCACAACCTCGGTGTGATTACCAGTCCTGCTGTCCATGTACCTAAAGAGTTGACAATTGCTACACCAAAGTCAACTGCATGAATGGCAAAGTCCCAGAGTTGCAGGCAAAGCCATTCTGGTCGAGAAAGTGTTAAAATTACCGTACCCATGTTGTGCTTTTAAAATCTGAACAGCACAGTCAAGAGAACTAATGCTCTGATGGCTGCAGAATATTGACTTCAAAATGTCATTAGTCATGTTAATGAAAAGCTTGTAATTAAATGCTGTCTTGTCTGTTACAATGAACCTTTAGAAAAGCATGAAGGGGCCTTGTCTTTTTTAAGAAACGCTTCACAGAACTGAGCAAACACATTGCACATGGAAGTGAGATTCCAATCATTGGAAGTCCGTATGGGCTTCTATCTAATGCCAAGCAGCACAGGGAGGATTGGGAATGGAATTAATCACATGACTTCTTCTTATCTGCCATCATGTACTGCTAATAACCCGGAATGCAATGGATCATGTGACCTTAGCTGCCATCATGCCGATAAAACTTTTCTTTATAGTAAAACATAGAGATCTGTGAAGTGTAACAAACCCCAATCAACAGTATGAGACGTTTGAAAGTGCAGTACAGTAAAAACAAAAATAGAAAGGAAATATATGCACAGCCTTCATACTTTGAAGCAATATTAAACCCAAAACGAAAAATGTAATATATTGCAGCTTAACAATCATTAGATGTGGTGGCTGCATTCGTTTTACATTTTTTAGACTTTTTTCCCTCTGTTTTCACCTGGTGATCTGGCCAGTAACACATCTCCTATATTAGAGTGTCCCCACTCTGGATGAAGGAGCACAGCAAAAAACAGCATTGTCAGTCTGGGGGGAGGGGGGTGTTAGATGTACTAGCAGATTTAGATGTACTAACAAATGAAAGCTTAACTTCGGATAATACTTAACGAGCAGTTACAGCAACGGGTTTTTTTTGATCACTGTAAGCACCACTGTTCGTGGTAAATGGTTTGTCTCATTTGTTAACTGATACATCAGCAAGAGAGAGCTTGTCATTTTGAAAAACAACAGGTTTCTGGCTGGATCACCAGATGAAAATAAAGGAATGAAAGCCTAAAAAAGAAAATGAATACAGCCATTACATCTAAGAATTGGTAAGCTGCAATATTATAAATGTTTGCTTTTGAGTTTAATACCGCTATGAGCTTTTGTTGCTTATCTTGGAAATGCTTGCGAACACCAGGCCAACAAATTCTAATCTACAAATGCATAATTTAGGAAAACGCCCGAGTTGCAAAGCTTGCAATTTTACCCTTCTCAGGCAATTGAATGTATAGCTTACTTCTGCATTGTCTTGTTTTTACTACCAGTTAACACTCTTCACACGTCAGAAAACATTAACGCCTCAGTTGCCCACCCTCCCCCCATCTCTCTTTCGTCTTTAATCTATATGCAGCACGAACATCAAAAAAGATACAGAAATGGCAAAACCTAAAAACTTGTCAATTAACAGATTCAGAAATACTGGCAGCTGAAAACACTGGAACATTTCAATTTGTCCTATAAAAGTTTGTCCAAGTCCCCCCCACCACCACCACCACCCTGAGCCTTCCTATACATAAAGAATATGTTACCCCAACATGTCATATTCCTGATATGAGCCTGCAATTAAGGGGAAGTTTCACTTTTGGGTGGAACTCCGCTTTAATGGGTTGTTTTACATATACCGTATCTCACAAAAGTGAGTACACCCCTCACATTTTTGTAAATATTGTATTATATCTTTTCATGTGACAACACTAAAGAAATGACACTTTGCTACAATGTAAAGTAGTGAGTGTACAGCTTGTATAACAGTGTCAATTTGCTGTCCCCTCAAAATAACTCAACATACAGCCATTAATGTCTAAACCGCTGGCAACAAAAGTGAGTACACCCCTAAGTGAAAATGTCCAAACTGGGCCCAATTAGCCATTTTCCCTCCCCGGGGGTCATGTGACTCGTTAGTGTTACAAGGTCTCAGGTGTGAATGGGGAGCAGGTGTGTTAAATTTGGTGTTATCGCTCTCACTCTCTCATACTGGTCACTGGAAGTTCAACATGGCACCTCATGGCAAAGAACTCTATGAGGATCTGAAAAAAAGAATTGTTGCTCTACATAAAGATGGCCTAGGCTATAAGAAGATTGCCAAGACTCTGAAACTGCAGCACGGTGGCCAAGACCATACAGTTATTAAACAGGACAGGTTCCACTCAGAACAGGCCTCGCCATGGTCGCCCAAAGAAGTTGAGTGCACGTGCTCAGCATCATATACAGAGGTTGTCTTTGGGAAAAAGATGTATGAGTGCTGCCAGCATTAATGCAGAGGTTGAAGGGGGTCAGCCTGTCAGTGCTCAGACAATACGCCGCACACTGCATCAAATTGGTCTGGCATGGGTCCCAGAAGGAAGCCTCTTCTAAAGATGATGCACAAGAAAGCTGGCAAACAGTTTGCTGAAGACAAGCAGACTAAGGACATGGATTACTGGAACCCTGTCCTGTGGTCTGATGAGAACAAGATAAACTTATTGGGTTCAGATGGTGTCAAGCGTGTGTGGTGGCAAACAGGTGAGGAATACAAAGACAAGTGTGGTGGGAGTGTCATGGTCTGGGGCTGCAAGAGTGCTGCCGACACTGGGGAGCTACAGTTCATACTGTACATGTACATATTGAAACAGAGCATTCTCCTCTCCCCTCGGAGACTGGGCGCAGGGCAGTATTCCAACATAACGACCCCAAACACACCTCCAAGACAACCACTGCCTTGCTAAAGAAGCTGAGGGTAAAGGTGATGGACTGGCCGAGCGTGTCTCCAGACCTAAACTCTATTGAGCATCTGTGGGGCATCCTCAAATGAAAGGTGGAGGAACAGAAGGTCTCTAACATCCACCAGCTCCGTGATGTCATCATGGAGGAGTGGAAGAGGACTCCAGTGGCAGCCTGTGAAGATCTGGTGAACTCCATGCCCAAGAGGGTTAAGGCAGTGCTGGAATATAATGGCGGCCACACAAAATATTGACACTTTGGGCCCAATTTGGACATTTGCACTTAGGGGTGTACTCATTTTTGTTGCCAGCGGTTTAGACATTAATAGCTGTGTGTTGAGTTATTTTGAGGGGACAGCAAATTTAGGGCTCTTTCACACGAACGTGCCCGTGTACGGAGCCCGCTCTGCTCAGCAGGGGATCGCTCCATCGATCCCCGCTGAGCAGGCAGATGACAGGTCTGTCTCTGCACACTGTGCAGGGATGGACCTTTCAGAGCGCCGCTCTCCCCCATGGGGGTAGAGAAAAAAGAAAGAAAAAAAATCGCTCCTGCGCACAAGTGGATAACCAGACAAGTAGTGCAAAGACACAGGCCTTGCTGCCCTCAAGGATGGGGAATCCTAATAGACAACAAGAAGAAAAGAAAAAAGGGGCGCACCAGCCATGTGCATTATCTTTTGGATAAAATTTATTGCAAATATTGATAAAAAGGAACTACTCACAAGCTGTTGTAGAGGATTACACAACTGGCCGAGCTCTGAGGAAGAAGGGATGTTCCCTTCGAAATGCGTCAAATGGTAGTGATGCTTGTGAGTTCCTCTATGACCTTTGGAAGGTTCTTCTCATCCTAGACCGCATGCTGCTAGTCGGTGTACTTTCACATTGTGTAATCCTCTACAACTGCTTGTGAGTAGTTTCTTTTTATCACTATTTTCAATAAATCTTATCCATAAGATAATGCACATGGCTGGTGCGCCGCTTTTTTCTTTTCTTCTACCCTATGGGGGATCGGATGAAGGCGGACCGTACAGTCTGTCGTCACCCGATCCGATCCACAGACGGATGGAAAAGTAGGTTTTTCCTCCGTCACACTTTTTCGGATCGGAGCGGGTCGGATGTCAGCGGACATGTCACCACTGACATCCGACGCTCCATGGAGGTCTATGAAGCGTCCATTCAGGTCCGCCTAAAAAACTGACAGGCGGACCTGAACGGATCATCTGTGCGAAGGCCTAACACTGTTAGGGCTCTTTAACACTGACGATCCGTATGTCCGTTTTTCATCCTTCCTCTTAAAGGTCGGGTGCTGCAGCAACAACCAGCTGGATACTGGTTCAAGTCACAATGTAGATATTTGCCAGCACACCAAGGATCAGCACATGGTGGCATCCAAACGGTTTAATTTATTGCATGATCACAACACAAAAGGTGCAACGTTTCGGAGTCGCGCAGGACCCCTTCATCAGGCATGTGATAAATGTGAAAATTTCAGTGAAGAGAATTTAAATAACCATCAACCAATCAAAAATCAAGGAAAAGTCAAGAAATAATGAAACTCCTCCCCCCCAGGGGTGTGTGGCCTGGCGGGTTTTGTGAGGCCATACCCCATGGTCCAAGGATGCGGTCACCCAAAGCCTCGCTTCTCTCCCTGGTGTGCACTGCGTATGTGCGAGTCGCGCAGCGCCTCCCCTTGGTCAGGACCTGTGACATGCCCCAGAAAATTGCAAGGAGGGAGAGGAGGAATCCCGCTCAAGCCGCCTAGGTGGCTCAAGTGGAAGTGGGAGCTGGTACCTGTGAAAACTAGGTACCTGTCCCCCCCCACCAGCCAAAATAGGCATGCCAAATATGGCATATTGGGGGGGGGTGCTTAAAGCAGAACTTCCCCCTTTGGGTGGAGCTCCGCTTTAAGTGTACATGCGATTCTAATGACACTGGCAGAAAAGTATAAAAAAAAGATTTCAGTTACAACTTGTCAAGTACACAGACTATCTGGATTTGTCCCGCCCTGATAGTAAGCATATATTAGCCTATTGCAATAAACTGATCACTTTGGGCTCATTAACAGCAGCCCTGTTGGACTGAGTTAGGCAGCATTGTCCAATGCAGTCCCAACACAAAGAAAGTGGGTCACATTTGTATGCAGTGCGTTGCATAGGGATGAATAAAGTGTCACTCTTTCACATTTCAATCAAGTAAAAAAGTAAATGGGCCGTTGTCTGACGAAGGGTGCAGCCATGGAAAGCCAAACATTGGCATGGAACAGGTCATGTGACCAGACTGATATGGCACCTATGGTGCTCCCCTCCTCATGATATATCCTGACACTCCTGTGCAGGTCTACACTTGAAACATGATGAAAGTTCAAAAGTAGCTTGTAACATTTGTTAATTACCAATTCCATTTAATTAAATCGTCTTGTTCCACGCACAATTTTATATTCGAACAATCTGCTCAGAAACGCTTGTGCCGGATTTTGTATTTGGCAGAGCCTGAAAAATATGGAACTGATGATCCACGGCCAATACGTTAATCTTGGAGCTGTGCTTTGCATCCACAATCCATCTCTGCTCCACTAAATCATTTAGCTAGTTGGGATGTCAACTCTTTACATTTCCCTGATTCTCTCCAACAAGGGCAGCTCTGCTGGAGCCACAAACACGAGGATAAGAAAAGTCATCCATGTGTAAGGGCGCTCAAAGGAAGACAACTGTAAATAAAGAGGACCCATAACAAATCATCAAAAGACCTTCCACAACACTGTCACTGCAGCACACTCACTGCTTTCATAGCAATCTGTCAGGGGTGCCTTATGGGCCATACAAAGGATCAGAAAATCAAACGAAAAATACCGCTTTCTAAGCAATCGTACCATAATCTGATCGTTCGTACACAGCTTTCAAGAACTGATCATGACATTTCATCTGATATTATCCGATGGGACAAGCACAAACATTTTTCTCACACGATACCAGATTGTACAATCTTCGTTTAATCAGCACAGTTGTTGTTCAAAAATACAATAGAAATACATTACAACACATTACATCACCGTAATGTGCAGCGCAACTAGTAATTTTAGGTGTATAAAGGTGGCCATACACTATACAATCTGATTGTACAATCACCTTTAGATCTGCCATCAATTATGTAGTGTAAGGGCCTGCCTGATTGGATACAGAGTGATTGACTAGATAGGTTTCCTCCTATTATATAAATTGGGTAAATCTAAAGGAGATTGTATAGTGTATGGTCACCTTTATACACCTAAAATTACTAGTTGTACTTTCAGTGCCATTAATTGTTAACACACCAAACACAGAAACAAACACACATTTTGCCATGTGGCAAATGCTGCAAAACGCACAGTAAAAAACACACAACCGACAAAACACCAACATGTTCCATAAGCCACATATAGCACAGTGCATTTAAACGGGCTGCCCTATGCGTGTCTCAGGAAAAAACGAGACACAAAACGTTCGCTCCCACCATGCTAGATGTGAATGGGGCCTGAAAGTGACATTGGTGCGATAATACGAGAACAATGGGGCTCCATTCACATCTGTGCATTTCCTTGCACTTCAGAAATGCACTGCACCAAATATCGCAGTAAAAAACGCACCAATATCCACTCTAAAATAAGTTTTGAAGCTTCTTTGGGGCGATTGTTGTGTGTAGGGAAGCCCATTCAGGTGGATGGGCTGCCCTATGTGTGATGGGTGAAAATGCTCCAGAACACCTCTCTAAAAAAAAAAAAAAATAACGCATGTGGGAATGCGAGTTCTCGCTATGCCTAGATGTGAACGGTGTTTGATAGCTGAGTGTTTCTGTCGACTTCCTTCTATGTACTTGTAAAAAGATGGCCATACACTATGCAATCTAATTGTGTATTTAGACCCTTTTCACACTGGAGGTGTTTTTTCAGGCGCTTTAGCGCTAAAAATAGCGCCTGGAAAGAGCCTCATCTTCAATCCCTGCTGTGCCGGCAGGACGTCAAAAAAAGTCCTGCAAGCAGCTTCTTTGCAGCGCTGTAGGAACGGTGTATACACCTCTCCTAAAGCACCCCTGCCCACTGAAATCAATAGGAAGCGCCACCGAACCGCCGGCAAATCGCCACTGCAGCGGCGCTTTGTGGGCAGTTCTAAACCTTTTTTGGCCTCACTAGCAGCTGAAAGGCGCTGCAAAAACAACGGTAAAGCGCCGCTAAAAATAGCGACGCTTTACAGCTGATGCCCAGACGCTGGCTGTGTAAAAGTGCCCTTAGGCCCCTTTCACACTGGGGCAGTGTGTGCGGCGGCGGTAAAATGCCACTATTTTTAGCAGCGCTTTACTGCCAATTTCGCAGCGCCGCTAGCGGGCGAGAAAGGGTTAAAACCACCGCAAAGTGCTTCTGCGGCCACCTTGCCCCACTGATTTCAATGGGCAGGAGCGGTGAAGGAACGGGTATACACCGCTCCAAAGATGCTGCTAGCAGGACTTTTTTTACCGTGCTGCCAGCGCACCGCTCCAGTATGAAAGCCCTCAGGGCTTTCACATTGGAAACACAGCAGCGGCTTCTTCAGGGCGATTAGCAGGTGCTATTTTTAGCGCTGTAGCACCTGCAAAGCGCCCCAGTGTGAAAGGGGTCTTAGTGAGAAGGGTGATCACTGATTGATTGCATTTCATTTAAAAAACAGCTGGGAGTGGGAGAATAGATGATGCAGGGTGTGTGCTAATGAGGTCAGCTGGTCAACTCCTTCCTGTGCAATAACCTAAAGTCTGTAAGGACGTAAGACAGAAGCAATGGATACGTTTGGAATCATGGATGGAGGACAGTATGGTATGTGTCTGTAGATTTTGTGGAAATTTTTGATATTTTTGCAAAAAAAAAAAAATTACATGAATGCGATATTGGTGCATAGGGGGGCTGGAATTTAGAAAACGTAGCCTTTAAGCCATTGTCCCATAGTTATATGTTCTGCTACAGCTAACAGTTAGACATAGTTAACGTTTCAAACAGGACCTAATAATGAAGCCTCCTCACTTCCCAACAAGTGTTTAGGGTGCATTTACACTTTTTGCTGCAGTGCAAGTTAAAAAAAAAAAAAAGTTCCTGTATCTTTATTTAACCACTTCAATACCAGGCACTTAGACACCTTCCTGCCCAGGCCAATTTTCAGCTTTCAGCGATGTCACAATTTGAATGACAATTGCGGGGTTATGCAATACTGTACCCAAACATTTTTTATCATTTTGTTCCCATAAAAAGAGCTTTCTTTTGGTGGTATTTGATCACCTCTGCAATTTTTATTTTTTGCGCAACAAATAAAAAAAGACCGAAAATTTTGAAAAAAAAAACCAAGTTTTTCTTTGTTCCGGTTAAATTTTTTGTAAATAAGCACGTTTTCTTCTTCAATGACGGGCACCGATATGGCTGCACTGATGGGCACTGATAAGGCGGCACTGATGGGCACCGATGAGGTGGCACTGACGGGCATTGATGATGGGCACTGATAGGCGGCACTGGTATACGGCACTGATGGCCACTCATAGGTGGCACTGATGGGTACTTATGGGTGGCACGGATGGGCACTGGCAGATGGGCGGCACTGATGGACACTGATGGGTGGCATTGCTGGGCATCCCTGTTTTGTAATGTGCCACAGAGGTTACAGTCAGTGCCCATTTGTGGGCACTGATTGGCATATTTTTTCACATGTGGGTGTCCATGGGGGATGTACCTGGCCATCCACATGCTGGGGGCTTCCCTGGTGGTCTAGTGTGGGCATCTGAGTGGGGGCTGCGCTGATAAACAATCAGCGCAGACTAGAGCTGCACAATTAATCGTTAAAAAATCGTGATCTCGATTCACCTCCCCTGACGATCTCTCCTGCTGAGTTTGACGATTCTTTCATATAAACAAGTGGAGAGATTATCTGTTCACTCAGCTGTCAAAAGAAAACATCCAGGCAGTCTGCCAAGTTTAGAACTTGAAACATTGTATCTAACTTCCTTCTTAGATCAAAGGGATAAACTTCTCTGTGTAAACAAATAACCTGGGCAAACTGCCAAGCTTTAAACAACGTGTAAATGCAGGAAGTTTAACCACTTAAAGTCTAAATCTTTTTCTGACACTTCTTTCTTAAGTTAAAATCAATATTTTTTGCTAAAAAAAAAATTACTTGGAACCCCCAAACATTAGAGAATATATATATATATATATATATATATATATATATATATATATATATATATATATATATACATTTTTTTTTTTTAGCAGAGACCCTAGAGAATAAAATGGCAATTGCTGCAATATTTTATGTCACACTGTATTTGCCCAGCGGTCTTTCAAATGCAATTTTTTGGGAAAAATACACTTCAATAAATAAAAAAAACGAAACAGTAAAGTTAGCACAATTTTTATCTTTTAATGTGAAAGATGATGTTACGCCGCGAGAATCGTGAGAGAATCGTGATCTATCCCCCAAGCAAAAAAATCGTGATTCTCATTTTAGCCAGAATCGTGCAGCTCTAGCGCAGACCCCCCCTGTCAGGAGAGCCGCCGATCGGCTCTCCTCTACTCGTGTCTGTCAGACGCGAGTGAGGAAAAGCCGATCAACGGCTCTTCCTGTTTACATCGTGATCAGCCGTGATTGGACACGGCTGATCACTTGGTACAGAGCCTCCTCCAGAAACTCTGTACCAAGATCGGTGTAGCGGTGTGTAAGACTGACACACCGCACCACCAATCGCCGTGATGCGAGCCCTCACGGGCGCATGGCGGGCATTATCCTGCAGGGCGTCATATGACGCCCAGTCAGGGTAACTGAACCACCGCCCGGCCGTCTTTCTGCTAAAGGCCGAGCGGGAAGTGGTTAAAGCAATATGCATCTTCCCCAGAGATTACCAGTAATGTATGTAAATGGCTAAATGATTAGCCCTTCTGCCTAGCTGCACTAGGGTCTTTGGTTTGAATACCAACTAAGGCACTACCTGCCCAGAGTTTGCATGATCTCCCTGTGTGGTTTTCTTCCAGTTTCCTCCCACACTTCAAAATCAATTTGATGAGTTCATTGGCCCTAGCATGTGTATGTATGAATGTGAGTTAAGGACCTTAGTTTGTAAGCTCATTAAGGGCAGGAACTGCTGTGAATGTACAATATATATATATATATATATATATATATATATATATATATATATATATATATATATATATAATATACATACACACATATACCTCACTAAGTGAGTACACCCCTCACATTTTTGTAAATATTTTGTTCTATGTTTTCATGTGACAACACTGAAGAAATTACACTTTGTTACAATGTAAAGTAGTGAGTATACAGCTTGTATAACAGTGTAAATTTGCTGTCCCCTCAAAATAACTCAACACAAAGCCATTAATGTCTAAACTGCTGGCAACAAAAGTAAGTACACCCCTAAGTGAAAATGTCCAACGTGTCAATATTTTGTGTGGCCACCCTTATTTTCCAGCACTGCCTTAACCCGCTTGGGCATGAAGTTCACCAGAGCTTCACAGGTTGCCACTGGAGTCTTTTCCACTCCTCCAATGATGACATCACAGAGCTGGTGGATGTTAGAGACCTTGCGCTCCTCCACCTTCCGTTTGAGGATGCCCCACAGATGCTCAATAGGGTTTAGGTCTGGAGACATGCTTGGCCAGTCCATCACCTTTACCCTCAGCTTCTTTAGCAAGAAAGTGGTCATCTTGGGGATGCGTTTGGGGTCATCATGTTGAAATACTGCCCCGCGGCCCAATCTCCGAAGGGAGGGGATCATGCTCTGCTTTAGTATGTCACAGTACATGTTGGCATTCATGGTTCCCTCAATGAACTGTAGCTCTCCAGTGTCGGCAGCACTCATGCAGCCCCAGACCATGACACTCCCACCACTATGCTTGACTGTAGGCAAGACACACTTGTCTTTGTACTGCTCACCTGGTTGCCACCACACACACTTGACACCATCTGAACCAAATAAGTTTATCTTGATCTTCTTAGACCACAGGACATGGTTCCAGTAATTCATGTCCTTAGTTTGCCTGTCTTCAGCAAACTGTTTGCGGGCTTTCTTGTGCATCATCTTTAGAAGAAGCTTCTTTCTGGGACCACAGCCATGTAGACCAATTGGATGCAGTGTGCGGCGTATGGTCTGAGCACTGACAGGCTGACCCCCCACCCCTTCAACCTCTGCAGCAATGCTGACAGCACTCATATGTCTATTTCTCAAAAACAATCTTTGAATATGACGCTGAGCATGTGCTTCTTGGCCGACCATGGCGAGGCCTGTTCTTAGTGGAACCTGTCCTGTTAAACCGCTGTATGGTCTTGGCCACCATGCTGCAGCTCAGTTTCAGAGTCTTGGCAATCTTCTTATAGCCTAGGCCATCTTTATGTAGAGCAACAATTCTTTTTTTCAGATCCTCAGAGAGTTCTTTGCCATGAGGTGCCCTGTTGAACTTCCAGTGACCAGTACGAGAGAGTGAGAGTGATAACACCAAATCTAACACACCTGCTCCCCATTCACATCTGAGACCTTGTAACACTAAAGAGTCACATGACACCGGGGAGGAAAAATGGCTAATTCAGCCCAATTTGGACATTTTCACTTAGGGGTGTACTCACTTTTGTTGCTAGCGGTTTAGACATTAATGGCTGTGTTTGTTGAGTTATTTTGAGGGGACTGCAAATTCACACTGTTATACAAGCTGTACACTCACTATTGTAGCAAAGTGTTGTCACATGAAAAGATATAATAAAATATTTACAAAAATGTGAGGGGTGTACTAACTTTTGTGAGATACTGTGTAATATATATATATATATATATATATATATATATATATATATATATATATATATATGTGTGTGTGTGTGTAAAGCGCTGCGTAAATTGACAGTGCAGTGCTATATAAGTACCTGTAATAAACAAATAAATCATGTATAAATCACACCCCAAACATGCTGCATTGAAACTGCATTGCATGAAAAATGCAGGGATCTGAATGTAGCCTCAATGAAATGTTCAGATCCTGCTGCATCTCTCTGGCTTTACTCACATATAAGATGAGCCAAATGCTGACAGCTTGATGGCCTATTTGCACTATCCATTATTGATGCAGCAAAAATCTTGCAATCTGCTGCATGAAAATGCATGTCAAGTAGAGATCCCATTCTTTCCATGTGGCCGATTCATATCTATTCTCTGCAGCTTAGTGTGAAAGACAAAAAGGAAACTCTATAGGCCCAATCACGCTTACACATATGCATTACCATTGCCGCTGCATGAATAAGGGAACAGTGTAAATACAGCCTAATGGCGCGTACCCAAGAGCGGACTTTACGGCAGACTTTGCGACGGACTTTACGACGGACTTTCTGAATGAACGGACTTGCCTACACACAATCAAGCAAAGTCCGTCGAATTCGTACGTGATGACGTACGACCGGACTAAAACAAGGAAGTTCATAGCCAGTAGCGAATAGCTGCCCTAGCGTGGCTTTCTGTCCGTCGGACTAGCATACAGACGAGCGGACTTTTCAACCGGACTCGAGTCCGTCGGATAGATTTGAAACATGTTTCAAATCTAAGTCCGTCCAACTTTTGAGAGAAAAAAGTCCACTGGAGCCCACACGATCGAATTGTCCGACGAAATCCCATCCGCCGGGCAAAGTCTGCTGTAAAGTCCGCTCGTGTGTACGCGGCATAAGTCACTCAGGCCCTTTTCAGAATAAACTGCTCTTGTTTAGCATTTTAACACAAACACCTTTATCTGTGTTGAAAACAGAGGACAATGCAGTATGTGCATAAGCATGTATGGCAGGGGTGACCAACCGCTGGCTCGCTGGCCACATGTGGCCCGCGGAACCCTCTGATGTGGCCCACCACCTCCTGTTCTGGGATGGCGGGTCGGCAAGCCCAGATCATGGGTTCCCGACCCGCCATGCCCACGCATCTGTGTGAAGAATGGAGCTGGTGCTAGAGGAAGCAGCCGGCTCCTGTCACACTGATGCACAGGGATGGCGGGTCGGGAACCAGCCAGCAGTACTCACCAGCAGTACCAGCCAGTAGTAGCCACCAGCCAGGTACCGGCAGTGCAGGTACCGCAGTGCATCAGTGTAAAAGCAGCCTAAAGCCTCGTACACACGGTACGAATGTTGGCCAAACGAGTGTCTGATTTTTGTCAAAAGAGAGTGTGCCTGGATCTTGTCTTGCATACTAATGGTACACAATTTTCGTGCCACAAACACGAACGTAGTGACGTACTACAAGGAATTTCAGCTCCTCTGGGCCCCTCCTGCTAATTTTGTGTTTGGTGAGCATTGATTCCGAGCATGAGTGTTCGTACTTTTGACTTTTGTGTGACGGATTTGTGTACTGACCATATGAAAATCTGATGTCAAACCCTTGTCCGCTGAAAATTTACTAGCCTGTCATCAAACATTTGTTGGTGGAAAATTGGACAATAATTGTCAAAAGGAGCGTACTGACGGTAAAATTTTAGGACAACAGTCTGTCAACAAACAATCCCCTGCCAACAATCGTACCGTGTGTACGAGGCTTTAGGCCCCTTTCACATGATCAGCCCGATCGGGTCCGCCTGTCTCCATTCACCTCTACAGAGCGGCAGATGTAAATGGACTTGTTTCAGTTTACACCCGCCTATCTCCAATCCGTCCCCTTCTGTTTGGGCGGATCGGATCAGAGAGTCCATAGAGTAGAGTGGGCTGTGTCCGTGTCGGCTCTGCATATGCAGAGTGGACACAGACCTGTCATCTGCCCGCTCCACTCATTGTGGCCCACGACCTGTTACCAAGTCGCTAAAGTGGCCCTTGCTCCTCAAAAGGTTGGGCACCCTTGATGTAGGGGAAGATAATATTTACATGTGACCCCTTACAAAATCTGATGTAACTGAAGGAAAATATTCATGTTGTGTTTAGGGATCATTGGAACGAGGTCTAAAATTTTATTCAGAATGAAAAATTCCATCTCAGAATAATTATAACATTATTGACCTGTATAAAAGATAAGTGCACTTTCACCCAGACCACCAGAAGGCTAATATTCTTTACATACCAGCACAAACCCCACCCTCCGCCCTAGCGCCATCCCCATCTTATTCCCTGCAAAGATGCTCGTCCCCTTTCAGAGATGAAAACATTGCACCAAGCACGATAACTAGGGATTTCTACTGATGGAAAGGTTACACTTGATTATTGCAGTACACACTTGAACTTTTGCAGCACTGTGCTTTTGTATGAAAGTGCACTTATCCTTTTAGAGCCCTTAGTAACAGGTAAAAAAAACAAGCAAGCACCTAGAGACACAATCCTTGCTAGTAACATACAGGAATACCACCGCAGCATTTTAATGTACAAGAACTACCATCTCCAGCAAAAATAAATGACATGCATTGTCCACTGAAAATTGTACACTTCAGTGTAATGTATTAAATAGCTTCAAATTCTTGTAATCGGCCCATGTAGGTCAGATTATACAATCAATACGGTCCAGTCTTGCCTGGGATCACAATTTCACTCTGCAGAAGTCCATCGTAATTATATCCTTTAAGTACCAGATGGGGAAAACTACTAGTACTAACTAAGCATATAATAGTCGAAATAAGCACAAATCATGATCATAATAGACTAAGTTTTTTTCTGAAAGGCTTAGAAAGAATAACTCCAATTAGGTAGGAGTATAATGAAGAGATATCACACTTTCCTTTCTATAGCTGACCGACTTTAAATATATAATATGACCTCTAGTGGTGGCATGCAATGTAAACGCTCAGCTCATTGTTACTACCACACAAAGCGCGAGGATAATTACTAACGTGTCAATAGGAGAGCAAAATTAACAAATGCAACATGATAAGACATTTAAAGAAACGCAAAACAGAAACTGAAAAACCCAGTGTAAAGAATGATGAAGATAGCTCATAAACACTCATTAACTAAAATTATTTGTTCAATTACCTCTGTGAATGAACAGTGATGAGGCTAAATGATATACAGTATCTCACAAAAGTGAGTACACCCCTCACATTTTTGTAAATATTTTATTCTATCTTTTCATGTGACAACACTGAAGAAATGCCACTTTGCTACGATGTAAAGTAGTAAATGTACTCACTTTTGTTGCCAGCGGTTTAGACATTAATGGCTGTGTGTTGTTATTTTGAGGGGACAGCAAATTTACACTGTTATACAAGCTGTACACTCACTACTTTACATTGGAGCAAAGTGTCATTTCTTCAGTGTTACATGAAAAGATATAATAAAACATTTAGAAACATGTGAGGGGTGTACTCACTTTTGTGAGATACTGTAGTTATTTCCCCAATATTCTTTCCACATTATCATCACTTTGTTTATGAGCTGGGGTAACATAACCCTGCTGCCTCAATATAACATGGGGGTCCAATATGGTTGAGAATGCTGTAGGTAAAACTGTGGGCTTAAAGGTTTAGAAACAAGGCCAGTCACGTTTTCTCACTGCATTTAAATCTTTGTTACACTGTACTCGCAAAACAAGATTAGCAGCTTACCATTGTCTTCATTTTATTTAATAAAACTGCATGAAGGCAAATAATGTTTTCCTACTAATGGAAACCATTCAGATAAAACATTTTTACTGCTTGTTGCAGCAAGACATATGAAAGAGCATTCTAATTGGTTGCGAAGGGTTAATTAGCTTTACTTTTTAGTTTATTAAAGCCTAGGTTTACTTTAAAAAAAAAAAAAAGGAATAAGCATGAGGTAAAGACTTACATTACATGCAAAAATCTTCCTCCCGATGCCCCACCTCCACAATCTTCTGGTGCAGCGTGGGTTAAAAGAACTAAGGGAGTCATCAAGAGTGCCCAACTATGCCTGCCCAGCATTTATAGAAGCAGTACTATAGCTTCTATAAACAAGAAACAATCAATGAATGGAGGACAGGTGGATGATTGAAAGGTCCGTAGCTTCCATTCATAGACATTACTTCATTCATAAGAGCTGTAGTACGGCTTCTATGAATAGAGGAGCTGGGCGGAAAGTGCAGGTATAGTCAGTCTCTGCTAATGATGAGTAACTGCCACAGCTTCCTTATTTCTATCATTCTGTCAATCACATCCAGTGAGCCAATGTGGAGAGAGAAGGGGCTGGGCTGACCTGCAGCTCTTTGTGTGAAGGGACACACAGAGCCGCGGCTCTGGATCCAGCCTGCTTGGGTGCCCCCATTGCAAGCTGCTTGCTCTGTGGGCACCCAGAAGGATGGAGGGACCAGGAGCACCAGCGGGGGACACAAGAAGAGGAGGATCGGGGCCAGCTCTGTGCAAATCCACTGCAACAGCGCAGGTAAGTATAACATGTTTTTCGTTTTCTTAAAAAAAATAAAAATAACAATGTAATATATGGGCCTTCCTAAGCTATCCAATCAATTTATATCCAATCAGACAGGCCATTGCACTGCATAGTTGGTGGTAGATCTAAAAGAGATGGTTCAATAAGATTGATGTGTTTTTGGCTGTAAAAAAATTAGAGCTTTTATTATCAAATAACTAAACTGGACAATACTTTTAAAGCTGAACTCCATGTATGGTTTTTATTGCATAGTTACACTGGTGCAACTTTGTCCATGCTGGGACAATGTAACTATGCGATAAAAACAATACATGGAGTTCAGCTGTAAAGATTTTGCCTCCAGGAAAAACTAAGATAAAGCCCAGCTCCATGATGGGAAGAGAAAAAAAGCCTGCCCCCCCCCCTCCTGCACTTCAAGGATTAAATGCTTGATATCTCATTTATTCACTTGTTATCTGTGGCCTTGACTATTACAAATCCCTCCTCATAGACTTGCCTCTAATCAGACTATCGCACCACCTTTAGTCTATCATGAATGCTGCTGCCCGACCTCATCAACCGCTCTGTGCCCGACCTCATCAACCGCTACCCATCTCTGCCAATCCCCCCACTGGCTTCCACCCAATGAAAACAAAATTCAAAATATTAACAACAACATACAAAGCAATGTACAACTCTGTCCCGAGCTACATCACCAGTCTTGTCTCAATATATCACCCAAACCGTCCTCTGCACTTCTCCCAAGACCTCCTGCTCTCTAGCTCGCTTGTCTCCTCCTCCCATGCTCTTCTCCAGAGTCTCTCTCATCCTCTGGAACTCAATATGTCTGGCCATCTCCTACTCTGGCCACTTTTAGGCAATCTCTGAAAACTCATCTCTTTAGGGAAGCCTATCCTGGCTTGAGTTAATGAATTGAATCTTAAATCCTGTATAGTAGTAATCTCTCGAGGGAGAGGAAGAGGCTTTATTACTTACCGTATTGCTCACTCAAGCACTCTCCTTTTCCTGATGCTCTGGGCGGCAGTCCCTCTGCGTCATCATGTACAATGCTGGGCTATTAGTCCTACATTGTATATGGGGAGCTAAGCACGCATCTGAGGGCGCCTTGGAGAGGAGGCTTCAGGGGACCAGTAGCACAGAAGGAGGGAGTCTGTCGGCATATGGAATAATGTTTTCAACCTAGACTAGGTTCACATTGAAGCAATTTGACATATCAAATCGCATGCCAAATCTGTGGCTATTGCCGGCAATGGCACCGTCCGAATTGGTGCGAAGCGGCACTGATTCCCAAAAGTAGGTTCTGTACTACTTTTGGCGACTTCGGTGTGAGATTTGTTTAGACATTTGTGCAGGAACCAGCACAAATGTCTTTGAAATCGCCCCCAAAGTCGGACTGACATGCGGGAATGAAATCCTGCCGTCAGTGTGAACCTAGGCTAAATGAGAATGTAAACCATGTAGTATAGGGGGGGACCCATTGCAAAGATTGTTTTCTTGCACCCAGAGTTGGGATTTACCCCTTTCCTGCCCAGGCCCAGCAACCCTTTAACTGGGATATTACCTCCGGAGGGTCAGGAAGGTCTGCCTGATCACGTAACCACTGTGATTGGCTGTGATTACTTGAGACTAGGAACTGCCTTTGATAGCTTGGTCTCTGTGCTGGGAGTGCGCAGTGAGCACACATGTGGCATGTGGGCATTAAAGCCACCCGTTTTGCTGCTGCACATATGTGCTGCATGCGCGGCAAGAGGTAAGGGATCTGTGGATGTAGGTTTTTAAATAATTTATCTTTTTCTACTGGGTGGTTGAACTTGATGCGCATGTGACCATTATCAACCTCACCAAATATGTAATTATCACTATTATTAATAATAGTATCAAAGCGGTTTCCCAGAAACATATTTAAAATACAACAAAGCACCTAAAAACAATCATATAAAACAAAAAAAACAAAAAATAAATAAAAAAAATAAACTTTTAAATGAACAAATTTATCTTTGGATACAATCTACTGCTGTGAGGGTTCTTCAAAAAGTTTCTGTACTTTTTTTTTTTAAAACCAAATAAATATAAAAAAAGTGTGAAAACTTTTTGAAGACCCCTCGTATTTTTTTAAAACTTTCTTCTTAACTTCAGAGCTATTCATTAAAACAAAAGCTGTTAACTCAAAAGAGCAAATCAACTGTAGAAACACTTCTTATAGTTTTCACTTTAACAAGCACTTTAGATGAAATATGGAAACTTTGGAAAGAAAATAAAAAACCAATCAAGTGCAAAGCACAGTTGGTGTAACTTTTAAAAATCAGTTCAACTTACCTGTGCATGGGGCATCTCTGACACTCTTCTCGCTGCCATGTTTAAGGTTCCTCCCACCAGTTTGCTGGTTGTCTGTAAGTTAATGGGGGCAGTCTGTGGGGGTTCTGCGCTGTTTGCTGAGGCTGCTGAAGCCGTCGCCGTCTTCTGTCCATTTAAGTGTGCAGTCACCATAGTGACGGGGGCTTTGGCCGGAACCACAGAGATGGCAATGCCCTGACTGCTTGGTGCCTTGATAAGTGGGATCGGTTTGGCACTCCCCACAGGACAGCTCCGGACCGCCAGCTTCTGCCAGGCAAAGAAACAGAAGAGAGAAAGAAAGTGGTTAGTGTAACCTGCCACAGACACAAACCCAGCACCCTCCTACTTGTCTCTAGGCACCTCCTTCTACACCACCTACTAGAGCAATCACAGGGACAAAGGGGCACTGCTGCAAAGATTCAGCGTGCACCATCTGGCTCCATTAGTTGCATTAAGATTCCATGCTCAGAACAGAGAAGAACTGATTCAGACAGCTTGTCCTGCACAGAAGCAAACAGAGAGCCACGTCGTACAACAGCATGCGTCCTCCTGATGAAATGGCTCCAACCGGGCAAATTTAGGTGGCGATTCTGATTTTCGTACATGTATTTCGCTGTATTTATTGCTAACTACAAGAGGCTCTGTTCCTGCTGCGCTGCCTGTGGAGATCATGCGATACACAACCAGGAATACACATCTCCCTGTGGTCTCATTGATTGGGGAAAATAATGGATGTTTGTTTTTTCTATTCCTTCACTGTTTTTTTTTTTTTTTCTCTCCTTTCAAGCTAGGTAAAAAAATCAAAACCAAAATACGCGGCTATTACAAAGCACTTGAAAAGGTTCATTTGACATTTTGGGAAGAAATCTACTGCAGCATCTAGCATTCTGCTAAAACCTTTGCTGTGTAGATTTAATAAGGGATTATCCACGGTGCAAAAAAAAGGCATTTAAAATTCATCTATCTGTTTGCTTTGTTACCAGCATGGAAGAATGTTATTACTGAATGTAAACCAAGCAAAATTCATTTATTGGCTGGCAATGCAAAGTTACAGAACGAAGCTTGGGAAATAACTGATAGAAAAAAATGATTTAAAATCTCACTCTCCAAGTCATTTTTGCATCTGATGAGGTAGTGCGGTTTAATAATCAAATCATTTTTTCCTATATTGTTCTCTTATGCCGGCACAGGCTGTTGAAGTGTTTATTGTGAGTGCTAGGAATGTAGTAAATGTTGCCATGTGGGGACTGCAGACACTCTGGGGTGTGTAAGCAACCATAACTGGTAGACTGGGGACAGGACAGGAAACCATGGCAATGAGCAGAATTTAAGCATTTCCCACTGGGTGCAATGGATACTTCAAAAGCCTGCAGAGACATTACAGAACAAAACCGGTAACAAATGCTTTTTACTAATTTTATCATCTCACTATGCCTACCTTCACTCACACTGACTGCGGGAATTAAATGGTGCGAGTTCAGCTGAACGCGCATGATTTCATTCCTGCATGTCGGTCCCGACTTTGAGGGCGATTTCAGATATCTGTGCGGGTTTCTCCACGGATGTCCATGGAAACCGCACCCCAAAATCGCCAAAAGTAGTACAGAAACGACTTTTGGGAATCAGTTCGGCGCCGTACCGATTCGGACGCTGCCACTGCCGCCGGTTTAGCATGCGATTTGACATGTTAAATCGCATCAATACGAACCAGGGCTAAAGTAGAATTAGACTTTAAATTGCATTAAGTTGGGCTTCTGAGAAACACTAAAACAAGCCTTTAGTCATTACAGATGCCTCTGCTGATAGAGAAACTGCTCTATTTTGGTGTAATTAGTATGAATTATTCAGCCTGTGCTCTCACTGTACATTCATATCTGTGATATTATTTTTTCTTTCCTCAATGGAGGACGCGAAGCATCCAGATGTCTTTTTTCCCTCGTACAGCAGAGCGATACATACATTTCATCAGTGCTGTGCACCGTGCATACTATTCAAGCAGTGCAGAGCAGCAGGAGGCTAGCACGCTTGATTACACACCGCCTGACCGCAATCTTTCCTGGACCCAAGTCGTAATTTAGGAATTGTACAAAATTACAAATGTGTTCTTTAAACTGTGATACATAAAACAAGTAATCACCAGACGTTCCTGTTCCCACTTGATTAACACACAAATAGCGAAAGGATGACAACCAGAAAAAAAACAGGTGATAAAACATTAGTCATTTCAAGATAAAACAAACATGTGCGCCCCAGTAACACTAGATTACAATCAGATGTGTAAAAAGTACGATATAAAAGGATAGTCCACCTAAATGATTTTTTTTTTTAGTTTCTAGTTGATATCAGAGGGAAACCAGCCAACAGTTTCTTACGGGGTGAGAACTTGACTTGCCATGTTCTTCCTGTAGGTCCAATGTTGATGGGTGGAGGTGATACTCAAGTCCCCAATAGTATGCACACAACAAAAAAACAAAATTGCCCATGGGACTTTAAAAGAGCACACCACAGGTAAAATGGATACATGAACACACATTTAAAAACAACATGTAATACAGAAAAAAGAAAACATATTAGATATCAACATATTAGTAAATTTTGCATTCATATCATAGACCTTTCCATAGGACCTGGATGTGTCATACAGATGACTGTCAGTAGTCTAGGATAGCTGTACTAGGTCTCGACGCGTTTTGCGAGAGGAGTCTCGCTTTTTCGGGAGAAGCACAGATAGATGCCTGGAGATCAAGAGCACAAGTAAGTAGGTATCAGCTGGCAGCTATACAGGATGAGCCATCGTGGCTCCTCCCCTTTCTTCTCATGCAAGCCGATTGGTGGATTTCCACCATGAGGACGCTGTGTGGGCAGGGCTGACACCATTGTCTGGCTATTTAGCCCAGAACATGGTTGGGTTACAGTGCAGCCTGCCAGGTTACTGGTCACCATCAGCTAGATTTGTTTCCCTCACAGGATCCTTTTATGTGTGAAGGTCCTAGATACCAGCTGGACCCTCCTTGAGGGGGTCTAGTTGGTCTCTTGTTTGAGTCTTCTTTTTGGTTTTTGGTTTTATTTGGCTTTTTTGGTTGTTTCCATCTTCGTTTGGCTTGTACTCCCAGTATCCATCACTGAAATTCACACATACACTCACACTGTTTGTGTTAAACAAAAAAATTTAGGCTACTTTCACACTGAGGGGCTTTACAGGCACTACAGAGGTAAAAATAGCGCCTCTCCCGTCTCTCCAGTGTAAAAGCCTGAGTGCTTTCACACTGGAGTGGTGCACTTGCAGGACGGTAAAAAAAGTCCTGCAAGCAGCATCTTTGCAGCGCTGTAGGAGCGGTGTATGCACCACTCCTAAAGCGCCCCTGCCAATTGAAATCAATGGGGCAGCGCTGCCAAACCGCTGGCAAAGGTGGTTTTAAGCATTTTTCGGATGCTAGCGGGGGTTAAAAGCACCCCACTAACGACCGAATAGCACCACGAAAAACGGCGCGCCGCTAAAAAATAGCACCGCTTTACCGCCGACGCCCACCCGCCCCAGTGTGAAAGTACATTTTACCTGAGGTGTGCTCTTTAAAAGTCCCATGGGCAATTTTGTTTTTTGTTGTGTGACCTACCTAGAGAATCTCTTCATGCTATATCCAGTGACAGTGCTAGATGTTTCCACCCATGCTATAGTATGAGCCAAAACTAGTAGCATTGTTAAAGTAGAACCGTTTAAAAAAAATCTGTGCTGCAGCACCTAATTATAAGTATGAGCCTTTTCACACAGGCTTTCCAATCAGGTCCGCCTGTCAGTTTTTCAGGTGGACCTGATAAGACACTCCATTCACCCCTATGGAGCGGTGGATGTCAGCGGTGACATGTCCGCTGACACCCACTGCTATCCGATCCGATCCTGTCCCCCAAATCCATATAGATGGTGACCCTGTTTTCCATCTGTCTGGCAGCTCGGATCAGATGAAAATGGACAGGCGGTTCCTTTTCATACAATCTCCCTATAGAGGAGAACGGGATTCTGGACAGGTCCATCTCAGCACAGTGAACGGAGACGGGCCTGTTATCCACCTGCTCAGCGGGGGGCAGAAGATTGATCCCCGCCGAGCAAGTGGAGTCCATCAAACGGAAAAGCCCGTGTGAAAGGGGGCCTATCTCAGCACTTTTCACTTAGACCTCGTTCACACCGATGTGATTTGTAATGCGATTTCACAGTTCCAAATGGCATGACAAGTCGCACCCCATTGCCAGCAATGGAACCATTCAAATCTCAGTGACTCATGTCGCAGCGACTATGGAGGTTCCTGCACTACTTTTTCCGATTTCATTGCAACTTGCAAAGACTTTGGTTAAAGGAATTCGCAAGCCGAAATAAAACTGGAGGTGAAAAATAACACTGATCTGTGGCTTTGAAATTGCTCAGAAGTAGTGCGATTTCAAAGCTGCACAGGTGTGAACCAGGGCTTAGGCTGGCCATAGTTAGTTGTTTTTTGTTTGTTTTTTTGTTTATTCAGCCCGCTGGCTGAGTGAAAGAAAACTAACAGATTCCTCCAGCCACATAAAGGTGGCGGACCTCCTGCCTGGACATTGTATTCTGGCAGTGGTCAGAATACAATAATCAGCAACTGAAGCTGACAGGTGGTCCCAAACGAAAGCATTACGGTAATAGCATTTGTAGAGCCCTGTCAAGCTATAATGTTCAGGTGTGTGCTCGGGGAGGGTTAAACTACAGTTCACCCACCTGTTTTTACAGACGCACGTGTGAAAAAGCCCTTACACAGAATTTGATTATATAACCAACCTCTGTCAAGCCATGGATAACACAACCTGATCAAAAAGGACTGGGGCAGGCAGAATTTCCATTAGGTAGGCAGATTGCTATGAGGGCACCCGAGCTAAGCTGCAGCTCTGTGTGTTTATTCAGACACAGAGCTGCAGTTCGACCCCCTCCCCCTCTCTCTCTCCTGATTTTTTAACTCACTTTGACTGACAGGAGCGGGAGCCAATGGTGCCGCTGCTGTGTCTCAGCCAATCAGGAGGGAGAGTCCCAGGGCGGCCGAGGGACTCGAGGACATGGCTGGATAGAGATGGAGCTCAGTTAAGTATCAGGGGGGCTGCGCCACACAGAAAGCTTTTTATCTTAATGCATACAATGCATTAGGATAAAAAAACCTTCTGCCCTTACAATCCCTTTAAGTCCCTCAAATACCTGTTGATACTGCCAGTGGATTCCACCTGCTGCAGCTTTTTTTGTTGGTGTGGTAACGATGCTGCATTGTTCTTGAATTCAGAGCAAAGTTGCCACCCTCATGTAGGCTTTGCCTGCTTGCACTAAAGTGAATGATAAAATAGGGTTCTTCCTCTATTCACTGTCACTGCTGATTCACCAGCCTTTAGCTTGTCAATCAGCGCCTGGCCACTCCTAGTCCTGCCCACTACTTTCTGGATTTACAGCACTTCCTCTGTTGCTGAAACCCTCCCATTGTGAGCTGCAGTGTCTGGGAGGGAAAGAGGGTGAGACACAAATGAAGGAAGATTTGTCTAAGTCAAGGAAGGTACAGGAAAGTTTTTTTCCATTTACTGTATAAAGTTCATAAATCACATACTAGCTGGATTTGATACTTATTTAGCATTTAATTGTACTTTGCTATTGTGAAGGAGGTTATATCAGATTGCTGTCCTAGGATGTTTCAATCATCCTTAAACGAAAAACAAAAAAAACACATTACTTGTGAAGCACAAGGATCATCACCCCAGTCTCTCAGATCCTCTAAAACGCCCTACACTGTCTGCTATGTGGATCAAGGCATCTCAAAGCAGAGGGTGTGAATGAGCCCTAAGAGAAACTGGATCATACATGTCTGACTACCCTCCAAAGTAGATGGCGAGCATTAGACCTGTGCTTGTGTCCATTACAGGTGTTCTAACTAAAATGGTAGCTTGCATTTGGCCTTCCCTAGTCATCACAACTTGGTCAGCGTATTGAAGCTCACATCATTCGTGTTGGTCAAATTGATGCATGCAGAATGCAATTATCGCAGTTTCAATATAAAAAATTACGCAGTTATGTATACAGATTTGTAATGGCCACTGGGAACCAAAAATTTTAGAGCTGATATTTCACCACTAAACGGCCAGAGTAATCTAAGAAGCCAGCCTATGATACAAAAACCAAAATACCACAATATGGAATGTAAAAAAAAAGAAAACGAGAAATCTAGCAAGCAAGCATACTCATAAACATTCTCTAGTCTTATCAAGTGAATTAAGAATGTATTAGTTTCATGTACTACTCCATTCATTTGGTAATAAATTGCCACTTGAAATGCATATGTAGGCAATCACACAGACATGTTTGCTTATACAAGCCTGTAATTAAGATAAGACAAACGATCAAACACAAAGCAGATAGCGACATGCAACAATGTAAGCATACAAAGGCAAAGCCCACTTCATTTTGAGTGCAATGGCAAAGTGCCAGGTCGCAAATTTTATTTGTGTTTTTCTTTACAAAACTGCTAAATGTTCCTTCATTAAAAAAAAAAAAAAAAAAAATACTCAATACGTGCATTAAGGTCTCATTCACATATTGCTTTTTGGGATCACAGCAGAATCGCTGCGATTTTGCCCGCAATCTCAAAACGCGCTACAACTGCAAAACGCAGGTTCAGGTGCCATTATTTTCAATGACACCTAAAACGCGGTGTGGTATTGCCACGATTGCCGTGTGATTTATCACGCGGCAATTAGCACTGCATGAAGTTTGTCGGCAAAAAGAAGCTCCTGCTCCTTTTTGGGAAACAAGCTTCAAGCAATGTGATTTGCTGCGCAATAAAACGTGTGACAATCACGGCTAAACTGCACCGCGTTTTAGGTTCCATTGAAAATAATGGCACCTAAACCTGCTTTTTGCAATTGTAGTTCGTTTTGAGATTGTGGGCAAAATCGCAGCGATTCTGCCGTGAATGCCAAGTGCGAAAGGAGCCTAAAAAAAACGATAAAATCATTAGGAGTGTAATGCAAGCAATAAGTACATTTGATCAATAAACAAGTAATGTCACAGGAAACATGAAGGCTTGGTTCACGCCTATGCATGTGGCTGCAGGTATCACAGCGATTCACGTACCACAATCACCCGCAGTGAAAATGCGCTGACTATGCGATCTCCCTGCGGGTCATGTTTTGAAAAAGGCACATGCACCTTTTTCTGCGGGGAATGCAGCATGGCAGCCCAGTGAAATGAATGAGCTGTGGTTTTGCACAGAGCAGCCCCAATCCTCCTCTTCCCTCGCCAGCTCTCGTGGCTCCTGCCAAGTGCCCCCACAGAAAGCAGCTTGCTATGGGGGCACCCGAGCCAAGCCACAGCTCTGTGTGTTCATTTAGACACGGAGCCACGTTATAGCCCCGCCCCCTCTTTCTCCTGATTAGTTAACTGACTTTGACTGACAGCAGTGGGAGCCAATGGCATCGCTGTTGGGTCTCAGCCAATCAGGAGGGAGAATCCCAGGAGCTCGATTCACATCTATGCATGTTGCTTTTGAGCATTTCTGCAGTGCTTTTTGCGTTTTCATCCTGTTTTTGTCACAATTTGCGTTTTTTTCTTTTTACACTGTAAAACTATATAGCTGGTTGCTAAGGAGGCGCCGCAGCGTCATTAACAACCAATGAGCCATCAGCTGTCAGCGGGCTTCCCTGCTGACAGCTGAATATAAAAAAAAAAAAAAAAAAAAAACTTGCCTGGTAAAAAGAAATCCCCCCCACGATCCATACCAGCCCCTTGGGTATTTGGTAAAGACCACCCCGCCCCACAACTAATTTTTTTTTTCTAAATGGCGTGGCATCCCAGCCAAAATCCTTACCAGACCCTTATCTGAGCATGCAGCCTTTCAGGTCAGGAAAGAGTGGGGATGAGCGAGTGTCCCCCCTGTTCCTGAACCATACCAGACCACATGCCCTCAACATGAGAAGGGGGGGTGCCCGCCCCCTTGTGACGTCACTGCCCGGGGCATGATGGGTCTTTGACATCACAAGCGGGCAGGGCCTCTGGATGACGTCATCTGATGGCCATGCCCCCATTATTATCTAAGAAATGCTTGACATCGCCGCGGACAGATCAACGGGACGCAGCATTGGAAGAGGGCCGGCGGCAGAAGAAGAAGAAGAACACCGGACAAAGAAGAAAGGAGAAAGTAGAGGAACGGAAGCAGAAGCGGGAGAATGAGAAGCCCAGAGGAGGAAAATGTGGGAGAAGATGCAGGAAGACCAGAGGAAGAAGCGGGGAAGAAGAAGATATTTTTAATAAAAGACTTGTCAAAAACTGTCTACTGTATTTTTTCACACTACACTACTTTTTTTTGGAGAACGGGTAGGGGTACAATGTTCCCCATACCTATTCACATAGGGGGGGAGGCCGGGATCTGGGGGCCCCCTTCCTAAAGGGGGCTTCCAGATTCCGATAAGCCCCTTGCCCGCAGACCCTGACAACCACCGGGCAAGGGCTGTGAGGAAGAGGCCCTTGTCCCCATCAACATGGGGGCAAGGTGCTTTGGGGCTGGCTTGTCCCCTCCCTTTCCTGACCAGCAGGGCTGCATGCTCGGACAAGGGTCTGGTATAGATTTGGGGAGGGGGGGCACGCCTTTTTTTTTTTTTTTGGCGTGGGGGGGTCCCCTCCGAATCCTTACTACCTTACTAGACCCGAAGGGCCTGGTATGGGCCTGGGGGGGGGGGACCCCCACGTCATGTTAAGGACGCGGCAGCCGGCTTCCCGGCCCCCTCCTTGGCAACCAGTTATATACATTGAATGTACAGCTTCAAAAAAAAAACACAAATCACAGCAAAATTGCTGTAAAAATGCAGTACTTTGAAATCTATTACATGCAAAACACTGCATTTTGCGGGGAAAAAGTCCCCGACCCTTTCCAAAAACGCAGAGGCACAAAAATGCATTGATGTGAACGTGTTCTATAGGAACTCATGGTAAAAAAATTCCTACATTTCTGCAAAATGCATCAAAAAACGCTTTAGTGTGAATTGAGCCTTAAGATCAAAAAACCTTCTGCCTTTTAGAATCACTTTTTCTGAGTCACCTTCCCTCATATCAAGACAGGTTCAGGTATTTAAACTAATTCCAAATAAAAATACAATAATTGTGTATTTAAACCATGACAATGAACTTTTCGTATCGGTCAGTTAAATGTATCATTAAAAGTGTTTTGTTATATCTGTTTGAAAAGTCAAAAAACACTGGTTGATCCTGACAAAAATCCAGTTAGCTTCTAACTTCTTTTAGTAAGCTAGTGAACAACACAACAGTTCATCCGATATTATCCAATGGGACAAGCACTAAAATTTCTTGTATGATACCAGATTGTACGATTTTCGTTTTAATCAGTACAGTTGTCGTCTGAAAATACAATAGAAATACACTACAACACATGACCTCACTTCCAATTTTTTTTTTTTTTTTAATTCTGTCGTATTTTTGTAACTTAGTAAACTCTCCATTTCTGATATGCGACTAGCATGCAAAAAAAAAAAAAAAACCCGACGATCTGTCGTCCGATTTTCGGATTGTGTGTACGAGCCATTAGTCTGGTGACTTTCTCCAGCTCTGTTCTTCTGTTATCAGCATGATAACTTCTGACAAGTTCTCAGACAACTGTGATAAAACCAGGCTGAATTTTGTGTCAGGGTGGGTGCCATAAATAGATTCGCAGAGAGCTAGTCTATTCACAGCACAGCTCTACATTGTTTCTTCCTTTTTACTGCCTATGTGGAGGGGGAGGGGGGGTGTGCCTTCCCTCCAATCAGTTGTCTCACAGTGTATAGCAAAAATACACACCCACAGGTGAACCAGGAAGAGAACATTCTAACAGAACGTGCACTTTCTAAACAGTATATAAACCTGAAGACAGCAGATATACATGTAAAAACGTATGTAGGAGAATTTGTTTCATCCCTGTGTATCATCTGAGGCTGTTCACATCACTGGGTATATGTGAGGGTTTACATCTACAGCTAACATCTGAGAACTGGTGCACACAATTCTCTGGATGTAAACTCTATTTCGACAAAACCTCCTAATCAATATTGTCCTCTTCTACCAAGTATCCTTATTACAGCAGCACCACACAAGCCCTGTCTGCTATTGTTTCTACAGCTTGTCAATGAATATGGAACACAATTGTTTGACTCAGGTGACAGAGGATCTTCCACTCTTTAATCTGTTTGATTTTTATCTTCCTGAGAGACTGCCATTTCTCCTTAAATCAGTGCTGCATTGCTGCTATCATGAATCACACACCTCTGAATGGTTGGGAAATGATTTCCTCTGAGTAAATCAATCCCTAGTAAAAACAGGCACCATGGCTTGGCATTGATGCGGTTTTATTGCATTTACTGTGACACATTCCTATATGGAAGCAGTGTATTACAAAAGAAAGATTTCAAGCATTCACTGAAGAGGAAATGTAATGTTCGAGCTCCAAGGGAAGCAGGGTTATTATATACTATCTACAACACTATTGTATCCACCAGCATTCGAAAAAGCATCTAGGCGCACACACACACAGTTTATAGTAAATGTATACCTTACTGTCGTCATTAGCTATTCCTGCGGATGTGACTATTCATTAAAGCATAACTAAAGGTTAAGGCTCGGTTCACACTGGAAACGGCTGCAGATCGCACAGGAATGCTATGTGTCCCCGTTTTCAGTTTCAGGGAGGAATCTTTGCCTGAATTTGGCCCTGAAACGGAGCCAAAGACGCACAGCGTTTCTGTGCAGTGCGCTCCGCAGCCGCCCCAGAGATATGTGAATTGGCTCCATAGAGAGCCGGTCATATTCTCCTGCTATGCGAATTCCACATCCAATTCGCATAGGTGTGAACCCAGCCTAAACCTTTTATAATATCTGAAGTGGTAGGGGGTTACATAAAAAAAGACAATAGTCCATCCAGTTCAACCTATGTGGATGCATGTGTATCAGTGTCTATAATGATTTCCCATATCCCTGTATGTTATGTCCTTTTAATATGTACATCTTAAGCCTCGTACATGCGATCGGATTGTTGGCCAACAAAGCGTCAGACTTTTGTCCGAAGGGCGTGTGCCAGGAACTTGTCTTGCATACAAACGGTACACAACTGTTGGCCAACAAACACGAACGTAGTGACGTACTACGTGGAATTTCAGCTCTTGAGCGCCACCCTTTGGGCACCTTCTGCCAATGTCGTGTTTGATGAGCATTGATTCCGAGCATGTGTGTTTGTACTTTGGACTTTTGTGTGATGAATTTGTGTACACACGATAGCAAAAACCTGACAACAGTGTCTGCCGAAAATTTACCAGCCTGCTATCCAACATTTGTTGGCGGAAAGTTGGACAGCAATTGTCTGAAGGAGCGTACTAACGGTCAGAATTTAGGCAGTCTGTCATCACACAATTCCCTGACGAAAATCCGATCGTGTGCACGAGGCTTAAGAGTCTTTTAATAATATGTATACTCCCCGCAGCCACCACCGGTTGTGGGAGAGAGTTCCACATCCTTATTACCCTAACAGTGAAGAACCCCCTATGTAGTTTATAGTTAAACCGCTAGTGTGCCCCCATGTCATTTTACACTCCCTAGGACTGAATAGTTTATTTCTTATGCTGGGATCCCCATTGAGATATTTGTGAGATATCACAAATGTCTCAGAGGGGATTACCTCACACTGGAAAGCTATCCTCCTACTTACTGTTGTGTCTACAGGACAGAAAGTGAAGACACCGCTTATGAGACATGGGTGTTTAAAGGGGTTGTAAACCCTCATGTTTTTTCACCTTAATGCATCGCATTACTATGCAATCCAATTGCAGTGCATTTTTAAAAGTAGTGCATGCATTACTTTTCAGCCCGTTCAAATGAATGTTCATGCACATATAGACTGTTTTTGGCAGGGGCATTTTCTGGCTGGAAAAAAAACTCCAGAACTAGTGGGTTTTCAGAGGAGTTTTTCAGCTGTGAAAATGCTCTAACTCTGATAAAAGCTTAAAAACGCAAAAAAAAAAAAAAATGCTGAAAAACACAGCCATTCTGTGTTTTTCACCATTTTTGAGCCATAAGCTTTTGTGGGAGTATAGTTTTGCTTAAAAATGCTACAGCTGAAAAACTAATTCTACAGCTACAGCTTTCTATAGCTAATGCTACTGGCATTTTTAGAATGTCCAGTGTGAATGAGGCCTTAAAAGGATCTGCCACAAATCCAGTGAGATCCTAATTGTTGACAGACATGCTGGATTACAGAACACCTTCCTCTCTTCACCTCTCCATGACCCATCTTTGTTTACTAGTCTCAGTGGATTTGTTGATGTCACCAAAGTGCTACTCACTGTTGTACTTGCTGGAGTGGAAGCTGTATCTTAAAGTGAATGTAAAGGTAAATTAAAAATAATAATATCAACAATAAAATAACAAACAGCAGCCGTAAACATCCTCTCCCCCCCCCCCCCCCCGGAGCTCCTGGCCCCACCCCTCTGTCCAGTGCCCCCATGGGAAGCCGCTTCCCATGGGCGAACACGTGCATGCTCGCACCCGAGCCCTGCTGCTGCGTACATTGACACAGACAGCTGGACTCAGCCCCACCCCCTCATCACTGGCTTTGATTGACAGCACTGGGAGCCAATGGTTCCCTGTGCCCCAGGAAAGCCAACGAGACCCGGAAGTAAGGGGAGAGAAGAGTTGCAGACGTGCATGGCGCTGGATCGAATGAGGGCTCAGGTATGTAAAAAGGGGGGAAGGGAGCTGACACCTAAACATTTTTTACCTTAATGCAAGGAATGCATTAAGGTAAAAAATGTTCAGGCTTTAAGGCATTTACACATGGGCCGGATTTCAGCCAGCATCGGCCGGTTCAAAAGACCGGCCAACATTCGGCCCATGTGTACATCAGCCTGCCTGGCTTCTGTCGAAGAGGCATATCTGAAAAACCTCTGCCGATCAGAGCTCTTAGCCAATGGCTGTGAGCGCTGCTTGGTGTATTCTAGGGAGGGGCACAGTCCCCCTATCAGAAAACAATAGCTCAGTGGAGAGATTGTTGTACTAATATCGGATAGTTAGTACAGCGGCTCCTCTCAAGCTCCTCAGTTTGTTTGTTTTTTATTCAGCCTGCTGGATGGGTACCTAGCTTTGGTACTGCAGTGCAAGGATCTCACTGCTTCTGCTTCATCCATTCTGTGGATCTATATTTTCTCCAACTCTCTTGCAGCTTCTTGATTATTCTCCACTAATCATGGGGGAAAGGGGGGTCATTAAATACCCACCTTCACACAGAGCAGAACAAGGCATGGTAAATCAGTAATGGGGAAAATATCAGCTTCAGGGAGCCTACAGGTAGTACTGGTGACTAGACCTCTGCCCTCCACTTGATTTTAGGCACAGATGTCTCAGAACAGGTCCTCTTCAAATTTACCCTGTTGTTGTAACCTGCATGGGCTAGGCCCTCCCACAATCACAGGCAAAGTCTTCTCAATCACCTATATGTGCCTCATCTGCAAGCAATGAACAGGGTGAATGGACACCATCACTGAAATGTTTGCCGGGCACTGAGGCAGACAGCACCGAGCTTCCAGTGTTATCAGTCCGTACAGTAACAATTAGCAGCCCTGGGGAAACATTTATTCCTTCAAACCAGATATTGCAGTGATCCAGGCTGCTACACAATGCCGTTTGAAAAAGTGCTCTTGAAGGCAGTTTTATGTAACGCTTAGAATGAATGGAAACATATCCAATGTTACTATAGATCTCCCAGGAGAATGCACTGAATCAATTCATTCCGGCAGTGGAAAAAAAAAAATACAAGCTATTTCAGAAAACGTTAAACGACACAAGGGTTTCTCTACTATATTTAGCCTGTCAGTAAGTTAAGTTTGTGTTCTTCGTTCGGCGGTGTTAATTCAAACGGCAGAAACCTGCCACTTTACAGCAATTCAAGCAGAACTAAAACGCGTCAAACCTAGACACTCCTTATATAAAACATACACACAAACAATCTGTAATCATTTACTTTGATAAAGACAGCATGGTAATATAAATCCGTTCAATAACCTGAGCATTTATTATCCTAATGATATAATGGTCAGATAGATTAGGCTGTTCAATAACTTTTACAGCTTATAGATCAAAGAAAATCAAGGCCCTGATTAAACAGTCAACATTAAGGGACTCGGATGTGTTGGAAGGAAAGGACAAGCGTTGCTCCCAAGGTATGAAGTGCAATAAGCCCCAATGACCAATCAAAATACAAATTTCATTGACAAGCTCTGACTTTAGTAAACAAAATGAACTTACTGTGGATTACTGCATATTACCCATTTTCAAAGCTGTTTGCACAGTCTATAAAGAGGGAACTGATATGCAGAAAACGTAGGCTGCTGCTCCTGACCTGTCTTTCTGGAAATGCTAGATCACTGGCTGCTGTATGCTGATGGCAGACACCCCAAGATGTTCTAGGACAGTGGTTCTCAACCCTGTCCTCAAGTTTCCTTTATCTTGCACAGGTGCTTTAAACCAGAGTCAATGGTTTGGTATTTTGAACAGCTATTTTATCTAGGAGAAATTCCAAAAACATGGCCTGTTGGGGGTACTTGAGGACAGGGTTGAGATCCACTGATCTGGGGGACTGACCTGGAAATAATGCATAGATCACAAGATCTAAGTTCACTGAGGCTGCATTCACCCTTCAGTATATTGAATTGCGGGCAGGTTTGTTGCGAATCTGCCCACGATTTGAAAGTTCTGTGTGAATGGCAAATCGCGGGACTTGCATTTGATATGCCATTCATTCGAATGATACCTCAAATCGCGGCGTGGGTGTGCTGCGCAATAATTTGCGCTGCAATCGCGGCAACACGCATCCCGGGAAGCATGTCACATAGCTACTTTGGGCAACATGCTTCCCGCGATGCCTGTTGCCGCAATTGCAGCGCGATTTATCACTTGACAATCGCGGCAGACCGGCACCGCGATTTGAGGTGTCATTCACATGAATGGGATGTCAAATGCAAGTCCCACGATTTGCCATTCACACATCGGCGCTTTCAAATCGCTGGCAGATTTGCGGCAAATCTGAGCGCGATTCAAAGGACTGAAGTGTGAATGCAGCCTGACTGCCTGCTTATTCTGGGTCAAAGTATTGAAACCTAGGACATCCAGGCAACTAATATTCTCAGGAGTGGTAAGCAATGGAAGCCTATCAGATATGTTTCTCTCTGTACAGGTTTCCCAAAATTTTGAGTCCACCCCACCATTAAATTGTGCTTACCACTAGCCCAGTCCACATACAGAAAAATTCTCAGAGCAGGGGTTGTATCACAGAAGCTGAAATCCCTTTTCTAGTTTGGACCGTCTTGATAATGACAAGGAGTAGCCACTCATGAAAGGCATGAAAAATTATTACAAACTGGGTTCTCCATGTTTCCTCTCAGATGCGAAAGTCAGTGATGTAGTTTTGATACAATTATAATGACTCTCCTTTAACAATGTTTCTTTAAATATATGTGAACCCTCACCTAGTATAACAACCCATTCAGTTTAAATAAGAAATGAAGGGCAAAACATTTGTGTATGCATATAAAGAATATTATAAAATACCCTTTTTTTTAATACATGATCACATACCCTCTGTTCTCAGCTGAATAAGGAGCTTGGAGAGCTGGGGGACGAGAAACAAAAGCATACTGGTCTTCCCAGTGAATGATTTTGCGGGGGATTGGGGGTGGGGGGGTGTTATTACACATCAGATCATGGGAGGGAAGTAGGCTGAGTTCCCAGCATAGCTGTGCTCTCATGCTTAGTGTGGTCAGTTTTTAATAGGAAAGCAGAGGGATTGACAGGAACACCAGGGATTTCACACAAAGGAAGCAGTAAAAAGAGAACAGGATACTTTTTTATACCAGGCACATATCAGAAATTTGAAATGTTGGGTTTGCATATTCTTTAAAGTGTCAGCAAACCCCACATTTTGTCTTTGTTTCTTTATCTTTTAATATGTTCTCTGCATTGGTATAAAAGCATTTATATCATGCATATTTTCCATATTAGTAAATACCCGGTTGATTCTGCTGTTCCCATGTCTTCCCTATCATCAGTGGCAATGCTATAGCAGCCAATCCTCTGGCTGCTGCTTTGCCACTCTCACTTCCTTCTTTTTCCTCCTGAAGTCACCCCACATACATTTTTTTTTTTGTCAGCTTGCGGGCCAGCTCCAGGAGACTGACAGACCCGTCCTGCTATCTGTCCCATTTGATAATTGCATCAGATTGCATGAGGGCTCTACAACGAAAGTGACTGACAGCAGCTCCTCTAGGGCACTTAAAAATAAAAAAAAATATTAACACGTGACATGTGACAGCCAATAAGCTTTAGGCAGCCATGGGAAATGGTATCCTGCTTGCTCTGCCCACTAATCTCACAGAGCAATGCAGTGCAAGTACAATAATGACTACAGATTGTGAAAGGAAAAAAAGGTATTCATAAAATATGTGTGATCTATACACTGTCGCTTATGATATATGTGAACTAGCTACAATGGGTTTATTGGCACTTTTATGTTATAAGTGCCTTATATTTTCTAGCAACCAATCAGATTTAGTCTTTTATTTCTCAAACTGACATTTGTCAGGGAAGCTTGTTTGTTCGCTATGGGCAGTTCACACATTTCTTACATCAAACACTAAATGACAACGAAATTGAAAAAAATTAGATCCATCTATGGTTGGCTTAAATACAAAACATGCATGAAATATATCTGAAAATCAAAGCGAAATGTTTGATAATTATAATGGCTGTCCCATTCTCCCCTTCACGCCTAAACGCGTTTGCAAAAAGTAGCTTTAGGTGTGTTTTTTTTTTTTTTCTTTATGCTGTTTTATTCCTGACAGGCAGCTGGAAGAGCTGGGCGCCTATCACCAAAAAACAAGCCACTGTACACACAGCAGTTAGCTGTTAGATTAAGTAGTACATTTCTGTCAGGTCTATACATATGATGTAAAAATATAATGCTTCATTTTGACAGCACTCACTTTCAGCTTCTGAAGCATCAAGCATTTCATCTATAAAGTATAACTATAAAAACTTCTAGAATCAATTCTGTATCTCTAGCCTGCAAAAAAAAGCCTAAAGCCGGCCATAGAAGGATTGACTCTTGTCCGGTTCAGCAAGGACCGCCGAGATTTGATCCATCTATGGGCAGGCTAGTTATAGCCAAGTAGATCCATCGATCGACTGGGGTACAACCAGCTTGTCAGATGTTTTACACGCAATAATACTGGCCACCAGAAGTAATTATTGTGTTCTGCTGGTGTGGAAGGCTCCCCGCCAGCAAAACACAACAGCGCTGCAGAAGGGATTCACCCATCCACACTGACTGTGTTGATGGGGGAATCGAGCGATTTTCTTGGTGGAAAGAAAGAAAATCACATAATCTATGGGTTTAATAACAAGAAATAATAACAAGAACAAGAAAGTCACAGTAGTTAAAATTATTATCTGCATACTTGTTTTGCTACAGTATATGAATAACATGACAGCCAGGGAACTAGCATCCGCAGAATGGAATGACAACAATGGGAGCCTACATGTTTCATCATAAAAAGGTTTCCTTTAGGGCTCGCTCACTTTATGTGCAGAGGCCTGCGTTTTTCCACACTAGAAAAATGTAGGTCTCTGCAAAGGCACACAGAAAACAATTGTTCTCTATGTGCCTTAGGCCGGGTTCACATTTGTGCGAATTGGATGCGGGTTTCCCTGCATCCAATTCGCAGGACGTGCGAGTGTGCCCGGCTCGCAATGGAGCCACAGGTCTGGGGAGGCGGCAGTCCTCATTCCAAAAGGGTCCTATGCGTCTTTTGGGTGCGGTTCAGGTGCCAATTCTGCCAAAAATTCAGACCTGATTGGCACCTGAACTGGTGAACAGGGCCGCACTGGACCCTATGCTGGGTGCCGCACCACACATATGAACCTGGCCTTAGTCGCAGTAGAATGGAGCCCTTGGGTACAGAGCAGTGCAGTGTGTAAAAATGAATGCTCTATGCATATTCACACAACAGACCAGTACTGTGCTGAAGCCTCAGTTTCTACTTCTATGTGTACACACTGTAGCACAGCTATGATGCATAATAATTACTGAAAGAATTCACCTTATGACGTGTCAACAGACGTAAAAAAAAAAAAAAGAAACAAAAAAATGCCCTGTTTTAAAACATAAGGCACCTCCCCACTAAGCCAGAACACGGAGCATTAGCCCACCCAGGAAAACAGAGCATTTTCCTGTGTGAGAAGTGTGATGAGTCCTTAGGCTCCATTCATATCTGTGTAGAGGAAACATGTTTGTCTTGGAGTGCTGCAGTGCTATGACACCTCAAAGCATCTCGCCAACGCACATGCTACAAAAAACTACAATCAATGGTTATTTATTATCATGCATTGTGGTGCTCTGTGTTATAAAAAAAAAGGTACACACACACTTCTCTGGTACAAATTTGGTACCACCAATTAAAATGAATGGACAACCTTAATAATGTGCATGAAAATACTAATCAAGCACATGTTACTACAGCACATAGGTGTATTATACTGAGGGTTAGTTATTCTGCAACCTTCGCCAAACACATCTTCATACAAGTCAGCAGAATTAGACACAACTACACTTTTTCAGGAAAATAAACTTGTTATGTGTGGTGTGAGCTGACTGTAGATGCACTATTCACACTCTGCAGCACAATATGCTGATGCTGTATAAATGAACATTTATAGCTACAGTCAGCAGAAAGCAGTATAAATCATCTCACAAGTAGTTTACAATAACAAAATTGAGTTAACAAAGATGCACATGTGTTATCGAATGCTGCAAGTTAGCCCAAACTGTGCCTATTCTTGTTTACTGTTATGTTTGGTAATTGGGAGCACAGGCCCATCTGCCAGAATGTAGCCGACCCCTCCTTAAAGTCATTTGTATAAGCAGCCAGCTGTTCCATTCCCTGACTCTCCCCCAATTAGGATTTGGAGTGGGATGGAGCAGAGACAAAAGGTCAGGAGATGTAATTGCACCCCAGATAATATCCCTTGGAATCCACTTCTATTCAGGCAAAACAATGAACAGTAGAACAAAAAAAAAAGGCATACCAAAGTTGAAAAGATCCTATAAAGCATCTGCTAAAAGTACACAAAACAAAAGTTTTTAGTAGCCTGACCTGAGGCAAGTAAAGCAACATCGATAATGGTGGTTAAATAAGTTGTAAAGCCTTACATATATCTACCTAAGTGACTGGCCTCAGGTGATGCACAGAAATGAAACAAAATCATCCTACTCAGGTTGTACTTGTTTATCTGCAGCCATCTCTTCTCTACAGCTGTTCAAATTACAGAATTTTTACAGCTCCTCTGAACTTTGAGAGGGGGGGGGGAGCTTCTGTTACACTCTGCAGATATCAGTGAAAAGAACTCTGGAAGTTGATTGGAGAGAAAGGACTCACTCCCTTCACAAAGCACACAGGAATAGAGTCGGGGCTGTCAATCACAGGCTGTGTGCTTGAGCTCCCTCCCCTGTCATCTTTTTAGCTCTTGGTGGTGTCAGGAAAACCTTTCAGAAGTAACTCATACAGATTGAAAAGGTACAACGCAGCAGACAGAAATAACACAGGGGTTGATTTACTAAAACTGGAGAGTGCAAAATCTGGTGCAGTTCTACATAGAAACCAATCAGCTTTCAGTTTTTTTTTATTATCAAAGCTTAATTGAACAAGCTGAAGTTATAAACTGATTGGCTACAATGCACAGCTGCACTATATTTTGCACTCTCCAGTTTTAGTAAATCAATCCCTTTAGTGTTCTGAGCTGGGACAAGTACACACTATAGAGCAGTGGTTCTCAACCTAGGGGGTCGATTGCCGATTTGCCAGGGGGTCGAGATGGACCCGAAGTTACTGTGTTACGCCGGAGTCTGTCCGTCTCGGCCAGCGAGATGTCACTTCCGGGAGAGGAGAGACCGCACGGAAGTGATGTTCCGCCAGCGCCATCTTGGTACTCTCGTCCGCAGTGAGGCTACACTTAGAAGTCGGCAAGCGGACATCTTTTTACACCCACCGAAGTCCGCTTGCTGAGGACGAGTCTACCAAGATGGTGGCAACAAAACGTATTTTCCGGTTAACACAGACAGCTTGCTGATTCGGACGGAACACCAGTGATTTGGTAAGTCAGAGATAGCATTTTTGTACATCAATTGCCGCCACTGTGCCCATCAAACGCCGCCACTGTGCCCATCAAACGCCGCCACTGTGCCCATCAATTGCCGCCACTGTACCCATCAATTGCCGCCACTGTGCCATCAAACGCAGCCACTGTGCTTATCAATTGTCGCCACTGTGCTCATCAATTGTCGCCACTGTGCCATCAAATGCAGCCACTGTGCCATATCAAATGCTCCCACTGTACCATCAAATGCTGCCCCCGTGCCATATCAATGCTCCCACTGTGCCCCGCCACCCGCCCGCCGTCTGCCCAGCACTTACCCTGTCTCTCAGTGGGGCATTTTATTCATTTGTAACTTAAATGTTAAATAAATATTTTGCGCTGTATATTACAGATTGTTTTTGTGATTAATCACTACGCTTTAAGATGTTAAATTTGTAGGAATGAAAATACATCCTGCATATCAGATATTTATATTTCGATTCACAACAGTCGCAAAATTACAGCAATGAAATGACCAGAGAAAATAATTTTACTGTTAGGGGTCCCCACAACTTGGGAAATTTTATCAAGGGGTCACGGCATTAGAAAGGTTGAGAACCACTGCTATAGAGGGATATGTATTCTATTTTTATGTCAGGGGTGTACAAGCACTTTAACTCCAAAAACAGGCCACTTACATTTTCTGTGCTGTTCAATGATCAAAATAAAAAATTACCAGATGAATACCTTTTTTTTTTTTTTAAATGTTTTTTTCTTCCATAAGGTCATGTGACCATCAATTTCCCTTTAGGTCTTTGTGCCGGTTGCTGGTGGGCGTGTACCAGAGCATCTACTTAGTGCTGAAAGTGACACATTTCCAAGGCAACTGAATGTCAGTTTGTAGCTAAAGAGCCCCTAAACAATTACTGTGCATGCCCACCACACAAAGCATCCTAACCTTTTGCACATATAAAAAATTATGTAAAAAAAAAATCACTGGGCACTTAGGTTTTGTGAGGTGCACAAATGCTGTAGTTGTGTAGGAACTGTGTAGCTGTAATTGTTTAGGTGACAGTGTTCACTTGCTTTCCAAACAGAAGTCACTAGCGGCAGTGGCGTGATTCCCAATGTTTCAGGGGACCTGCGGTGTAGCTTCCAGGTACTGACAACACAGTAGATCAGCCATTTGAATAACGGCTGAGTAGCATTATTGGGCCTGCACCGGGACTAAAGTGTTGGGCAAGGAAATGGCAGGATCACCAGGTAATGAACTTATTATGAATGGACATATTATAGATATCTTGCAAAAGATAATGCTCATTTTTGCCTGGAGACACGTCGAGCGGCTAATTAACCAGCCTATTAGAGCTTGCACGAAAGAAACAAATATTCTAACAATATTATGTCAGTTAATCACTCAGATTGTTTTAAATGTTTGGATTTAACAGCCTAGCTCCTCCCACTCTACACAGCTGAATTAGTTTGACAGTTGGGGAACAATGAACTGTTAAGGCCCTTGCACACTGGGTGTCCAGTTGCTGCAGTCCCTGCTGAGGAATGTAGAATTCAGCTTGTATAAGAGCACAGCATACATGTGTGAGAACAGCATTTCAGGAGAGAGCAGAGAGGGAGAAAAAAATCTTCCTTCCTGTGCAGAATATACAAGCATACATAAACACACAGAAGCTAGTACATCACTACAGCACCATCTATAGTTCAGAGTGCATAGTACATGCTGGTGCACTTCCAACATTATTGCTGTCTGTGCACACATTAGATAGATAGAATCACCCTATTTGTCCTGGTGACCATTATCATTGAAAGTGAAAGTAAAACAAAAATCCCTAATTTTATCTTGTCATCTGAAAAGGAATAAATGGGAAATCTTCCCATGATAACACTAATTTTGGTTGCCCTAGTGACAACCAGGGATTCCCTCACTTTGGAGGTGCACTTTGGAGGGATTTCCACTTACTTCCTATTATGGCTATGGGACAGGAAGTGAAGGGAAATCTCCCCAATGGCAAAGACACAGATGGCAAACTCACATGAGTTATAATCCTCCCTTACTTATTTTGCCTTTAGTTTAGTTTAGGAGGCTAACAGGGCTTCATGCAGTGCAAGGACAAGGTCATATAGTGCCCAGGGTGATGATGCCAAACTGTGCCCCTTCCCAGGCAGGAGTAGGGGGAGGGGGATACAGCACGCCTCAGTGAAACATACGTAACATTCTATCAGGCAGTAAAACACAGAGCTAAAAGTGACATAGAAAGAAATACCCTGTGTGAGGTGTTGGTGTCACTGTAAGGTAGAAATGCTCCTGCATCTGTGGTGTCACTGGAAAATAAATGTCCCTGGATCAATGGTGTCATTTAAATAACAATGTGCCCTTGCACTGGTGGTGCCCCTGTAAGGACAAATGTCCATCATAGGTGATGTTCACTAGTAATTTTAAGGTCACCACACTGTAACCCAACAAAGTAATCCACACTGGCGACTTCTACACAGCAACTTCAGCACTTATAAAAGTGTAGCACAACAGTAAAAATCCCTCTATACAAAACATGGTGATATTTCAAAGAAACATTTATTTCTCAAACTTGGAGTGTGTACTCCAAGTTTGAGAAACATCTTTATACGTAAAAAAAAAAAAAAAATGAATCTTGTGCTTCACTTTCATGAGTATCATAAAGGAGCTTTAAAAAAACTGTGGTGTGGAAGTCCACAGTGCAAATTACCTTGTTGGAATACCAAATATTATCATTGATATCCTGATTTATTTATTTATTAATTCTTTATTTAAGTTACCAACATTCATAGGACAACAAAATACAAAAAGACATACATAAGAATAATAATACAGTACCATTCCATAGTCAGCAGAAGGATACATCAATAAAGTGCATGAACTGCAGGGTGCAAAAAAGTTCCAACAGTAGTATCCAATAGCAATATCGCTCTTTAGTACAGATCCTGCCTAATTGTATGAATGTGGAGGTTGATAAGGCAGAGGGGAAAATTCGCTGGAAGAGGGGAGGTGGAATGGATTATTTAACTGCAGAATCCAAAAACGGCTTTGCTCTCATCAGCCCCTGGTTTATATTAACTTTAAATGATTCTAAAACTATTCACTTCACTAACAGATGCAAGGGCTGTGTGCTCTGGATGTACCCTCAGCTACATACAGTATACAGCACTGTGTTCTGGCAGCGCTGCTCAGCCATTCACAAGGAGCTTTGTATTCTATGAATGAATACAACATTTTCTCTGATTTCCTGAGGCAGAGAGGTGTGCTCATGACATCACAAACTCCAAACCGATACATCTGTTAGTGAAGTAAATAGTTTACTTCCTTCTCTGGGAATAAGAAGGAAGGCACCTGTCCTGCCTACTTTCTCCTGTGCATGTCAGACTACTGTTGGAGGTGAGAAGCAGCCTAAATGACAGGAGTGACAACAGCGTCAGGCAGATGGAGAACAGGTACTGACAACCTCCCGGTGCCCCCCCTCCACAGGGTGACACTGCATCCAGGGCAGGTGCCCCTCCTGAACCAGCAAAACACTATGCTTTATTTAGAGGAAAATTACAGCCAAAGTTCGTTTGGCTGTACTTCTCCTGTGATTAAAAACAAATCCCATACTTCTGTTTTAATGCATTTACAAACAATAGCTGTGTTGCAGGGAAATTCCCCCTCAATTACTTTAAACAGCACAGTTTAACAATAATTGTTATTTAAACATTCATATATAAACATTACTATAATTGTAGAGTTTGTTCCATAAACATGTGCTTAGGATGTCCTGTCTTCCTACAATGTCTTCTGGTCCCTCAAGATAAACATTGCTGCCTTACCTCTGATTCTCTAAGTAACATACACACAAGGACCTATTTAAAAATACCGACACCAACGTACAGCAATCTTAAACCGATGAACCAATCAGATTACACCTTTTTTTCAAATTACTGTTCACATGACATCCCGCTTCTGCTTCAGCCATAAGTGACAAATCTTGAGACCATTTGGAGGAAATAAAACTGCTGTGGTAAAGCACGGTATCTAATTTGATCCTTCTTATATTTATATATACATTTAACGGGAATGTGCTTGTAAAATAAACAGAGATACAAGGACTTAAGCTCCCTGGATATATTCTAATATACGATACATTATTGTTCTTTTCTGTACTATTGGATCAACCCTGCCATCTCCTGGTGCATTACAGACACACAGCACTTCCATTTTATTTTAACAGTATTACAACTGATACTCCACAATCTACAGTGTAAACACAAACTTAAGGCTCTGTTCACACCAGTGCAATTTCAGATGCGACATCAGTCACACAAAATAGCATGACAATACTAAAATCACATTGTTTTCAATGATGACTGTTCACATCAATGTAATGCTACTGCAATGTAACTTTAGGGACGGTGCCTGTGCTACTTTGTGCCATGCAGTGTGATTCTGTGCCCCACAGATTTCAAAGGAGTAGCACCAAAAACATATGTACATGTTTTTTTGGTTTGTGTTTTGCCTGCGAATTGTATTGGTTGTTAGGTACCACCACCCGCCGGCGTCCTAACAACCGGTGACTCATCTCTGGTGTCAGCAGCGGGGATGAGTCATGGGTTGTTAAGGAGCCTGTTTTTAAAAATTATTAATTTTGCCTGTTAAAAAAAACTGTTAGATCTTTCTCAGGAGGAGGTGATAATTAGGCCCCTTTCACACGGGTGGATAGAATTCAGCTTTTAGCTGCGGATAGATCAAGTGATCTACCATGGCTAAACTCACACAACGCTTTCCTATGGCCCCATTCACACACTGCATTTACCAATGGTTTGGTTACATGGGGTTTGGGGCGGATAGAAAAAATAAATTTGACTGCGTCCAGGAACGATTTATCTGCAGGTAATCGCAGTGTACTATTTCTCCTGCAGATAGCAGCGACAACAAAGAAAGAAAAACAGGAAGCACATCAGAAATGGCAAGAATATTCCAACGCAGCTGCATGTAAACGCACGTAACCGCAGCTAATCACAATGTACAACTGCAAGTGAACGCTGTGCCAGGATTCTCTGAATTTCAAAATAACAAAACATGCTTTTAACAGCGACAGAACAGCCGCCCTTGTGAAAGGGGCCTAAAGATTTGCCTATTAAAGGTTTAATTATGGCAAAGATGGCTGTCCAGCCCCCTAATCAGAGAACGCTGTGCATTAATTAAAAAAATGATATGTGACATGTCCCAAAAGACTGTGGGGGGGAGGGGGGGCTATGGGATCCGACCGGAAGTGGCTCCAATTACCTCAAAACTGGGTGCCCGGTCCCCCCCCCCCCCAAAAAAAAGTGCCTGTTCCTAAAAAGTAGGGGGGAGGATGCCTTAAAGCAAAACTTCCCCTTTTGGGTTAAGCTCTGCTTTAAGAAATGCATAGACATTGACAGAACGGTATCCCCCTTTGGGTAGATACAAAGTTGATCTAGTGTTTGTGAGCCACCCACAGACAATGCTGACTGAGACTTGGGAGGGGGGGGGGGAGCGGGTGCAGGGGGAAGTTATTGCACCTTTTGGAAGACCCTTTCCAATAATGTTTGTCTTATACCAATGAGTTAGTCCTGCCAGGGTCTCCACGGAGCCTCCTCTACCCTACTTCACAGGCTAAACGCTAAAGCTTTCAGTCATTAGTAAATAAGCCTCTGTATGTCAAATCAAGAAGTCTCATCCTCTGCCTTACATATTTCTGTAATTGTATGAGCCCATTTACACTACTTTTTACCTTTGCATTTCTGTGACTTAAAGTAGAGCTATAGGCAATACTTCTTTTTTTTTTTTTGGATAGAGTAAGGGAGGGTTATAACCCCATGTCAAATTTTTTTTTTTTTTTTAATACTCTGCTGTAATTTGTTTCACTTTATCAGAAACATTTATCTAATGTCTATAGTGTATTCCTTTTAATTTATGTTTAAATAAAGAAAAACTACCTTGATCTCTGAAGCTGCCAGGGTCCATGTCCACTGTGGGCATCTGAAGCCCTCTGGTATCTATTTCCAGGATAAGGTGCAGCTGGCTACCCAGCATGCACCTCCCTATTTTGCGCCTGCGCAATTAAGCCACTGACCAGCTCGCTCTCTTCCTGACAGGTTGCCATAGCAATGGCGGCGTCTGTGGAAGTTTCCGTTGCTATAGTAACCTGTTAATCAGGACATCCCGGTCCTCCTGTGCGCGTCATTTCTGGTGTGGAAATAACGCGAGATTTCCTCACTAGGCGATTCGCAAGAACTCCTGGGATACATGACGCCGCTATCTCCGGAGCCCTTGCAGAATGCCTAGTGACGTAATTGCTTAGGCGTTCGCAACCGAAAGTGCTGCCGACAAATAAGGAAAAAAGGTATTTAATTACAAAGAAAATAGCCATTGGTGAAAGCACTTGCAATGCTTTTAACAGACTGGATTGGATTTTCTTTTACTTTCATTTTTGGTGATATCAGGACAAATAGAGAGGGTGAACCTCCCTAACAGGGACACAGACAGAAATAAAAAGAGGTGTTGTAATCCTTCTCCCCTTTGTCGAAAGCCAAAGAAAATGTTTCCTTTAGTTACGCTTTAACCATTTAAGGACAGAGCCTCGTTTTGAGAATTGGTGTTTACTGGTTTAAAACATGTTTTTTTGCTAGAAACTACTTTGAACCCCCAAACATTATATATTTTTTCTAACACCCTAGAGAATAAAATGACGGTCGTTGCAATGCCTTCTGTCACACTGTATTTGCGCAGCAGTCTTACAAGCGCATTTAAAAAAAAAAAAAAAAAATACACTTTTTTGAATTAAAGTAAAGTTAGCCCAATTTTTTTATATTGTGAAAGATAATGTTACACCAAGTAAATTGATACCCAACATGTCGCGCTTAAAAGTTGCGCCCGTTCGTGGAATGGCGACAAACTTTTACCCTTAAAAATCTCCATAGGCGATGTTTTAAAAATTCTACAGGTTACATGTTTTGAGTTACAAAGGAGGTCTAGAGCTAAAATTATTGCTCTCGCTCTAACGATCGCGGCGATATGTCACATGTGTGGTTTAAACACGGTTTACATATGCGGGCGCTACTCACGTATGTGTTCACGTCTGTGCGCGAGCTCGTTGGGACAGGGCGTGTTAAAAAAACATTTGTATTTTTTCCTTTATTTTACTTTTTATTTTTTATTTTTCCACTGTTCTTTAAAAAAAAATTGTGTCACTTTTATTCCTATGACAAGAAATGTAAACATCCCTTGTAATAGAAAAAAATCATGATAGGACCTCTTAAATATGAGATCTGGGGTCAAAAAGACCTCAGATCTCATATTCACACTAAAATGCAATAATTAAAAAAAAAAAATGTAATTTGAGGAAAAAAAACAATGTCCCTTTTAAGAGCTATTGGCGTTTTGACGTCGCTTCCGCCCTGCAATAGTATGGAGATGGGTGGGGGCCATCTTCTCTTCACTCAGCTCCATACCACACATGGGAACAGACTGCCGATGCCGGCAGCTCTGTAAGCGGCAGAGGGCACCGCAGCACGGCAGGAGGGCCCTCTCTCACCATGGATAAAAGTGATCTCGTGGCAAATCTGCCGCAGAGACCACTTTTATCTGAAAGCCGACCACCCGCTCTTGAAGAGGATACTAGGGTTATGGTAGCTAGCTGCTGCCATAACAATGATAGTCCTCTTCAAACAGCCGAAGTATGACAACGGCGGGCGGTCGGCAAGTGGTTACGTTAAAGCAAAATTAAGTCTGAAAAAGCAACTCTTTCAGAAGATGCATACTCATCGATTTTAATGGCTTAAAATTCCAGCCCTAAACAAAATAGACCCAAACATACCTGAAACAAGATGCATGTTCTTTTGCAACAATGGAAATAGTCTCAGGTACGGCTTAAACAGGCCCGGTTTTCAGTTTTCAAGACAAAAGATTAATTTGTCAATATTTAAGTGAAAATAACTTCAGCTCCTCAGGTCTCATTTACATTAATGTACGTGGGGTTAGGTTATAAAAAAGTATCCCAAGCTTTGAACATCTCTCAGAGCACTGTTCCTTTATATAAAAATGGAAAGACTATGGCACAACTGCAAACCTACTAAGACATGGCCGTCAACCTAAACTGACAGGCGGGGCAAGAAGAGCATTAATCATAGAAGCAGCCAAGCGGCCCATGGTAACTCTGGGGGAGCTGCAGAGATCCACAGCTCAGGTGGGAGAATCTGTCCACAGGACAACTATTAGTCGTACACTCCACAAATCTGGCCTTTATTGAAGAATGGCAAGAAGAAAGCCATTGTTGAAAGAAAGCCATAAGAAGTCCCCTTTGCAGTTTGCGAGAAGCCATGTGGAGGACACAGCAAACATGTGGAAGAAGGTGCTCTGGTCAGATGAGACCAAAACTTAACTTTTTGGCCTAAATGCAAAACGCCATGTGTGGCAGAAAACTAACACTGCACATCTCCCTAAACACAACATCCCCACATTGAAACATGGTGGTTGCAGCATCATGTTGTGGGGATGCTTTTCTTCGTCATGGAAAGGGCAAATACAGGGCAATCTTAGAATAAAACCTGTTAGAGTCTGCAAAAGATTTGAGACTGGAGCGGAGGTTCACCTTCCAGCAGGACAACCCTAAACATACAGCCAGAGCTTCAATGGAATGGTTTAGATCAAAGCATATTCGTGTGTTAGAATGTCAAAGTCCAGACCTAAATCCAATTAAGAATCTGTGGCAAAACTTGAAAATTGCTGTTCGCAGACACTCTACATCCAATCTGAACTATTTTGCAAAGAAGAATGAGCAAAAATGTCACACTCTAGATGTGAAAAGCTTGAGATATATATACACCCAAAAGACCTTCAGCTGCAATTGCAGCAAAAGGTGGTTCTACAAAGCATTGACTCGGGGGTGAATACAAATGCATGTCACACTTTCACATATTTTTTTTGTAGAAAAATGTTGAAAACCAGTTATCATTTTCCTTTCACTTCACAATTATGTGGCAATTTGTGTTTGTCTATCCTATAAAATCCCAATAAAATACATTTACATTTTTTTGTTTAACATGACAAAATGTGGAATATTTTAAGGGGCATGAATAGTTTTTCAATGTGTGTGTGTGTGTGTGTGTGTGTGTGTATGTATGTATGTATATGTGTATATATATATATATATATATATATATATATATATATATATATATTAATTATAATATACAGTTGTGCTCATAAGTTTTCATACCCTGGCCGAGTTTATGGTCTTGGTCATTTTTCAACGAAAATGAATGATAACACAAAAACTTTTCTTTCACTCATGGTTAGTGTTTGGCTGAAGCCATTTATTATTAATCAACTGTGTTTACTCTTTTTAAATCATAATCACAACAGAAACTACCCAAATTACCCTGAACTATCCTCACCTGTGATCTGTTTGCGTGTAATTAGTGTGTGTGTGTATAAAAGGCCAATGTGTTTCTGGACTTCTGACAGACCCTTGCATCTTACATCCAGTGCTGCACTGACGTTTCTGGATTCTGAGTCATGGGGGAAGCAAAAGAATTGTCAAAGGATCTGCAGGAAAAGGTCGTTTTAGTTGTTTAAAACAGGAGAGGGTAATAAAAAGATATCCAAGGAATTGAGAATGCCAATCAGCAGTGTTCAAACTCTAATCATGAAGTGGAAAATGACGTGAATTGAAAGAAAGCCATACTTTATGTTGAAACCCAACCACGATCAGGTAGACCAACTAAAATTTCAGCCACAACTGCCAGGAAAATTGTTGCAAAGAAAAACCCACAAATAACTTCAGGTGAAATACAGGACTCTCTGAAAACATGATGCACAACAAGGAGGCACTTGAAGAAAGATGGGCTGCATGGTCAAGTCACCAGAAGAAAACTAATACTACGCAAATGCCACAAAGTATCCCACTTACAATAGTCCAAACAGCACAGAGACCAACCTCAAACCTTCTGGCACAAAGTCATTTGGAGGGATGAGAACAAGATTAAGCTTTTTGGCCACAACCATAAACACTACATTTGGAGAAGAGTCAACAAGGCCTATGATGAAAGGTACACCATTCCTACTATGTAACACGGAGGTGAATCGCTGATGTTTTGGGGATGTGTGAGCTACAAAGGCACAAGAAATTTGGTCAAAATTGATGGCAAGATGAATGCAGTATGTTATCCAAAAATACTGGAGGAACATTTTGCATTTATCAGCCAGGAAGCTGCGCATGGACATACTTGGACATTCTAACATGACAATGATCCAAAACACAAGGCCAAGTTGCCTGTCATTGGCTACAGCAAAATAACGTGAAGGTTCTGGAGTGGCCATCTCAGTCTCCTGACCTCAATATCATTGAGCCCCTCTGGGGAGATCTCAAACATGCTGTTCATGTAAGACAGCCCAAGAATATACAGGAACTGGAGGCTTTTTGCCAAGAGGAATGGGCAGCTTTACCATATGAGAAGATAAAGAGCTTCATCCACAAATACCACAAAAGACTTCAAGCTGTCATTGAAGAACTGGGGTATTTAAACTTTTGATCAGTCACTTGGGTAGTTTCTGTTGTAATTATGATTTAAAAAAGAGTAAACACAGTTGATTGATAATAAATGGCTTCAGCCAAACACTAACCATGAGTGAAAGGAAAGTTTTTGTTATTATTTATATTCTCTGAAAAATGGTTAAGAAATCATAAATTCTGCCAGGATATGTAAACTTATGAGCATAACTGTATATATACTGTATATATAGTAAGTATACATATCTCCTAACTTTTTGAAACGGTAACAAGGGACACCTATTAGCAAAACTATGTAGGCTTAGGACACACCCCCTGCTACAACCCCTTAAAGGATCATTATACAAAGAAAATGATTCGTTATTGTTTTTTTTTATCATTACTATCCTTTTATACAGCCTTTTGGAATTTTACAAATGCAGCAATTTAGAAACTGTATGAAAGGTTTAGCACTGAGAAACACTTTTTGAAAGATTAAAAAGTGCATTTTATATAAAACTTCATAGATCAGACCAAAATGAGGGACAAATAAGAAGGAAAGAGGGAGAGAGCAACTTTGTTCAAAATTAGGGACGGTCCCTCTGGGACACTTTGGAGCTATGAGTACACTGTATGTCAATGGAGTTACTCTTTAAGTGAACAGTACTGTCCCATATTATCTAATTTGGAGCACAATGGCTGTGTTCTTCCAGGTAGCTTGTTCTAGCAAACAGGAACATTATATTTTCAGCAAACTACGTAATAAAAATATGAACACGAGTGAGACAGAGAGAGAGAGAAGGGAGCTTTCAATACGGTGCTCTCCCCATAGGGAAACCTTTCTTTTACTCAAACCTAACACTTTCCAAATATTCTGTCTTTAGTTTTCAGTGTCTGCCAGCGTTGTTTAAAATGTCCTTTAATGAACTTCTGTAATAGCTTGTAGCTTAGCAACACATATTATTACATCGCAGATCAGGAGAACCCATTTGCAGACGGAGTAACTTGTAGTAATTTATTCTCCACATTTTTCCCCCTTCCTTTTCTCCCTACAAAATACATGGCAAGTTAACTGAATCTTAAAGTGTGGACCTGGCCATCCGATATTAATTCTTTCATTCAAGAGTGGCTAGATTTCTGTTTAATAAACGTGCACTTTACAGGTGAAGGGCACCCCCGGAAAAACAGCTTTATGCCATTTCAATCAATGTAATTGTTAAGGACACCCCAATTGCAGTTAGCATGCCATTATGGCAACAGAAGCGCAATGAGAGTTTGCAGTGCATGTTTTCTGTGTAGGTTGCCGTGTGTTTGGAAATGGTAGATGTGAATGTGTGGCAATGCAAGCGCAATGTACTTTTGCAGAGTATTTGTGAAACACGAGGGATAAGCTTGAAGTTTCTGTGCATGTTCAGAAATGTGCAGATGTGAGCTCAGCCTAATTGCTAATGACGCCCCAACAGTTAGCGGATGTGTGTTTTGTCACGAGGTTGTCGTGCTACTAACGAGCTACAAATGTGCCAAAACACGCACTGAAAAAAACGTGTGATGCTGCATGACTGAAGAGGTTCTTGGGCTCTTTTGGAGCGTTTGTCCTGCGAAGGGCAGCCCATTCACTTGATGCGCATTTGCACATGAAAAATATACACAAACGCCAGAAGGAATGCGCATTTCCGCTAAACTCAAATGTGAATGGAATGTGCTTGGGAGGAGAGTTTCTAGGCAGCAAGGATGACCTGGGAAGAGGGGTGAGGGTTAAAAATAAAAAATACTGGTCTTATCAAAGTCTCATAGGAACTGCTTCTTATCTAGTACAATGTGACTTCTGTGAGTAAAGTTTCACTGAAATAGGATCAAAGTTGTATCAAAGTAGCGCTACACAGTCGCACTAGAAATTGCATGAGAATCACATTGCATTAGTGCAAACTGAGCCCTAGCAATCAGTATCCTAGTATTATATATACATTTTTTTTTTTACTGTATTTACTCATTTTACTCAGACGTTTATAGCAGATAGGCAAACATGTTTCCTGCTTCATAAAGTGAATCTCAATCCAGGACAGCTTTATTTATAGTCTAACTCTGGGAATTATACAAAAACTACCATTGCAGTGCACCCCTCACACAAAGCCAGGGTTAAATGCTTGTTAAAGTGTTTATTTATTTTTTTTTTTGTGAAGGTCAACTATCGCCACACAGTCTCCCCATGCCTTACTTACCTCTGGCGATGCTGACCTGTGAGTGCCCACGCAGCCAGTCCAGCGGTCCAGGGATTTGAAATCCCTGCTTTTCTTCCTGTTCTCTGTTCAGAGCAGGCCAAATTTCGATCAGCGTGTAGCCCTCTCTGTTCAACAGAAGCCGATCATAAGACTGGCTTCTGTCAAACTGTTGGAAATCCGGTATTCAATCAGCTGCTGCAGCCAACTGATCAGTGTACTCTGATGGGGGGGGGGGGTCAAAATACAATAGCACAGCAGGGGAGATTCCTGCATCCACATCACTTGTGGATGAGTTTTTTTTTCTTTTTCGCACAGCCCACTGGTTGAACGAAAAAAAAAAAATCTCAGAGTGTACCCAGCTTTACACTTCAAGTTGACAGGGTAAGAGGAATAAGATGTAGTATTTAACTTGCTCCTCATTCCAGCAGGCTGCAGACCTCTCCTCTTCCTCTTCCTGACTCTCTGAAGTAGTGGAGAGGCCCTTGCTTTCCTCATGTGCAATGTAGGATTATTGGTACGTTTAAGGAAATGTATACTGTGTGTATATACATATATATATATATATATATATATATATATACACTTTTTTAAAGTGTAACTAAAGGCAAAACTTTTAGTTTTGGATAGAGTGGAGAGGGATTAGAACACCTGTTAGTTTTTATTGCTGTCTGTGCTCCCGTTAGAGAGATTCACCCTCTCTATTTGTCCTATTTGTTTACCATTATCATTAAAAGTGAAAGTAAAAGAAATCCAAAATCTAGGGTTGACATCAGAACACTTGTAGAGGGGGAAATGTTCCAATGGGGACACTAGTTTTGGTGACACACCGGGATTCCCTCACTTTGGAGGAATTTCCTCTCACTTGCTGTTTTGGCTAGTGGAATTCTCACAAATGGAACACAGATGACAAAAAAATAAAAAATAATGGGGGTTATAACCGTCCCTCACTCTATCCAAAACAATAAAAAGTTTTGTCTTTAGTTACACTTTAAATACAATATGTTCAATTGTGTCTAATTTTTTTTGTCAAGTAAATATGAAATACTGAATATCATATTCCATATACAAATCCTGTTGACAGGTTTCAATAGTTCAAACTGACAAGTACGCACACCTCATGAATAGCTCAAAAGCACTATAATTTGATTTGATAAGGAGCGATTGAGGTTAAACACAGGCAAGAAACTCGTATACCAGAATCTATATGTAAAGGAAATTCTAAAGACTATATTATCCACCATTAATAAAAATACAGAGCACAGATGCCAATAAAGTCACGTGAAAACATTTGTGAATGTCAGGAAAAAGATAAAAATAGGAATCCGTTAACACAGCGTGTTTGTGTGCCATGCAGACCTGGATATAAAAAGAAGTGATAATGAAAAACAAGAATATAAAGGTTAAAAACGAAAGGCTGAACTTACTTTTTTTACACTTCAGCTGTGAGTCATGTCATTGTCCATATCCAGAAAAGGAATTAAGGTGGCCATAGTGTATATGGATCGAAATTTGTGCGCTTCAGCAGGGATCAGCCAGATTTCGATCCGTGTGTGTTCACTGCAGTTGAACAGAAGTCGACCTACTAGTTATTTTCTGTTCAACCGCCCCGCCGGATAAAAGCCGCTTAATAAGCAGCTGCAGTGCTGATCTGTGTATTCTGACAATGCCTCTTGAGAACGTCCTGACAACGAAACGCGGCGTTGAGGCATGCTAGGAAGTGAACTCATCCCAAACAGTACACCTAGAAGTGATGAGTCTATACACAGGAAGACACAGGCAGGGACCGCTCGATGTGGTATGGAGCTTATACCCGACTGCTAATACTTATCCGCATATACCTTAGCGCTAGGAGAAGAACTTTTTTTGTAGGTGTCTAAAGGTTTTATGCTATGGCGGTCTCCTTTTTATTCCTTCCTCAATAAGGCATGAGTCAAATGGATGGTGCCAAAAGTACTGTATAGAATAGCGCATTATGACCTACCTGTAGCGGGTGGTCATATACATCTGGTGAGTTCTCTGTGTTGGTAGTGGAGGATAACAGGAGCACAAATATCACAACTGCACTGTCATTTGTGTAAAAAGTGCACAGAAACACTTGTACAGAAAATATTGCACAGACACTTTATTGAGACTACAGAATTATTATTCTTTGGTTATCAGTGGCACAAGAAAACTTTAAACATGGACACTATGAATATTTTATGTGGATAATTGCACATTGGAGCTATTGTTAGTATTACACGTAGCGCTGTACATAATCTATTGGTGTAAAAATGAGCAGGAGCTGCTTTTGGGTGACAAATATGCATGGGGCAGGCCATTCAAGGGAATGGGCTGCACTTACACGTGACACTCAGAAACACGTATGAGAATCGCAAGTGGGAACACTTGTTACCACTACGCGTAGTATGAACAAGACCTAAATATTTTGCAACTGTAATAAACTACAGCAATTTATTGACTATTCCAGCCTTTCTCAACTCAGCCTTTCTGAATTCGTCAGACTATGCCAGTCCTGACAACAGCGTAACACGTATATACAGTGTCACAGAAACAGACTTTCTTCTGTCGTGCCACATACAGTTGTGCTCAAAAGTTTGCATACCCTGGCAGAAATTTTGTCATTAATATCGAAAATATGACTGATTATGCCAAAAACTTTTATTTAACCGGTTCCCGACTGGCGCACAGCGATGTACGTCGGCAGAATGGAACGGCTGGGCAAATGGGCGTACCTGTACATCCCTTTAAATTTGCCGCTGTGCGGTTGCGTGCACGCCGGCCTGGAGCTCCGTGAGTCAGGTCCCGTGGACTCGATCACCACGGGGATACCCACGATCTCCTCATGAAGAGGCAGAACGGGGAGATGCTAATGTAAACAAGCACCTCCCCATTCTGCCTAGGGTCAGGGATATGACGCTCTCTGAAGGTTCCCTTAACTTAGAGACCTGCTGCATTGTGGCTATTTGCAGCTTGTGGCTCTCCAGACCTCCCAGCAATCTTCCCCTCCTTAAGGTCTGTATACCTTATAATCCTTTTAATCTAGATCCTCCAGGTTATTTTTGGGTCTCAGTACATGTGTCAGCTTGCTGCTGGTCTTATTTTGGAATCCAGCTGGGCTGTTGGGTGTCAGGAAGGGGATATTTTTCCCTTTTTCCCCTCCCTTCACACTAATTTTTCTATCTTACACTGACCGCTGTTCGGTGGATGGGATCTGTGGGAGACCCCTCGTATCAATTATTCCTCACGTTTTTAAAGATTGTTTGGATGCGTTTATCTACTCTTTTAGCCATTATGATACACTGTACGTCCTATGAAAACCCCTGATGAAAGAGACTGCAGTCCATCTCTGAAACGTCGTTTGGTTTAGGATTGTGTACCTTATTTTTATGCTAAACGTTTGTACACCATCATGCATCCTTCGTAATGTGTTTATTCTTTTTTCATTATGTGTTTTTCCTATGTACAATAAACTTTATACTTTTTTTTTATATTGTTGTTATGGTAGTGCCTTTAAAATCCCACCCCTAGGGGGTCTCTCAATTTCCATTTACACAGGAATCAGTGCATTTGTTTAGCACTGATTGCTGTATAAATGACAATGCTCCCAAAAATGTGTCAAAAATGTCCGATGTGTTGGCCATAATGTCGCAGTCACGATAAAAATCGCTGATCGCCGTCATTACTAGTAAAAAAAAAAAAATATTAATAAAAATGCCATAAAACTATCCCCTATTTTGTAAACGCTATAACTTTTGCGCAAACCAATCAATAACCGCTTATTGCGATTTTTTTTTTTTTTTTTACCAAAAATATGTAGAGGAACTGAGGAAAAAAAATGTTTTTTTATATATTTTTGGGGGATATTTATTATAGAAAAATGTAAAAAATAATGCGTTTTTTTTTTTTAAATTGTCGCTCTTTTTTTGTTTATAGCGCAAAAAATCGCAGGGGTGATCAAATACCACCAAAAGAAAGCTATATTTGTAGGAAAAAAAGGACATCAATTTTGTTTGGGAGCCACGTCACACGACCACGCAATTGTCAGTTAAAGCAACGCAGTGCCGAATCGCAAAAAGTGCTCTGGTCTATGGCCAGCAAAATGGTCCGGGGCTTAAAGTGGAGTTCCACCCACTTATACAACTCTTCAGCATCCCTCACTAAACTGTGCACTGTAAACTAATTGGATATTTTTAATTTTTTTTCTCAGCACCTACTGTATATCTGCTGTATTCATTTTTCACTTCCTCCTCCCTGGCCGTGGCCCATCGCATCATTTCCTGTTTGCAATGCCTTCTGGGAAGGGGCAGCAACTTCCTCTGACACTGCCGTTGCTATGGAAACCTGACCTGAAACCTATTACACTGCTTGTGCTGCACTGAGCATGTGCGAGATCTGCAAGGATGAGATCCAGGAAGAAATACAGTCTGGCTTCAGATGCCCACACTTAAGATGGCCACGGCCTGCTGTAAGTTTATAAAATAACAAACTACTGCTATAAACTAACATAACAGACCTTAGTTTACAGGCTAACTTTACTAGAATACATTAAGCTTGTGAATTATAGGGGTATTTTTATTTAAAAAGTATCATTTCGGCCGGAACACCTCTTTAAGTGGTTAAGTAAAGCAATCACATGAAGCCATTTATTACATAGTTTTTTTGGATTCTTTTTTAATTATGATAACAGAAATCACCCAAATGGCCCTGATCAAAAGTTTACATATCCTGGAATGTTTGGCCTTGGTACAGACATAGAAGGTGGCACACACAGGTTAAAATGGTAAATAAAGGTTAATTTCCCACATTTTGTGGCTTTTTAAATCACAATTGGTGTCTGTGTATAAATAGTCAATGAGTTTGTTAGCTCTCACATGGATGCACTAAGCAGGCTAGACACTGAGCCATGTGGAGGTAGAAAAGAACAGCCAAAAGACCTGCGTAACAAGGTAATGAAACTTTACAAAGATGGAAAAGAATATAAAAAGATATCCAAAGCCTTGAATTTGCCAGTCAGTACTGTTCAATCACTTAATAAGAAGTGGAAAATTTGGGGATCTCTTGATGCCAAGGTCAGGTAGATCATTTGCCCCAGTACTCTAATGATCTGATACCTGGGCAGTCAGGGGTGATTGGTGGTGGGGATTTACAAGCACCGATCCCCCTGTATTGATTTCAATAAAGCAGCTGACAGCTGCTTCTCCTCTTCTCCCTCCCGCAGCTTTCAGCTGCCTAATTGAAATCTATACAGGGGGATCGGTGCTTGTAACTCCCCCCACCGCTGCGCTGATCACCACTGACTGTCCCCGTATCCTCCTCCAGTCCCCCTCTGTGTCCTTCTTTGTGCTCCTCCAGTCCCCCTCCATGCTCCACTCCTGTCCCCCTCCGTGCTCTGCTCTGGTCCGGCTCTCCCTCTGCGTGTGCTCCCCTTTGGCCCCCCCTCCGTGCTCCGCTCCTGTCCCCCTCCGTGCTCCGCTCCTGTCCCCCTCCATGCTCCTCTCCTGTCCCCCTCCGTGCTTTGCTCCTGTCTCCTTCCATGCTCCTCTCCTGTCCCCCTCCGTGCTCTGCTCCTGTCCCCCTCCATGCTCCGCTCTCTTACCCCTCCATGCTCTGCTCTGGTCCCCCTCTGTGCTTCTCCACCCCCTTTGTCCTCGATCTGTCAGAATGGAGTGCGGAGGAATGAGCCGCTAAATCTGTCTTTTACTGGCTCCTTCCTTTTCCGAATGAACAGAGTCAGTGATCACTGACTCTGTCCATTCATAGCTGAGCACTTTAAACTGTGTTTATGATGCTTCAGTAACAGTTTATGAATGGAGAGTAGCCTCTGTCCCCTGTCCATTCATCTTCAGTGAAGCTGAAGCTGCAGAGAAAGGGACTGGGGAATCTCTGTCCTCAGTCTCTTTCTCTGTCTCAAAAGGGAGATGTCAAAGGTCCCTTTTCTCACCAAAGCCCCCCAACAGAGCTGATAAAAAAAAAAAATTGTAATAAACAAATATTTAAAATGTTAACCGCTTGCCGACCAGCCGCCGTCATACGGCGGCAGGCCGGCACGATCCCGCGAGCCATCGTAGCTGTACGTCGGCTCTTTTAAGTGGGATAGTTGGTGCCCGCTGCACTGCTGGGGTGCCACGCGCGATCACAGGCACTAGAGACAGAACAGGGACGTGTGTGTGTGTGTGTGTAAACACACAAATCCCTGTTCTGTGAGGAGAGGAGAGGCAGATCGTGAGTCCCTACTAGCTAGGAACAACGATCTGTCATTTCCTCCAGTCACTCCCATCCCCCTACAGTTAGAACACACACTAGGGAACAGTTAACCCCTTGATCGCCCCCTAGTGTTAACCCCTTCTCTGCCAGTGACATTCACAGTAATCAATGCATTTTTATAGCACTTGTATAAATGTCAATGGTTCCAAAAATGTGTCAAAAGTGTCCGATGTGTTGGCCATAATGTCGCAGTCACGATAAAAATCGCTGATCGCCGCCATTACTAGTAAAAAAAAAAAGTATTAATAAAAATGCCATAAAACTATCCCCTATTTTGTAAATGCTATAACTTTTGCGCAAACCAATCAATAACCACTTATTGCGATTTTTTTTTTTTTACCAAAAATATGTCGAGGAACTGAGGAAAAAAAATGTTTTTTTATATATTTTTGGGGGATATTTATTATAGAAAAATGTAAAAAATAATGCGTTTTTTTTTCAAAATTGTTGCTCTTTTTTTGTTTATAGCGCAATAATGTCGCAGTCCTGATAAAAATCGCAGATCACCGCCATTACTAGTAAAAAAAAAAAAATGCCATAAATCTTTCCCCTATTTTGTAGAAGCTATAACTTTAGCGCAAATCAATCAATATACGCTTATTGGGATTTTTATTACCAAAAATATGTAGAAGAATACATATCAGCCTAAACTGCGGGGGAAAAAAATGGGGATATTTATTATAGCAAAAAGTACAAAATATTGTGTTTTTTTTTTTTTTTTTTTAAATTGTCACTCGTTTTTCTGTTTATAGCGCAAAAAATAAAAACCGTAGAGATGATCAAATGCCACCAAAAGAATGCTCTATTTGTGGGAAAAAAAGGATGTAAATTTTGTTTGGGTACAGCATTGCACGACCGCGCAATTGACAGTTAAAGCGATGCAGTGCCGTATCGGGAAAAAATGGCCTGGTCATTGAGCAGCCAAATCTTCCGGGGCTGAAGTGGTTAAATTGTGAAATAAAATAAAATAAACACACTGACACCATCCACTCCCCTCACCCCCAAAAGAAGAAAGCATTGTAAAAAAAATAAAAAATAAATAAAAATTAAAAAAATTGTAAGAAATAATAAAAAAAAAGGTTTTTTAAAAATTAAATTGTAAAAAAAAAGAAAAAAACTACTGACACAGTCCACGCGTCATCAGTGCTGCATATTAGTGCCACTGTCACATGACATTAAAAAAAAGTATCGGTATCGGCGATTACTTAGAAAAAGTATCGGTACTTGGTCTTAAAGTGGTGCAACCCTAGTTACCATAATTAACCTTGTCTGCATCGTACTGACAGATCTCTATCAGTTGTAAACTAGATTTGCTCAGAGTAACTTACAGTCTATTCAAGAAGTACCTACAAAGGTAAGAAATATTTTTACAATGATTTTTAAGTGTGTTTTTGAATGGGAACACATATCTAACACATAGGAAAAAGTTTTTCACACCTGAAAGTCTTAGGTACTGTATTTGCACAGTACTGTATTTGCCACTTTAAGGCCTCATGCACACAAGATGTTAAAATAACATTATGAAAACGCCAGTAGCTTTGCAGTGAGTTTTTTTTCACTTTTTCAGCTTTTTTCAACGTTTTTGCAATAGCGTTTTTTATCGTTTTTTACGTGTTAGCGTTTTTTAGCGGTTTTTTTTTTCAACATTTTTTTTTTTTTTTTCAATGGATCAAAAACGTTAAAAAAACGTTGGTGAGCGATGTTATTGAGCGTTTATCAGCGTTAGAGCATTTTTACAGCTGAAAAACATCTCTCAGAACAAACTGGTCCTGGTTTTTTCTTACAGCTTAAAAACGCCTATGCCATTTGCAGCTCAAAAACGCCTAGGTGGGCATGAAGCCATAGACTAACATAGACAGGCGTTTTTAAGCTGCAAAAAACGCTCAAAAAAGCGGCTGTAAAAACGTCCGTGTGCATGAGGCCTAAAGAGGTTGTAAGCCTCCCTGTAACATTTGTACCTATAGGTAAGCCTAGAATAAGGCTTACCTATAGGTACTGTAATTATCTCCTAAACATGCGATGTTTAGGAGATATTTAATGTATACTGCGCCAATGATGTCATCAGCACATGCGCTCTGAAGGAACGGGTGCCCATGCCGTTTCTTCAGGGGCATGTGCCGTGAGCGGCGGCTCCCAAGCTCAGGCGCGGGAGTGGCCCCAGAAGAAAGACAGGCGAACATGGATGCGGCCTCCAGTGGGGATGGCGCGGTCTTTGTTTGCAGGTCATTTTTCACATAATGTGCTAGTATGCGATGCATACTAGCACATTGTGCCTTTACTTTGCAGAGAGGCCCCCCCCCCCCCGCCCCTTACCTATTTGCATGCCATTTTATATTATGACCATAGTTCTTACTTTTACATGTCTGTATCTACAATTTACTCTGATTCTGGTGTTATGTGGCTGGGTCTAACATAGAACAGACTTCCCAGGACATACTGCTTCTCTACTGAGGTTACTTTAACCTGCCCTATGTTTAAATGGCAACAATAACTGAGATACAGCAGTTACACCAGATAATCTTCCCAGTATGCACAGAATTAGTAAAATTTGGCAAAGTACACAGGGCAGGGTGAGACAAAAATGAATTGTATAAAAAAATGGACAGAAAGGTTATATATAAATATATATATATATATATATATCCAAAATGACCAAATGTATGTCAAAGGTTCAAAATGCAGGAAAAGCGAACTTGCGCTTTAAATGCTTCCTCTACGTGCAATCTAAGTACATTCATTTAAGAACGGCTTAGGCTCCCATGGAAGGTGATGAGTGTGCACTATATGCATATTATATTTCAAACGTCTGAAGAGGCTGTAGTTATCCATAAGTAACATCAGCTCTTTTGCAATGCAAAGTGAGTTTTACTACAGCAAAACACAGACATAATCAAAAAGAAGTAAGTAGGTCATGAGTCTAAGCATCTTTATACACAATGCATGAAACACCAGGCTATGACAACACACCAAGGATGTGAGAGAGAGAAAAAAATGACAGTGAGAAATGAACCTTAATCACAGTTGAGTGACAGAAGGTCCAGATAGATCTGTACAAATGACTAGAGTACAATATACAAGAAAAGTTCAATTTCAAATATATATTTTAGCTGACCTCCTCCAGGGAGGTTACATAAAATAATTACTTGGGTGGAAATAAACATTTTCTAATGGCTATCTGGGATCCTACAAAATACCTGTTATAAAAGGAATGGTCCACCTAAAGATGATATTATATTTTTCTGAATAGATATCCTTCAACTGCTTTGCAACTCTTGGGGAGTTTATGGAAAGAACAGAACAGCTAACTAACCCACTTGCTGTGCCACTTATTAGGGTATCTTTCTTGTTGAATCTGCTCACAGGAGTTCCTGAGACTTGAAAGGAGCCAGTTGGAAATTCAACTCACCCCATCTATTGAAAACAAAATTATCAATTTTGGATGGAATAAATGGTTTGACAAGCTGCGGGGGAGATGTGGCTAGACACAGTCTGCACTTATGTAAACCAAAAAAAAGAAAACACTCACCATTTATTTGTCTACATGTTAACTGAGTGTCATGGGGAAACACTCGAGTAGTTTCAGAGCCCGTTCTTACTTCTGTGCTCCTACACCAAATCGCTAAAATCTTACCGTATATAAATTATAAAATGCTTGTGTCATTTCAATCTTTTTCAATACACAGTTTTCATTAAAACAATTTCTGGTGATCCTGCAATGAAGGTCCTTGTTCAGGCAATATCTATCGGGTACCAACTGTTTTGCGCAATTGTGCGCCTTCATTGTCACCCTGTCACATGTGCCCCTGGTAGGGACTGCAAGCTCCTTCAGACACGGGCATAATCCACTATTTTTTTAGGATGTTAATCCAGAGCAATGATGTACAAATGATGCTGGAACAAGTGCATTTGGACAGGAAGTAGCTAAACGGGGCCGGAGGAGATCATCAGAACTGGAATGCAAAAGGATGCAAAAAAAAACTATATTTCATGGAAACAAAAAATAACATGGTAAATGTTTACAATATACAGTATGTTAGTAAACAAAGGTCATCCACTTAGTGTTTACGTCTGCATAAAGTACCTCTAAAATGGAAAATGAACAAAGCATATCCCCCTACAGTGTGCACTAACCTCAATCCAAAGCACCTAATGTGATATCTGTCTGCTCTATCTTCCCTCTGTTATCTATTTGAATCATTTCTAACATGTTATGTCGACATAACAGAATCCCATTGATGGCCCTGCCCCACCTCCAGCACACAGAAGGGTTACAGCCTCAGCTATGCATGTTTCCCTAATGCGACAGTGTAGCGTGGGTATGCAAATTCCCTCCACTCCGGTCTCAGATTACACTCGGCTCCCTGCCCTATGCTGTGCAGTGTGTGACATCAGATCCCCATACCCTGTCTTCTGGTAGCTCAGAAATGCTGTGTAATATGTATGCTTTAGGAGGCTGTAGAGAAGACAGGATAGCAGATAAACAGGTAAAATATATGTAATTGTACAAGGGTTTGTTTCATCTCTGTGTATCAGAGGTTAGTCACTTCAATAGATTTATGCAAGGTAGAAGAACTGTGGCATCCAGTAAAAAGAAATGTGCTACAGCACTTAAAGCAGAGTTCCACCCAAAAATGGAACTTGTGATGGTGACCCCCTGACATGCCACATTTGGCATGTCATTTTTTTTGGGGGGGGGGGGGCAGATACCCTCTTTTTAGAGGCACCCAGCTCCCACCACTTCCTCCTGGGGCTCTGCGGCACCGGAAGGAAGTTCTGAAGTTCACCTCTCCCCCCTCCCTCCATGCAATCTTCTGGGACATGTCACAGGTCCCAGAAGATTGCCCAGCCATTCACAGTGCACAGCACAGCTCGCGCATGAGCAGTACGTGCCCGGCTGTGAGAATGGATCGTGGGACAGGTGAGTGTCTGATTAATAAAAGTCAACAACTACACTTTTTGTAGCTGCTGACTTTAAAAAAAAAGTGTCCACTTTAAGGAGGAGCTCCAATCTCTCCCCCAAAAATGTAGTCACCAGCTACAAATACTGTAACTGCTGACATTTTATATAAGGACACTTACCTGCCCCTGGATTCAGCGCTGTCCTCACCTGAGACAAATTTTCAATTGGCTTTAGGTCCAGACACTGGCATCTTAAATAAGGGAAACTGGAAGCTTCACAGCCGGCTTCCCACTGCGCATGCACGAGCCGTGCTGCACTTTGTAAATGGTCCTGTAGTCTTCTGGCACATGTGATGTGTCCCACAGGGCTGTGAGGAAAGGAAGGGAGCCCGATCTGACCAGAAGTGGGGGAGTGGGTACCTGTCAAAATCAGGGACCTGCTCCCCCCCCTCCCAAAAAAGTGCCAAATGTAAAGGAGTGGGGAGGAGGGTGAAGAGCGGAACTTCCCCTTTTGGGTGAAGTTCTGTTTTAATTATAATGTCATCTGCGCTTACAATGTCAGTCCTGGAAATTCCCACAAATACCTGCCAGTGAAGTCTATCTAATGCGGCTTCCTGTGACAGGATGACAATGATTTTGCACTGCTCTTGAATTCAGAGCAGCGTTGTCACTTTCCTATAGGCTGCACCTGTTTGCACCACAGAGGTGTGGCTATCAGCATTATCACTGCTGATTCGCAGCTTCTCAATCAGCACCGGGCCACATCTAGTCCTGTCCACTGCTTTCTGAACTGCCAGCACTATCTCTGCTGCTGAAACCCTCCCACTGTGAGCTGCAGTGTCTGGGAGGGGGAGCGTGTAAGACACAAATGTAGGAGGATTTGGCAAGGAAGGTATAGGAATGTATTTTTTTACTTTGTGAGGCTTATAGCATAGTAACTGAATTTAGAATTTGTTTAAGCTGTCATACAGTAGTCTTAATGTGAACTTTAAAAAATGTATGGTGTGGTTTCTGTATGCATGTATGCATACATATGGTGCCATTTATCTCTACATGACATTCAATTTTATAAAAATAACTTAAAGATGCAGCAAGCAGGATATTTACAAATTGCACTGTAGCAAAACATGCAGATGTGATCGCTCCCACTGAAATACTCAGTACAGAATTATGTATACTATTTTGGTGTGGTGTGATCATGTGTTAAATGGGAATGAAAGGTGGTGTGAATGGGTCCTTATGTCCGCTTTGCTTGAGGTGAGCTGCATGTAAAAGCTATGAGAGTCAACCTTCATTCCAGGCCTATCTCGAAGACTTCCTGACTTCCCACTATCCAGGTACTGCTTCATGCACTATTAACTGACTCCCTCCCTCTGGAATGGCAATGAGCACAAGCTGTGTAATGGGGACACTAAGAAGAACATCAAATTGGTGAAAAGATTGGAGATGAGAACTTTCAGCCTTCACTGTTTTTCCTGATAACATTGTTACTTGTACTGTTTGAGAAGACATATCATGAATCTGGATAAGGCAGTCAGATAGGGTAAAATATCAGATTTGGATAAATAGACACTATAATGTGTCCTTACTGTAGCCTGTGGATCAATTGATAAATGTGGAAATGAGCTCATCAGACGTGGCCGGTGGCTTCAGTTCCTAACACCTGTAATCCACCAATTTATTACAAAATATTAAAAATTCAAAGGCTAAGTTTACTCTTGCAATAGCTGCACTAGGCAGTCAAGGATCCCCATGTTATGCTTACCTGCTCTGTGCAACGATATTGCACAAAGCAGCCCTTACCTCCTCTTCAAGAGTCCCACTACAGGAAGCCACTTCCGAGTGCCCCCTCCTCAGCAAGCCATGCACTAAAGAGGCACCCATGTGGGCAGACTCCTGAGGAGGGCTGTGTGTGTCTCCATAAACACACACACAGCGCAGTTCAGCCACACACAGGATTTAACTGACAGAGTCTCCTGTGAGATCAGGAAGAGAGAACTCAGGATAGGGGTTAGTGCTGGAAGGTGGCGGCCAGGTATTGGAGGGTTTTATCACCTTAATGCAGAGAATACATTAAGGTAAAAAACCTTTTAAGTTTACAAACATTTTAAAGTGTTACTAAACCCACATCAGTAAAATCAGTCTGTACATGCAGTAAAGCATGCTTAATATACTCACTGTAGAACCTAAGGGGTTAATTTGGTGCATTGTGTAAAAAAGGCTGTTTGATCCTGTCTTCTCTGATCCTCACCTTCTTCCACTGTACCCAATCCATCTCTTAATACAACAGAGCCGTAGGAGGCACTCTGCACATGCTCAGTTTGATGTGTATTGCTAGAGAGTTGTTTTTTTGGGGGGGGGGGTGTTTAGTAGTTACTAAAATAATTGCATTTCCATGATCTGTGTAATGTGGGAAACCAGATACAGTGAATCCATGGTCCTGGGTTTAGTAACACTTTAAGTGCCATACCTGTAGCCCATCAAGGCTTATCTACAGTCTGCCTAAAAAATACTAATGGGAGAGATGAGCACTGTCCTACCTGTGATCTGGGACACCTCGAACATTGGGTGTGCATACCAGTTATGCTGGGAGCACGCCCAACTTTTGCGGCTTCCCAGATCACAGGCAGGGTGGCGCAGATCTCTCCCAATAGTAGTTTTTCAAGCAGGCTGTGGGCCTACAGGTATAGCAATTTTAAACTTCATGCAGTGTTTGTAAAAGTAATGGGACCCCTTGACAACATAGTGCATTTTATTACAAAGTTGGACTTAGCCTTTGACAATAACAAATGTGAACAAAAAAGAAAAAGTAATTTGATCAACAGAAAGACTAGGGCACTATTCAATAATGAGGCATCAGTCAACTGATATCTCAATTTTGTTCCAATATATGCACAGGGAATTACAGACAGATTCATGCACTGCTTGGGGACTCGGGGTAGTTATCTCTATCTCTGGGCTCCTAGCTCTACCCAAGTGCTCAGCCCTTACAAGACCTTGTTAGATTTTTCATCATTATGGAGATTGCAGCAGGACAGAGACTCCTCTAGCTATCAGAGTGTTGTCAATACAAGGTGAAACAAGCAGTTTATTCTCATTTGACAACTCCTGGTCCTTATCTTCTGAACTCCTCTTGTAATATCTAGCAATAATAAGTAGGGTTGTCCCGATACCGATACTAGTATCGGTATCGGCACCGATACCAAGCATTTGCCCAAGTACTTGTACTCAAGCAAATGCTCCAGATGCTTCCCCCGATACCTAGAGGACAGCTGTGATCGGCGCGTGGGGGAGTTACAAGATTCTCCCCCAGCGGCTTTAGTGACATACAGTGGTGATCAGTCACCGCTGACTGTCACGTGACATTAAAAAAAAAGTATCAGTAATCGGTATCGGCGAGTACTTGAAAAAAAGTATCGGTACTTGGTCCTAACAAAGTGGTATCGGGACAACCCTAATAATAAGTATATCAGTACAGGTCCAGATGACCATTTAGGCATTGACCATAGAGAACAACTGCATGTCTGTCTTCCTGTACCAAGCAAAGACATGCAGAATCCCGAGGATGTCCAGCATTGCACATCACACCATCTTCATAACATTATGTTGAATTTCAAAATCAGTTTTAAATAAATAAATAAAATACAACAGAGAATTTATGGAATGGTTTGACCATCTTCATTAAATGAAAGTGTAAGTCTGTTCATTATACAGCTGCCTGCTAACTGCTTTGAGGAAAAAGGCACTTTCAGTTGCAATTCCTTTTACATGGGAGGCATTAGACCATTGTAAGTACATAACAAAGCTCACAAAATGCTCGCCTGAGTTACCAGTAGCTGCACCTCCACTCACTAGAAAGCTATTTCCATTCAGTCAAGTTTAGCCAATCAGAACAGCAGGAAATACACTGCTGTTTGTAATGATGCTTAGAGAGCAGATGCAGGCCCTAGTAGAAATGGAATCACGCATACCATCGACCCCCACCAGCCATGGGCTTTGAATAGAAAACATGGCAATATGTGTAATTGAAAGGAATGAGACCCTACAAAAAAGCACTTTTACATGTAACGATTCCCTTGTTAGATACAATAACATGATACTTCTGAGCCTGTCAACGCCCTGGTACATTGTATAATGTCACGTAAAGTCAATGTAAATTTCTGAAAAATTATCTGCACTGTTCAATCACAGAGCAGCATCAAAAGCTTCACTTCAAGATTTCTGCTAAGAGGTTAAACATTCCAAGCAGAACTCTCAAGCATAGAATCACTGTGTTGTAGGAAATACAGGAGAAGGCTTCATTCATATGGGCTCTCAGCCCCGTACAAAGTGAAGAGACATTTGTTTATGTTTCTGGAGTAGTGCTGAGCTTCATGCGGGGGCAGCCAATATTAGTGAATGATGGTGCATTGGCTGTACAGACTGAGCCCTGAATGCAGATTGTGTGTGTTCAGAATCACGCACCTGCCCCTACTGTACAACTGTACCTCCATTCACTAGTAAACAAATATCACTTCACGCTGTAGGGGCTGAGCACCCATATGAATGAAGGCTTCATTTTCATTCATGCTAAGAAAAGAGACAATATAACCATATAGATTATGGTGAGTAGAGAAAAGGATACAAAGTCTAATCAATGTGCAGCACAGTAAAGTCTCCTCAGAACAGAAGATATGCTCATCTCATTCCAACACTAATTCCAAAAATAAGAGGAATATTCCTAATTTCAGGACAGTGGGTAGAACCATGCAAATCATTGCTTTATGCCCCAACTGCTAGATGCACATCCAGCAATATAGTCTAATATTATATGGACATGTATTTCAAACTGCATACAACGTTTTAAGGCATTTTTGCTATCATCAGTGCAGTGTATGCAAAGCACAGCTTTCATGGGGTAGGGGTTGAAATCCTATGAGATCATTTTAGTGTGTGGCTAATGTGAACAGGCCTTAAAACAGAAGGTATTCACAATGCATGATAGCCAAAAAGCCTGAAACAGTTGTATGTGGTTTGGAATAAGAAGCTCTAAAATATTGGGCTATATTTGCACTAAACAGTACACCAGCGGTTCTGGATGTGCATCTGGCCAATCGGGCGCAAAGCAATGATTTTCATGGTTCCACCCACTATCCAGAAATAAATAATAATCCTCTTTTTTTTTTTTTGAGACATGTGATGGAATGAGGCATATGAATGACTTCTATTCTAAGAAGGCTTTACTTTGCCGTGCTATGTAAAGGAACTAGGAATGGGAAATCAGAAGTTTGTCATTTTCCATTTCCATTTCTAACTACATAGCATAAAAACGACATAAGAGTTAAGAGCGCCTGGATGCTGCAGATAACTATTTAAAATAGTCATCAGCAGCATTCATTTTACAGATTGATTTCACGGTATAACACTGCATCCAGTGTGAATTTAGTGTTATGCTGTGAAATCAATCCAGAAACAGACAGCATTGCTGAGAAGGATAAAGTGTAAAGCTGGATACACACTATACAATTTTCTGTAGATTTTTTCCTTTAGATTTACCAAAACCATATAATATGAGGTCAAACCTTAATGCCCCGTACACACGGTCGGATTTTCCGACGGAAAATGTGTGATAGGACCTTGTTGTCGGAAATTCCGACCGTGTGTAGGCTCCATCACACATTTTCCATCGGATTTTCCGCCACACAAAGTTTGAGAGCAGGATATAAAATTTTCCGACAACAAAATCCGTTGTCGGAAATTCCGAACGTGTGTACACAAATCCGACGGACAAAGTGCCACGCATGCTCAGAATAAATAAAGAGATGAAAGCTATTGGCCACTGCCCCTTTTATAGTCCCGATGTACATGTTTTACGTCACCGCGTTTAGAACGATCGGATTTTCTGACAACTTTGTGTGACCGTGTGTATGCAAGACAAGTTTGAGCTAACATCCGTCGGAAAAAATCCTAGGATTTTGTTGTCGGAATGTCCGAACAAAGTCCGACCGTGTGTACGGAGCATAAGAGTTTCAATTTGTATGCAATCAGGCTGGTCCTTACACTACATGGTTTTGGTAAATCTAAAGGAAATCAGACAACCAAAGTTGTATAGTGTGTATGGAGTCTCAAAGTAAGCTGGGGAAGCTTTTTGAGGCTTAATGTACACAGGACATTTTAAAACCTCCCCTGAACTATTTAACTTGACAGATAGTAAACGATGTTTAAAAACATCCGTTTTGCCCTGTTTACATGCTGCATTTAGCCGCGTTTGCGTTTAGGAGCGTTTTTAAATTTTTTTTTTTTTTTTTCCAAACAGTAAAAAATGTATCTCCATTAAAAACGTCTGTAAATGAAATGCAGCTAAACACGAGTTACCGCGTTTACACATGTTTACAAACTGTCACAGGCATTTGGCATTTTAAATGCCTCTGAACATCCGTTCTGAACGCATTTTTTTGCTTTCCAAAAAATGCTTCTGAACTCAACTGCCTAGAAATAAGTATAAACAACCCTGTGTACATGTACTGATAAGATAACATAGAGGAGAGTTCAGGGGGCAGCTGAAAAAATGCCCAACTGCTCCCAAACGTCCGTTTACCAGCAGCAGTGTACATGGGGCCTTAAGCTCCAACCAGTGCTAGTCACATGACCTAGGCATTTTGTCACATGATCTCTGCTGAAGGTAGCAATCAGCTGTATGTTGGTAACAGAGATCACATGACCAAGGGTTATCAATGGAAGGAGTGGCATTTATTTTAGCAAATGTACGGTATTTTATCCCTTCTGTTATTCATAAAGTAGATGTATTCTATAAATGACATTTTGTTTGCTAAAGAAATGTTTATTCCAAACAACTGACAAATTTGTAAAAATAAAATATTTGTTTTTAATCTTTTTTTTTTTTTTTTTTTTTATCCTTTGTTCCATCTCGGTGCTGCTGATCTCCTGCAGCCCATTTCTGTCTACATACAGCTCAGTGAAGGCTGCGTGGACTTTCTCAGCGTGGATTTCCTGAATCATGCCTGTGTAATATGTGCTGAGCTATGTGTAGTCTCATAAAAAGCCTGTGTGGCAGTGCAAAAACACTGGAGCGCAACTAGGAGACAAAGGATGTGTCTTTACCCTATAACATGATGTACATGAACAAGAGCCATCATGGCTGGATCAGTAAGCAATATTTTAGTGAAGGCTTCAGAATAACAAATAAAGGAAATAACTTTCTAAATTAAATTAACATGTTAAAAATCTTAAAAGCGATTGGGTTTCAATACACTTTAACCACTTCAGCCCCGGAAGGATTTACCCCCTTCATGACCCGGCCATTTTTTGTGATGCGGCACTGCGTTACTTTAACTGACTTTAACTGACAATTGCACAGTCATGCGACACTGTACCCAAATAAAACATTTGTCCAATTTTCACACAAATAGAGCTTTCTTTTGGTGATATTTGACCACCTCTGCAGTTTTTATTTGTTTGTGCTATAAACAAGAAAAGAGCGACAATTTTGAAAAAAAAAAATAATAATTTTTTCTGCTATAAAACATACCCAATAAAAAATGGAAAATATTGAATTTCTTCATCAATTTAGGCCAATATGTATCCTGCTACATATTTTTGGTTAAAAAAAAATCTCAGTAAGCGTATATTGATTGGTTTGTGCAAAAGTTATAGTGTCTACAAACTATGGGATATTTTTATAGATTTTTTTTTTTTTACTAGTAATGGCGGCGATCAGCGACTTATAGCAGGACTGTGACATTGCAGCGGACAAATCGGACACTAAGTGACACTTTTGACACTTGGTTGGGGACCAATGACACTAAAATGCTAAAAATATGCACTGTCACTGTACTAATGACACTGGCAAGGAAGGGGTTAACATCAGGGGCAATCAAAGGGTTAAATGTGTCCCTGGGGGGTGCTTACTAACTGTGTGGGGGATGCTTGTGCTGTAAGAATAAAGAGATCAGTTTTCCTGCTTAGCAGAAACACAAGATCTCTGTCTTCTCCTGTGACAGAATGGTGATCTGGCTTGTTTATATAGACAGATCGCCGTTCTTTCTGCCTCGGGGATGATCAGTTGGTCCCGTCGGACATCGGGTCTGCCAGACCCACTGATTGGCTCCTGCTGTGTCCAATCATAGCTGTAGCGGGTCGTCGGCAGTGTGCATGCGTGCCCTAGACCCGGAAGAGTAAAAATCACGTACAGGTACGTGAATTCGCGCTAAAGGGCTGCCCTGCTGCAGTATATGTACATGGGGCAGTCCTTAAGCAGTTAAAGGAAAATTTAGCTTTCACATCAGAATATATTGTAGGTCTGTTTAAAAAGAAACCAACAACACAGATTGTTTTCCACTGCTGATTAACTGCCACCAGAAGCACTGATGTAAAAAATACAAGTAATTTGTTTGTTGTACAATTGTGTGATCAAGCTTCTCATGGCAAGACAGTATCATTAGTATCCATATAGCCCATGATTATATCTTGATTTGAAAATCAGTTGTTACTTGGGAAATGTTTTAAATATGAACCTATGTGCACAGGTCTTTAATCCCGGTGGTGAATTTCTGGCCTCTGTGGTGCAGTTGTTGCCTTTGTATGGTTTCTCTAAGGCTAATCATTTTTATGTCGCCTATAGATCAAATAGTCTGAATCAGACCCCTTGAGTGGATGAAGCACAACATGGTACCCAGAGAGAGGAGACTGCTGTGTAAGTCTAATCAGGAGATACTAGATTTGCACATGCAGCCATTCAAAACATTTAACACAGGGAATTGTAACATTATCACAACAAACGCCCCATTCAGAAAGGTGCAAACAAGGGGTAACGTTTTTATAATGGTAGGTAAAATTTTACAAGTAGGGTTACAGGGAAGGTTACCGTGAGAGGGCTTTAGTGACTTATGCCGCGTACACACGAGCGGAGTTTACGGCAGACTTTGCCCGGCGGACGGGATTTGGTCGGACAATTCGATCGTGTGCGGGCTCCAGCGGACTTTGTTTTCTCAAAAGTTGGACGGACTTAGATTTGAAACTTGTTTTAAATCAATCCGTCGAAATCGAGTTCAGTCGAAAAGTCCGCTCTTCTGTATGCTAGTTCGACGGACAAAAAGCCACGCTAGGGCAGCTATTGGCTACTGGCTATGAACTTCCTTGTTTTAGTCCAGTCGTATGTCATCACGTACGAATTCGACGGACTTTGGTGGATTGTGTGTAGGCAAGTCCGTTCATTCAGAAAGGGGGGGGGGGGAGGGTAGAACTCATGTCAGTCTTTATTTTTGTTATCTGTGACCTATTGGGGAGATTTTGCTTCACTTCCTGTCCCATGCCCTCAAGAGGAAGTAAATGGAATTCCCCCAAAGTGAGGGAAAATCCTGGTTGTCACCATGGACAGCAGTTTTGACTGCAGCTGCATTGTAGTGAAATCTGATTGGTTGATGTGCACAACTGAATTTCTTTACCTCTGTTTTAGTAGGACCCCTTTCACATGGGCCAAATCTGGTTTTGGTTAGCAGAGGATCTGTCCGCTATTCCCTGGTCCACTTACATGTAACTGCCCATAGAGCAGAGCGGACATGGACATAGCTTGTTCTGATCTACGGGCAGTTGCATGTAAACGGACCAGCTGTCCGTTTACACCTGACTGTCTTTGAATCCGATCCGGCCAGCCGGAGGGGGAACTGATCCCCCTTCTGTTTGTTTTTGCCTGAATGGATCGAAGGTAGCTGGGTGTCAACGGACACAAGTCCGTTTACAATCTGACTGTCCATAGAGGAGAATGGAGGGATTGATCTTGTCCAGCTGAAAAACTGACAGGTGGACCAGATTGGATAGCCCGTGCTACCATTTGTCTGCCATACAGTCATGAGTACCTAACACTCCATAAAAGCCTATGTTTTAAGGTACACATAGACTTTTAGCAGAGTTTAGGAGCTGCCGCGTTTAGGTGAGCTTCAACCTCCCTCTCCTGAACGCAGAAGTATCACATTCGGGATAGGAATGTTTTGACCACCGGCTGCGGGAAACCGCAAAAACGCTGCAAAATCACGACACGTTTTTGCTGCATTCTGCATTTTCTCGTGGCCGCGTTAAATGTACTGTAGACTAGTGTACATGAAGCCTAAAGCTGGTTGTGCAGGATCAGAACAAACAGCAAAACCTCCTAATGCTGAATCTGGACCACCCACCACCTGACCAGCCAGCAGACCTTTAGAAAAAATGTATGTGTAGCTGTATATATAGTCCTGCTTTATCCTGTTCCCACTGGCGTAACACATATATGTGGCAACATAACAGGTGGGCCTTAATGCCACCCACATACAGCCATGGCCAAAAATATTGGAACCCCTGCATTTCTGTCAGATAATGCACCACTTCACTCAGAAATTTGCTGCAATTAGAAATGTTTAGGCATTCTCATGTTTATTTCTGTTGTTTTTATTGGTATGACACAAAAAAGTGGAGAAACAAAAAGCCAAACTTAACACATTCCACACAAAAGTCCAAGAATGGACTGGACAAAATTATTGGCACCCTCAATTTAATATTTGGTAGCACACCGCTTGGAAAAAATAACTGAAATCAATCGCTTTTTTTAACCATCAATGAGTTTCTTACACCTCTCCACTGGAATTTTGGACCACTCTTCTTTCGCCAAGTGCTCCAGGTCTCTCAGATTGGAAGGGTTCCTCTTTCCAACCGCTGTTTTGAGATCCCTCCACAGATGCTCTATGGCAGTGGTCTCCAAACTGCGGCCCTGGAGCCAGATCTGGCCTTTTGCTTGCCTTTATCTGGCCCTTGAGGTATTATTCCTGCCACCGACACCAAGAATAGGGCATAATTCCTGCCACTGACACCAACAATGGGGCACTATTCCTTCCACTGACACCAAGGATGGGGCATAACTCCTTCCACTGATAATAAAATCGGGGCACTATTCTTCCCACTGAAACCAAACATTTGTCCCCTCAATACCAAAGATCGGGCATTGTTTACTCCCACTGGGCACAGTCCGGCCCCCATAAGGTCTGAGAAACCCAACTTTCTGACACTGGGCCCTGCATTGCACCCAGAATTCTTTGGTTTCAAAATAAAGATAGTAGATAATTGAGTACCAACATCCCTAAATTACATGCATCAAGAAAACCCCTCAAGGTGGGACTTTAACAGTACTGAGTAATTTTAAGTGAGTAGAGAGTATGTCTAAATGATTTTAAAAAGTTAACAAACCTTTATTAATACACAATATAAAAAAGTTAACAATACATATTAAAACGGTTGGATAGAATTCTTTACAATGTACTCAAGTTGGAATCGCCAGAACAAAAATGAAGATGATAAACACCCAACACGTTTCAAGTATGTCTCCCTATATTTAGAGTAATATATACTTTTTGGAAGTTATTTTACATTGATTCCACCTGTGAATCTTATCTATCCTCCCAGTTAAAGAACTTTTCTTCTCTGTATTCTTAGGTGCTTGGAATCGCCAGAACAAAAATAAAGATGATAAACACCCAACGCGTTTCAAAATAGTTATTCTTCTTCAGGGATGCATAGACATTAACCACTTCCCGCCCGGCTTATAGCAGATTGACAGCCAGAAAGTGGTTCTGTTATACTGACTGGGCGTCGTTCGACGTCCAGCAGGATAACATGCCGGCACGCACCTGCGGGGGGTCGATCGCGAGTGAGGCGTGTCAGTCTGACATACCGCATCTCCGATCGTGAGAAGAAGCCTCTCTTGGGGACTTCTTAGCACGTGATCAGCTGTGACCAATCACAGCTGATCATCGCGTGAACCAGAAAGTGCCGGTAACCGGCATTCCTCAGTTCGCGCTGACAGGGAGAGCCAATCAGAGGCTCTCCCTGTCAGAGGGGGGGTCTGTGCTGATAATCAGCACATTGCTTATCAGCACAGCCCCCTCAGTTGTCCCAATCACCTGCCAATCAATCCCCAGCAACACACACAATAATAAAGTCTCCCAGTGCCCACCACAGTGCCAATCAGAGCCCACCACAGTGCCAATCAGTGCCCACCACAGTGCCAATCAGTGCCCAGCAGTAACACCTGTCAGTGATCTATCAGTACCTCATCCTTAGTGCTGCCCATCAGTGCCACCTGTCAGTGCCCATCACAGCAGCCTGTCAGTGCCCATCAGTGCCGCCCATCAGTGCCCATCAGTGCTGCCTATTGGCGGCCATCAGTGCTGCATATCAGTGCCCATCAATTCTACATATCAGTGCCCATCAGTGCCACTTTATTAGAGCCAACTCATCAGTGCCCATCAGTGCCACCTCATCAGTGCCCGTCAGTGAAGGGGAAAACAAAATTTTATGACAGAAAGTAAGAAAAACTTTTTTTTTTTCAAAAACGTTGGTCTTTTTTAGTTTGTTTAGCAAAAAATAAAAAAAAACCCAGAGGTGATCAAATACCACCAAAAGAAAGCTCTATTTGTGGGAAGAAAATGATAAAAATTTAGTCTAGGTACAGTGTTGCATGACTGCGCAATTGTCATTCAAAGTGCGACAGCGCTGAAAGCTGAAAATTGTCCTGGGCAGGAATGGCCGAAAGTGCCTGGTATTGAAGTGGTTAAACAAAGAAGATTGCTTTCTATAACAGAAAAATCACATTAGAATACCATATGTAATACCTACACATCAGTAATTGCAACAATTTTCTGGATGAAGTGGTGCATATTCTGACAGAACTGCAGGGGTGCCAATATTTTTGGCTATGACTATATATATATATGTGTGTTCATGGAACACCACTGTTCTGTGCTGAGTGTGCTCACTGTGCACTCCCAGCACACAGACCAAGCTGTCACTGACAGAGCAAAACAACAGACTTTTTACAACAAGGAACAATGCAATGGAACTAAAGCTATAGTTCACTGTCTAAATAAGCACTGACTACTTTAAATCCTTATATTGCTAGCATTAGTAAATGACAGGTGGACAAAAGTATACAATATGTACTTGTTTTAAAGGGTAAGTTCACCTTTACAGAAAAATGTGTAAGGTGAAGTTACACAGGACCCCCTCCTCGCCCCCCAGTCCCGTTGACCGGAATGGCGGCGATCGCTCGTTCTGAACCCCGGTATAGCCGCCTCACGGCTCCAGGGCTTAGACATCCTCGGAGCTTAATCTCCTAAACATACCCCATCAGGAGGTAAGTTTAGGAGCATTCTAATCAGAACCTGCGTAGCCCGTCTTCTCAGAGGAGAAGAAGCAGAGAGAAAGCTGAGAGGATTTCTAAGCCCCAGAGCCGTGGGGCGGCTATACCGGGGCTCAGAACAGGAGATCTCTGCCATTCAGGTCAGCGGGACTGGGGGGGGGGGGGGGGGGGGCGAGGAGGGGGTCCTGTGTAAGTTCACCTTACAGATTTTTCTGTAAAGGTGAACTTACACTTTAAACTTTTTTTTTTTACATTTCTTTAGTTATTTCCTGATTTCCAGGTCTAGGCAAATTCAGACATACACCCCACAAGTCGTCAGGAGAGGAGGAGGGTCTTTCTCAGGCAAGCACGCCCTTCCGCCTGCATGCCTGAGCTAAGGGTAGAGGGGATCCAGAAAGTAAATGCTACATGAATCATCTGCCCTTACTCAAGATGGCCTCGACCAGAAATGCCAGGGGGGTGTTTTTCAAAATGATATCACAACAAAATAAAGCATGGAGACATGGATGGATGGGGGAGTTTGCTTTGAATAGTAAAAAGGAATTGAATAGCATTTCTGGTTTGTGGTGCTCAGATGTAGTGTAGTTCCGCTTTAAACATGTGAAAGCCCAAGGCTCTACAACCTGGATAAAAACATCCATTATATTTATAAGTAAAAATACATATGCCCTAACCATAATATGATAATTAAAGAAAAATATATACAACATCACTAAACATTCTTTTAAAAAAAATGCATGCTGCATTGAAAAGAATCTGATTTATGTAAGGTTCACGTGTGTATGATTCCTCAGTGTTTGTTACAGTACACGATGTACTCTAGCAATAGAACAGTCGGCACAGGAAGTTGTAGGCTATGGTGGGAAATAACACTGCACAATACATGGAGTCATCACAGAATGTTTCCAGCATACATAAGATCATGTCATTCCACGCTGGGTTACTCTTTGCTGGACTCATCAAATCAGAAGTGATTTAAGACACGAGTGAATCAGCCTTATGACATTTAGAGAAAATTCTTATGAGATGGAGCAACGCAGTTTAATAAAAATACACTCCTAAAGGAACTGTACGAAAAAAAAAAATACCATAGCAGCAGAACTGCACTCAGGCTAATAGCATCCTCAAACGTAGATAATATCAGGTTGCACATGTTTTTTCTTTTTGTCTGTGAGCTGCAGCCATATGCAGACAATGAAGATTACAAATTACATCTGAGGATGCTTTTAATCAACGAATTTTACTGACTCAGGCAAATGCTAGTTTGTGTCCAGAACACAATGAAGGAGACAGTTGTCAGAGACAGGCCTCATTTTCTGCTACAGGCCTAAAACTTTATCAAATGGTATTTTCTCTTCCTAATGTAGCAAGCTTTAAAAGGGGGGGACTGTGGATACCACTGCGAGATCTATGAATAGCCTGCCAGTGCCGACACACCTCGGTATAGGTGGTGTTCCTGGAGCCAGCAATAATTTAAAGGAAATTATATGAACTGGGAGAGAGTCCCCATCGGGAAAAAGGGGCTCTAATAAGGAACAAACTGTGGCATGGGATACAACTATATTTGATTAAACAACATAAATAACAAATATGTAGAAATACACATAAAATCTTGACCATACACTAATAAAAGCACCATTGGCAACATGAAGATCAAGGTCCTCTCTTAGGCCTCGTTTACACGAGCAGTGCCCTCTAAAGAGCATTCCGCAATGGATCACTTTTCAGAGGGCATTTGATAGGTGGCAGGGAGGCACTATGTCATTCCCCCACTGCCTGTTGTAACCCCTAAAAGCCTGTCTCACTGAAATGCAGGCAGTTGCAGAGCAGTTTCGGTATAGCCCTATTCACTTGCACTTGGGTCGCGTTTAGTGGGCAGGATAACCTGCTGAAAGTGACAGGAGGTAGATTTCTTTCCATCCCCAGCCACAAGAGTAAACGTAGCCTTTTTCTTTGACTTGCCTCTCCACAAGAAACATATTCACACACCCAGTGAATCTAGCATTGATCTGTGGTAATCTGTTGCTCAACTAGGTGTTGTTCCGCCATCTTTCTTTCTTAGACCATCAAGAGCTGGCTGTCTCTGTCTGGTTCTTGCAGCCTCCTCATGAGACATACAAGGTCCTGCTATTAGTGCTTTGAGCTTTCTCAGTTGTTGCATCGTGTGATATGTGATATGGATATCCTAGAACAGGGGTCTCCAAATGTTTTAAACAATGGGCCAGTTTACTGTCATTCAGAGTTTAGGGGGGCTGGACTGTGGCCATTGGGAGCAGAAAATGTTACTGTTTATATTCCCTGCATGTGAATTTTGTGGTTGTAAAATATACCTCAATAAAAATATTGCACCAGCAAAAGGTTGCCCTAGAGGGTGGCAGGAGCAGGGCTAACGTAATTCTCACCTAGCTGAGAAAAGAGGCATGGGATGGGGTGGGGTGTTTAGTAAGGTAAACATTTTTAAAAAGTCAGAATTTTAGATTAAGGAATGTGTAGGTCCGTTTTAACTTAAGCTCCACTGTGTCTGCAGATACAGATGTCAGTGAGGGTTTGTTTTAAAGCTCATTTGCTGCCTACCAAGAATATCTAAATAAAAAAAGAAGATCAAATAGATATATTTCAATGTTTTTCTGAAGTTAGGCCTGGTAAACACTGTAAGTCTCACAAAAGGTGTCTGAATAGTATCTGGAGGTCAGGCCTGGGTCCCACTAAACAACAATATACAGGAGTCTATGGTGTTATCAGAAACCTCTTTCACACAAAACTTTTTTTATGAAAATGGTGTTTATCTGTAGTTACCCAGTAATGAATACTGCAATACAATCTACCTTGAGTTGTAAAAAGCTGTCATGAAAGGAACATGTCACTATTTATCTCCCTCTGCGAATGCTGATTATCTGACCATTGAACGAACTGTCTAATTTCAAAACAAATAAGAGTACTTATGTGCATAGATAGTGAGGATGACAGCCAGGTAACTAACATTTTCAGAAGGCAAAATCAAAAATAGGAGGCCACATGCTTTTTTAACGACAGGTCATTGCTGACCTCTCTCTCGCTCAGAAAACTGTAGTTATCTGACTGTCATACTGACCCCCTGAAACTTCAGTGACCCAGGACAATTCTGCAGATCAGATCTCAGTCAACTCTCTTACTGAATGCTTGTTCTGAGTCAGTGGTTCAGAAAGCTAAATAAAACCAAGTTGTCAGCAGATGGTCAGTAACAGCAGACTCCATATTTTTACCATAATTACATTTAAAAAAATTTAAAAAAATGACTGAATTTAGTGTTAGTTGACACCATCACGGACAATGAAATGTGTATGTACACGTGTGTGCATTGTGTATGGGCAGTGAAGGTTGGTGCAGTATGTTGTCACAATGCATCGTACTATTTGCTTGGGGTTTTTTTAGGGCTTGTTCGCAAATACATCCTTTAAAGTGCACTTTTCTGCACACCACCGCACATGTATATTGTGAACAGAACACATAGAAAACAACTGTCATGCAGATAAATGCAGCTCAATGGACAATTTGTGAACGAGCCCTTAAAAGACTGCAATACTTTCAACACTGATGACAGAGCCTTTGCCTGATCCCTCTGATCTCACTATTGGTTCATCACTGTGATGGGCAGCCTTGCTCACCTGTATTAAAGTGGTTGTAAAACCACTTTTTCATCTTTTACCTACAGGTAAGCCATGTAATGCCTGTAGGTACTGTGAATATCTTCTAAACTTGCACTTTTTAGGATATATTCAGAGTGCATGCAGCTGGTGACGTCACCGGCGCATGCGCTCTGAAGGTCCGGCATACCGCGCCAGACCTTCAGGGCCCATGCTGTAAACAGAGGCGCATGCGACGTTATCGTGCCCCCGGCCACTTATGTAGCCGGAGGCCAGGAACCCGGAAGGAAGACCGGGTGAAGATGGAAGCCCTCACATCGGTGACAGTGCGAAGCTGGAATGCTTAGTTTGAAGTTAAGTCTCTCATAATGTGCTAGTATGCAATACATTATGAAATTGCCTTGCAGGGATTTTTTTTTTACTTTAACTGCTGTTTACTAACGCTTTAAGATGATGGAGTCAAGATGGGGGGTAGCAAAGTACCACCGTTCAAGCTGAAGTCAATCTTTGCATAATAAAGTGCCCCAGGTTTTGGATGCTTTTTAGCAGGGGTGTCCAACCTTTTGACCTTCCTGGACCACATTGGAAGAAGATGAATAGTCTTGGGCCACACATAAAATACACTAACAATAGGAATAGCTGATGAAAGGAAAAAAGCCAAGCAGATCTTAATGAACACTGATACAGATAAAGTACCTATCTGAGTAATAAAACTTCAATTTTGTTTTGTAATATTTATTATAAAAGTAAAAAAGGCAAAATAAAACCAGTGCAATATTTGACACGTTTTTTGATAAACTAATGCATCTGTATCTGGTTGGATGGATGTAGTAGCAATTCTCAATGGATTCTCAAGGTGCTCATCAGATATTTTGGTTTTAATTTTGCCCTTCGTGTGTTTTATCCTTGAAAATAGTTGCTCACAAATATAGGCGCTCTGGAAAACTGATGACATGAATAAGGCGCGATTGTAAAGAGTAGGAGATTTTCTTTGGGAAGATAAAACTTATAAAAGTCCAGTAAAAAGACACTGTCAAACTTTTCTTCGGCTGCAAGTGTTCGCTAAGTGTAAATGCATTTTTACTAAAATTTCCCCAAAAAGAATGCACATTTTAAAGTAAGTTTAAGATTTTGTGCTGGGCTGCATTCATAGCTGTGGGTTCCATGGGCCGCAGGTTGGACACCCCTGCTTTTTAGTAAAGTTGATATAGGTACCTGGAGGTGTTTGCATGTTATTCAAGCCTTGACCTAAAGCAATTGCCAAAAACAGTAATGGTACACTTTCAGTATAGAACTCAAACATTTTTATGTTCTAGAAACCAGTAAGTTTCTATATTCTGCACTTGAATACTGACAGCTGTACAGAAACCAGTTACTAAGGGCAACATTTCCTTTAGTACTCACACACATAGGCCCATTGATTCCAGCCATGAGATGGGCTTTCTTAGACATATGGTAGCATCCACTGAGCATCTGATAAACAAACTCCTGCATAAATTGATACAATTCACCATCTGCTACATTGTATTGTTATTTTTTTAAGCTTTAGCTCAACTGTCACTTAAAAAGCAAATGTTTAGTAACTAGTAGATAGCAAAACACCTATTCCCATATAAACTAGATTCCTTTATTTAGCAGGCATTTCAAAGTGGCAGTCAGCCAGTAGTCAGTAAAATCTGAAAGCCATCTGAAACTTTTAGAAGTCATTGGGCATATGCTTAGAATAATGAAATTAATTGAAGAAAGTTTTCTGCCATCACTACACTTGTGGTTTTGACAATAGCCATCTATAAATATACAAACTATATATTCCAGAGCTTTTTATTTCTAGATTGCCCAGCATGAAAATAAAAACATTCCACAGAGTTTTGTTATCAGGAAATGGGCGGTATCTCTGACAGTGTCCTGCTTCTGTGGGTTCTGGACTTTTGCTAGATATTGCATACAATGCACTCACATGAAACAGTGGTCCCACCCCCAACCACTTCCTGTCCTCATCTTAAATGTGGCTTGAGCTGCTGACAGCTGATCTGCAATCTTCCATGCAGGTGCAAAATATTATCTTGTGCATAGTGACAAGCTCGACAAATCCCAGGGGAACAGACAACCTAAAAAAATTACAGCTGGTACCTTTATGTGCATTTTCTACAGCTGTTCAACTGCATGTTCCCTGGTTCATAGATTGGAGCAACTGGCTCATGAATTCTATATGAACTTGTCTGCCCCACGAGATATCACAACATAATCAGGGTTCTTGTGATTTTAATGACGAGAAGATATCCTCTTAAAGGGGAACAAAACTCTCTCAATCAACATTAAAGTGGTTGTAAACCGTAATGCCGCGTACACACGAGCGGACTTCTCGTCGGACTGAACTCCGAAGGACTTTTCGACTGAGTTCCGATGAAACGGACTTGCCTACACACAATGACACCAAAGTCTGATCTTTTCAAACGTGATGACGTACGACCGGACAAGAAAAGGAAGTTCAATAGCCAGTAGCTAATAGCTGCCCTAGCGTCGTTTTCGGTCCGTCGGACTAGCATACAAATGTTTTTTTCGATAGGGATCAAGTCCGTAGGAAAGATTTGAAACATGTTCTATTTCTAGGTCCGTCTAAATTTTCGACAGAAAAGGTCCGATGAAGCCCACACACGATCGGAATGTCTGACGGAATCGTTCCATCAGACCTTGTCTGCCGGAAAGTCTGCTCGTCTGTACACGGCATAAGGCTACTTTCACACTGAGGCGCTTTACAGGCCCTACAGCACTAAAAATAGCGCCTGTAAAGCGCCTCTCCTGTGTCAAAGCCTGAGTGCTTTCACACTGGATCGATGCGCTTGCACGACAAAAAAAGTCAAAAAAGTCCTGCAAGCCGCATCTTTGCAGTGCTATAGGAGCGGTGTATTCACCGCTCCTAAAGCGCCCTTTCCCATTGAAAACAATGGGGCAGTGCCGAAAACCGCTAGCAAGGCGGTGCTGCGGGCAGTTTTAACCCTTTTTCGGCCGCTAGCGGGGGTTAAAACCACGTCGCTAAAATGACGGTAAAGCGGCGCTAAATATGGTGCCGTTTCACCGCCGACACCCGCCTGCCCCAGTCTGAAAGTAGCTTTACAGACCACTTTTCGCTACAGGTAAGCCTACCCTTACCTGTAGCTACCCAGGATATCTCCTAAACCTGCACGGTTTAGGAGATATCCCCTGTATTTGCATGTGTCGATGTTATCAGCACATGCACACTGACACAAACTGAAGCAACGGTACATAAGTGTGCTGTTACCGTACGCATGCGCAGGAGTGAAGCCATCGCTGCTCCGGCCAATCACAGCGGCGGAGCTGCAATACCCGAAAGTAACTCCGGGGAGAAATGTCGCCGAACGGTGCTGTGTATGGGCACCGCAGCGAGGGCTTTCGATCTCAGGTGAGTATTACATAATGAGCTAGTATGCTATGCATACTAGCTCATTTTGCCTTTGTCTTGCAGGTGTTAGTTTTTTTGTTTTTTTTGAGTTTACAACCACTTTAACCACTTAAAGACCAGCCTCGTTTTGGATTTTAGGTGTTTACAAGTTTAAAACAGGTTTTTTTGCTAGAAAATTACTTAGAACCCCCAAACATTATATATTGTTTTTTTTCTAACATCCTAGAGAATACAATAGCGGTCATTGCAATACTTTTTTTTGCACCGTATTTGCGCAGCGGTCTTCTAAGCGCACTTTTTTTGGAAAAAATTCACTTTTTTGAAAAAAAAAATAAGACAACAGTAAAGTTAGCCCAATTTTTTTTTATATTGTGAAATATAATGTTACGCCAAGTAAATTGATACCCAACATGTCACGCTTCAAAATTGCGCCCGCTCGTGGAATAGCGTCAAACTTTTACCCTTAAAAATCTCCATAGGCGACGTTTAAAAAATTCTACAGATTGCATGTTTTGCGTTACAGAGGAGGTCTAGGGCTAGAATTATTGCTCTCACTCTACCGGTCGCGGCGATACCTCACATGTGTGGTTTGACCACCGTTTTCATATGCGGGCGCTACTCACGTATGCGTTCGCTTCTGCGTGCGAGCTCGTCGGGACAGGGCGCTTTAAAAAAATTTTTTTTTTGTTTTTATTATTTATTTTATTTTATTTTATTTATTTTTTCACTGTTTTGAAAAAAAAAAAAATTTGGATCACTTTTATTTCTATTACAAGGAATGTAAACATCCCTTGTAATAGAAAAAAGCATGACAGGTCCTCTTAAATATGAGATCTGGGGTCAAAAAGTCCTCAGATCTCATATTTAGACTAAAATGCAAAAAAAAAAAAAAAAAAAAAAAAAAGTCGTTTGAAAAATTACATTTAAAAAAATTTGTGCCTTTAAGACAGTGGGCGGAGCCGTCGTAATGACGTCGCTCCGGCCGTCACATGGTATGGAGACGGGTGGGGGCCATCTTGGCCTCACTCGTCTCAGTACCTCAGCGGTGACAGGTCCCGATCTCCTCCGCCGTTACCGACGGTTCCGGTAAGCGGCGGAGGGTGCGGGAGAGCGGCGGGAGGGGGGGTGGCACCTCTCCCGCCGCCGATAACGGTGATCTCGCGGCGAACCCGCCGCTGAGACCACCATTATCGTTTACAGAATCGCTCACTGTAAAGATGGATATCTCGGTTGTGGCAGCAGCTGCTGCCGTTACCGAGATATCCATCTTCAAAAAAATGACGTATATATACAGTGAGCGGGGCTGAAGTGGTTAAAGTGGCTTTTAGCCCTTACATACAGTGCATCCAGAAAGTATTCACAGCGCTTCACTTTTTACACATTTTGTTATGTTACAGCCTTATTCCAAAATGGATTAAATTCATTTTTTCCTCAAAATTCTACAAACAATTCCCCATAATGACGTGAAAAAAGTTTGTTTGAAATCTTTGCAAATTTATTAAAAATTAAAAAAGGAAATAAATTCCCTGTACATACAGTATCTCACAAAAGTGAGTTCATCCCCCACATTTTTGTAAATATTTTATTCTATCTTTTCATGTGACAACACTGAAGAAATTACACTTTGCTACAATGTAAAGTAGTGAGTGTACAGCTTGTATAACAGTGTAAATTTGCTGTCCCCTCAAAATAACTCAACACACAGCCATTAATGTCTAAACTGCTGGCAACAAAAGTGAGTACACCCCTAAGTGAAAATGTCCAAATTGGGCCCAATTAGCCATTTTCCCTCCCCGATGTTATGTGACTCGTTAGTGTTACAAGGTCTCGGGTGTGAATGGGGAGCAGGTGTGTTAAATTTGGTGTTATCGCTCAACATGGCACCTCGTGGCAAAGAACTCTCTAAGAAATTGAAAAAAAGAATTGTTGCTCTACATAAAGATGGCCTAGGCTATAAGAAGACCCTGAAACTGAGCTGCAACATGGTTGCCAAGACCATACAGCGGTTTGACAGGACAGGTTCCACTCAGAACAGGCCTCGTCATGGTCGACCAAAGAAGTTGAGTGCACGTGCTCAGCATCATATCTGGAGGTTGTCTTTGGGAAATAGACGTATGAGTGCTGCCAGCATTGCTGCAGAGGTTGAAGGGGCTGGGGGGTCAGACCACACGCTGCATACTGCATCAAATTGGTCTGCATGGCTGTTGTCCCAGAAGGAAGCCTCTTCTAAAGATGATGCAAAAAGAAGCCCACAAACAGTTTGCTGAAGACAAGCAGACTAAGGACATGGATTACTGCACTGGAACCATGTCCTGTGGTCCAATGAGACCAAGATGAACTTATTTGGTTCAGATGGTGTCAAGCGTGTGTGGTGGCAACCAGGTGAGGAGAACAAAGACAAGTGTGTCTTGCCTACAGTCAAGCATGGTGGTGGGAGTGTCATTGTCTGGGACTGCATGAGTGCTGCCGGCACTGGGGAGCTACAGTTTATTGAGGGAACCATGAATGCCAACATGTACTGTGACATACTGAAGCAGAGAAAGATCCCCTACCTTCCGAGACTGGGCCGCAGGGCAGTATTCCAGCATGATAACGGCCCCAAACACACCTCCAAGACGACCTCTACCTTGCTAAAGAAGCAGAGGGTAAAGGTGATGGACTGGCCAAGCATGTCTCCAGACCTAAACTCTATTGAGCATCTGTGGGGCATCCTCAAATGAAAGGTGGAGGAGTGCAAGGTCCATAACATTCACCAGCTCTGTGATGTCGTCATGGAGAAGTGGAAGAGGACTCCAGTGGCAACCTGTGAAGCTCTGGTGAACTCCATGCCCAAGAGGGTTTAGGCAGTGCTGGAAAATAATGGTGGTCACACAAAATATTGACACTTTGGGCCCAATTTGGACATTTGGTGCACTCACTTTTGTTGCCAGCGGTTTAGACATTATTGTCTGTGTTGAGTTATTTTGAGGCGACAGCAAATTTACACTGTTATACAAGCTGTACACTCACTACTTTACATTGTAGAAAAGTGTAATTTCTTCAGTGTTGTCACATGAAAAGATATAATAAAATATTTACAAAAATGTGAGGTGTGTACTCACTTTTATGTGATACTGTAAGTATTCACAGCAGCATTTGCTCAACACTTTGATGAAAATATTTGGCACCAATCACAGCCTCATGTCATTTTGAGTATGATGCTACAAGCTTGGCACTCCTATTTTTGGGCAGTTTCTCCCATTCTTCTTGGCAGGACCTCTCAAGCTCCATCAGGTTGGATAGGGAGCGTCGGTGCACAGCCAATTTCAGATCTCTCCAGAGATGTTCAATCGGGTTCAAGTCTGGGCTCTGGCTGGGCCACTCAAGGACATTTACAGAGTTGTCCTGTAGCCACTTCTTTGTTATCTTGGCTGTGTGCTTCAGGTCAGTGTCCTGCTGGAAGATGAACCTTCGCCGCAGTCTGAGGTCCAGAGTGCTCTGGGGCAGGTTTTCATCAGGGATGTTTCTGTACATTGCTGCATTCATCTTTCCCTTGATCCTGACTAGTCTCCCAGTTCCTGCTGCTGAAAAATATCCCCACAGCATGTTGCTGCCACCACCATGCTTCACTGTAGGGATGGTATTTGCCAGGTGATGAGCAATGTCTGGTTTCCTCCAGACATGACACTTGCCATTCAGGCCAAACAGTTCAATCTTTGTTTCATCAGACCAGAGGATTTTATGTCTCATGGTCTGAGAGTTCTTTGAGTGCCTTTTGGCAAACTCCAGGCAGGCTGTTATGTGCCTTTTACTGAGGAGTGGGTTCCGTCTGGCCACACTACATACAGGCCTGATTGGTGGAGTGCTGCAGAGATGGTTGTTCTTTTGGAAGATTCTCCTCTCTCCACAGAGAAACGCTGGAGCTCTGTCAGAGTGACCATCTGGCTTCTTGGTCACCTCCTTGGTCAAGGCCCTGTTCCCCTGATCACTCAGTTTGGCCGGGCAGGCCCGCTCTAGGAAGAGTCCTGGTGGTTCCAAACTTCCTCCATTTAGGGATGATGGAGGCCACTGTGCTCATTGGGACCTTCAATGCTGCAGAAATTTTTTTGTACCCTTCCCCAGATCTGTGCCTCAATACAATCCTGTCTTGGAGGTCTACAGACAATCCCTTGGACTTCAGGGCTTGGATTTGCGTCTGACATGAACTATTAACTGTAGGACCTTATGTAGACAGTGGTGTGCCTTTCCAAATCATGTCCAATCAACTGAATTTACCACAGGTGGACTCCAATCATGTTGTAGAAACATCTCAAGGATGATCAGTGGAAACAGGATTCACCTGAGCTCAATTTTGAGTGTCATGGCGAAGATTTAAATTTGCAAAGATTTCAAACAAACTTCTTTCACGTTGTCAGTATGGGTTATTGTTTGTAGAGTTTTGAGGAAAATAAATAATTTAATCCATTTTGGAATAAGGCTGTAACATAACAAAATGTGAAAAAAGTTAAGCGCTGTGAATACTTTCCAGATGCACTGTATATACGCAGTGAAGGAACTATCCTCAGGTGCTACGCAGAGATGAAACAAATCATCCTGCAAAAGTTGTACCTGTTTATCTGCAGTCTTCTCTTCTCGACATCTGTCCAAAGTGCTGTCTGAGAGTTCAGAAAAAAAGAGGGTGGAGAGCTGAAGTTACACTCTGCATAGCTCATGCGAGGAGAGCACTGAGAGTTGATTGGAGGGAAGGGACACACCCCCTTCACACAGGAACAGAGCTGAGGCTGTCAATCAGCTGGAGGTCCCTCCCCTGTCATAATTTTTCTTTTGGTGTCAAGAAAATTTGTCAGAAGTAATTCATGTTGATAGCAGAGGAACAAAGCAGCAGACAGAAATGACAGTGCTCTTAAATAAGACAAGTACACAATATAGAGGGATATTCTTTGTTCATATTTCATCTCTGAGGTTTACAACCACTTTAACTATTTTTAATCCTTTTGCTGCTAGTCTTAGTAAACAGATGGAAAGGAATATTAAATAATTTTTATACATCCCAGGAGTCTTTATGGGCATTTTTTTCTTGCATCTGGAGGAGGGGAGGAGGGGCTTTTCTCAGCTAAGCACACCCTCCTCCCTGCATGCCTGAGCTAAGGGCAGATGTATTCTAGTAGGTAAATGCTACATGAATCATCTGCCCTTACTCAAGATCACCGCAGCTAGAAATGCTAGGGGGTGTTTTTCAAAGTGATTTCCCAACAAAATTAAACATGGAGTCATGGACAGATGGCTGAGTTTGCACTGAATAATAAAAATGTATTGAATAGCATTTTTGGTTTGTGCTGCTCAGATACAGTTTAGTTCCGTATAAGAGTTAATCCCCTCATAAGAGATATTTCAGGTACAAATAAGAGTCTTCTGAAATAAATTACTCCCCATCTTCTTATATCTACTGAGGACACCAGTGGTGACATTTGACTTTCCTCATTCCTTTCAGTTCCTTTTAGGTGCAGCGGAGGAAAAAGGCCTGCTTGCCGCATCCTTGACGTGGTTTCCAGAAATACATGTGTTACCCAGACTTCAATGGTGTAAAACGTGTCCACACCACACCACACCAAAGATGTACAGATGTGAACTAAACCTTAGTTCTCTGCTCCTTCAGCTGTTCCCACTTTTTACATTTTATTTTACATACAGAATCCAGCTGAGAAAATAGGATAGGATCTGCTCATGGTAAGTGCACAGACCTGAGAATTCAAGCACAGTGATTTTGCTCAGAATACCCAAGGGATCGAAAAAACTATTAAGCGATTTAGCTACCCAGCTATCAAAAACTGTAATGTGAGTTTTGAAGTTCCAAAAAATCTTGAGAATCACCATTTGCCTTCTTTGGTTAAAACACTGACTGACACTAACAATAATGATAGAAACAACAACAACAGAAATGTAGAAATGTCACAAAAACTTGAGCTTGCCTCTATTTAGGCCTGCTGGCTATAAATCATAATGAACTAAAATCCTATCCTTAACAGCAATTCTTTTATCAAGCTGTTATAATTTCTGATATTAATTAGCAGTTGTTGAGAGAAGGCCACAGGCAGCAGCCATTTTGCTTGGCTTTACACCAAAGACAATATGCTTTTTAAGCTTGTTAACGGAACAGCAACACTGTTCATCAAACTGCTGGCCTTGCTTAATTTAAACATACTGCAAGTAAAGAAATCAGCACCGCTGCAATTTACTGCTTCCTGTGCCACAATTCCTGCACACAGATTAGAACAAATACTACATGCTCATGACAACAGTCTTCCTCTGATCCAACCTTCATATCACTAAAGCACCAAGAGCAAAGTGGGCCACTACAGTATATGACATGAAATTCATGGCTGAAGTCAGCCAGTTTGCTGATATACACAAACAAATATGACAAATAATTCAGTGAGTTAGTAATAATTTTTTTTAAAAACATTTCCACTTACAAATGCAACAAAACAAAATAAATTCCTGCTCCAAAAAATGTCCAGAAATACTTACACTTTAAAGTTATTACAAGTGCGGCTTTGGGTCACGATGTGCCGCTTCCCTGAACTTCTGGTCTATTGTTTACTTAAGAGTTCGCTTCCTTGGGACTACATGTCCCTTGATTCAAGCACCATGACATATGCACAGCCCTTGTAGGCCTTTTTCACACTGAGGCGCTTCTAAACTGCCAGTAAAACACTGAGCGCTTTTGAAGCACTTTTGAAGAGCTTTCCATTCATTTCAATAGAGAGGGGCATTTTTTCACCGCCCTGCCAGCGCACTGCCCCAGTGTGAAAGCATTCATTGATTTTAATTGAAATAGTATTTCGTGATCTTTTCAGGCACTTTTTTTAGCGTGAAAGCACCTGAAAAGCGCCTCAGTGTGAGAAGGGTTGTAAGCTGCTTTCAAACAAAGGCGCAGAGGCAGGCCTTAGTACTTCTATTGCTTACAGCCTGCCTGTTGGTGCAGGTATGATATTTACATCAGTTCTCTTTCCATTGGCTTTCATAGAAGAGTAGATCCAGCAGGGCTCCATAGGACCCTGCGAGTAAAGGAGCCAACTGTACAAAGGAAATTAGGGCCAGTCATTGGGCGAAAGGTTGAAAAGTGATAAATGCAGAAATATAAGAAGAAACTGTAGACAATTTGAGTCCACACATCAGCATCTTTAATGATATATGAATAAAAAGGGTTTAATATAGTTTTAAAGAATAGGGTTAGACTACTGTACAAAGTACAACTACTCAACTACTAAGGCTGTCAATAAAGTAAAAAAAAAGGCAATTTTTTAGAATATTATAGAATCTATTGCAAAAAAGATGCAGCAGGCTTTTCAAAGCACATCTGGAAAGGCCTCTTGTTTCTATGCGATTAACTTCTCCAAGAGCACACTTTGGAGCACATTAATAAAGCAGTGAATCCAACATTCAGTGAACATTTATTAAGGGTGAATCTCCCAGGCACATGCATTTTAAAAGACAGTGATTGGTTCATCACCAGTAAATGTTTTGTGAAAATCACATTGATTGCTTTATACCAATGCCCCCTAGGTGATTCAGGATCATTCAGAAACAAGCAAACCAAAACCAAAGGGATCTGGCAATACAGGCATAAAAAATACAACTGAGATACCAGTAAAACTATGTCCAGGCTTACTTAACATGGAGTGGAAAAAGCGATGAATCTGAGCTGCACACTATCGGATTTTAGCCTTTATCAGTTTAACGCAATCAGAACAATGAACGATGATTGCTGTTTGGCTGTTACAAGTTACTGCGCTTTGCACATTGCCTAGCAATGTTTTCATAAACTTGGAAGCATCTAAGTTGCTGACTTTGTCTGCTTTCGATGGTTATAACTATTAAACTATTCCACCCCATGAAGACAAATCTGTGCTCTTGCAAATCAAAGAGAATGGAAGACAATTGAAGCAAAATCTAATGCAAACAAGCAGCTGGGGTCCAAATCCCCCCAGAATGCTGCAGTGCTTGCTCTTTTTTTTTTTTTTTTTTCTTTCCCCGAGCTCCATATTTAAACAGTGCGTGTTGTGTGACAAGAATTAAGTCCGTGCTGGGATGAGATGACAACACATATCAGATTATTAGACCTTAGCCAATAAGATTTATAGAGCAATGATAAAAATGAAGCAATGAACCGAATGATAATGTGTTGTGATAAATCACTCCCTTAAAGTACAGTTTATGAAGCAGTTTCATAAACTGGATAAGATAATGAAACAGCTGATGTATAAACTGGATAATTAGTACAAAGGCAAAAAGGGGAATGCAAAAAAAGGAAGAAATAACTATATTATTTGTAAACATGCACAGCTGAGTGAACATCATCATACTGGGTTGTAGAAAGTACTTAAGCTTGTTGCATCATCCATGCAGCTCTCTGTATAATGCACAATCCACATATTTAGGTACTATAACCTTCAATTGAATGACCAGATTACAAGGACACACAGGCCAAGTGTGTGTATGTGCTTTTCAATCAGTAAATAGAGCTGAACTTATGCAAAAGGTTCCAATTTTTCATACATGGATCTGATACATTATCCCCACACGGTAAAAACAGATCTTTAAACTCTTTTAAATCTAACAAAGATCAAATTTAATTCACTTCCTCAAAGTCTTGCCCGTGTTTAACAAGCTAATAAACTGCAAGTCTCATAAAAAAAATCAAAATGCTTCATTGTTAAACTGACATTGCTATCTAAGATAATTAAATTATAACTTATGATTAACTTAAATATGTTGCCTGGTTTTAAAAACTTCTCACTGCACCAGTTGTTGAAATAATCCAAATATATATACAAGTGCTAAAAACAAACCAAAGGTTGATGGTTATCCTTATAAACATCTCAAGGTTTAAAGTATTCATGTAGTTATTTTCGATGCAGTGAATATCACTGCAGCTGTTCTTTAAAGGGTCTTAAAGCACAACACAAACACACAGATTGGTCCTAGCAGTGCATTGTTGCAGTAAAGAGAAAAAAAAAATCTGCATCCTTGTAAACGAACTGTAGTCAACAGCTTGCCTCTTTTACTCTAATTAAAGGTCTAACAGCCTTTAGGTATGAGGCAGTGAAAAGGTTTTGCTTTGCTAAAAGAAAAGTATCTGATTTCTGATTCTGTACAGTGATTAAACATCTTTGTGTGTTTCTGCACGAGTAAAAGGGGTGATTTGATTCCCTCCCCCTCCAAAAATGGCATCAAAGCAATCAAAATGGTAATGTTCAGCATGAATGGGGCCCCATCCCCCATCTCAAACTCTGCAGACTTTTCTCCATGTTAGGAAGAAACCAACACCCCTTTCTCACAAAATGGAAGCTTCCACTACCAAACTGAGAGTGCTGACAAACCCTCATTAACATGACAAGGCTTCCAAACTCGAGCAGAAGTAACAGCAGAACATTAAATCACCGACCTGGGGCAACGGCTTGGACAAGGAAAGGACAAGGGGGGGTGGTTTGGGGTCGGCGGTTGATAAAGGAGCTGTTCCAAGTTTGGTGCTGAAAAGCTGCTGCATTCCTAAGGAAGGGCGATCGATTCATTGAAAGGGGGGGAGGAGAGAAACACAAACTGCTCACATTCACCCTGGGGCTTCACAAAACAGCACACAGACCCCTAAAACGAGCCAGCGGCGAGGCACATAACATGCACAAGCTCCAGTGTGAAAGTTCTGCGCATTTCACTACACTGGGGGAAGGAGGAAGAAGGCTTTCAATGGCATCTGTCCATGGTACTGAAAGGAGCACAACCACATACCATACACACATACTGCCTCCCCCCTCTCTTCCATTTCCGGCACAGCTAAGGAAGAAAGAGGATGGGGGGGGGGGGCTCACTGCACTTCTGGCAAGCAGAGAGTTAACTTTGTGGTGCCAAGAAAGAAGAAGAGAGTGAAAGTGTCTCAATAAAGCCAGAGGAGAAAGTGTTCAATGGATTGCCTGCTGCAGCAATCTGCAACAAAGAACACTCCAACATCCATCTGCTGTAGCCCTCGTCATATAGACATCCCCCCAGCCCCTACTGCACATCAAGATCAAAAAGTCACTCCAGGAGTGTTGTTTTTTTTCTTTTTTAAACCTTCCTAAACAAGCCCATCCGTTCAAAATGGATGCCTTGGGAAAAAAAAGAAGAGGGGAAGAAAATCCATGTACCTACAACTCACAAGTGTGTGTGTATGTGTGTGTGTGTGTGTGTGTGTGATCTGCTGAGCCATGGAGGAGAATGCTGAGAATGCTGCACACTGAGCAACCTTGATCGCCTATGGAAAAATGACACACTTTAACAGGGTGTTTACAAAGTATGGCGTATAGAGAGCAAGGGGGGGAAAAAAAACACAAACAAGTGTACAAGATATTTCTGATGTCTCATCACGAGCTGTATCATTATTTATCTTGCAGAGACAACTTCTGCTGGAGCGTTCAAGGATACATTGAAGCAAAAAAAAAAAAAAAAATCACTTAAAAGTATTCCGTAGTGACAAACGCAGGACTAGGAGAAAGGAAAGGCAGAAGTCAACATACTGTGCAAAAGAATGTTCATGTGATTTTTTTTCTTGTGTAACACAGGAAGGGGGCAATTAATCATTGAACCTCAATGGCTATTCCCTGACACCTTTTATTTTAAAGATGAAAAAAATAACACAAGTCTGTTCCTTCACATGGGAATGATCTCTTTAAAAAAAAAAAAAAAAAAGCGATGGCAGCCGATAAAGTTTGTCATCCTCCCACTGTACAGCTGTACTCCACCACAAACAACAAATCCGAAGGACATGAAAATAGCTTGCAAAAAATTTTTTTGTAAAATCTGCAATTACCTGTGGCTCTTGCTTCATCCGTGCAACTAGTTTCTAAGGAAGAAAGAAAATAAAATCTAAGATGCCTTAAAAAAAGAAAAAAGAAAAAAAAAAAACTAAGTGTATCTAGATAGAAAAGAAGAGTGTCAGAGTAGGAGGAATGAGAAAGTGTTTCAAGTTTGATGGAAATGGGAAGGAACAAAGAGGCAAGTAAACACACACAGTGCGTGTGTGAGGCAGTTTCCCCCAAGCCAGCTCATAAATATTCAGGTCTCGTCCTAATCTCCACGCAGCAGCACCGCAATATTACTTCCAAATCCTTGTTGCTTGCTCCAGCAAAAGACAAGGGAGGGAGGGGGCGGGGAGAGGAGGGAGGGGAGGAAGAAGTAGTGAGAGAGAGAGATGGAGAGGGGGGAGAAAAAAAAAGGGAGGGGGGTGAAGAGTGGGGAGAAGGGGAGGGGGGGAAAGGAACAAGAGGAAGAGTAGGGAGAAGGAGGGGGCGAGTGCAAAGAAGAGGAAGAGTGGGGAGGGGGAAAAGGATGGGGATGAGTAAGGACAGGAGAGTAAGAAAGGGGGAGAAAGTAGATGGGCATAGTAGTGAAAGGTGTATAAAGGGAAAAAGTAGACTACGCCAGGGACGAAGGGAAAAAGTAGACTACGCCAGGGACGCTGGGACTTTGCGTATGAAGTTGTCAGAGGAAAACAGCATGGAAATGAGGCATGGCAGACGAAAGGAGAGTAAACAACATCAAGTAAAGTGATGAAATGATGAAGAGTGGAACAAGTGAACAGGCTGAAGTACGATGCCGATCTACTGAACGCCGACGTGAAATGGCAGCAGAAAGCAATCACGTCTGGGGAGAGACCATTGAGGAAGGAGATAGAGGAGTAAACACAAAACTTAAAGCGATGGAGGAAAAAAAGAAAGAAAATAGGGAGTTCTGAGTACTGGAAGTGCTAAGCAGACAACAAAGTGTATACGGATATTGAAACACGTTGTTAATAAAAAGGGCCCTTACAGTGAGGCCAGCCAAGCACTGAACATGGTGGGGTGGGGGGGATAACACTGAACAGTCAACAATAGTAAAGTGAAGGTTATCTTTCTTAATGGAAACAAGGTTAGGATCAAAAGAGAAAAAAATACAAATTATTACAAAGAGAAGATTGTGAAGGGAAGGGCACAAGCTATGGAACAGGTGCAAAAAATAGATATATTCAGAGGGAAGGGCACAAAGGGGGATTTACTAAAAGGGGGCACAAAGTGGGTGTAAAGTTCAATGTACTGGAGAGGGTGCTTTACAAAAGCAGAAAGCCTCAATTCTTAGGTCAATCTAATACAAAATGTAAACTTTATTCATGGGGGGGAACAAGCAGACCTAAACCCAATCACTAAGTCCTCACATCATTTCAAAAATTGTTTTTAATATCTTTAAATCTGCAACTTCCATTAAAACAATCCATTGGTCATCCTACCCCAAGGGCCTTATTCAGGCATTCCCTGTTAAGCGGTGACAACTGTCTCCCAAATGTGCTCGTTGTCACATAGTGGAGAACATGAGCAGCCAAGCTGACGACATGGTCTGACAAACATCCGCTCAGGAGCAACAGCATGCAACCACATCTGGAGCCCTGGCATGTAGGCAGGAAGTGGCGGAAAGGGGTCAGAGTAGATTAGCAGCACAGAGATGCATAAAAAGGATGGTGAATACAAGTGAAAACTTGGTTTATGTTACATGCTGCTTTGACAAACTCAGTGTCATCCAGATCTACTTTCATAAGGGAGTGTTGTCTATTTTTTTTTCCAGTTTGATTCCAAATTGGCAATTGGCTGGGATGAGTAGAGAAAGCTAACTCCTATAGGAACTGTTGTTTTCTTAGGAAGAAGCAACTGAAAAAATAAGTACATTGCTATGGAGGAAAAGAGAAGATGAAGACGTATGAAAGTGGAGGTCAACCAAAACAATAAATATGACTACTAGGTGGGTGCAGAGAGTCCTTGGAGAGGCAGATCCACAACTGAAGAACTGAAGAAGTTCTCTTTGACAAGAACACAGAGGGTGACAACCCCTCCTTCACAAAGTAGCTTTTGAAGTGCCTACAGCCAGGGAGCATGCTGGTGAGCAATTGGGGGTATCACCTGGATGAGTTAATAGCCCCCCAAACCTCAGAAGAGAGGACCTCCACCAGTGAAGATCATCACTTGGTTGAGCAGACGGGTCCCCACCCCCTCACTTAAGGTCAATACCCGATGAAAAGTTGGGCCACCTGCTAAGTTGAGGGCATTGCCTTGTTGTGCAGTAGAGCACCCCCTATAGTTGAGGTTGGTACCTGGTGTGTATCCCCCCCCAGCTCAGCTGAAGTCATCACCTGGCTGAGCAGCAGCCCCCCCCCCTGCAGTTGAAGTCATTACCTGGTTGTGTAATAGCCCCTCCTTCCCTCCAAACATAACCTGGTTGAGCAGCAGCCCCCCCCTCTTCAGTTAAGGTGAATATATGGTGAAAAGTGGGGCCACTTCCTAAGTTGAGGGCATTGCCTTGTTGAGCAGTAGGGGGGCCCACTGGGTTGAGGTCAGTACCTGGTGAGTACCAATGCCACCTGAGTTGAGCAGTAGGGGGCCCCCTGAGTTGATGTGAGTGGTAGCACCCCCCCTGAGTTGAGTAGTAACGCCCCCCTAAGTTGAGGTGAGTAGTAGCACCCCCCTGAGTGGTAGTGCCCCCCTGAGTTGAGGTGAGCAGTAACGCCCCCCTGAGTTGAGTAGTAGCGCCCCTTTGAGTGGTAGTGCCCCCCTGAGTTGAAGTGAGTAGTAGCGCCCCCCTGAGTTGAGGTGAGTAGAAGCGCCCCCCTGAGTTGAGTGGTAGCCCCCCCCTGAGTTGAGATGAGTAGTATCGCCCCCCCTAGTTGAGGTGAGTAGTAGCGCCCCCCTGAGTTGAGGTGAGTAGTAGCGCCCCCCCTGAGTTTAGTGGTAGCGCCCCCCTGAGTTGAGGTGAGTAATAACGCCCACCTGAATTGAGTGGTAGCGTCCCCCTGAGTTGAGGTGAGTGGTAGCGCCCCCCTGAGTTGAGGTGAGTAGTAGCGCCCCCTGAGTTGAGTAGTAGCGCCCCCCTGAGTGGAGGTGAGTAGTAGCACCCCCCTGAGTTGAGTAGTAGTTCCCCCCTGAGTTGAGGTGAGTAGTAGCGCCCCTCTGAGTTGAGGTGAGTAGTAGCGCCCCCCTGAGTTGAGGTGAGTAGTAGCGCCCCCCTGAGTTGAGGTGAGTAGTAGCCCCCCCTGAGTTGAGGTGAGTAGTAGCGCCCCCCTGAGTTGAGGTGAGTAGTAGCGCCCCCCCCTGAGTTGAGTAGTAGTGCCCCCTGAGTTCAGGTGAGTAGCAGCGCCCCCCTGAGTTAAGTAGTAGCGCCCCCTGAGTTGAGGTAAGTAGTAGCGCCCCCCTGAGTTGAGGTGAGTAGTAGCGCCCCCCTGAGTTGAGTAGTAGTTCCCCCCTGAGTTGAGTTGAGTAGTAGTGCCCCCCTGAGTTGAGTAGTAGTTCCCCCCTGAGTTGAGTAGTAGCGCCCCCCCTGAGTTGAGGTAAGTAGTAGCGCCCCCCTGAGTTGAGTAGTAGTGCCCCCCTGAGGTAAGTAGTAGCGCCCCCCTGAGGTAAGTAGTAGCGCCCCCCTGAGTTGAGGTGAGTAGTAGCGCCCCCTGAGTTGAGGTGAGTAGTAGCGCCCCCTGAGTTGAGGTGAGTAGTAGCGCCCCCCTGAGTTGAGGTGAGTAGTAGCGCCCCCCTGAGTTGAGGTGAGTAGTAGCGCCCCCCTGAGTTGAGGTGAGTAGTAGCGCCCCCTGAGTTGAGATGAGTAGTAGCGCCCCCTGAGTTGAGGTGAGTAGTAGCGCCCCCTTGAGTTGAGGTGAGTAGTAGCGCCCCCCTGAGTTGAGATGAGTAGTAGCGCCCCCTGAGTTGAGGTGAGTAGTAGCGCCCCCCTGAGTTGAGGTGAGTAGTAGCGCCCCCCTGAGTTGAGAACCCCCTAATAGAGTTGAGGTGATTACCTGGTGACACTGGATCTCCACTTGGATGGCCTCCTGCAGGCTCTGCACTTCCATGTCGGTCCGGCCCTCTTCTCCGTCCCCCCGGGAAGTTTGTCCAGCCTCCCCCCTTGCCGGGCTCTTCCTGTGCGGGGCTCCCTCCGCCAAGTCCGGTGAGTGCGGGGCGCGGAGTGAGCTCCTGTCCGCGGAGAACTACTCGCTGTGAGCAAGTTGTGAGGGGAGCGGACTCATCACTTCGCACTCCTCCGCTCACTCTCCCCCTCCACACTCCCAGTCCTCCTCCGTCGGCTCCTCTCTGCCTCCCTCACGGACTTTCCTCCCCGGTCTCAGCCGTCTCCCTCTTCCCCCCCGGCTCTCCCGTCTCCTCCGCCGGAGTTTCGGTGGGGCTCAGAGAGGCGGGGACTACTTCCCGAAGCGGAGCGCGGCGGAGGGATACGGAGAGCTGGGGGCACAGCTTTTTTTTTTCCAAGCTGCTGAGAGAAGAAAAGTTGGTAGCGAGGCGCGCGCACGCGAGAGCGATGCCCGGATGCGGAGGAGCTGAAGGAGAAGAAGAGAGGGAGGGGGAGGAGGAGGGAGTGCACGCACGGGAGCGCGCTCCCATGTTTTGTATAGGAGCTGAATGTGTGAGTGACGTGAGGGGGGCAGGGAGGCGTGGCTGAGGAGTGGGATGCCGTGCGCAGGCGCAGTGTCCAGGCTAAGTGATGGAGATGCTGAGGAGTGCGGGGAGGAGGGGTGGTACCCGGGGATGTTGTGTGTGAGTTGGACTGACTTCTCCGGATTTGAATGGAGCAGGAGAGGGAGGAGGACGCTGCAGAGATTAGGTGAGAGCACACAGGGGGGCAGCAGGGGAAGTGGACTTTTCTATCATTGGATACAGTAATGGCATTATAACGTCACTCAGATACTAACATAAAATGATGAATGAAAGGGCACCCTGAGAAGAAGAGTACTTACTTCTGCTGCTGCTGCTGCCTGGAATGAAGGTTATTCACAGACCAACAGTTTGGAAGTGTCTGATTCCTGGTCCCCTGCTGCCCTCAGTGGTTCCTCCCATGGGCCCCTATCATTACTATCTTCTGTAGTGACATAGGGGGAGGTGGGAGGAACCACTGAGGGCAGCAGGGGACCAAGAATCAGACATTTCATCTACAACTCTTTTATTTCTGTATGTGATCCCACTGACCCTCACTGTGGGCTTAATCACACTAGCCAGCATGCTGAAACACGCCTGCACTGGTCTACATTGTAAAGTGGCACTGCTAGCCCTGCTAGATCACTTCAGGCTGGTCCCTTTTGCAGGTATAGCTATGTAAAACATTAAAAATAAGTGCCTATATTGTTTAAAATCTAGTAATACACTGTCTCACCCTGCTCTGCACATGCTCAGTTGCTCTCTATTTTAGGGCACTGCCATATTTTTAGAGGCCAATTTGCTGTTGGCCTTCCCAGATAGCAAGCAATTGTGCTGCAAGATTGAGAATGTCTTGGTAAACTATTGCTAGACTTGCCAGGCTTCATGGGTTTGTTGCACAATTGCAGCAAGTCTGCATTATATGACTTAAGATCAACTTTCTTTGCAAACATTCTGCAAACCTGCTGCACGTTCTGGTTCAGTTATGTTGTACAATAGTCATCCCACCACAGGGGGTCGCTGTGGCTGAATTTCCATGCTGTAGACTTGCAGAGCTCTTGCTGTAGACTCACCACTGCAACTTTGCTCTTGCTAGACACTTGCCGCACAAATTTGTTACAAATTGGAAAAGTGTCAACTAGAACTTGTGCTTCATGTGCTCTGCAAGTGTACAACTTGCCAGTGAAAATCTGCAGCAAGTTAACAGACTTACAATTCAACACTGCCACAAATTTGTGGCAAGTTATCCTTACTATCTGGGACTGAGGGTTTTGCAATGTGCTGTTACAATGCATCACACTGTTTAATGTGGTTCTAAAGATTTTTTTTTTACCTTAAAATGTTACTAAACCCACTACAGTAAAATCAGTCTGTATATGCAGTAAAGCATGCTTGTTATACTCACTGTGGAATCTAAGGGGTTAATCCCCCGCATTGTGTAAAAAAGGCTGTTTGATCATGTCATCTCTGATCCTCCCCTTCTATGACTGTCCCCATTACATATACTGATAAGACAGAGCTTTGAAGTCACTCTGCACATGCTCAGTTTGGTGTGTATTGCTGGAGAGTTTTTTTTTGTTCTTGGAAGAGTGCATGTGATCGGCACAGGGCCAATCAGCACTGTCCAGACAGAGGGTCAGGGGTTCTGCAGCCTCATAGGACAGTCAGAGAAGAATGAAGACTCCTCCTACAAGCTTTAACCAGACACTGATAGAAATCAAAAGACTGCTATATACTGCTGATGAGAAAAGGTATTTAGCCATTTATATTTACTAAAATAATTGCATTTCAGTGTTCTGTGTACTGTGGGAGAGCAGATATAGTGAATGCAGGCTCCTGGGTTTAGTAACACTTTAAAGTGGATGTAAACCTGGAAAAAAAAATTTTTTCTTTTATGTCATACTGTAGAGTATAAGATTTCCTATCATTTGAGCCCAGTCTTGCCACACAGAATTAATCCAGCTCTGAGCAATCCCCTTTTATTGTTCAGTGAGAAAATTCTTGACAAACTGAGAAAAACTTTGTCAAATCCTCCCCCTTGCTGTGAGTGACAGGTGATTTAAATATCTCGTGCACTAGACTAAGTAAGACACAGGCATTATTTTTTAATTCCCTCCCACTCCTTTCTTCAGCAGCTCTGCCAGGATTGGCTGTTCCACATAATCTCAGCCCTGGCTTCAGACACTCCACTGGTCTGATGGCGGGGGGTTTGCTACTGTATATAGCTGTGTCCAGCAGCACTCCACCCCCCCCTCCGTAAATGACATGTATAGCGTTTCCGTCCTTTCCTCCGCTCTCCATCCTGACAGAGCCCACTGTAATGGAGGGGAGTCGGCTGCGGGGGATGAGGGGGGTGGAGGAGGAAGACACAGCGGGCGGATAAGAACAGGAGGGGGGCCAGAGAAGTAGGTGAGGCGGTGGTGGTGGAGAGAACACGTCAGGCACTGGAGGAGAAGGACTCAAGGGACAGTCGGGGGTGATCGGTGCAGCGGAGGGACAGCCGTGAGCACCGATCTTCCTACATGGCGTTTGATCAGCTGGTTCCCCTTCTCTGCCTCCTCAAGGGAATCCGTGCTCACAGCTGTCCCCGCCGCACCGATCATCCCCGACTGTCACTGGACAGTGACAGGAGCCATGAGCGCGCTCCTCTTCTCCTGTGCACGCACTTTTCACTCCGGCCAGGCGCGAGTGTAGAGGTGGGCGGGGAGTCTGGTGATGTCATGACTCCACCCACCGAGCGCCCTACAACGGAACCGCCCCCTGAATCCGGCGTTTTTGGGGGCTCCAAACAGCTAAAGGGGAGATATTTGAAAGGTAAGGATACATGCAGGAGGCATGTATATCCTTATAGATCACCCCTATGGCAGTACTTTAAAAAAGATGGGAGTGGGTTTACATCCACTTTAAAGTGGAACTTTACCCATAACAACTTGATAAAAAAATAATGTTCTTTAGCAAGGAACATACATTCCACATTATTAATTATGCTACCAAAATGAATGTGTGCTGTAAATTGCCTCCAGCATTGCTCCTGTTTCTTCTTACCGGATGCTGCCATTTTTCTGATGCCCAGAGCCCATGAACAGCAGTAAATCATAAAGCAGAACTAAACTCATCGATTTAACGGTTTAAAAAAATAGTTACATTCCCAGAATGCCAGAATTGCTAATTGGCACATTTGCTTGTGTCCTCAACCAAACTGTCAACTGGTGTCATAACTGATCACATGTGCAGCACCATGTCAGTTTTAGAGGCTGCTTCTTTGCCTGTAAAGGATAGGAGGGTTTTATTCCACTTTAACTCAAATAGCAAGGATAACTTGCCACAAATTTGTGGCATTGTTGAATTGTAAGTCTGTTAACTTGCTGCACATTTTCACTGGCAAGTTGTACACTTGCAGAGCACTTGAAGCACAAGTACTAGTTGACACTTTTTCAATTTGCAGCAAATTTGCGTGGCAAGTCTCTAGCAAGAGCAAAGTTGCATGGGTGAGTCTACAGCAAGAGCTCTGCAAGTCTATAGAATATAAATTCAGCCACAGTGACCCCCTGTGGTGGGAGGACTATTGTACAACATAACTGAACCAGAACTTGCAGCAGGCTTGCAGAATGGTTTGCAAAGAAAGTTGATCTGGCAGACTTGCTGCAATTGTGCAACAAACTTGTGAAGCCTGGCAAGTCTAGCAAAAGCTTAGCAAGTCATTTTCAAACTTGCAGCACAAGTGTGGCAGTGCCTAAAAATAGAGAGCAACTGAGCATGTGCAGAGCAGGGTGAGACAGTGTATTACTGGATTTTTAACAATATAGGCACTTATTTTTAATGTTTTACATAGCTATACCTGCAAAAGGGCCAGCCTGAAGTGATCTAGCAGGACTTAATTTCCTGACTAAAGTTCCACTTGAAAGCTGAATTCCAGGAATTCAGTCACTTTGTAAAAATGGAAGGCATACTATGAGTTAAAGAGGAGCACCAGTCAATTTTGTGTTTATTAAAAGTCAGCAGCTACAAAGACTGTGGCTGCAGACTTTTAATAAACAGACACTCACTTGTCCCAGGATCCCCATTCCCCCCCCAAAAAAAACAAGTGCTATCTGGGGAAGAGGAGGGGGGAGGGGAGAGGGCCATAGCCTCCCTGGCGGTTTTCCCGAGTGTGGCTCAGGGTTAAAATTCAGGACCATTAGCGGTAACCCCGAGCCACACTCGGGATTACATCACAGGATCCTGGTGCCTCCTTACTTACCTTGTCCCCGGGATCCTGCGATGTCCCCCGCAGTGTCCGAGGGCTCCGTCCTCCGAAGCCTCTCCTTGCCAGGCTCCGTTCCCTGCGAGCGTCGCGACGCACGGGGGCGGAGCCTGGCGGCAAATTAAAAAAAAGGTAAAAATCATAACACATACAGTACTGTAATCTTACAGATTACAGTACTGTATGAAATGATTTCACATGGTGCTTTGGCCCATGCCCTGCATGCAGTTTTACATGATATACACTGTTCTTTCTGCCTGGAAACTGGAGATTGTCCATAGCAACCAAAAAGTGTCCCTTTACGTCAAAAGTGGCTTTAGACCAGCTAGAAAACAGCGATAGTAAATTAGAACACTTGCAGAATTGAGCGATAGTGAATTGTGGGGAAATTTATTTTATTACTATTTATTTAAATTTTTTTTATTTTATTTTTTTTTTTTAATTATTTATTTTTATTTATTATATTATAATTTATGTTTTTGTGTTTCAAACTTTATCATACCCGGGATATCTACTAGACTCTGGTTTGGACAGATTTAAGTGTGTTATTGTTAAGATTTATAGACCTACAATATAAAACGCCAAATTTCCATGCAAAATAATTGTACCGCTTTCAGCACCTAAAATCCGAAATAATCATACCGCCAGGGAGGTTAAAGCGTAACTTCCCCTTTTGGGTTGAGCTCTGCTTTAAGTCCAAGTAGGTACATGACACCGCCATGTGACATCGGAGCCGATGCATGTGCCCAGCGACCGCGATGTCCGCTGGCGACCCGTAATCGCTCCTGAAAGAGATAGAACGGGGATCTGTCAATGTAAACAGACAGATCCTCCTTCTGTCAGGCAAATAGAGAGAGATCTGCTGTTCCTAGTGATCAGGAACAATGATCTCGCTCTACTCCCTGTCTCTACACTGCCCCCACAGTTAGAAACACATCCCTATGGAACACTTAACCCCTTGATCTCCTGCTAGTGTTAACCCCTTTCCTGACAGTGACATTTATACCGTAATCAGTGGCTATTTTAAGCTCTGATCACTGTTTAAATGTCAATGGTCCCAAAAAAGTGTCAAAAGTGTCCGATCTGTCTGCCTCAATGTCGCAGTCCCACAAAAAATCGCTGATCACCACCATTACTAATAAAAAAAAATAATAATAATAAAAACGCCATAAATCTATTACCTATTTTGTACACGTTATAACTTTTGCGTAAACTAATCAATATATGCTTATTGCGGGGGTTTTTTTAACAAAAATATGTAGAAGAATACATATTGGCCTAAACTGTAAAATTCGTTTTTACATTTTTTCTTTGGATATTGATTATAGCGAAAAGTAAAAAATATTGTTTTTGTTTTTTTTTCAAAATTGTTAGTCTTTTTTTTTTTATAGCGCAAAAAATAAAACCGCAGAGGTGATCAAATACCACCAAAAGAAAGCTCTATTTGTGGAGAAAAAAGGAAGTCAATTTTGTTTGGGTACAGCGTCGCACAACCGCGCAATTGTCAGTTAAAGTGACGCAGTGCCGTATCGCTAAAAATTGCCTGGTCATTAAGGGGGCAAATCTTCTGGTCCTTAAGTGGTTAACCACTTCAGCCTCGGAAGATTTGGCTGCTCAATGACCAGAGCGCTTTTTGCGCTATGGCACTGTGTCGCTTTAACTGACAATTGCGGGGTCGTGCGACGCTGTACCCAAACAAAATTGACTTCCTTTTTTTCCCACAAATAGAGCTTTCTTTTGGTGGTATTTGATCATCTCTGTAGTTTTAATTTTGTGCGCTATAAACAAAAAAGAGTGACAATTTTGAAAAAAAACACAATATTTTGTACTTTTCCTTCATTTAAATTATTAATAAGTGGTCCTAAAGTCACTTATCTTAGTCCTCTCACCAATCCAGCACTGTTCTGGCTGCAGTACCATTATCCTTTCTTCCTAGTCTCACAGACACTGAGGGCAGCAAGAGCCATAGGCTCTTACTCCTGTTAGCCAAAGCCTGTTAGGAGAGATTGGGGGCGTGGCTTTCATGGTCTGTGTGTGTCCATGGATTCACACAGCTCATGATTGTGTGCATAGGTGCTCCCTTAGCAGCCAGCTTGCTAAGGAGGCACTCAGAGGAAGATGGAGTGCCGGAATCGAACTTTGACATAGGAGGTAGGTAACCAATTCGTGCAATATCGTTTCACAGAGTAGGTAAGTCTAGCCTCTTTTTTATTGTAAGACAAAAAAAACGAAATTATCTTCTCAGCTGCCCTGTGACGCCCTTGCAGTTTTATGGGGCAGTGCTAGAACTGCGATTAACAGTGCAGTACTTCCTATTTTACAGGATTGACAAGGAGGAGAAAATAGGAAGCACTGTGCTGTCAGTCACAGTTCTAGCACTGCCCCACAAGACTGCATGGGGTTGATTTACTAAAGGCAAATCCACTCTGCACTTGCAGTGCACTTGAAAGTGCACTGCAAGTGCAGTCGCTGTAGATCGCTGTAGATCTGAGGGGAAGCTCTGAAATAAGGGGAAGATCTGCTGATTTTATTATCCAATCATGTGCAAGCAAAAATGCTGTTTTTATTTTCCTTGCATGTCCCCCTCAGATCTACAGTGACTGAATTTCCAAGTGCACTTGCAGTGTACTTGTAGTGCAAAGTGGATTTGCCTTTAGTAAATAACCCCCAAGAGTAGAACGTGGGGTAGCTGAGGAGATTACTAAGAATTTAGTTTAATTTAAATTAAATTTTAAATTTAAATAAAATGAAACAATTACTGCGAACAAAGGCATTCTTTTTTTTTTTTTTTTTAAACACTTTTTATTGACAAGATGTACAAAAAGAAAGACTTGTTGGTACAATGACCAAGGTGCTCAACATGAGCACAATTACGTATGAGATTTACAGCTGTAAATACAGAGATCAATGATACATTTTTAACCATATACGGATGACATCCAGTCACTTATTACCTAAGTAATGGTGAGTCAGGCAACAGACAACACTCTATCAGGCAAGGAGGTATGAGCACATTCAGATCTATAAACCAAGTATAGGCTCTAAGCTCTCAGGTAGTTGTGATATTGAGGGGTGGATGTACACCAAGGGTCCCACACCACAAAGGCATTCTTAAAATAAAATGTTATGGATATTTACATCTTTTATTTATTTATTTCAGCAAATAGTTACGTGACCGCCAGAGGACCTATCGGCTCTGTGCGGCCCCGACCATATGACAGGAACACACCGCAGTGAGAAGTGCAGGACATGTCACAATCTGGGAATCAATTCCACCCACATAACAACCACTGAGCTGCACAGGAACTGGGAAAAAAGAGCATGAGACCCGATAAAACAATAGAAAAAAAAAGGTATTTACAATCATTTAAATACTGTGATAGATGAAGCATAATGTTAAAGTAGTATTAAAAACAAAACTTTTTCCTTTTCATAGAGGACGGTTATAACCCCTGATAATGGTACACAGGACAAAATAAGAGGCTGAATCTCCCTAATGGGCACAGACAGCAATACAAATCTGGGAGGTGTTCTAATCCATCTCTACTCTGTCCAAAACTAAAAACAAAGTTTTGCCTTAAAGTAGTTCTAAAGTCAGAAGGTTTTTTTATCTTAATGCTTAATGTTTTTTTTTATCTATGCATTAAGATTAAAAAACCTTCTGTGTGCAGCAGCCCCCTAATACTTACCTAAAACCCATCTCGATCCAGTGATGTTGCATGAGAGTCTCAGCTGTCTGGGACTCTACCTCTTCATTGACTGAGACAGCAGCATAGCGACACTGGCTCCCGTTGCTGTCAATCAAAGGCAGTGAGCCAATAAAAAGAGAGGGGGCGGGGCTGAGCCGCGGCTACGTGTCTGAATGGACACACAGAGCAGCGGCTCGGCTTGGGTGCCCCCATAGCAAGCTGCTTTCTGTGGGGACACTCGGCAGGAGGGAGGTACCAGGAGTGCCGGCGTGGGATCCGGGAAGAGGAGGATTGGGGTTGCTCTGTGCAAAACCATTACACAAAGCAGGTAAGTATGAAATGTTTGTTATTCTTAAATGTAAAAAAAATTAGACTTTAGCATCACCACTTCCATACCGGGCCTATTCTGGCACTTCTCTCCTACATGTAAAAATCATAATTTTTTTGCTAGAAAATTACTCAGAACCCCCAAATATTATATATGTTTTTTAGCAGACACCCTAGGGAATAAAATGGAGGTCATTGCAACTTTTTAACTCGCACGGTATTTGCGCAATAGTTTTTCAAACGCCTTTTTTTTTGGAAAAAGAACGGTTTCATGAATGAATAAATAACAAAACAGTAAAGTTAGCCCAATTTTTTTGTATAATGTGAAAGATGATGTTACGCCAAGTAAATAGATAACCAACATGTCACGCTTTAAAATTGCGCACACTCATGGAATGGCACCAAATTTCGGTAATTAAAAATCTCCATAGGCGACGCTTTGGAAATTTTACAGGATACCAGTTTAGGCACCTTTCACACTGGGATGGTTTGCAGGTGCTATTGCGCTAAAAATAGTACCTGCAAACCGACCCAAAACAGCCGCTGCTGTGTCTCCAATGGGAAAGCCCGAGGGCTTTCACACTGGAGCGGTGCGCTAGCAGGACGGGTAAAAAAGTCCTGCTAGCAGCATCTTCGGAGCGGTGAAGGAGCGGTGTTTACAATGTATTGAAATCAATGGGACAGCGCAGCTATACCACCAGCAAAGCGCCTCTGCAGAGGCATTTTGCGGTGGTTTTTAACCCTTTCTCGGCCGCTAGCGGGGGGTAAAACCGCCCTGCTAGCGGCCGAATACCGACGGTAAAGCGCAGCCAACAATAGCGGCGATTTACCGCCAACGCCGCCCCCGCCCCAGTGTGAAAGGGGCCTTACAGTTACAGAGGAGGTCTAGTGCTAGAATTGTTGCACACTCTCTAACGCATGCCGCGATACCTCACATGTGTGGTTTGAACGGCGTTTACATATGTGGGCGGGACTTGCGTGCGCGTTCGATTTTGAGCGCAAGCTACCGGGGACAGGGGTGTTTTACTTTTTTTTTTTTACTTTTTTTATTTTTTTTTTTTATTTTACTTAATTTTTTATATTTTTACACTTTTTTTGCATATTTTTTTTATCACTTTTATTCCTATTACAAGGAATGTAAACATCCCTTGTAATCGGAATCTATTGTGACAGGTCCTCTTTATGGAGAGATGCGGGGTCAATAAGACCCCACATCTCTCCTCCAGGCTGGAAAGCATGAGATCGAGAAAAAAAAATCACTGATCTCATGCTGACAGCCGCGATCCCGACTTTGTTGACATCCGGGAACTTTCCGGTGGCCTCTGATGGTCATAGAGATGACTGGTGACCGCTATGATCTGGCCGCTATGATCATTCTTATCGTGCACAGAATCGCCGGCTGGAAAGAATATTTGAATGATGCCTGTAGGACGTCATTTGACTATGTGCGGTAGGGAAGTGGTTAAGTTATACTTTGATACTCTAATGCCGCGTACACACGGTCGGACTTTTCAGCTACAAAAGTCCGACAGCCTGTCCGACAGACTTTCGACGGACTTTTGGCGGACTTTCGACGGACTTGCGGCGGACTTTCTAACGAACAGACTTGCCTACACACGATCACACAAAAGTCCGTCGAATTCTTACGTGATGACGTACACCGGACTAAAATAAGGAAGTTCATAGCCAGTAGCCAATAGCTGCCCTAGCGTGGGTTTTTGTCCGTCGGACTAGCATACAGACGAGCGGATTTTTCGACCGGACTTGAGTCCGTCGGAAAGATTTGAAGCATGTTTCAAATCTAAAGTACGTCGGATTTGAGGCTAAAAAAGTCAGTTGAAAGTCCGGAGAAGCCCACACACGATCGGATTACCAGCCAGCTTTAGTCCGTCAGCGTCCGTTGGACTTTTGTAGACGAAAAGTCCGACCGTGTGTACGCGGCATTACACACATCACATGTGTCAAAACATATACAAATGGGTTTAGATACACTTTAACTTTATTGCAGTGTCACAAACACTTTAAAACCCCACTCCAGGCTATGATGACAGTCTTTTTGCCCCCTTACCTTGTGAAGACAGCAATACTCACCTAAGTCCCTGGTTCAGATGCAGGGACCTCTAATTCAGTGCTGAAATAGCAACCTGAGATCATAGCTCCCAACTGTCCCTGGTTTGGAACAAAGTCCCTCTGTCCCACTTCCCTCATTTTGGTCTGATCTATATAGTTGTATATACAATGCACTATTTAACTTTCAAAAAGTGTTTCCCAGTGCTTAACCTTTCATCCAAATTCAAAATTGCTGCATTTATAAATTTATTAAGCCAGTATAAAGCAAAAGTAGTTGTAAAAAGAAGCAATTGGGGGTTTAACTGATAATTTTTTGTAGAATTCTCCTTTAAGGGGGCTTGACAGGGGTTGTGTCCTATGCCTACATACTTTTGCTAAAAGGTGTCCCTCATTCCCATCCCAAAAAGTTGGGAGTAATGCTGAGACCACTGAACCACTCCTGTCCTCCTGTGATGAAGTCGGCCCCCTTTTTTCTCCTGAGAGGACCCAGCCATCCAATAGGGATTGTCCAATTCACACAGGTAGTGACATGGACACCTAACAATGGACCTAAAGCAGGAAGTAAACAGAAGAGGAGAAGTCGGGGGTGCAGCATCATGTAAACTGTTGTGTTTTTATTGCGGTCTGTGCTCCATCAGGGGGATTCATCCTTTCTATTTGTCCTGTTTAACTTTATCACTGAAAGTGAAAGTAGAAGAAAATCTCAAAAAAAAAATCTTTGGTTTGTCACCAGGACAGGAATAGATGAGGAAATCTTTCAATGGAGGCACTAGTTTTGGTGACCCTGGTGACAACCTGGCATTCCCTCACTTTGGAGGGATTTCCTATAACTTCCTGTTTTGGCTGTGGTATAGGAAGTAAAAGGAAATCTGCCCAATGGAAAAGAACAACAAAAATAACTTACCTAAAATGAGAAAAAAAAAAAAAAAGTTTTGCCTTTAGTTCTACTTTAAAGGGACCAGTTGCTAAATAGGAAACACGTGAATGCAGTAGCAGAATTATTTTTTTTAAATAAATACAACCTTGTAAATTTGTTTTAAAGCATACACAATTGTGGGTTGTAACAAAAATCCACATGCACCTCGAAAAAAAAAAAAGCATGTGCATGTTTTATTAATTACCTAATGCAACGTATTGAAAAGCATCAAGAAAACATTTTTTTTTCGGTCAATAACAACCAACCAAATTGTTCCTTTCATTTCATAACCAGCTCTAGGAAGTATCAGTTGGAGTTCCCCTGGTTGCCATGGCAATGGAACATCGTACATGTTTGCCAAGTACCCCTAGGAATACATAAGTATATCAAAAGGATTCATGTAATTGTGTTAACATTTATTGACACTGGAATGCCCCCTCCGTAGATGCCGGCATTTATTTCCTGCTGGCACTTTATTGTTATAATGTGGCAACAGATATCCTTAAAAGTCTTTGTGACTAATTTACAGATTAACTGTACCATTTACCGTGTTACCTATACCTAAGTTTACTATTCAGATCATATATATTCACTGTATAAAATGATAATGTTGCAAATACTTTTAAAATTCTTGGTGTAGCTTTAAAGTGTAATTTCAGGATAACTACTCCTACAACTGTCCCATCCCCCCTCCTAACACCCATGCTTACTAACCTGTGTAAGAAAGATCTGTATATTTACCTATTTTCAGGCCACGCCAGTGCAGTCACAGGATTCCTTCTATGTCAACCAGCATTAGTCTTCCAATACACCCTCTACCCCCACCTTTTGGGCCGTATAAAGATTTTTATAATAATCCCTAAATACCTTCAATATCTTTATGGTGTCAGATAGAATCTCTCCTCCTGGGGATCTAATTGTAGAGATAGTGGAAGGTGGGGAATTAGATTTCACCACTTGCGCCAACATCTTTCCCACACTTTCACCCTCTGCAAAGGGGGACTGCCGCAAGAAGAGTCGTCTAATCTCAACCTTCCGCATAATTGCAATCTTATAATCTGGTTGTTTATCCAACCATATTTTTTCCCTTTCAGATGATGGGTCCGTTACATAGTTATTCTCGGCTTCTAGTACCTCTCTTCAGATATTTTCTTCCCATACCTTAGCCTCCTTTTTAAATTTGGCTACCTGCTGGATCAGGACCCCTCTAAGATATGCCTTCAGGGTATCCCACAAAATCCCAGCCGCTGCTGTACCTTCATTACATACTATAAATTCTCCCAATTGGGGCATCTGCTTTTTTAATTAATTCAAACCAATATGGGTTTATTTTCCACTCCCTCTGGCACTTCTCCCCCCTAATTTTAATGTAAGGACTACTGGAGAATGATCTGATGTTCGGAATGTGGAAAAGTGCAGCGCTAGAATGTATTTGAATAGTCTATAAGGCTATTCAGTATATTTCTACTAGTATTATAGAAACGTGATACTACATAAGAATAAGAATTACGTATAGAAAAACAAAAATAATAATACCAATACTAATATTCCTGGTTGTATAAACTTAGTCATACATATAGTGAAATAAGCAAAAACATATACAAAAAATTATTGATCTTAGTTATATAGGCTTATGTCGCGTACACACGGTCGGACTTTCTGGCCTACTTGGTCCGGCACACTTTCTGACGGACTTTGTCCGTCAGGTGCGCCGGACTTTAAAACGGACGGACTTGCCCACACACGACCGGACTTTGCGGCGGGCTAAGTCCGCCCGTCTGTCCGACGGACTTTCGCCGGAGTTACGGCAGACTTTCAGAATGAACAGACTTGCCCACACACGGACAAGTTCGTTCATTTTGAACGTGACTCAGGTGCGACGGGACTACAAAAGGATGTTAATCTTGCCGCTTTTATCGGCGAGATTGACACCTTGCGAGCCCCGTCGTGGGTCATACCAGGCCCTTAGGTCTGGTATGGATTATAAAGGGAAACCCCTGCGCCGAAAAAACGGCATGGGGTCCCCCCTAAAATCCATACCAGACCCCGATCCGAGCACGCAGCCTGGCCGGTCAGGAAAGGGGGTGGGGACGAGTGAGCGCCCCCCCCCTCCTGAACCGTACCAGGCCGCATGCCCTCAACATGGGCAGTGGGTGCTTTGGGGGAGGGGGGCGCCCTGCAGGGCCCCCCCACCCCAAAGCACCTTGTCCCCATGTTGATGAGGACAAGGGCCTCTTCCCGACAACCCTGGCCGTTGGTTGTCGGGGTCTGTGGGCGGGGGGCTTATCGGAATCCGGGAGCCCCCTATAAGAGGGCCCCCAGATCCCGGCCTCCCCACCCTATGTGAATGAGTATGGGGTACATGGTACCCCTACCCATTCACCTAGGGAAAAAGTGTAAATAATAAAACAGTACACAGGTTTTTAAAATATTTTATTAAACAGCTCCGGAGGGGGGGATCTTCCTCCGGCTTTGGGGGTCTTCTTCCGGCTTCGGGGGTCCCTCCCGTTCATCCTCTCCCGGCGTCCAGTTGGTTCTTCTTCGCTCTCTTCTCCCGGTGTTCCAGTTCTTCGGCCGGCTCCTCCGCTGTCTTCAGGTAGCTCTCTTGCCAGCAGAGGTCCGGACTTCTGGGCTTCTTGTCTTCTGGGCTTCTTGTCTTCTCTTCTCTTCTCCAGATGTTGACATGACGCTCTCTCCGGCTGGACTGCTCTCTGAGGGCTGCGTTGTGACTTATATAGGCGGAGACCCTGCCCCCTTTTGATGTCACAGTCCCTGGGCATGCTGGGACTGTGACGTTTTAGAGGGCGTAGTCAACATCACCCAGTGACCATGCCCCCTAAAACGTCACAGTCCCAGCATGCCCAGGGACTGTGACATCAAAAGGGGGCGGGGTCTCCGCCTATATAAGTCACAACGCAGCCCTCAGAGAGCAGTCCAGCCGGAGAGAGCGTCGTGTCAACATCTGGAGAAGAGAAGAGAAGACAAGAAGCCCAGAAGACAAGAAGCCCAGAAGACAAGAAAACCAGAAGTCCGGACCTCTGCTGGCAAGAGAGCTACCTGAAGACAGCAGAGGAGCCGGCCGTAGAACTGGAACACCAGGAGAAGAGAGCGGAGAAGAACCAACCGGACGCCGGGAGAAGATGAACCGGAGGGACCCCCGAAGCCAGAAGAAGACCCCCGAAGCAGGAGGAAGATCCCCCCAGGAGCTGTTTAATAAAATATTTTAAAAGCCTGTGTAGTGTTTTATTATTTACACTTTTTCCCTAGGTGAATGGGTAGGGGTACCATGTACCCCATACTCATTCACATAGGGTGGGGGGGCCGGGATCTGGGGGCCCTCTTATAGATAAGCCCCCCGCCCGCAGACCCCGACAACCAATGGCCAGGGTTGTCAGGAAGAGGCCCTTGTCCTCATCAACATGGGGACAAGGTGCTTTGGGGTGGGGGGGCCCCGCAGGGTGCCCCCCTCCCCCAAAGCACCCACCCCCCATGTTGAGGGCATGTGGCCTGGTACGTTTCAGGAGGGGGGGGGCGCTCGCTCGTCCCCACCCCCTTTCCTGAACAGTCAGGCTGCATGCTCGGATCGGGGTCTGGTATGGATTTTAGGGGGGACCCCACGCCGTTTTTGCGGCATAGGGGTTTCCCTTTATAATCAATACCAGACCTAAGGGCCTGGTATGCCCCACGCTCGCCGCAATAGGAAAATTTGTTTTTCCTATTGCAGCGAGCTCGAAATGCAATACCCTGCCCTCGCGTTGTATCTGGTCCGTTGGACCAGCATACACACGAGCGGGCTTTCCGTCGGACCAGCACACAGACGAGCGGACTTTCCGCCCGAAACTGAGTCAGACGGAAAGATTTAAAACATGTTTCAAATCTAGGTCCGGCGGGCTTTTGGGAAAAAGTCCGCCGGAAAAGTCCGCCGGAGCCTACACACGGGCGGATTGTCCGGCACACTCTGGTCTGCCGGACAAAGTATGCCGGAAAGTCCGACCGTGTGTACGCGACATAAGTCCATATAAAGGGTGACACACAAAAAATGGTGAAAAAGTGTTGATGGAAGATCCACCACTGCTCTAAATAGAGGCTTACCAGAAAGATTGGACCCAGATGGGCATACACCCACTGGATCAATCAGGCTTGTAAAAGTGGGGATCCTTAGTGACAGTTACTGCAAAGGACACAATTCCAGGTGGCCCGGATGCTTGTAGTGATGCGTTTTTAAAGATAGATCCAATCAGACATCAAGGATATGTGGGCATACAGTGGGTGTATGCCCATCTGGGTTCAATCTTTCTGGTAAGCCTCTATTTAGAGCTGTGGTGGATCTTCTATGAACACTTTTTCACCATTTTTTGTGTCACTTTTGTGTGTCACCCTTTATATGGACTAAGCCTATATAACTAAGATCAATAATTTTTTGTATATGTTTTTGCTTATTTCACTATATGTATGACTAAGTTTATACAACCAAGCATATTAGTATTGGTACTATTATTTTTGTTTTTCTATACGTAATTCTTATTCTTATGTGGTATCACGTTTCTATAATACTAGTAGAAATATACTGAATAGCCTTATAGACTATTCAAATACCTTCTAGCGCTGCACTTTTCCACATTTCAAGTTTACTTGCAAGATTTGATCACTTGTCGTGTTAGCTGCTTATTTAGTTTAATCTATTGAGGACAGCGCAATATACAAACAACCTTTTTTCTCACAATGATCTGATATTCCTCTTGGCATATATACAATATTCTCTGTAATCTGAAGTGCTCTATCATTACCCAATGCCATATCTATCCTGGAAAGCGTGGAATATGAAGTTGAATAACAGGAATACTGTTGGACTCCCGGGTTCTGTACCCTCCAAATATCCATCAGCCCCACTTCGTCCAGGAATTAACTCAACCGGGCCCCTCCCCGCGGGCTCCGAATGTATCCGTATGGGGAACCTATCCAACTTATTGTCTAGGACCTCATTAAAGTCCCCCACTACTATAACCGGTACTTCTTCCTTATCTAACAAAAATTCATTTAATCTGAACATAACATCAATTTTAAATGGTGGGGGAATATAGATGTTTGCTACTACATACTTGCTGCCTCCAATTGCGCAATACAAAAAAATATATCGACCATTCTCATCTATGCTGGTCTGACTGCAGGAAAAAGCCACCCCAGATTTCACCATAATACTTACCCCCCTGCAGAAAGAGGAGTATACCGAGTGAAACTGAAGTCGGTACTTCCTATTCTGCAGTTTCTGGGCCGTATGTTTAGTTAGGTGTGTTTCCTGTAGGCAGACCAGCTCAATTCCACATTTCTCCAACATTGAGAACACTGCTGCTTTTTTGGCCGGTGTCCCCAAGCCCCTGACGTTCCAGGATCCTATATTGAGTGTTTTAACGTGCATATAGAGGTAAGAAATATATAAACAGCTGTCGTAAGTTCCTGTTCCAAAATTAATTTATATTAAGTTAGTTTCTAATCCCTACGCTAATATCAAATATTTTGTGATACTATCCCCGTGCACACAACTCTTTTACATTACCTTTTATAATTTTACACAGTCTCTTCTCCAATTCCCTCCTTCTTTGATTTATCTACAGTTTCTCCTTGTTCTCTTCCAGCCACTTCTCCACCTCAGCTGGCGAGTCAAAAAACTGGGTTCCCCCAGCGCATTTACACGTAATTTTGCTGGGTAGAGAAGGGCATAAGTGAGCTTAAATTTTTGTAATGTACGCTTAGACTGTATAAACTTTTCTCTACGTTTCTGAAGGTCCGGCGAAAAATCAGAGTAAAATGAAATTTTAGAACCGTTGAAAAAAATTTTTCCCGCCTCCCTTGTTTTCCGCAACAATGACACTTTATCCTTATAATTCAAAAACCTTATCAACAATAGTCTAGGAAATCCACCTGCTGGAGGAGCCCTAAAGGGTACTCTGTGCGCTCTGATGATCGAGAACATCATTGGTAATGAGTCTTTTCCAAAATGATCAACCAGCCAGTTTTCGAGGAACTCTATAGGGTTGGGGCCCTCACTCTTTTCAGGGAGGCCCACCAGCCTCACATTGTCCCTTCGGCTCCTGTTCTCCATCTCCTCCATTTTGCAGGCGTGCTTGGAAATGTTCCTTCATACTTTTCATTTCTTTTATTAATGGGGATATATCATCTTCTATCTGGCTTACTCTTCCTTCCAAGACTGTTGTTCTCTCCGCTGTTTTTTGCAGATCCTGTCTGACTAGAGTCAGATCCTCTTTTTTTCATTTGCTCACATAGATCCTTAAGTGATCCGTTGCATGCATTCACGGCTATAAATACGTCTATTAGGGTTGGTTCCTTCTCTGAAGGTAAGCCAGACTCAGCTGAAACATCTACCTTTACATTTTGTTCACTGAGCCCCAGACTTTTATTGCTTTGTGATTTTATTGACTGGGCTTGCGGTACGGTAACTGCTAACTGGCTCTGGCCCTGGCCAAGGCTTTTTCTGTCCACTGAGTCCCCTTGTTGTGATTTAGACTGCGACCCCTTCTTAGGTGTAGTCTGAGCAGGGGTGTGTGCATATTGCTCCAGTTTTGCAGCCGCTGCGGGCATTTGCTGGAAATTTTTATCCTTGGAGGAACGTAAGTGCTGCATCTTATTTCTATTGTTTTTCCTTCCTTCACCTTCCCTCCTTAAATAGCGGGGATAAGGGGATAGCCCCAAGCCAGTATGACCGTTTAGTATAGGGATCAGGGGAACAGTTGTAGTTTTACGATATTTCCGACTCTAATGTACGCACAGTCACTATACTACTCACTTTATCTACACAAGATAACCTTATTGAGAATCTGAGATTAATATACACAGTCTCTGGTGTATGCGACTTTATGCAGCTTTGCCGACTCATCAAACAATAATGCCTAACCTCAGAATGCCTTGTAAGTGCTTACACTGAATTGGTTCTTGACATATAAACTTTAGTAGAGAAACTTTATCCATGCATGGTTTACCTGGCTTCTGGGATAGCATTAGGATAGCCTTAGGCATCACACAACGTGCTCTTAAACATTGCAACTCCTCCTTACTCACGTGACCTTCTTATTTACTCCTTAGCAAGGAGAGTTTCTCTCACTCCCAATGCCCATTCCAGGTGCCGGGGTAAAGGCTCACACTGTCCTTTTGGGAGTCCTCAAGTGATCTTCCAAGTATCAAGCGGCTAATATCCTCTGCCCTCGGGATGTCTCGCAGGCAGTGTGCAGCAAACAGCATGTGACGTCACTCCAAGCTGCAGGCAGGGGATCGGGTTAGCTTGGAGTGAGTTCCACGTCTCAGATCCTCTCGAGTGTCCCCCGGGATATCACCAGAGCGGCTGCCCATCACTCCTCCTGTCACTCCTCCCCCACTGCACCGCTCCACCGCTGCTCCGTGTCATATCACCAGAGCAGGGACTCCATCAGCCACAAGCCTGCCTTAGAGCCCTTTCACACTGGGGCGGGGGCGCTTTGCCGACGGTATAGCCGTGCCATCCCATTGATTTCAATGGGCAGGAGCGGTAAAGGAGCGGTATACACTCCGCTCCTTCACCGCTCCGAAGATGCTGCTGGCAGGACTTTTTTTTCCCGTCCTGCCAGCGCATCGCTCCAGTGTGAAAGCCCTCGGGGGTTTCACACTGGAATGAAAGCAGCGGCACTTTCGGGTCGGTTTGCAGGCGCTATTATTAGCGCAATAGCGCCTGCAAACCGCCCCAGTGTGAAAGGGCTCTAACAGGGGGGGGGTGAAGGGAGAGCACACGATTCCTCTCACTCCGCGCTGCTACACATCTCACCGTACCACTCGCTCACACATCCGGTCATGCTCCTCTCCGGGCATGAATCCCTTTAGGTGCAATTAAAACTGTGGGACTATCTTACCATTATGGAAATGTTTGTTGAAGAGCATGCCCAAAATCTTATGTGTATCTTGGTGCACACTTCTGGGAAAATCAGTGAGCCAATCACACAAGCAGGAAATGACATTTCTGGCCCATACACCAGCTGAGTACAGAATGCCTCCAGGATGTCATATTGCACTGCATTTTACAGAAAATCACAGCACTGCAGATTGAAAAGGAAAGGTCATTTATAATAACATTATATTACATTATCATGCAAAAAGTATGTACACACGAAGTGTGTACAGCTTACTCCGCACTCCTGGGGTAAGCAATACTTTTAGTGCATTTAAAAACGTCCACAGGGGGAAGGTGGGAGTGATGATAAGAAGATTCAGTAAACTCCTGCAGCTCCTCAGTAAAGATCTGGGAAGAAACTCCAAAGGTGGTATATGAAACAGAAGAGAGGGCGCTGGAGTCAGTAAACCTGTATAAAAACATGTTTATTGAAAATAGCACACTTATATGTAAAATACTAGGTGACCAGCATGTAGTAGCTAGAAACAACATCACAGAGGGTTAAGCAGCTGAGGTAGCCAAACAGAGTGCAGCAGAGTAACAGTTAGCAGCTACAATTCAGGGAACTGGAAAGCAAAGCAGTGGCATCCACAGCTACCCAGGGAGAGCGGCAGCTGTCAGAACCAAACAGTGATGCCTAGCGTGGGAAGGTCTAGGAGTCAGCTGTCCAGTCTAACCAATAAGGTCAGTAATGGGTGGGCGCTTAGCATTTCTGGGGCTCCACAGCTTGATAAAAGGAATAAAATACCAAAATAAATATTAAAAAACACACATATGTGCACATGCACACACCTAGGACATAAGTGGGCACAAGCAATAAATGCTAATTGTGCAATACAATATGTATCCCTGCACAAGCCAGAGTGAGAGGAATAATTCTAGGGCCATCTCCTGACATTGTTGGTATTTTTTAACAGTCTCATATTTTATATTTTGCAGAAGATTCAGATTTTATATTTTGTTTGTTTGCTCTACAATTAAAGTAGAATTCTGGGATAAAGCTAACTAATCTTAAAAAAAACCTCCCCTCTCTTAACACCTATTCTAACTAACCCATGGACTAAAGATCTGCATACTTACCTATTCTCAGGCCGCTGCCATGATCCGGTCATTTGATCCGGCTCCCCTGTGTCAGCTAGCAGCAGCTCCAGGGGAGAGGGGATTGATGGACCATAGTAAGCCTATTGGGGACGTCATGGTTTAGGTATTACCAGCAATTTTAAAGCCATTTTCAGTGGCCTGAAAATAGGTAAGTATACAGATTTTTCCTACACAGGTTAGTTAGAATAGATGTTAGTAGGGGGGAGGGAGCATTTTTAAGATTAGTTAGCTTTACCTGGATTTCTACTTTAATATTAATGCATTTATTAGTGACAATATATAATTATTGTGCTTTCAGGTAATATACATTAATGTGGGTTGTTTAAAGCCCAATTCCAATTTCAACCAAAAGGCTTCTACACTTTAAAGCAGAAACAAGAAAAAAAGGAAAAACAATGCTATATGGTATATTTTGTATTTTTAACTAATTTATTTAAAGCTCAACTCCAGTCAAAACTTTTTTTATATTTAAATAGAATAGAAAAGGGGTTAGAAACACTGTCAAGTTAGTATTGCTGTCTGTATCACCACTGGAGATTTCCCCCTTGCTTCTTGTCCACATGATAGGTATCAGACAGAAATGGAAGTGAGGAGAAAAGTCCCTAATGGTAACATACCATTCATTTCAACAACAATCTTCCAATAATATTTTATGTGCACTTAGCACATGTAATGCGTGTTATTTATTTGTAAAAGTCTCCCTTGTGTATATATTCAAAGGCAAAAAGACTGCTTCTGGGTGCCGCCATCTTAGATGTGATTTCAACAGCCCCAACAGACTCAGAGTTGTCACTTAATTGCCCCTCAATAGCAGTGTTTCTCAACCATGGTTCTGTGGAACCCTAGGGTTCCTCTACAGCTTGCTAGGAATTTCTTGAGAAATAAGCCATTTTAAACTTTTAGATAAGTAGCCATTACCACAAATGATCTTTATAGCTACAGTATCTGCAGGGCCAGATTAACATAGGGACTATTGCAGCTGCAGCTCCAGGCCCCTACTTTATTATAGGACCACCAGAGGCGGACTGACCATCCAGGCACTCGGGCACTCTGTTTAGACCCCTGATACCTCACCCAAGCCCCCAAACAGGGCTTTTTTTAATAAATAATAAAAAAAAACTTGTTAAAAATAATAAAAAAATAAAGTTGTAAGAAAAAAAAAAGAATAAGAAAAAAAAACAAACTACTGACACCTTCCACTTCTCTACTGACACAGTCCACTGCCCTACTGACACCATCCACTTCCCCCAACCCCCCCAAAAGCATTGTGAAAAAAGTCCAAAAATGAAAAAAATGCAACAAATAATAAAAAAAGTAAAAAATAATTCAAATGTAAAAAATAATAAATAAAATTAAGAGCTCATTCACACAGGTTCTCCATTTGTGGTGCATTCTTCCTAATAATCACAATGCATGCTTTAACCACTTGCTGACTGCCTTCCACATATATACTACAGCAAGGCAGCTCGGCTGCACAAATCGACGTGCCTGTACGTCAGTCTGTGTATGTGATAGTGTGGGCATGCCCACTAGACACCAAGGGAGCGCGCGCGCAAGTCTTGCGGACTCGATGTCCACTGGCCACTCGCGATCGTGGTACAGAGAAGCAGGACGGGGATCTGCCTATGTAAACATTGTCTACGCAAAGGTGGATCCCCATTCTGACAGGGGACAATATGGAGATTTGCTGTTCCTAGTGATCAGGAACAGCGATCTCTGTGTTGTCCCAGTAAGCCCAGCCCCCACACGGTTAGAACACACCCAGGGAACACAGTTAACCCCTTGATCGCCCCATAGTGTTAACCCCCTCTCTGCCAGTGTAATTTATACATTGATCAGTGCATTTTTTTAGCACTGATCACTGTATTGGTGTCACAGGTCCCCAAAAAGTGTCAATTAGGGTCAGATTCGTCCACCACAATGTCGCAGTCCCACTAAAAATCGCAGATCGCTGCCATTACCAGTAAAAACGATTGAAAAAATTAAAAGTCCCTAAATTTGTACCAGGATACATATTGGCCTAAATTGATGAAGAAAATTGATTTTTTACATTTTTTTTGTAGCGTATATTATAATAGAAAGTAAAAAATGTTTGTTTTTTTTTTTAAATTGTCGCTCTTTTTTTGTTTATAGTGCAAAAAATAAAGACCGCAGAGGTGATCAAATACCACCAATAGAAAGCAAAGCACTATTTGTGGGGAAAAAAATGACATCAAATTTGTTTGGGTACAGCGTTGCATGCCCGTGCAATTGTCAGTTAAAATAACGCAGTGCCGTATCGCAAAAAATGGCCTGGTCATTAAGGGGGTAAATCCTTCTGGGGCTGAAGTGGTTAAAGTGAACATTACGCTAAAGTACTCTAGGCAGATATAATAATTATTGGCAGGGGTTCCCTAAGACCAGAACGTTATTTCAAGGGTTTCTCTATGTTAAAAAGTTTGAGAAAGGCTGCTTTATAGTATTTCCTTTCTCTCCTCACCCAGCAGCTACATAAAAGGTTATACCAGGAGTGAAGGGGTGAAGGGGTGAAGGTGCTAGGCAAGCACAGACAGTAACGAGACACTCCTACAAGAGGAGAGGGCTATGATGAGCAAGGAGGAAGGGGGTGTGCTAGGAAATTGAGTTTTGAGAAGGGCTGCAATAGGCGGAGTTCTGTAGTCCAGAAGACACAGATAACAACAGCCATGACCAAACTCCGAGGGGCAGAGTGAAACACATTGGGGACATAGCCTGGTGGGAGCCCAGGCTGAGGTTGTCTCTCTTATACCACCATAGGACTCCATGGATGTGGGGCACCAGGGATCTTTCCTCTCTTCCTTACAGATGACAACAGTGCTTGGGACTACAGTGCAGCAGCATTGTGTTGTCAGCACAAACAAGAATTTAGGAGTCCACTGGATTTCTGGCAGATCAGCAGACATTTTGCTTGTAGCGCTGTAAGGAAAAAACATGGGAAAATGTGCATGTATTGCAGATGTACTACATCTTTTATTTATTTCTTTCTGCCCTGACAAACACTTTCAATTTTATTAAACACCTTCCCCTTCACTGATTTGACGTGCAAGGTGTTACATGCCTGTATTTGCTGCCACTTTTTTTTTTTTTTTTAAACCGATACATGTTGCTAAGAGACATTGCATATTTGAAGGAGGCTTGTGACAAGTTTGACTGATGTCGTTGAATTCTGGGAGACATAGATAATATTTACTGCAATTCAGTCGGCAGCAAGTTCTTGTTCAATTATTAATTCACTTAAGATTTGTGATTTTTATTGCTGGGAAAGACGTACCAAGGTAATTTATACCGCAGTGCGCAGGACAGCAAATCTAACTGAGAGAGGAATTCACAAAATATTCTCAGAAATTAAATGTCGATTACACAAATGTAAAGTTTGCACTCCTAGCAGTGTACAGCATACTATACATGTAATAAAGGGAAAGCAAGTAACAGCAGGGCACTTCACACTGGAAATAGATGTATTTTACTGTGGTATCTGCAAAACAATAAACATGCGGGATAGAGAGCAGTAGCATTGAGCAGGAAGAATGATAACATTGAGCATGACTTTTTAGCAGTAAATACGAATAATATCACAAGCAGTAATGTCCACAAAGTGGTCATTTTGAATATAGTCACTGTGCAGGGCACTGACAAGAACTTAAAAATGAGCTCCAATCTCCTGAGAAAAAAATAAAAGTCAGCAGCTACAAAAACTGTAGCTGCTGACTTTGAAGAAACAGAGACTTAAGAGCAGCTGGAGTCTTGCATTGTCTCCTAGGCAGCTGACTCTCCCTGGGGCTTCTGCTTGGGAACCAATTTTGACTTCCTGATGTCTCACAGTCGGCTTCCCTAATGCACATGTGCGAGCCGCAGCTTACAGTGGAACTTGCACTGCAGCAAGGAGGCCGCAGGCAGGGAAAGTGGGCCAATGTGACATCATACTTGTCTAGGGATGGAATGAGGAAGTGGGAGCTGGTACCATGAAAAAAAGGTACCCACTTCCTGAAAAAAGAAATATGCTAGACCCCCCCACCATAAAAGTGTGATTGGACATTGAAGAAGCAGAAATATGCTGATAAGATCATCTCTCTAAAAAAACAGCCACTCACCTGTCCCATGATCCAGCGGTGTGCTCACCCCAGCTGGTTTCATTGACTGTCTTCTTTCCTTGGCGATGGCATCTTAACTATGGGCACCTAGCTGTGACAGCTTGCTGCTTCACAGCCGGGTGCCCACTGTGCATGCGCGAGCAGCGCTGTGCATCATGAATGGTCAAGCAGTCTTCTCAGGCCTGTCACGTGTCCCAGAAGACTGCAGGGGAGAGGGAAATAGGAGAACTTCCGATTGCCTAAGCAGTCAGTGCAGAAATCGGGTTCCTGCTCCCCCCCTTCTCAAAAGTGCCAATTCTTCAAAAGGATGAACTTCCCCTTTTGGGTGGAGCTCTGCTTTAAAGTGCTTCTAAAGGCTAAACATTTTTAACCCTAATGCATTCCTTATATTAAGGTAGAAAATGTTTAGGTAGCAGTATGCCCCCTCACCCCCTTATACTTACCCAAGTCCTCACTCGTTACAGAGCTGTGTCTGTCTGTAGCGGCTCTCTCCCTTCTCCCCCCTCTCACAGGCTTGGCTGAGAGCAACAGGAGCCATTGGCTCTCTCTGCTGTCAGTCAAATCCTGTGACAAGAGGACTGGGGCAGAGCCATGATGTTTATGTCTATAGACCCGCAAGCGTACGAAGATAGGAAGCAGTGCTTATTGGACCTGGAGTATGTTAACTGTTACTTGGGTGACTGGTGTACTCTGCACTGTTTAGGAAAGAACCAGGTAATATCTGCGGCCCTTGCGTGGGTAGTGCTACATAAATAAAAGCTGGTCATTGTAATTACCACTGTAAATAGTTTGTCTCAAGAAACATCTGCAGAACAGCTTGTGGCCAGATCACCAGGTGAAAATAATGGAAAGAACGTCTAAAAAACAAAACAAATGCAGCCATCACATCTAAGAATTGATAGACTGCAATATAATAAATGTTTGCTTCTGGGGTTTAATACCACTTAAAATTCATATATGCTCAGCTCCACTCCAGCTATGCGACATCTGCAAAATCTCTTGCTGGTGCCAACATCTACAGTGCCTTGAAAAAGTATTCATGCCCCTTGAAATTTTCCACATTTTGTCATGTTACAACCAAAAATATAAATGTATTTTATTGTTTTCACATATTTATTTGTAAAAAAATTGAAAATGTTCCTTTCACTTCACAATCATGTGCCATTTTGTGTTGGTCTATCACATAAAATCCCAATAAAATACATTTACGTTTTTGAATGTAACATGACAAAATGTGAAATATTTGAAGGGGTATGAATACTTTTTCAAGGCACTGTTCTTCCAGGCTTCTACAGGGTCTTCAGCTGTCATGATTGGCAGGCAGGAAAATGATCTAATTCCCATGAATGCGCATAAAAGTTCATTCACTCTGTCCCCAGGGTATATTTAAGAATTCGTATCACCACAGAGTGGTACTGTGGATACAACACACTAATAATTAAATGCCACGTCCTGATATTTGAGATTATTGAAAGAATTTTTAGATGATGGACTTTATAGGCATAACACAAAAAAGTTTTTTTTAAAAATTGGTATTTATTACAAAAATAGAACTAGAAAAACACATACATAACATTTCATATATTCACAGATTTTGCTTATGAGCATATTAATTACACCATCTACATATTCAAATTGGATATTAAAAAATTTGGCGAACCAAACAATTCACTTTCTGCAATGATATGAAGTTCAGAGAGACAGTGTATCATATAAAACTCATCTCAGCTTGCTCTACATGTTGCACGTTCAATAACGCTTCCTCAGGAGCTTTGGGCATATTCTATGAACAAAAGAGTAAGCATAAGTTCATCACATTCTACATATATAACAAACATTAATGTACAATACTGTTGCCCCAGTGACCTTGAACAATAGCATCCATAACAGACAAACCACCAGGTATAGGCTGAATCAATTTGGGAAAGCCTCCCACTATATGAGAGTCAGTAGTCCAGACAGTAGTAAATGGTCCCTGATAGATATCTGTTTGGGGGGGATAAAAAAAGAAGAAAGCCTCTTGTCAGTGTATATAGTCAGAGAACTAGAGCTGGGCTGGCGTCTTTTATGGATTCAATACAATATTGAATCCATAATATTCATGTATGGACACAGACTTCTTCAAGGAAAAAAGTCTACTTACCACCAGCTGGGCATTCCCCAGGCTTTTGTTGTTACCTCTTTTAGCCATCCAATGCCACTTACTGTGATAGCACCAACACCTTTGCAGCCATTGTGCTATTTGCTGGGTGTTTGGTGTGCTCCTGTACCTTTAAGAAGGGATGGGCTCCCCTTCAGTCCACCTGCCCTCATTTATCCATCAGAATGCATGTACCTCCACTGTAGGGACACTCATATTTTAGTGTTAGGACCACAGATACCAGGATGCCGTGACGTGGCTCTGTGGCTCACGCATGCTTTTGCAAGTGGTGCGGACTAAACTCCTGTTTTTAACGCATACTATTAGACAGGTTTATTTGTTTGTCTGGTAGTAAGTAAGCTTTGTTTTTTTTCCTGGGCATTCCCCAGGCTTTTGTTGTTACTTCAAGAAGCGACTTGAAGATCTGTTTCTTTGAATGTCCACTAGGGCCGAGGACATTATTCCCCGTTCAGTTTATTCTATTTCTTCTCTTTTTTGAAAAATGTAAGTAGATATCTGGTTATAACTATATCCTTATGCTGACAAGCTCCCTATTTATAGCCCATTCATTTAACAATCTGAATGTTACACCCGTTCCCATAATTCCCATATTCTATGCTAATACTTTCCTGTTTCTGTTTTCTGTCCTTTTCTGCCTCCTTATATGTTTTTATGTGGCAGTGTGGAGGTTCTGGCCAGGGGTTCACGGTCCGAATTGCCAAGGTCACTGGAGCAACAGTATTATACATTAATGTTTGTTATATATGTAGAATGTGATGAACTTATGCTTACTCTTTTGTTCATAGAATACTCCCAAAGCTCCTGAGAAGCGTTATTGAACGCGCAACATGTAGAGAAAGCTGAGCAGAGTTTTATATGATACACTGTCTCTCTAAACTTCATATCATTGCAGAAAGTGAATTGTTTGGTTCACTAAATTTTTTAATATCCAATTTGAATATGTAGATGGTGTAATTAATATGCTCAAAGGCACAATTTGTGAATATATGAAATGTTATGTATGTGTTTTTCTAGTTCTATTTTTGTAATAAATACCAATTTAAAAAAAAAAAATTTTGTGTTATGCCTACAAAGTCCATAGTCTAAAAATGATTTCAATAATCTCAAATATCGGGATGTGGTATTTAATTATTAGTGTGGCATATCCACAGTACCACTCTGTGGTGATACGAATTCTTAAATACATCTATTTAACGTGGAAGCCCCCAAAAATCCACAAAGTGGCTTATATAAACCTATTTAGGTGAGATAATTTTATATTTTTCTACTATCTAGTTTAAGAACTATAATAAAAATATCCCCCAAATTTCCCCTTTTCTTTTTCCTTTTTCCTCCTTCTATTCCCTTTCCTCTTTTCCCCTCCTCCAATTAGTCCTCCAGTGGTTGATGATTATGGACTGTGTAGGTACAGCCTGGATGGGCTATATGAATGGAATTCAAACTAATGTCAATGCAGATACAGGACTGGAAATTATTATCAATCAATATATGAGTAAAATGAAAAGATTGCTTAAAAAGAAATCAAATCTGCAGTGGCATGTTGATTTCTTACAACAATATGTACGGGAAAACATCAGCCCAATTGGGCTGCGAGTCCACTTATATCCTTATTTTCAGAACTATACCCAGGATTTCAAGAAATAATGGGAAAAGGTCCTGACACATTGTAGTATGAAATTAATGAAATTACTTATTACACAATCAGAACTGAATAGTCTTGATCAAGACATATTAAAGTGGAAGTAAACCCTCCTATCGTTTTCAGCCAAGGAAGTTGCCATCTTGGCCTCTGTTTAATATACAACTGCCATGATGCTGCACATGTGATTCGTTATGACACCAGCCATTGGATGGTTTGACAGTTTGGTTGAGAGCACAACCAATGGGAGTGCTACATTTCCGGCACGTGCCGGAAAGGTAACTGTTTTATGGATGGGTTTATTTCCGCTTTAATGTTACAGTCTACCAATGACTCAAATAAAGACCATGCTCAATATACTAAACATCAAGGACTATATTACTAAAGTAACCAAAGATATTATTTTTAAAAAACAAAATAAAATGTCAAAAGATAGAGTGGCCTTTATGGAGGGTTTTGCATAACGATGGCAGAACCCCCATCAAGGAAGAGGACCAAAAAATATTTTGAGCGTCAAATATGTGGGGAATGATTTTGGGTTTACTGAGGATGATACTGAGTCTGACTCATCTACTTCTGCTCTTCAAAAACAGTCGTCTACTAGACGAGGAGCACCTGTATCCAACAGTACTAACCCAGGATCACGTAAGCGGGTTCATGGAGGTGGGTACTACACACCCTACTCTAAACGTCCCTCTAGCGGTGATGTCAGATCTAGGAATCACACCCAAACACTAATAAATTCATCCAACAGCGGTGGTGGAGCTAGTTCACAGACCAAATATATGGAGGGGTGGCCCATCAGGCTGCCCAAATATTAAATATACAACCTCAGAATCCTAAAATACCCCCAACATCAGGGAAAATACCAAATCAAATGATGAATCCTCTATATTGAATTCCACTCCATCCAATACACTACCACAAACACCTCTTATAATTCATTACCGTCTTCCAATGCTGTGGCATCTACTTCTCTATCTTTGACCAATCCTGGACTATCGTCTTACTCTATTCCATCTACTCCTATACAAATGTTTACCAAACAAAGTACTTTGGATTCTCACTGTTCACAACAAAGTTTGATACCTTCATGTTTTCAGTTGGCGGGGCCTCATCCACCTCCAAGAAAGCACTACACAATTGCGGACTTTCGAGCCCTCCGTGACGTGATGCTCCTACTGGAAGAAAATAATGAGATCCTAGATTCTACAGCTACTAGTACACAGGCTATATCACAGGAGGCATCTATATCCACATATATATTACCTAAGACATGTACTAATTCTATCACCCCTAAGAAATTTAAACCCAAGTCGCCAAAATTTTCCGATCTATCTACCAATCCCTATATTTGGGCTTTCCTGGTGGGCGTAGTGAGTGACATCAAAAGTATGCAGATTACTCCCTACCACAGTAATCTTACATTTTCCCAGAAACAGGCCATTTTCTAAATTGAGCAAACATCCAGATCTGGTCATTAAGGCATCAGACAAAGAAGGCAATGTTGTCCTAATGACCAAACAAAATTATGAGATGATGTGTCTCAACATATTGTCTAATAAGGACTGGTATCAACAAATTTCGCCCTTGTCTATTCCAGCATTTAAACTTCAATATTTAGCCATTATTAACGAGGGCTATCAAAAAGGCCTCATTGATCAGGAGACATATGATTACCTCAATATCAAACATCCTAAAGAGGCAACCTTCTATTCATTACCCAAGGTGCACAAAAATTGTGAATCCCCCCCAGGCAGACCAATTATATCGGGAATCGGTTCATTAACCGAAAACGCTAGTAGACTAATCGACTCGTTATTGATGCCCCATGTTGTGAGCCTATCCTCCTATACCAGGGATACGCTCAATCTGTTAAAAAAGATTGAAGGAATGGTGGTCCCTCCCGATGCCTTGCTTGTGACATTGGATGTAGAGTGTCTATACTCGAGCATCCCTCACGAGCAGGGCGTCGGAACGGTTCGCACCTTCCTTTATGAAGATCCACACACACAATGGAAATACAATGAGTTTATCCTGACCCTCCTACAATTAGTTCTGACCCATAATTGGTTTGGATTCAAAGGTTCCCACTACCTCCAGGGAGTTGCCATGGGCACATGTTGCACACCGACATAGGCAAATCTGTACCTGGGTGGGTGGGAACGACATATTATTTCAGATGAGGAATTATCTATGTATACTGACCAAGTGATGTGCTGGATGTGTCTTCTTGCTTTGGACGGGTACACATACTATGTTAACAGCCTTTGTCGAAATGTTAAACCAAAACTCCTTTAATTTGAGATTTACTTTCAATCTGAATGTACATAGAATTGCATTCCTAGATCTCTCAATTTTTAAAGATGAGGACAATTGTTTGGCGACTAGCCTTTATCGCAAGGAAACTGCGGGCAACACTTTGCTGCATGCAGCTAGTGCTCATCCTGCAGCCTTAATCCGCGGTATTCCTTACACGCAGTATATAAGACTACACCGTAACTGTACTCATATAGTGGATTTTCTATCTGAGGCCAAACTACTTTGTGTATGTTTACTGGCTAGGGGCTACAATATAAAGCATTTGCAGAAAGCCTACAAAAAGGTCTTAAAACAGTCAACGAATACTTTGCTCTACCACAAAAAAAAACCTATATCTGAGACTAAACCTGTTTTGAGAATTATCACACGGTTCTCATCCCAACATCAAGACGTCAGGAACATACTCACTAACCACTGGCATGTATTACAACAAGACTCAATTGTGAAAAAACATGGAGGCATCAGACCAGAACTCATGTTTAAATGGGCAAATTCCCTACGTGTCAGAGTTGTGTCGAGCCATTATTCCTCAGCTCCCCGAGTTCGAGCTAGGAATAGTGGCACATTTAGATGTGGCAAATGCAAATTTTGTCCTTGGTTATGTCAGGACACTGCTTTCATACTCCCCAATGGGGAACCTTTTTGTCCCAAATACAGAGCAGACTGCAATACACAGGGGGATGTATATATAATGCCCTGTGTATGCAGGGTCTTCTATGTTGGGAAGACAGCCCGACAGTTTTGGCAACACATCAAAGACCATGTTTATTATTCAAAAAATGGTAAAATGCTAACTCCGGTCAGCAGACACCCTAACCTCCATCATGGATTTTTCCCATCCCTTTTCCTTTCCCTTTCCCCCACGCCTTCTCCCTTCTCTTTAGTTTTACATTGATTGTCCTTCTTTCCTCCCTTTTTATCAATTAGTTCTGTAGGATTAAAAACTAGTGCATGCCTGATTTAATTGGACAGTTACGTATTTACTCATTTTAGTTGGTTTCTGACAAAAATACCCTGGATGTCTCCCCTGTGCTCCACTGAATGTAATGCAGTACAGATCACACTGCATTACATTCTTTCCCGGCCTCGATGGCCGGGGCCACCAACAACTGGGACCTGGAGGTAACGTCATACACGTCGCTTCCGGGTCAGGAACAAGATGGGGAAGAGAGTGGACACCCTCTATGTTGGTCCGGGCCTGCAGATGGACAAGCTGAGCCTGAGATACATAGCTGTAGGGCGCGTGGGGGGGGACACTTTACCAGGGTGTGTGGAACCATTCAAGCGGCAGTAAGCCCTGGCTACTGACAAGTAGGCTAAATGTTACAAAAAACTACCTGTCCTGCGTCCCAGAACTGCATGTCCCGGGTGTCAAGTGATATAAATTATGCATCCCTCCATTGAATGGGCTGACAAAAGCCCAGGCACCGTGTCGCACTTTCTAGTCGCCATTGCAACCTAGGGCTTGGGAATTGTCAAGGCCTGCTCTAAAACACCAAACAGTAATGAGAGGATATTTCTTCTCTTTGTAGCGACTTCCTACAACAGTCCATTCAGCAATAGGACATGGAATGGACAGCACTGGGACACCATAAGCAATGTTCCAGGCAAACCTTAGTGATAGTGAACCAGGGCCTTACAGCAGCAATAGTCACTAGGATCTTTCACTCAGGTCCACACTCATAGTGTCTCTGGGTATCTGAATGCCTCCCTACAGCCTCAGGCACACAATTTCTTCAATGAATCTACATTGGAACCCCTCTCTTATCTTCAGAAAATTTGTATCAGAATAGCCCCCCCCAGCTTTGCACATCTAGGACCTCAATGAGCTTAAGCAGAATTTTCAGCTAGGCTGCCCCCAGGGCAGTAGCCCTTCAGGCTGGGAACTCCTCCTCCAGGATAGATAGATAGATAGATAGATAGATAGATAGATAGATAGATAGATAGATAGATAGATAGATAGATAGATAGATACTAGATAGGCTATAAGTAAGTTGTTACAGTTGCCAGGAATTTTTAAAATACGTTATCACCAGGAATGCATCAGAGCTTCCCCAGAAACTGAGATTTTAAATGTCCTCCCATTTGTCATGCATTGTGCCAAACTAGTTCTTTTAGCTGTCCTCCCCCCTTTTCGTCATAGAGGGAATTACTAGCCTTCTACTTCAGAGGAACACATAGGAACAGTCACAATGAGAGGAAAGAGCCAGTCTGATACTGGCTCCTAAATATACCTCTGGAAACTAATAAAGCTGAATTGTCACCCAGTTCTCCCTGAAGATGCTGTAAATGCAGTTTGGTGATAAAGATTTAGATGAAAGCTAAGTTCATGTCTGTGTTTTTTTAAACCCATTCTTGGGGTACCTTTGTCTTATGTTGGTGTGTTTTCACCTAATTTACTTGGTATTAAACTGCAAAAGACATAGGTCCAAATTACAAAAGCAATAGCTGAGTGATCTGCATTCAAGTGAGCCCCAAGCTGTAACCATAAACTACAGATGACAGCAATCAGTCTCCAAAAACAGACAATGACTGAGCACACATACTTGCAAAAATATATGTTTTATACTCTATGTAAACCTGCATAACTTAAATTTCGTATAAACTTTAATATGATAATATAAATTCAAACATAATTTTGAATACTTTAAAATCTGCTTTCATTAACAGAATATGTGGTGATGATGCCATTAAAGTCCTTGTTCAGGGACTTCCTATTATAGGGTGAGAATGCATTGTCCCTTGTTTTAATTGTGCACCTGCATTGTCACTCTGTCGTGTTTCTGTTGGAGACTACAAGCAGCTGTTTCAACACACATTAGGCAGGCATTGTGTATTGTTGTCATCATAGAGAAACCTGCCCTGAGAACTGCCATAAAGCCTTTACTGGAGTGCATGTACAGTGGGGACAGAAAGTATCCAGACCCCCTTAAATTTTTCACTCTTTGTTATATTGCAGCCATTTGCTAAAATCATTTATGTTCATTTTTTTCCTCATTAATGTACACACAGCACCCCATATTGACAGAAAAACACAGAATTGTTGACATTATTGCAGATTTATTTAAAAAGAAAAACTGAAATATCACATGGTCCTAAGTATTCAGACCCTTTGCTCAGTATTTAGTAGAAGCACCCTTTTGACCTTTTAATACAGCCATGAGTCTTTTTGGGAAAGATGCAACAAGTTTTTCACACCTGGATTTGGGGATCCTCTGCCATTCCGCCTTGCAGATCCTCTCCAGTTCTGTCAGGTTGGATGGTAAATGTTGGTGGACAGCCATTTTTAGGTCTCTCCAGAGATGCTCAATTGGGTTTAAGTCAGGGCTCTGGCTGGGCCATTCAAGAACACTCACGGAGTTGTTGTGAAGCCACTCCTTCCTTATTTTAGCTATGTGCTTAGGGTCATTGTCTTGTTGGAAGGTAAACCTTCGGCCCAGTCTGAGGTCCTGAGAACTCTGGAGAAGGTTTTCGTCCAGGATATCCCTGTACTTGGCCGCATTCATCTTTCCCTCGAGTGCAACCAGTCGTCCTGTCCCTGCAGCTGAAAAACACCCCCACAGCATGATGCTTCCACCACCATGCTTCACTGTTGGGACTGTATTGGACAGGTGATGAGCAGTGCCTGGTTTTCTCCACACATACCGCTTAGAATTAAGGCCAAAATTATTATCTATTTTGGTCTCAGCAGACCAGAGAATCTTATTTCTCACCATCTTGGAGTCCTTCAGGTGTTTTTTAGCAAAGTCCATGCAGGCTTTCGTGTGTCTTGCACTGAGGAGAGGCTTCCGTCGGGCCACTCTGCCATAAAGCCCCGACTGGTGGAGGGCTGCAGTGATGGTTGACTTTCTACAACTTTCTCCCATCTCTGGAGCTCAGCCACAGTGATCTTTGGGTTCTTCTTCACCAAGGCTCTTCTCCCACGATAGCTCAGTTTGGCCGAACGGCCAGCTCTAGGAAGGGTTCTGGTCATCCCAAACATCTTCCATTTAAGGATTATGGAGGCCACTGTGCTCTTAGGAGCCTTAAGTGCAGCGGAAATTTTTTGTAACCTTGGCCAGATCTGTGCCTTGCCACAGTTCTGTCTCTGAGCTCTTCAGGCAGTTCCTTTGACCTCATAATTCTCATTTGCTCTGACATGCACTGTGAGCTGTAAGGTCTTATATAGACAGGTGTGTGGCTTTCCTAATCAAGTCCAATCAGTATAATCAAACACAGCTGGACTCAAATGAAGGTGTAGAACCATATCAAGGATGATCAGAAGAAATGGACAGCACCTGAGTTAAATATATGAGTGTCACAGCAAAGGGTCTGAATACTTAGGACCATGTGATATTTCAGTTTTTCTTTTTTAATAAATCTGCAAAAATGTCAACAATTCTGTGTTTTTCTGTCAATATGGGGTGCTGTGTGTACATTAATGAGGAAAAAAAATGAACTTAAATGATTTTAGCAAATAGCTGCAATATAACAAAGAGTGAAAAATTTAAGGGGTTCTGAATACTTTCCGTCCCCACTGTAAATTGGGAGAGGCAGCAAAGTTGCAGCAGGAGATCAACAGCACTGAGATGTAACAATAGATAAAATAAAACATGAAAACAAGTATTTTATTAAAAAATAAAATAAATAAAAAATACAATTGTTCATCCTATACAGTGCTTTAGCAAACGAAATGTCATTCAAAAAAAATCTGTGCTCTGCCTGTAGCCAGGTGTCTAGACTAATTTCCCAGGCTTTCTGAGTCCTGCCCCCTGCTGCAAGCCACCTAAATACCAGGGGAGGGCTTTAGAACACAGGCTCTCTTCCACATGGGATTTACAGAAATAAAACTACTGCAAGATGTAGGCCTGCTGGAGCAAGTGACTCCTTCTGGGTTAACCTGCTGGGATTCTCCCTGGACTAGGAGCCTACCACCACTGGACTTTGGCTGAATGAACTTTGCTTCTCTGGAAGGTATGAACCTCGGCAGCCTGCAATAGTTAGTTAGGGCTGGATGTTTCATATGTGCTTTGCTGTTGAACTAGGTTTTTTGAATCTTCAGTAAAGCTGTTTTACTGTCCAAGCCTGGTCTAAACTTATCCAAAGGGGTGCAAGGTGGTAAATGGCTTATTGAAGGAGCAGGGTCTGTAAAGCACACATGGGGTGCTTTAGGCCACTACAAAAGGTTAACTCAGCAGGAACATTGGAGCAAGAGAGTAATTGTCACGGGTAACCAAGAACTGGTGGGAAGTGTATAGCAGACGCTCATGAAGCGTGGTACCTGGTGTAGGTAAGAGGTCCTCCAGTAGTGAGGGGGGTCGATGTTCTAGCAGTAGCAGTGCTATATTAAGGGGGGGGGTGTCCCTTCCCTCCAATCAGCTCTCGGAGCTCTCCTCACTGATGTAACTTCAGCTCACCGCCCCCTGCTTTTCAGAGCTGAGAGATCCTGTATAAATTCACTTCACTGGGTATATGAAAGGATTTACAATCACTTTAATGGAGAGCACGCTTGAGGTCTGTGCTAGGTGCTCGGCAGGACCCCATTCTGTCACTCGGAGTGAGGTGGCAGAGGTACACTGGACTGGTGGACAGGGTACAGAGGCTCAGTGGTGTCCCTCCTGAATGCAACACACAGTTCATCAAACATGGGTGTGTAGTAACATGGGACAGTATGTTTCGAAGAGGAAATCTGTACATTTAACTACTGCACACAGTGTATGTCTCATCTCTAAGTTGGGGTATCTACCACCATGATGATGACTCTCACATGAATGCATCCCCACCTGGTCCCAGGCATTGATGAGAATGCACACGAGAAAGTTACTCGTGCAGGGCGAATATGCCCAGCCCAAATGCCCATGCAAGGAAAAATAACAGTTTTTTCTTGAATGTCCCAGTTCTCAGCAGCACATACCCACCTTTCCCACCTTGCTTAAACTTGCTGACCTACCACTCTATTCAGTAACCAGGAGAAAAGACAATATCCAAAATACTTCCCAGTATGGAGAAGTGTATGACTAACTCCAAGTGACAGCACTGGTGCTTGGTCATTGGCTATTGTCAGGGATCTTGTGCAACGAGTGCTAATTCCCGTGCAGCCAGTGCTCATCTTCATGCACATGATCATTGGCGCACCCACAGATCCTGATGTCTGATGGCCTATTTAAACTCAAGGTCTGCTTAACCTCAGAGCATGATTTTCCTCAGCTCGAGTTCCTGTATTCTGACTTCCTGAAAGTATTTTCCCTTGTTCCTGACCTGGCTACATCTGACACCTCTCTTGGATCACCCCACCTGTTTTGTCTGCTGCTCACTTGAGTTACCGTCCACTGCTTGGACTTCTGAAAATAACTCTGCCCTCTGACTTGGTACCCTGCCTCCAGCACATTACCGTCTCTTGCCTGTTCCTAAACTTGAACTTGATCCTGGCCCTGCACCTGTGTCATATACCAGATAAGACCAGAACTGTGTGGACTGCAACAGAGTGAACCAGACATAAATAAGTGAAGGTAAGTTTATTAAGGTAAATGCATATACATGTGAACACACCACCAATACAGAGTGAACAACCCAAACAACCAAACAGTGATAATACGCAACCAGCATATGTATCAAAAGGGATTACCAGAATCGTAGTCAAGCCAGGCCAGGGTTATAAACAGGAGATCAGTAGCTGGGAAGGGAAACAAACAGGACAAGAGAGGATGGATGGATCACAGGAGGGATGGGTCAGGTACAAGGCTCAGGGTCCAGGGTTCAGGTAACAGATAGGACATCAGGCTGGAGAGCGGGCACATCAGGCTGGAAAGTGGGCTCATCAGGCTGGAAAGCGGGCTCATCAGGCTGGAGAACAGGCTCATCAAGCTGAAAGGCGGGCACATCAGGCTGAAAGGTGGGCACATCAGGCTGGGAAGCGGGCACATCAGGCTGGGAAGCGGGCGCATCAGGCTGGGAAGCAGGCACATCAGGCTGGGAAGCGGGCACATCAGGCTGGGAAGCGGGCGCATCAGGCTGGAAGGCGGGCTCATGAGACTGGAGAGCGGGCACATCAGGCTGGAGAGCGGGGCACATCAGGCTGGAGAGTGGGCTCATCAAGCTGGAATGTAGGCACTGGCACCTCCGGCTGGAACACTGGCCCCTCCGGCTGGAACACTGGCCCCTCCGGCTGGAAAGCGGACTTCAGGACATTGGACTGGATAACAGGCACTGGGACGTCAGACTTGGTAGCAAGCACTGGGACGTCGGACTGGGTAGCAAGCACTGGGACGTCGGACTGGGTAGCAAGCACTGGGACATCAGACTGGGTAGCAAGCACTGGGACGTCGGACTGGGTAGCAAGCACTGGGACGTCGGACTGGGTAGCAAGCACTGGGACGGCGGACTGGGTAGCAAACACTGGGAGGTCGGACTGGGTAGCAAGCACTGGGAGGTCGGACTGGGTAGTAAGCACTGGGAGGTTGGGCTGGGTAGCAAGCACTGGGAGGTCGAACTGGGTAGCAAGCACTGGGAGGTCGGACTGGGTAACAAGCACTGGGAGGTCGGACTGGGTAGCAAGCACTGGGACGTCGGACTGGGTAGCAAGCACTGGGACGTCGGACTGGGTAGCAAGCACTGGGACGTCGGACTGGGTAACAAGCACTGGGACATCGCGCTGGGTAGCAAGCACTGGGACATCGGACTGGGTAGCAAGCACTGGGACGTCGGACTGGGTACCAAGCACTGGGATGTCAGACTGGATTGGATTAGCTGGTGCGGAGGCAGGTTGGGTTACTGGCAGGATCGTCTTGGTTGGAAAAAACTTTCGTTTTTTCTTTGGCTTAGCCACTGAAGCTCTGTAAGTGAGGGGTACAGCAGACTGGAAAGGAGTATTGGGATATGGCAGAGAAGAGGCAACAGTAGCTGGGGGAAGTTCCTGTGGGTTTGTAGGCAGCTGAGAAGAGGCAGGTGGGTTGAATGCAGGATAGGTACAGGGAGCAGAGACTGGATATGAGTATTTGGTTGGGAGCAGCGTATACTGAGCTGCAACTGAGGTTGACTTGGTTGATGGGGAAACATACATTTGGGTAGGCTGGTGTTTGGTGGCAGAGGTGGTTTGTTTGGCTGGAGCTGATTGCATCATGTCAGACCATGCTGAAAGTATAGGTTGTACAAACTGTCCTTTTAAAACTCCCTGTCTAACAAAAGACTGAGCAGACACAATGCACTCAGCAATCACCTGTGAGAAGAGGGGGGGGGGGGGATTTCGGGACTTTGAATGAGGCACATATGTGGTGTGCCTCCATCCCTAAATTTGAGACTACTTGTACACATATGGAATTTTCTGGTTTGTCTGTATAATTTATCAATTGTGACCACTACATGGCACCAAGTGGGTATATATTTGATGTACTCTTGATGTCTGTATTACGTTCGCACATACATATGTGCTTGTAAATACTCTATGAAATGATATTTATTGCAATGGCTTTTATATATGTGGTTTATGATATTGATATGATTGTGCATTCTATTACGATCAATAAATATGTATTTTCTATCCAATCATTTCCACGGTGTCCATAACCTCATTTTAAAGTTCCAACTTTCCCATTTTTAGTCTCGCAATCACCTGTGGGGAACAGGCTGAGTAGTGCTCACAAAAATCGGCAGGATCATCTTCAAAAAGCCATACTAGGGATACAACCTGATTCATATCAAAAGGAGGAGTGAAATCATCACGGCCCTCTGGAATACAGGGCAGGGCCAGCTCAGTACAGATCTTGATCAAAGGCTGCATCTCCCCAAACAATACATAACCCTGATCGACCAGGGAGTGAGCCAAATGTATAGTTGCAAACAACTGGTCACTAGACCGTCCTTTCAGAGCCTGGCGGCAATAATCACCACTTTCAGATGCCAGCAGAGAAAAATAGATAACCTCATCGCCATTCATGTTTGCAACCAAACTGAAACAAAATGAACCCCTGTGCAGCCACTTCCGGTCAGGGATGGCCCTGGTATTCTGTCATATACCAGATAAGACCAGAACTGTGTGGACTGCAACAGAGTGAACCAGACATAAATAGGTGAAGGTAAGTTTATTAAGGTAAATGCATAGACATGTGAAAACACCACCAATACAGAGTGAATACCCAAACAACCAAACATTGATAATACACAACCAGCATATGTAGCAAAAGGGAGTACCAGAATCATAGTCAAGCCAGGCCAGGGTCATAAACAGGAGATCAGTAGCTGGGAAGGGAAACAAACAGGACAAGAGAGGATAGATGGATCACGGGAGGGACGGGTCAGGTACAAGGCTCAGGGTCCAGGGTTCAGGTAACAGACAGGAAACAGGAACAACAGGTTCCAGGAATCAGGAATCAGGCTTCAGGTTCAGGTTCAGGAATCAGGTCTCAGGATCAGAGGAGCAGGCTGCAGATCAGGGCTCAAGGACAATACCAGGGCAAGATGAGTGTGCACTTGCCGGGTATTTATACTGCAGCTCTGCTAATTAAGGTCAGGTGACACCTGTCTGCAAAGGGGAATACCTGCTCCATACTGCCAGGATTCCTCCGCTGGTGGACGCCAGTACTGCGGCCCAAAGGTGACAGAATACCAGCAGGAAAAAGCTCTTCTGACAGCTCCAAACTGCCAGGAGACACCTGCTGGTGGACCTCAGTACTGCACGGCAAATGATCGATATTACCAGCGGAGGAGACCTTTCCTGACAACCTGTCTGCCTGGCTGCTGCTGAACCTGACTCTATACTGCTGCTGTAAGCACTCCTGTGTTTCCAAGCTCAAGTTCAGTACTCCAGCTTCTTGGCACCTGCAACCTTTCACTGCCCTAGCTGTCCCTGTCTCCACTATCAGTGAGAGGGGCCTGTTGTCAAAATAACTCAAACACACAGCTATTAATGTCTAAACAGCTGGCAACAAAAGTGAGTAGTGAAAATGTCTGAATAGGACCCAAAGTGTAAATATTTTGTGTGGCCACCATTTTTTTCCAGCACTGCCTTAACCCTCTTGGGCATGGAGTTCACCAGAGCTTCACAGGTTGCCACTGGAGTCCTCTTCCACTCCTCTATGATGACATCACGGAGCTGGTCGATGTTAGAGACCTTGCGCTCTTCCACCTTCCATTTGAGGATGCCCAACAGATGCTCAATTGGGTTTAGGTCTGGAGACATGCTTGGCCAGTCCTTCACCTTTACCCTCAGCTTCTTTAGTAAGGCAGTGGTCATCTTGGGGGTGTGTTTGGGGTCGTTATGTTGAAATACTGCCCTGCGGCCCAGTCTCCGAAGGGAGGGGATCATGCTTCGCTTCAGTATGTCACAGTACACATTGGCATTCATGGTTCCCTCAATGAACTGTAGCTCCCCAGTGCTGGCAGCTCTCATGCAGCCCCAGACCATGACAGTCCCACCACCATGCTTGACTGTAGGCAAGACACACTTGTCTTTGTACTCCTCTCCAGGTTGCCACCACACACGGTTGCCACCATCTGAACCAAATAAGTTTATCTTGGTCTCATCAGACCACAGGACATGGTTCCAGTAATCCATCTCTTTAGTCTGCTTGTCTTCAACAAACTGTTTGCAGGCTTTCTTGTGCATCATCTTCAGAAGAGGCTTCCTTCTGGGATGACAGCCATGCAGATCAATTTGATGCATTGTGTGGCATATGGTCTGAGCACTGACAGGCTGACCCCTTCAACCTCTGAAGTAATAGTGGCAGCACTCATACGTCTATTCCCCAAAGACAACCTCTGGATATGATGCTGAGCACGTGCACTCAACTTTTTTGGTCGACCATGGATAGGCCTGTTCTGAGTGGAACCTGCCCTGTTAAACAGCTGTATGGTCTTGGCCAGCGTGCTGCAGCTCAGTTTCAGGGTCTTGGCAATCTTCTTATAGCCTAGGCCATCTTTATGTAGAGCAACAATACTTTTTTTTCAGATCCCCAAAGAGTTCTTTACCATGAGGTGCCACATTGAACTTTCAGTGACCAGTACGAGACCAAATTCAACACACCTGCTCCCCATTCACACCTGAGACCTTGTAACACTAACAAGTCACATGACACCGGGGAGGGAAAATGACTAATTGGGTCCAATGTGGACATTTTCACTTAGGGGTATACTTACTTTTGTTGCCAGCGGTTTAGACATTAATGGCTGTGTGTGCAGTTATTTTGAGGAGACAGCAAATTTACACTGTTGTGCAAGCTGTACACTCACTACTTTACATTGTAGCAAAGTTTCATTTCTCCAGTGTTGTCACATGAAAAGATATAATAAAATATTTTAAAAAATGTGAGGGGTGTATTTATTATTGTGCGATACTGTGTGTATATATATATATATATATATATATATTCATTGTGCAATTTGAAAACTGCAATGGTCACTGCTGTTTGGGCCCTAGGATTATGTCATCCTCAAAATATATATCACTCCCACAGTTGCCTGTTCAAACAATTGTTTATTGGTGTTGCAAGATGGCATCTGACACTACCATACACAATCAACATTTGCAGGTTTTCACAACCTTCAAATGTACATGTTGCAAAAGAAAGCTGCACATACATAAGGATGGCTTAGATTAGCTTTTATTTAATCATATACTTTGATGCGGCATTGTTTTGTTTTTTAGTTTTATTTATTCACTTTCGAAAATAAAAACATTTAGAAAATATCAAAGCACTCAACATTAAAAAATGCATGATTTCAAAAATAATAAAAAGGTCTAACTTCAGACGTCAGTTCATCTCTTTAAAAGGGCAGTGCAACCATTTTGTTTTGTTATGGACAGAATGAAGAAGATTTAGATGCACTGTACAGACCTTAAGCTGCTGGTGTCACTGTTGGGAAAACTTCCTCTCACTCTCTGTCTCTTTGATAAACAGTGCATTGCTGTGAATTGACCCTCTTGTTTTTACAATCTACTATGTATTCTCCAGAGCAATTCATTTAGTCTAGAGTTCCATTTTAGCCCCTTTCACATAGGGCATATGATTTTACATCTTACATTCTATACACGGTATCCATGTAACAATTGTGCTAATGTTTACATGCATGAAGCATACAGCGTAAATCAGGGACGTGTGGTGAGGTCAGTGACTGGTGAGGCACTGGCTAGTATCAGAGCCAGATACACACAGGTTACATATGCTGCGATCATAAGAGCAAGAGCAATAATTCTAGCACTAGACTTCCTCTGTAACTCTAAACATGTAATCTGTAAAAAAATTTTAAAGCAGCGCCTATGGAGATTTTTAAGTACCGAAGTTTGGCGCCATTCCAAGAGTGAGCGCAATTTTGAAACGTGACATGTTAGGTATCAATTTACTTGGCATAACATCATCTTTCACATTATACAAAAATCAGGTTATCTTTAGTGGTTTTTTTTATATTCATGTAACAGTTTTTTCCACAAAAAAAAAACATGTTTGAATAATTGCTGCACAAATACTGTGTAACATAAAAAGTTGCAATGACCACCATTTTATTCCGTAGGGTATCTGCTAAAACAATATATATAATGTTTGGGGGTTCTGAGTAATTTTCTAGCAAAAAAAAAATGATTATAACATGTAGGAGAGAAGTGTCACAATTGGCCTGGGTGGCAAGGGGTTAATTAGCATAAGTAATATACAAATAATTATTATATATTGTTTTTAAGGTAATTTACCATATTTTCAAAAAACTGTACTCAAGCAGGTGGCTTATTGGACAAATTACTGAAGTTTGAAGTTATAACTTCAAACAAGTAAAATCACAGTAAATATATAAATAATAAATGATTATCTTATAACATATAGCATAACAATATATGAGTTAGCTTGATTATAACATTACCTTTTCAGCAGCAGTAGATTCTCATTCTCCCTCTTAACTGTGTGAGAAAAACATGGGATTGTGGGTAAATCTTATACCCATAAACCCATGTTTTTTCCTTGTAGTTAAGAGGGCTGGGCTGGAAGGGAGCATTTGCCTTTTAGACACATGCCCCTTCTATGACACTGCACTGAGAGGCTTGCCTCCACTGCAGCATTTTTATTTGACAGCTGGGGCTAATGGTACTTTACCATTAGTTCAAGGCTGCAAGCTGTCCATTGAGCTCAGTGCCTCTGACAAGAAGTGAGGAGAGGCACTGAGAGCTCAATCTCTCAGTCTGCTGCAAACAGAGTGTGCCATCTTGTATTTAAACTGGCTGCTCCGTATGTAGCTTCTCACAGGCTGCGCAAGGAGCCCCGTATCTCCGGAACCATAGGCCATAGGAGCCCCAAATTTTTACCAGTGGTGGAGTGGGACTCAGGCTACCTATCCAAATGGGGTTTCTGTGACCTCAGATTGCCAAGCTACGACCCTCGAAGCTCGATTTTCTTTTTTCTTTTCTCTGCCTCACCTGCCTCCCCTGACTGCATGACCCTGGCATAAATATACCCTACTGACCATTGCTCAGGGCTGACATGTAAATATCAACAATGTGTAGCTGATTACACACTATTGATTGACCCCTGCTGCCTAGTGCCTTTTACTGATAGGATGCAAGCAGCTCTTGTCGCCTAACATTCTTGGTTGTTAGGATGCAGGCAGCTCCAATAGAGTTCATTTTCACTCTATGCATGTAAACATTAATGCAAACGTTTACATAAGCACAGCGTAACAGAAATTCCATACATGGGTTCTTTTTTAATTTTTGGTTTACGCAGCTTTCTGCTGCAGACCAGTATGGACCAGTGTGCATGGGCCCTTAGAATACAACACTGCTGTATTTACATCCATATAAATTATGGATATGAATACAGTGTATTGTACACCTGTGTATATGAGCCCTTTATTACTTACATATGTGAGTTGTATGGGCTGTATAGTTAAAGCTGTTCTCCAATCCAACCCCCCGTAATTTAAAATGATTGTAAAAGTCTTATTTGAAAAATATAATAAACATGTTATATTTACCTGCACTGTGCAATTCACTTGGGCTAAATAGCCTTGAATCTATTTTTGTTTATTTGTACAACCCCAATTCCAAAAAAAAGGGCGTTGTGTAAAATACACATAAGATCAGAATGCAATGATTTGCAAATCTCACAAACCCATATTTTATTCACAGTATAAAATAGAAAACATATCAAATATTTAAAATGAGAAAATGTACCATTTTAAGAAAAAAATTGAGTAATTTTGAAATTGATGGTAGCAACGCGTTTCAAATAAGTTGGGATAGGGCAACAAAAAACTGTCAAAGTAAGTGGTACTAACAGGGAAGAGCTGGAAGTACATTTTGTAAATAATTAGATTCATTGGAAACAGGTCAGTAACTTGATTGGTTATAAAAAGAGCTTTTTCGAGAGTCATGGTGTCTCAGAAGTAAAGAGACGCTGCATCTGAAAATTGTCAAACAATTTCAGAATACTGTTCTTCAATGTAAAATTGAAACTACTTTAAATATATCATTATAATATACATACCACATAGTACAAAGTGCATATAAGTGCATGTTATAAAAAAGATTCTGAGAATGTGGAAAAATCTCAGGCTAAAATGCAATATTGGGTGTCTGCGATCTTTGGGCCCTCAGATGGAATTGCATTCAAATCAGGCATGATTCTGTGATAGACATCACTGCATGTGTACAAGAATACTTCCAAAATGTATTGTCTGTCAACACAGTTCACTGTGCCATCCAAAAATGCAAGGTAAAGCTCTATCGTGCAAAGAAGGAGCCATATCTAAGCAAGATCCACAAATGTCACCCTCTTCTCTGGGTCAAAGCTCATTTAACCTCTTGGCACCGACAGCACGCAAATATGCGGCCTGTCTGTGGGAAAGCTTTGGCGCTGAGTGGCCGCATATTTGCGTGCAATATTGAAAAAGCAGTTTTGCTGAGAGCACACACCATGCGTACTCCCACCACACAGTTACCAGCGGCAAACGAAAAGCTCCCCATCTCAGCTTGCGAGCGGGAGCTTTCCGATCATGTGACTGCCGTGACCGCTAATCATGGTGGTCACATAATCATAAACCCCACCTCTTGGCATCTGAAACCTTTTAAAAGCACCAAGGGGTTAAAATGGTCTGTTGAAAAGTGGAAAACTGTTCTATGATCAAGCTAATTGAAATTTGACATTCTTGTTTGGCAGCTGTGGGCGCCGCATCCTCTGGACTAAATAGGAGAAGCTTGTTATCTGCACTGAAAAGCCTGCATTTCTGATAGTACTGAATAGGCAATTTGCGCATCTGGAAAGGCACCATCAATGCTGAAAGATATATCTAGGTTCTAGAGCAGTATATGCTCCCATCCAGATGACTTCTTTCTCAGGGAAGGCCTTGCATATTTCAGCAGGACAATGCTAAACTGCATACTACATCTATGACAACAGCATGGCTTCATAGTAGAAGAGTCCGGGTGCTTAACTGGCTTGCCTGCTGTCCAGACCTTTCACCATTGGAAAATAATTGGCAGATCTTTCTTGAAAAGAAAAATATGACAAAGAAGACCAAGGACTGCTGAGCAGTTAGAATCCTATTTGGCAAGAGTGACACAACATTCCTCTCCCCAAACTCCGTCATCTGGTCTCCTCAGTTCCCAGACATTGGGGTTGATTTACTAAAGGCAAATAGACTGTGCACTTTGCAAAGTGTAGTTGCACTCTGCAAGTGCAGTTGCTCCAGAGCTTAGTAAATGAGGTAAGGCTTCACTATGCAAAAGGTACCCAATTACGTGCAAGGAAAATTAAAAAAAACAGCATTTTTGCTTGCACATGATTGGATTATGGAAGTCAGCAGAGTTTCTGCTCATTTCCTAAGCTCTGGAGCAACTGCACTTGCAGAGTGCAACTTTACTTTGCAAAGGGCACAGTCTTTATACCTTTAGCAAATCAACCCCATTGTGTTGGAAAAAGAAGAGGGCAAGCTACATCGTAGTAAGCATGGCCCGGTCCCAACTGTTTTGAGATGTGTTGCTGCCATAAATTTTGACCAGTTCCCATCCACGCTATAGCCAAATGACGACTACAGCGTAGACCTACATTGCCAGGAGGACATCAATAGACCTCCTCCCCTTTGCACGCTCCCCGCGCGCTGTGATCACCGAGTCAATGAGACTCGGGTGATCACAGATCAGAGCAAGTGGCCGGTCCCGGCCCCTTACCACATGAGCAGCTGTCAGCCAATGACAGCTGATCACGTGATGTATACAGAAGATCAGTACTTATTTTTTTTTCTCCTCACGCTGACAGTGTGAGAAGAAAAAAAAGCCGATCACTGGCTTCTGTGTAAGGGACATCGGTCCCGAAGAGGAAGCGGCACAGCCGCCTCATCTTTGCCAACCAGTACCGCCTGCCAGTGCCACCTACCAGTGCCCACACAGTGCATATCAGTGCCCACCAGTGTATATCAGTACCACCAATCAGTGCCAACTATCAATGCCCAGGAGTGCCACCTATCAATGCCCACCAGTGGTGCCAATCAATGCCTCATCAGTGCCACCTAGCAGTGCTGCCTATCAGTATCACCTACCAGTGCCCATCACTGTCCATCACTGCCACCCATCAGTGCCCATCAGTGCCAGCTATCAGTGCCAGCTATCAGTGCCACCTATTAGTGCCCTTCAGTGCCACCTATCAATGCCCTTCAGTGACGCCCATCAATGCCACCCATCAGTTCCACCTCTCAGTGCCCACCAGTCCCACCTCTCAGTGCCCAGCAGTGCCACCTCTCAGTGCCCACCAGTGATGCCTCATCAGTACCTACCAGTGACGCCTCATCAGTGCCCACCAGTGACGCCTCATCGATGCCCACTAGTGCCACCTTAGTGCCCATCAATGCAGCCTATCGGTGCCCATCAGTGCAGCCTATCAGTGCCCATCAGTGCAGCCTCATCAGCGTTCATCAATGAAGGAGAAAAATTACCTGTTTGCAAAATTTTTTAACAATATATAAAAACAAAAGAATCGCGCTAGTCTGAAATAACAAATGTATGTGTAGAAATGCTTAACACAAAAATAAGAGCAATATCAAAATGCAAACTAAACTGAAAATTCAATAAGATGGACTCAAAGTACGGCGGCATCCAGGGTTAATCACCCATGCGACCTAGGGGTCCATATAAACAGATAACTAAATAATAGTCTCAAATGGTGGTATCTGTGTATAACCACCCATGTGAAAAGAAAGATCCATGTGAATAAATGATGTTCCCTCCTTGAAAAGCAATCCACCACCAGGAATAAAAGGGGTTACTCCTTACTGGAAAGCCATGATCCCACACTACAGATGATCATAACTAACAAAACAGCTGAGACTTGAAACTTGAAACTTGCATCGGTATCAAACTATGAGGTCATCAAATCGTCAGGGGTTATGGACCAACTCGTAGAGGAAACGTACCATGTAACAGAGATGGAGCTCACATAGTGTAAAACCTTTATAAACCTTATTAAAAACTCATAAAAAACACACTTACAATATCGCCTAATAAGGAAAGCCTTAAGTCCGGTCCGTTGGCCGTACAGACTCGGACAGACCCGTCCTACTGGGGATCGAGCACAGATTGGAGGTGACGTCAGCACGTCGTCCTGCTCCGCACTGTTTATATGGACCCCTAGGTCGCATGGGTGATTAACCCTGGATGCCGCCGTACTTTAAGTCCATCTTATTGAATTTTCAGTTTAGTTTGCATTTTGATATTGCTCTTATTTTTGTGTTAAGCATTTCTACACATGCATTTGTTATTTCAGACTAGGGCGATTCTTTTGTTTTCTATTTCAGTGATATATGTGTGTCATATTGTCAGAGTTGCTGCTTTTTCACTATGTTATGTAATTGATATATTATCACATCTTTAGGTGTTCTATTTATAACTCATTACTTAGCGCAGTTTTTTTCCCCCTTTTTCCTTAAGATATAAAACTGTTTTGTATTTCTTTTCAAAATGTTCGGTCTTTTTTCATTTTTTTAATGAAAATTAAAAACCCAGAGGTGGTCAAATACCACCAAAGGAAAGCTCTATTTGTGGGAAAAAAATGATAAAAATTTAATTTGGGTACAGTGTTATATGACTGCGCAATTGTCATTCAAATTGTGACAGTGCTGAAAGCTGAAAATTGGTCTGGGCAGGAGGGGGGTTTAAATGCCCAGTAAGCAAGTGGTTAAAATTACCCTATTTTTCTTAAAATGGTACATTTTCTCAGTTTAAACATTTGATATATTTTCTATTATGAATAAAATAGGGGTCTATGAAATTTGCAAATCAACGCATTCTGTTTTTATGTAGATTTTACACAGTGTCCCAATTTTTTTGAAATTGGGGTTTATATAGCCACAGACTGTTCACTCTAGTACGAGTTAAATACTGTGCACGACAGCTTTATTGAATACAATACAAACCAATTTAAAGTGGTGGTAAACTCCTACATATACCCAGTGAAGTGAATGGCCTCAGATGATACACAGAGATGAAACAAATCCTCCTACTATGTTTATCTGCAGTATTCTCTTCCCTACACCCCTTCTAAAGGGCAGCTTGTGTTAAAAATCTTTCTTCATCTGTCAGCAGCACAGAGGAGGGGGCGGAGGGGCTGCAGTTACAGTGTGTGAGAGCTGATTGGAGGAAAGGAACACCCCCCTTCACACAGCAGAAGAACTGTGTTCTGAATAGACAAGCTCCATGCTGAGCTCCTTCTCCGACAGAAGTTTATCTCATGTGTTGGGAAAACCTCTCAGAAGTGACTCATGCTGAAAAGACACCGACGCTGAGAGCTTTGGAGAGAGATAAGTAAACACTACAGATACTCAGGGCTGGCTCTATGATGGGACCTGGTGGGACCATCGGTATCGAGCGGCACTTTCAGGGGGGGAGGCAAACTGACACCCGCCAGCCAGCCTGTTCCGCCCGCTCTGCTGCCTGTGAGGGAGCCCGGCATCACTGCTGTTAGTGGTGAGAGGATCGGGCGGGCAGAACACTCACTGCCCGGGGGGGGGGAGCAGTCAGCGGGTGAGTGAGTGGGCGGGTCAGTCGGCAGGTGAGCGGGCTTGCTAGCCAGTCAGCGAGCCGGCAGGCGGGGGAGCAGAGAGATGACATCATCTCTCACTGCCTGCCCTGCATCACTGCAGTTCTGCCGTCACTGTGCAGCCGCGGACAGGAGAGAGATTACATTATTATTATTATTATACAGGATTTATATAGCGCCAACAGTTTACGCAGCACTTTACAATATAAAAGGGAGACAATACAGTTATAATACAATAAAATACAAGAGGATTAGGAGGGCCCTACTCAGAAGAGCTTACAATCTAATAGGGTGGGGTAGGAGAGTACAAAAGGTTGTAACTGTGGGAAATGAGCTGGTGGAAGTGGTAGGAGATTAGTTGGAGACGTGATAGGCATTCCTGAAGAGATGAGTTTTCAGGGATCGCCTGAAGGTAACAAGAGTAGGGGATAGCCGGATAGATTGAGGTAGCGAGTTCCAGAGGATGCGAGAGGCTCTGGAGAAATCCTGGAGACGAGCATGGGAGGAGGAGATGAGAGAGCTTGAAAGCAGGAGGTCTTGAGAAGAGCAGAGAGGTCGATTTGGGTGATATTTGGAGACTAGTAAGATTAGTGATGTAGCTCGGGGCAGGGTTGTGTATGGCTTTGTATGTTGTGGTTAGTATTTTGAATTTAATTCGCTGGGTGATTGGGAGCCAGTGTAGGGATTGGAATAGAGGGTTGGCAGACACTGAGCGGTTGGTAAGGTGGATAAGTCTGGCAGCATCATTCATGATAGACTGTAGAGGGGATAGCCTATGGAGAGGTAAGCCAATGAGAAGGGAGTTGCAATAGTCAAGGAGAGAGATAACAAGGGAGTGAATGAGGAGCTTGGTGGTTTCATTTGTTAAAAAGGGGCGAATTTTAGAGATGTTACAGCGGTGAATTCTACAAACTTTTGACAACGATTGGATTTGAGGCTGAAATGACAAGTCAGAGTCTAGGATTACACCTAGTACCCTGGCATGAGGGGAGGTACTGATAGTTGCATTGTTGATTTTGATGGAAAAGTCATGGAGGGGGGCACGGGCGGGGGGGAATATTAATAGCTCAGTTTTAGAGAGATTTAGTTTAAGGAAGTGGTGCGACATCCATGCTGATATGTCAGTTAGTAAGTTAGTAATGCGAGAGTAGATCGAAGGAGTGAGGTGAGGAGTAGACAGATAGATTTGGGTGTCATCAGCGTATAAGTGGTATTGGAAGCCTTTGGCAGTTATTAAGTGACCAAGGGAGGAGGTTTAGATAGAGAAGAGAAGGGGTCCAAGAACCAAGCCTTGGGGGACCCCCACAGAAAGGGGCAATGGAGAGGAGGAGACAGAGTTGTAGGTGACACTGAAGGAGCGCTGTGAGAAATAGGCAGAGAACCAGGATAGAGCAGAATCTCGGAGGCCAAGGGAATGTAGTTTATTGAGAAGGAGCGGGTGGTCAACAGTATCAAAGGCCGCAGAGAGGTCAAGTAGTAGGAGTATGGAGTACTGGCTGTTGGTTTTAGCAGTTAGTAAATCGTTAGTGAGTTTTAGTAAGGCAGTTTCCGTGGAGAGCTGCGAGCGAAAGCCAGACTGTAAGGGGTCAAGAAGGTTATTTTCATTGAGGTAGGAGCTAAGACGGTTGTAGACTAAGCTTTCTAGAAGTTTAGAGGTGAATGGGAGCAATGAGATGGGTCTTAAGTTGTTCAGGTTGGTAGGGTCCAGTGAAGGCTTTTTAAGAATGGGAGTGATCTGCGCATGTTTTAGAGGGGAGGGGAAGATGCCACTAGAGAGGAAGAGATTGAAGATGTGGGTGAGGGAGCATAGGATAGAAGAAGAGGGTGACTGTAGTAGTTGTGAGGGAACAGGATCCAAGGGACAATTGGTTAGGTGGGCATCCGAGAAAATTTTTGTAACCTCTTCAGTAGTAGCCAATTCAAAAGAGGAGAGTGTTGAATGTGCTGCTAGGCATGGTATGTTGGGTGGGGAAGACGTACGCACAGTGGAGATGTCCTCACGAATTGCATCGATCTTGTCTTTGAAGTGATTGGCAATCTCTTGGGCAGTGAGTGAGTTAGTGTGTAGAGGGGGTGGGGGACGAAGCAGAGAGTTAAAGGTTGAGAAGAGCCGACGGGGACTGGATGACAAGGAATTAATAAGAGAGACAAAGTAGGCTTGTTTGGCAGCATGGAGGCAGGAATTGTATTTTAGAAGAGCAGATTTATATAGGGTGAAGTCTTGCAGGCATTTGGTTTTACGCCACAGTCGTTCAAGAGCACGGCAATGTCTCTTGAGATTTCTAGTGTTGTCAGTTTGCCAGGGTTGTAACGGTCGGGGCCTATTTCTGCGTGTGGTTAGAGGAGCAAGTGCATCTATATACATACATACAATCTGCAATGTGTGGCAGGTAACATGGCAAGTGACAATCCACAACGCGTGGACGTGACGTTGTGGCAAGTGACATTCCGCAAAGTGTGGCAGGTGATGTGGCAAGTGACAATCCGTAACGTGTGGCAGGTGACATGGCAAGTGACAATCCGCAATGTGTGGCAAGTGACATGGCAAGTGACAATCCGCAACGTGTGCCAGGTGACATGGCAAGTGACAATCTGCAACATGTGGCAGGTGACATTGCAAGTGACAATCCGCAAAGTGTGGCAGGTGACGTGGCTAGTGACAATCCACAACGTGTGGCAGGTGACTTGGTAAGTGACAATCCGCAACGTGTGGCAGGTGACGTGGCAATCCACAATGTGTGGCAGGTAACATGGCAAGTGACAATCCGCAACGTGTGGTAGGTGACAATCCATATCTGGTGGTGGAGTCCATATGAAAACTGTAAGTACAAACACACATCACAAGTTGTATGAAACATGAGAGCCTGAGAGGGACTTGCCTTGCAAAGCCCTGATTAACCACTTACAGACCGGAGGGATTTGCCCCCTTAATGACCAGGCCATTTTTTGCGATACGGCACTGTGTTTCTTTATCTGACAATTACGCGGTCAAACCACGCTGTACACAAATAAAATTGAGGCCTTTTTTTCCCCACAAATAGAGCTTTCTTTTGGTGATATTTGATCACCTCTGTGGGTTTTATTTTTTGCGCTATAAACAAAAAAAGAGCGACAATTTTTAAAAAACACAATATTTAAAAAAGAAAAATTTCTTCATTAGTTTAGGCCGATATGTATTCTTCTACATATTTTTGGTAAAAAACACAATTAGCGTACATTGATTAGTTTGCGCAAAAGTTATAGCGTCTACAAAATAGGGAATAGATTTATGGCATTTTTATAATTTTTTTTTTTTACTAGTAATGGCGGTGATCTGCGATTTTTAGCAGGACTGCAACATTGCGGTGGACAGATCAGACACTTTTGACATATTTTTGGGACTATTGACATTTAGACAGCAATCTGTGCTATAAAAATGCACTGATTATTGTGTAAATGTCACTGGCAGGGAAGGGGTTAACACTAGGGGGCGATCAAGGGGTTAAATGTGTTACCTGAGAGGTGTTTCTAACTTTGGGGGGATGGGACTGACTGGAGGAGAGAGATCGCTGTTTATAATCACTAGGAACAGCAGATATGTCTCCCCTCCTCTGTCAGAATGGGGATCTGTCTGTTTACATTGATAGATCCCCATTCTGGCTCTCTGTGGAGCGATCGTGGGTGGCCAGCGGACATTGCGGCCGCCGGCCACGCACAGGTCCCTTTATACTCCTATATACATGTATAGAGCCCTGACAGGTTCCTTTATACTCCTATATACATGTATAGAGCCACGACAGGTCCTCTTTACACTCCTACATACACGTATAGAGCCATGGCAGGTCCTATTTATACTCCTATATACTTGTATAGAGCTGTGACAGGTCGTCTTTATAATCCTATATACATGTGTAGTGCCATGACATGTCCTCTTTATACTCCTATACATGTAAACAACCATGACAGGTCCTCTTTATACACCTATATACATGTATACAGCCATGACAGGTCCTCTTTATACTCCTATACTGTATATATGTATAGAGCCATGACAGGTCCTCTTTATACTTCTATATACATGTATAGAGCCATGACAGGTCCTCTTTATACTTCTATATACATGTATAGAGCCATGACAGGTCCTCTTTATACTTCTATATACATATATAGAGCCATGACAGGTTCTCTTTCTATCCCTATATACATGTATAGAGCCGTGACAAGTCCTCTTTATACTCCTATATACATGTATAGAGCCATGACAGGTCCTCTTTATACTCCTATATACATGTATAGAGCCATGACGGGTCCTCTTTATACTCTTATATACATGTATAGAGCCATAACAGGTCCTCTTTATTCTTCTATATACTTGTATAGAGACATGACAGGTTCTCTTTATGTCCTTATATACATGTATATAGCCATGACAGGTACTCTTTATACTCCTTTATACATGTATAGAGCCATGACAGGTCTCCTCTTTATACTCCTATATACATGTATAGCACCATGACGGGTCCTCTTTATACTCCTATATACATGTATAGAGCCATGACGGGTCCTTTTTATACTCCTATATATGTATAGAGCCATGACAGGTCCTCTTTATACCCCTACAAACATGTATAGAGCCATGACAGGTCCTCTATATACTCATATATACATGTATAGAGCCATGACTGGTCCTCTATATAGTCCTATATACATGTATAGAGCCATGACAGGTCCTCTTTATACTTCTTTATACATCCATACTAAAGGAGAGACAGGAACGGCAGGGGCCAGCACAGAGGTGGGTGGAGACAAAGAGGTGCAGGCACCAGAAAGGAGTAGATGGGTGACAGTCAGGAAGGATAGAGGGGGAAGTGCTAGGAGATCGATCCTGGGCTGGAGCATCCCAATAAGTATGCTTCATTGAGTGACACTGGTGAAACCAGTCAGGGACCAGCACTGTTGGAGCTGGGGGACTGTCCTAGCTGCCAGGGGAAGAACTCTTCCAGTGAGAGTGGGGGTGGGGTGGGAGCGAAGGGAAAGGATAGACAGTTTCTGGTGGTATGCGAATCAATTCTTAGAAGGACAGAGAGAGCAATCTGTGACAAAGACCTTAAGTGCCAAACTGTATGCTGTCTACTGGGTGCTCGGGCTCGGTACATCATTGATCTGGTGGACAGATTATTGGCACCAATGACAAAGTCAGAGGCAGATGGAGTGTCCTAAAGAACGATTTTAGTTTAAGCTAAGGGGAAAATAATACTGGGAGTATGCTATAGGCCCCCTAACCTGAGGGAGGAGGGGAAAACAGACCTCCTATCACAATTTGGATTAGCAGCAAGGATGGGAAGTGTTATCATAATGGGGGATTTTAATTATCCAGACATAGACTGGGCGGAGGGAACCACAGAAATAAAGCGTTACTAGATCCACTCATTACCAACAATTCAGACCTGATCACGGATGTCGAAATATGGGGCAATTTAGGAAACAGCGATCAATTGGCTTCAGTATAAATCACACAAATGGGAAACATAAGGGGAATACAAAGACACTGAATTTCAAAAGAGCCAACTTCCCTAAACTACAAACCTTGCTAAAAGATATAAATTGGGATAAAATCTTAGGAACAAAGAACACGGAGGAGAGATGGGTTCGCTTTAAGAGCATATTTAATAAGGGCATTAGCCAATGCATCCCATTGGGTAATAAATTTAAAAGAGCGAACAAAATTCTGGATGGCTTAACACCAATGTAAAAATGCATATAAAAGCAAAAGAGAAGGCCTTCAAAAAATACAAGGTTGAGGGATCAATATCAGCATTTAAACTTTATAAAGAATGCAACAAGAAATGTAAGGGTGCAATAAGGATGGCTAAGATAAAACATGAAAGACACATAGCGGAGAAGAGCAAAAAAAATCCCAAGAAATTCTTTAAGTATGTAAACAGTAAAAAAAGGGAGGGCAGACCATATTGGCCCCATATAGAATGAAGAAGAACATCTGGTTACAAAGGATGGGGAGATGGCGAAGCTATTGAATTTATTCTTCTCCTCAGTCTTCACGAGGAAATTGGGGGGCTTCAGTAACCAAAACTGCAGTGTTTATCCTTGTGACAAATCACAGGAAGCACCCTCATGGCTAACAGAGGACAAGAATTAGAATTAGGCTTGGGAAACTTAACGATAATAAATCATCAGGAGCGGATGGCTTGTACCCGAGGGTACTTAGGGAACTCAGTCAGGTAATTGCCAGACCATTGTTCCTAATTTTTACTGGCAGTCTACTGACTGGAATGGTACCAGCGGATTGGAGAAAAGCCAATGTAGCACCAATATTTAAAATGGACCCAAAATACATCCATGGGAATTACAGACCAGTTAGCCTAACATCAATAGTATGCAAGCTTTTAGAAGGGATGATAAGGGACTATATACAAGATTTTAGTAATGAAAAGAGTATCATTAGCAGTAATCAGCATAGATTCATGAAGAATCGTTCTTGCCAAATCAATCTATTAACCTTATGAGGAGGTGAGTTGCCATCTACATAGAGGAAGGCCCATAGACGTGGTGTATCTGGATTTTGCAAAAGCATTTGACACAGTTCCCCATAAACGTTTACTGTACAAAATAAGGTGCGTTGGCATGGACCATAGGGTGAGTACATGGATTGAAAACTGGCTACAAGGGTGAGTTCAGAGGGTGGTGATAAATGCGGAGTACGCGGAATGGTCAGGGGTGGGTAGTGGGGTCACACAGAGTCCTGTGCTGGGACCAATCCTATTTAATTTGTTCATAAACAACCTGGAGGATGGGGTAAACAGTTCAATCTCTGTATTTGCGGACGATACTAAGCTAAGCAGGGCAATAACTTCTCCACAGGATGTGGAAACCTTGCAAGAAGATCTGAACAAATGAATGGGGTGGGCAACTACATGGCAAATGAAGTTTAATGTAAAAAAATGTAAAATAATGCATTTGGGTGGCAAAAATATGAATGCAATCTATACACTAGTGGGAGAACCTCTGGGGGAATCTAGGATGGAAAAGGACCTGGGGGTCCTAGTAGATGATAGTAGGCTCAGCAATGGCATGCAATGCCAGGCTGCTGCTAACTAAGCAAACAGAATATTGGCATTAAAAAAAGGGATTAACTCCAGGGATAAAGTGATAATTCTCCCACTCTACAAGACTCTGGTCCGGCCGCACCTGGAGTATGCTGTCCAGTTCTGGGCAACAGTCCTCAGGAAGGATGTACTGGAAATGGAGTGAGTACAAAGAAGGGCAACAAAGTTAATAAAGGGTCTAGAGGACATTAGTTATGAAGAAAGGTTGCGAGCACTGAACCTATCGTCTCTGGAGAAGAGACGCTTGAAAGGGGATATTTCAATTTACAAATACCATACTGGTGACCCCACAATACGGATAAAACTTTTTTGCGGAAGGGAGTTTAACAAGACACGTGGCCACTCATTAAAATTAGCAGAAAAGAGGTTTAACCTTAAATTACGTAGAGGGTTCTTAACTGTAAGAGCGGCAAGGATGTGGAATTCCCTTCAACAGGTGGGTGTCTCAGCATCGAAAGTTTCAAAAAACTATTAGATAAGCACCTGAACGACCGCAACATACAGGGATATACAATGTAATACTGACATATAATCACACACATAGGTTGGACTTGATGGACTTGTGTCTTTTTCAACCTCACTTACCATGTAACTATGTATAGAGCCATGACAGGTCCTCTATATACTCCTATATACATGTATAGAGCCATGACAGATCCTCTTTATACTCCTATACATGTATAGAGCCATGACAGGTCCTCTATATACTTCTATATACAGTGCCTTGAAAAAGTATTCATACCCCTTGACATTTTCTACATTTTGCCATGTTACCACCAAAAACGTAAATGTATTTTATTGGGATTTTATGTGATACACCAACACAAAGTGTTACATAATCGTGAGGTGGAAAGAAAATGATAAATGGTTTTCAAAATTTTTTTACAAATTAATATGTGAAAAGTGTGGCGTGCATTTGTATTCCTCCCCCCGAGTGAATACTTTGTAGAACCACCTTTCGCTGCAATTACAGTTGCAAGTCTTTTTGGGGATGTCTCTACCAGCTTTGCATATCTAGAGAGCGAAATTTTTGCCCATTCTTCTTTGCAAAATAGCTCAAGTTCTGTCAGATTGGATGGAGAACATCTGTGAACAGCAATTTTCAAGTCCTGCCACAGATTCTCAATTGGATTTGGGTTTGGACTTTGACTGGGCCATTGTAACACATGAATATGCTTTGATCTAAATCATTCGATTGTAGCTCTGGCTGTATGCTTAGGGTTGTTGTCCTGCTGGAAGGTGAACCTCCGCCCCAGTCTCAAGTCTTTTGCAGACTCTAATGCCGCGTACACATGGTTGGACTTTTCGGCTACAAAAGTCTGACGGATGCCGACAGGCCAAGTCCGGCGGACAATCCGATTGTGTGTGGGCTTCCCCGGACTTTCAGCGGACTTTTCCAGCCACAAATCTGATGGACTTTAGATTTGGAACATGCTTCAAATCTTTACGTCGTAACTCCACCGGACCCAGAAATCTGCTCGTCTGTATGCTAGTCCGACGGACAAAAACCGACGCTAAGGCAGCTATTGGCTACTGGCTATCAACTTTCTTATTTTAGTCCGGTGTGCGTCATCACGTACGAATCCGTCAGACTTTTGTGTGATCGTGTGTAGGCAAGTCCGGTCGTTAGAAAGTCTGTTAAAAGTCTGCCAAAAGTCAGTTGAAAGTCTGTCGAAAGTCTGTCGGACGGGCTGTCGGACTTTTGTAGCTGAAAAGTCCGACCGTGTGTACGCGGCATAACAGGTTTTCCCTGTATTTGGCTCCATCCATCTTCCCATCAACTCTGACCAACTTCCCTTTCCCTGCTGAAGAAAAGCATCCCCACAATATGATGCTGCCACCACCATGTCTCACAGTGGGGATGGTGTGTTCAGGGTGATGTGCATTGTTGCCACACATAGCATTTGCTTTTAGACCAAAAAGTTCAATTTTGGTCTCATCTGACCAGACCACCTTCTTCCACATGTTTGCTGTGTCCCCCACATGGCTTCTCGCAAACTGCAAATGGGATTTCTTATGGCTTTCTTTCAACAATAGCTTTCTTCTTGCCACTCTTCCATAAAGGCCAGATTTGTGGAGTGCACAGCTAATAGTTGTCCTGTGGACAGATTATTCCTCCTGTGCTGTGGATCTCTGCAGCTCCTCCAGAATTACCATGGGCTTCTTGGCTGCTTCTCTGATGAATGCTCTCCTTGCCTGGCCTGTCAGTTTTGGTGGACGGCCATGTCTTGGTAGGTTTGCAGTTGTGTCATAATCTTTCCATTTTCAGGTGATGGATTGAACAGTGCTCCATAAGATGTTCAAAGCTTGGGATATTTTTTATAACCTAACCCCTCTTTAAACTTCTCCACAACTTTATCCCTGACCTGTCTGGTGTGTTCCTTGGCCTTCATGATGCTGTTTGTTCATCAAGGTTCTCTAACAAACCTCTGAGAGCTTCACAGAACAGCTGTATTTATACTGAGATGAAATTACACACAGGTGGACTCTATTTACTAGTTAGGTGATTTCTGAAGGCAATTTGTGCGGTCACGTTGTACCCAAACAAAATTGACGTCCTTTTTTCCCACAAATAGAGCTTTCTTTTGGTGGTATTTGATCATCTCTGCAGTTTTTATTGTTTGCGCTATAAACAAAAAAAGAGCGACAATTTCGAAAAAACACAATATTAAGTACTTTTTGCTATAATAAATATCCTCAGTTTAGGCCGATATGTATTCTTTTTGACATATTTTTGGCAATAAAAATCGCAATAAGCGTATGATTGGTTTGCGCAAAAATTATAGTGTCTACAAAATAGGGGACAGATTTGTGGCATTTTTATTATTATTTTTTTTTTTTACTAGTGATGGCGGTGATCAGCGATTTTTATCAGGACTGAGACATTATGGCAGACAGATCGGACACTTTTGACACACTTTTGGGACCATTGGCATTTATACAGCGATCAATGCTATAAAAATGCACTGATTACTGTGTAAATGTCACTGGCAGGGAAGGGGTTAACAGTAGGGGATAATCAAGGGGTTAATTATGTGTCCTAGGGAGTGATTCTAACTGTGGGGGGATGGGACTGCTTGAGTGAGGAGAGCGATTGTTGTTCATACTTAGTATGAACAACAGATCGCTTTCCTCACCCCTGACAGCACAGAGATCTGTCTGTTTACATTGATAGATCTCCGTTCTGTCTCTATGTGGAGCGATCGTGGGTGCCCGGCGGTCATTGCGACCCATTCTAAATAAATATGTATTTAAATAAATATGCGCCGGCGTATAACACGCACCCTAATTTTAAGAGCGAGGTTTCAGGAAAAAAACATATTTTTAAAATAAACAACTTTGAAGCAAATTAAGGGTCAGTGACCATCAATGTCCATCTGCAGTCTGATTAATGTCCTCAATGCAGCCCAAATAAAGTCCTCAATGCAGCCTGATCAATGCATCCTGATTATTGTCCTCAATGCAGCCTGATTAACCAGGCCCTGGACCATTTGGCTGCCTAAAGACCAGAGGACTTTTTACAATTTGGCACTGCGCTGCTTTAACTGGTAATTGCGCGGTCATGCAATGCTGTACTCAAACAAAATTTGCGTCCTTTTTTTCCCACAAATAGAGCTTTCTTTTGATGGTATTTGATTGCCTCTGCAGATTTTATTTTTTGCGATATAAATGGAAAAATACGAAAATTTGGAAAAAAAATGATTTTTTTTACTTTTTGTTGTAAGAAAAATCCAATAAACTCAATTGTAGTCATACATTTAGGCCAAAATGTATTCAGCCACATGTCTTTGGTAAAAAAAATGTCAATAAGCATATATTTATTGGTTTGCGCAAAATTTATAGCGTCTACAAACTAGGGTACATTTTCTGGAATTTACATAGCTTTTAGTTTATGACTAAACTAAACTAAACTAAACTCTTGAGGTGCTAAAAAAAGCACGGCAGTACACCCCCCCCCCCCCAAAAAATGACCCCATTTGGGAAAGTAGACACCCCAAGGAAATTGATGAGAGGCATGTTGAGCCCATTGAATACTTATTTTTTTTGTCCCAGGTGATTGAATAATGACAAAAAAAAAATTTTTTTTTTTACAAAAAGTTGTCACTAAATGATATATTTAGGGTTGCCACCTTTTCTTCAAGCCAAACACGAACACTTTCGCGGCGCACGACAATTTTTTTGTAGTACATGCTATAGGATTGTAAAATACCTTGGGTTACCCAAAGAGAGTGGTAATGAGGTGTGCTACAGTGAACAGTGGCTGTGGCCCAATTGCATTAACAGTGGGGGGGGGGGGGGGGGGGAGAGACTTAAAGGGGCATGGTTAAAAAAAACAAAAGCATTTCTGTACCCATAAAATATGATTCGATTAATACAAGAAATGTCAGTTAAAATATGAAAATAGCCTACCTTAAAAGTGGACACTGTCTGTCAGTAGAGTCTGTCAGCAGAACTGTATGTATAGTGTATGGTGGGGGGAGGGGGGTGTATGTATGTATAGTGGGGGGAGGGGGGTGTATGTATAGTGTATGGTGGGGGGAGGGGGGTGTATGTATATATGTATGTATAGTGTATGGTTGGGGGAGGGGGGGTGTTTGTATGTATGTATGTATAGTGGGGGGGAGGGGGGTGTATGTATAGTGTATGGTGGGGGGAGAGGGGGTGTATGTATGTATGGTGGGGGGAGGGGGGTGTATGTATATATGTATGTATGTATGTATGTATGTATGTATAGTGGGGGGAGGGGAGTGTATGTATAGTGTATGGTGGGGGGAGGGGGGTGTATGTATATATGTATGTATAGTGTATGGTTGGGGGAGGGGGGGTGTTTGTATGTATGTATGTATAGTGGGGGGGAGGGGGGTGTATGTATAGTGTATGGTGGGGGGAGAGGGGGTGTATGTATGTATGGTGGGGGGAGGGGGGTGTATGTATATATGTATGTATGTATGTATGTATAGTGGGGGGAGGGGGTGTATGTATAGTGTATGGTGGGGGGAGGGGGGTGTATGTATGTTAGGGTGACCACATTTCCAAACTGCCATTCAGGGACACTCCCCCCCAAAAAAATGATGATTTTTGACTTTTTTTTTGCCGATTTGTGGGGCGGGGACGTATGAAATCAGTGTACAAGATCAAAAGTGGGCTCTAGGCATCAAGAAGAACAACAATATGGCATGCAAAGCGCATCTTGGTGAACAGTGGACATGTCTTAAATTGCGCTAAATATTGGCTTAAAGGGGGTGTTGTTAAAGAGAGTCTGAGATGACTTATATAGTGCAGAATGTGGTAATGTTAAATAGGGAATGCAGAGTGTATGGTAGTGAGTAGTATGTACAGGAGAGGAGTGCGGAGTGTATGGCGGGGGGTAATATGTACAGGAGAGGAGTGCAGAGTGTATAGAGGGGGTGGGTAACATGTACAGGAGAGGAGTGCGGAGTGTATGGCGGGGGATTAATATGTACAGGAGAGGAGTGCAGAGTGTATGGCGGGGGGTAATATGTACAGGAGAGGAGTGCGGATTGTATGGCAGGGGGGTAATATGTACAGGAGAGGAGTGCGGAATGTATGGCGGTGGGTAATATGTACAGGAGAGGAGTGCGAAGTGTATGGCGGTAGGTAATATGTACAGGAGAGGAGTGTATGGTGGGGGATAATATATACAGGAGAGGAGTGCGGAGTGTATGGCGGGGGGGTAATATGTACAGGAGAGGAGTGCGGAGTGTATGGCGGGGGGGTAATATGTACAGGAGAGGAGTGCGGAATGTATGGCGGTGGGTAATATGTACAGGAGAGGAGTGCGAAATATATGGCGGTAGGTAATATGTACAGGAGAGGAGTGCGGAGTGTATGGCGGTGAGTAATTTATACAGGAGAGGAGTGTGGAGTGTATAGCGGGGGGGGTAATATGTACAGGAGAGGAGTGCGGAGTGGAAGGGGGGGGGGGTAATATGTACAGGAGAGAAGTGCTAGTGCGGAGTGTATGGCCGGGGGTAGTATAACCGGGGGTAGTTAGTGCAGAGAGGAGGAAGAGGAGTGCAATACCACCTCCTGATAGTCTGTCAGCCACTGCTATACCACCTTGGTGGTGGGGCACTCTGAAGGATGTAAGGGGGCACTCTGGAGGAAGTAAAGGTGCACTCTGGAGGCACTAAAGGGGCACCCTGGAGGTTGTAAGGGGGGATGTAAGGGGACACTCTGGCGGTACTAACTTATTTAGAGCCCCCTTACATTCTCTGGGGTGCCCCCTTAGTGCCTCCTTACATCCTCTGGAGTGCGCCTTACATTCTCCTCCAGAGAGCCCCCTTACATCCTCCTCCAAAGTGTCCCCTTACATTCCCCTCCAGAGTGCACTCTGGAGAAAATAAAGGGGCACTCTGGAGAAAGTAAGAGGAAGTAAGGGAGCACTCTGGAAGCACACAGATAGTACCTCCAGAGTGCCCCCTGCAGAGAGTCCTGAGGAGTGATGGCCATTAATCCATGCCAGGTGAATGTTAGTAAAAGCACACCACCCACTTCATGGCTGCCCTATTCCACTACTGCTTGCTCTCTCCCTGCTACAGCCCTGACATAAGCCGGTCCAGCCTGTGGTGTATGTCCCCATGTTATCTGTACCTGAATTACTGCAGTTCCTCCGGGGGATGCTGCACCCACTGCTGCTCAGGTCAGGGTGGCTGGCAGTGAGGTCTTCTCCCAGTCCCTCCAGGGCTGTTTGTTCTAGCCAGCCTTGTGCTGCTCACCGGGGCTGCCATTTGCTGTTTCAGGATACTGCTGCTGCTTTAGCTCTGCTTCCGCTGCCCTGCACCCCGCTGCCACTAGACAAGTGGGGGACAGTCACTACGGTTACCACCTGTTGTTCAAGCCAAACCCGAACACTTTTCTGCCGCACTGCATTTTTTGTAGTATACACTATATAGACAAAAGGATTGTCAAAGACCTTGCATACCTTTAGGTGGCTTAAAGGGGTTGTAAAGGTTAATTTTCATTTTCTAAATAGGTTCTAAACAGTGGAGTGGGATGCACAGGAGAACAGTGGGATGGACAGGGGGACTGTGGGATAGACAGGGGGACCGTGGGATGGACAGGGGGACTGTGGGATGGACAGGGAGACCGTGGGATGGACAGGGGGAGGGTGGGATTGACAGGGGGACTGTGGGATGGACAGGGGGACCGTGGGATGGACAGGGGAACAGTGGGATGGACAGGGGGACCGTGGGATGGACAGGGGAACCGTGGGATGGACAGGGGGACCGTGGGATGCACAGGAGAACAGTGGGATGGACAGGGGGACCGTGAGATGGACAGGGGGACCGTGAGATGGACAGGGGGACCGTGGGATGCACAGGAGAACAGTGGGATGGACAGGGGGACTGTGGGATGCACAGGAGAACAGTGGGATGGACAGGGGGACCGTGAGATGGACAGGGGGACCGTGAGATGGACAGGGGGACCGTGGGATGCACAGGAGAACAGTGGGATGGACAGGGGGACCGTGGGATGGACAGGGGGACCGTGGGATGGACAGGGGGACCGTGGGATGCACAGGAGAACAGTGGGATGGACAGGGGGACGTGGGATGCACAGGGGGACCGTGGGATGCACAGGAGAACAGTGGGATGGACAGGGGGACAGTGGGATGGACAGGGGGACCGTGGGATGCACAGGAGAACAGTGGGATGGACAGGGGGACCGTGGGATGGACAAGGGGAACGTGGGATGGACAGAGGGACACTTACACATACGGACTTGTCTCTAACTGTCTCCCCGACCTCTCGGTTCTCACTTCTTGCTAATAGGCTGTTCCCTGAAGCCTGCGCTCTCCCTGCCAGACTCTTCTTCCTCCTCGCTGTCCAGGGACTAGGCGAGCGTCCCCTCCACGCCTCCCGTCTGCCATGTCAGTGAGAAGAGAATCCGCGGGACTGCGCTAGTAACTACACTTCCCAGCGTGCAGCGCGGCACACGGAGCCCTCAATAGAGATGACTGGGGGAGGCGGCTTGTGTTGTGTAGCTTGTCTTAGCGGAGCCGAGCGGACCTGGCCCCGGCCTGAACCAAGCAGATCTGCCCCCTGTCCGAGCCGTTTATTAGTGTGGCCGTGTGTCCTTACTTCAATCCGGGACACTGTATTGTCCCGGAATGAAGGTGCCCGGGACACAGGACACAAATATGAATTCAGGGACAATCCTGGGCAATCCGGGACACGTGGTCACCCTGCCGGGCACATGTTTCGAAACCCGTACTGTCCGGGTGAATCCCAGACAGGTGGCAACCCTAGATATATTGCTCACACATGCCATGGTTATATGTGGAAATGCACCCCAAAATATATTTTGCTGCTTCTCCTGAGTACGGGGATACCACATGGGTGGGACTTTTTGGGACACCTAGCCGCGTACGGAGCCCCAAAAACCAAGCACCGCCTTCAGGATTTGTAAGGGCGTAAATTTTTGGTTTAACTCCTCACTACCTATCACAGTTTTGAAGGCCATAAAATGCCAAGATGGCACAAAAACCCCCAAAATGAACCCATTTTGGAAAGTAGACACCCCAAGCTATTTGCTGAGAGGCATGGTGAGTATTTTGCAGCTCATTTGTTTTTGAAAATGAAGAAAGAAAAGAAAAATGTATTTTTTTTTTCTTTTTTCAATTTTCAAAACTTTGTGACAAAAAGCAAGGTCTGCAAAATACTCACTATACCTCTCAGCAAATAGCTTGGGGTGTCTGCTTTCCAAAATGGTGTCATTTGGGGGGGGGGGGTGTTAACTGTCCTGGCATTTTAAGCACAACATTTAGAAGCTTATGTCACACATCACCCACTCGTCTAACCACTTGAAGACAAAGCCCTTTCTGACACTTTTTGTTTACATGAAAAATGTTTTGTTTTTTTTTGCAAAAAAATTACTTTGAACCCCCAAACATTATATATATTTTTTTAAAGCACAGGCCCTACAGATTAAAATGGTGGGTGTTTCATTTTTTTTTACACAGTATTTGCGCAGCGATTATTCAAACTCATTTTTTTGGAAAAAACACACTTTTTTTTTAAATTTTGATGCACTAAAACACACTATATTGCCCAAATGTTTGATGAGATAAAAAAGATGATCTTAGGCCGAGTACATGGATACCAAACATGACATGCTTTAAAATTAAGCACAAACGTGCAGCGGCGACAAACTACATACATTTTTAAAAGCTTTTAAAAGTCTTTACAGGTTAGCACTTTAGATTTACAGAGGATGTCTACTGATAAAATTACTGCCCTCAATCTGACCTTCGCAGTGATACCTCACATGCATGGTGCAATTGCTGTTTACATATGACGCAAGACCGACGCTTGCATTCGCCTTTAAGCGAGAGCAGGGGGGGACAGGGGTGCTTTTTTTTTTTTAATTATTTATTTTGCTTTTTTATTTTATTTTTAAACTGTTCCTTTCATTTTTTTTATAATTTTTATTGTTATCTCAGGGAATGTAAATATCCCCTATGATAGCAATAGGTAGTGATAGGTTTTCTTTTTTGAAAAAAATTGAGTCCTATTAGACCCTAGATCTCTCCTCTGCCCTCAAAGCATCTGACCACACCAAGATCGGTGTGATAAAATAATAAACTGGTGACTCACGCTTTTGACAAAACACAGTGAATATAAATGTAAAGGTGGTCAGACATCACCTTAAACAAAATTCAAATATGCATATAATCATCAATAAACAAAGGAAGCAGCGCTGTAAATTAAGTGAAAAAGAATATGAGTGATAAATGAATTAAGTAAATAATTAATCTAAGTAATATTTCATAAAGTTCATGGGCAAATCAGGTAAGTCAATAACAGTCCTAATCAGTGAAGATCTTCAAGGGGTGAGGTAGATGAGGAACCAAGAGCAGGGGTCCCCTTCTAAGGCAGGATTGGAAATAACAATGGGTAAAGCCTTCACCGCACCACTGTGATATGGATAAAATGCGCGCTTACCAACCGGCAAGCTTAGGGAAGCTTGCGACCTTAACCCGGTCGGGGCCTTTCTTGGGATGGAGACACCACTAAATCGCTCCTTAGACCGTGAGTAGCCCACTATCCTCCACGTATAACCAGAGTCTGGATGTTAGGGATACTATACTCCTAGCTAGGAGTTGTTCTCACAGACAATCCCCCAAAAGAAAAGGAAGAGCAACATAGCGTAATCCTTGCTGTGTGGTGTCCTCTCCTGCTGTGTGGGCACTGGCAGCGGCGATGGAGGAGTCCGCTCCTCTTACTTCCGGTTTTCTCTCTCCGCGCAATAGGAAATAATGAAATATTACTTAGATTAATTATTTACTTAATTCATTTATCACTCATATTCTTTTTCACTTAATTTACAGCGCTGCTTCCTTTGTTTATTGATCGTTTTAGTGTGTGTATCTCACCTTTTAGCGGCTGCTTTTCCTTTTTATTCAATTGTTTTTCACTTTATTACTTGATTGTGTTAATTGTGTGTATTTATACAGCGCGGTGGTCTTTTCCCCTTTTACTTGATGCATATAATCATATATCCAAAAAAAAGGGGGCATGTGCAAAAAATACTAGCAACAAAGGCTGCAATATGTTGTGCAACAATATTTTAAAAGGTTGTGAGTAATAGTCCATATAAGAACACCCGAGTATGGTGTAAAAATCCAGTGAAAGTCCAGGTCTATGGAAACATAAGTGCTTGGGTCCACCACCATAAATAGAGTGCCTGGCCGCTTACCAGAAACCCATGACCCCCCGTTACAGAGGGTCTGAGTAAGCTGTTAAATCCTGCTGCTCCGAACCACCATAAAGCCAAGATGGAAGCTGGAATGGGACATCAGGGACTGTGGTACAGATGGATGGATCCATAGGAAAAAACTTTGCCCTCAGCGGAGTGGTATAACCATAAAAAGAGAAGGGGAGGGCTCCAATAGTGTAAAATCATAAGGCTTTATTAAAACAAAATATAGTATACACTCACATGTAAATCAGGGAAAACGTTCTCTGGAAAACAGTCTGTGGCACCGGCCGGATGCTCACAGACAGCCCGTCCTGCTGGTCTTCGCAACAACAGTGGGAGGTGACGCGATGACGCCGCTCAGCCCAATTTCCCAATGGCGCTGTTTACATCTGGTGAAATCTAAGTCATGAAATGCTCGTAGCTTCCGGTTTCTTAGGCCATAGAGATGATTGGAGCCGTTCTGGTCTCTGATCGGCTCTATTGTCAGTTGCCGCAACCACTGCATTCTCAGGTTCCCTGTTGGGACAGGAAAGCCGGAGAAAACCATGGAAGATGGTGGGGGGGGGGGACATTCCTTCCCACTGATTGTAAAAGCAGTCTAGATGCTAATTAGCCGCTAGGATTGCTTTTACTAATTATCCACTAGGATTGCTTTTACATGAAGCCGACCACTGGCTGAAAAGAATGATACTAAGATGATACCTAAACCCGCAGGCATCATTCTGGTATAACCACTCAAAGTTCAGCAACATACCAGTACATTGCTGGTCCTTGTTGGGCATATATTGTAATCTTTTTTTTCATGCATGCTGTGGGCGGAACGAAAAAAAGAGATTGATCAGTGGGTATGCCCACCATTAGAATATCTTCCTTCATCCACCCACTTCTAATGATGGGCATACATGCACCATTTTGTTTCTAACTGTGGTGGTGAAATACCTCCTACAGCGCTGGAGTCACGGCTTTATGTATCGTGGGAGCAAACGCTGTTGCTGTCAAAATAAATAAATCCACGCTGCAGCTGAATGGCGTACCTGAAAAAAAAAATGGTTAACAATAAAACACAGTAAACAGTGAAGTATAAAAAATTACTTACCTGAAAAGCAAGCATGATAAAACATAATAACAATAAAACATTGCAGAATAGAATACAGTAAAAAAGAGCAGAACAATAGAGAGAGAATAGAGAGAGAGAGAACAATATAACGACAACTATTGTTGTTTTTTTATGTTATATATTTTTTTTGTGGGTTTTTTTACACTTTTTTTTGTAACTGTAACTGTTGTAACTGTAACGGTTCCAGGTTCGGGTCTCTCAAAATGCGATGGCATCTTGGGAGACCCTGTGAAAGTGTGTCCTAGTCTGTGCAGTGCTGTACCCTACGCTAATACTCAACTAGTGTATGGCAGCGTTCAAAACATTCACCAATGCAAAGACCAAGATTGTCAGGACAGGAGGGACAATAATAGCGGGTGTCACGCCTATATCCGTGCTTGCTGCAGACACGACATCTTCTTTGGGGGGCTGGTTGGGTAGGGGTACTCGGGAGGACATACGAAAAATGCCTCTCATGCAGCCGGCTTACTGCATTTGGATTGGGAAGGGGAGGTGGAGCACCGTCTGGAAACAGAAGGGCTCTGACAATCTCTTCCTGGAATTTAAGGAAGGATCCAGTCCGTCCTGAAGCTCTGTAAAGCACATGAGCGTACAGCAAAGCCAATTGAAATAAATAAACAGACACTTTTTTGTACCAGCATCTGGCCTTATGGGCAACTAGGTACGGCGCCAACAACTGGTTGTTGAGGTCCACCCCACCCATATTAAGTTTATATTCGTAGACACAGAGGGGTTTCTCCACAACACCAGTTGCCGTAGGAATTTGGACCGTCGTGTCTGCATGAAGGGAGGAAAGAACGAAAACATTCTTATTATCCCTCCACTTCACAGCGAACAAGTTATTACACTTCAAGCAGGTTCTCTCCCCCAGCCTAAGACAGCCACTGGGGAAAGCCCCTGCGATTAGATCACACGGTGCCACATGCGCCAATCTGATGATCAAACAAGTGACTAAAAAGTGGCACGCTCGTGTAATAATTGTTCACATACAAATGGTACCCCTTTCCGAATAAGGGTGACACCAAGTCCCACATAATCTTACCAACGCTTCCTATGTAATCTGGGCAGTTCAGCGACGCTACGTGACTATGTCTTCCCTTGTAAACCATAAAACTACATGTATAGCCTGTGGCCCTATCACAGAGCTTATACATCTTGACCCCGTATCTGGCACTCTTGCTGGGAAGATACTGTTTGAAAGACAAGTGGCTAGAAAACTTGATCAGGCACTCATCAACGCAGACAACTTGATGGGGAGTAAACAAGTCTGCAAAACGTTGGTTGAAGTGGTTTACGAGGGGCCGAATTTTGTAGAGCCGATCATATCCAGGGTCTCCAGGAGGACGACAGAGTTCATTGTTGTTGAAATGCATGAACCGCAAGATCTGCTTGTATTGTGCCCTGGTCATGGAGGGAGAAAACACGGGCATATGGCGAATTGGGTCAGTGGACCAATATGACCACAACGTACTCATTTTAACTATGCCCATGTCGAGGGATAAGCCCAGAAAGGTCTTAAATTCGGAAACCGTAATTGGTTTCCAATCTCTGGTAAGGGAGGACTGGGGAATAGCAGTGATGAATTGACCAGCATACAAATGACTTTGGTCCACAATAGATCTATAGAGATCTTCGATGAAAAAAAATTAAAGTGGCGGAAAATCAAATGTTTCCACCTGAATTCCGGGTTGGCCAGTGAATGGGGGAAGTACGAGTGCTGCAGAAGTGGTGGGCTCCCAATTAGGATTAGGATTAGTGCGAAGGGCACTATGGGCTTGATGGGCCTGTCTTTGTCTTTTTGGTGGCAGCGGGACACTACTTGTGCTTGCCCCTTCGCCAGCTTGAACTGCACTTATGGGACTCGCCACGTCACCACGTGTTACTGCATTGCTTGTTTGACTACGACCAGGGTGTACTAGGCCACTGGTGCTTGCCAGTTCACCAGAGGGATGAGTGGCACTAGTACTTCTCTGCTCCATACAAGAGCCCTGCGGTTCTTGCATTTCAACGACAGAAGAAGATCGGGGTCTGGTAGCCTGACCTCAGCAGGGACCACAACTCCGTTGTCAGAGCTATCTGTCATGGAGTCTCTGTCGTCTACAGGATTGTATTCTGAGCCTGAATCTGACAGATTAGTGACTTCCTCTTCACTATCTGTCATGCTCAGAAACGTGTAGGCCTCTTCACTACTGTACCTTCAATTTGCCATTTTGGGCTCTAAATTTACTGGTACAGTAGTGAGACTCACAGGTAAAAAAGCTCGTAGGCTGTCAGCAACTGTATCAAATGCTACCAAAAAAACTGTTAGCGATCGCAGGGATCAGGCCTGACTCTGCGAACGCGGCAGTTATGTGTTTTCGTGTTTTGTAAGTGACAGTGATCAATCAATACTGCACTTGGGTGGGCTGGGCTGGGCTGAGGGGCAAAACACAGGTGCTAGCATGTATCTGGGCTGATTCCGCTAACACTGCATTTTTGGGAACCTTAAACTGCTGGGGACGCTAGAATAGATCTGATCAGATCAGATATCGATCCGTTCAGATACTATAGCACTAAGGGAGGTGTATGCTGCGTGCGCGGGTGTTAGCGGTACTGGCACTAATCTGATGCTGTCTGGGGCGACGCAGACCCTATCTGACCCTAAAACCTAACTGATATCACCCACCGGGCGATCAGGGGGTTAAACCTTTATTGGGTTATAAACGGCGGGATTAAAAAACAAACTAACTAACCAGTGTCACCCGTAACACTTATACGGTGATCACTGGTGAAAGGGTTAACTAGTGGGGCAATCAGGGGGTTAAAACCTTTATTAGGTAGTATATGGGAGTACCTGATGCTATAAAAAGCTGACGGTGAACCTAAATACCTACCTGGCTTACTAGCGTCACCTTTGACACTAATGCAGCGTTCAGAAAAAAGATTGCTTAGTGACACTGGTGACAGGGGATGAAAGCGTTAATTGGGGGGTGATCAAGGGGTTAAACCTTTATTGGGGGGGTTAGGGGGGTACCCTAGACCCAAAGGGGCCTACCACTAACTGCCCTAAAACTTATAACAGTCACAAATGACACCAATACATTGATCAGTAAAAAATAAAAACTGCTATTGGTATCACTGTGACGGGGGTGCAGGGGGCGTGATCGGGGGGGGGGGGGTTTATGTGCTTATGTGTGCTAGTGTTAGTGTAGTGTTGGTGCAGACTCACTGTGATGTCTTCTCTCCTTAGACGAAAAGGCTGCATGAGGCGAGATGACATCACTTCCTCTGCTTCTGTTTACATTTCAGCAGCAGAGGAAGCTTCTCATTTGTCAGGAGCGATCGTGAGGGAGAGGCCATGAATCAGTGGCCTCCCCCTCAGGATGGATCGCTCCTAGAACGATGCCGACCACCTCGGGCACCGCGGGGGCTGCCCGCGGGAGGGGAGTAACATACCCATACGTTACTCTGCCTGCCCATGCCATTCTGCTGCAGTATATCTGCGTGAGGCGGTCGGCAAGTGGTTAATGCCTTTTTTAAACTACCATCATTTGCAGCCTCACCATCTCCCTCACCAGCAGCTTGAATCAGGGAATCACTGAGCGGTCATATCCTCTCCACTCGGCTCTCACGTTACACACACACAGTCCCGCCTCTGCCATCGGCATTGGACCAGCTCCTGTGATAGTCAGAACATTGGTCCAATGCCGGTGGCGGAGGCGGGACTGTGTGTGTGTGACGTGAGAGCCGAGTGAAAGCTGAAGAGCCGAGTGGAGAGGAGATGACGGCTTAATGAGGTACGCTGTTGGCGTATAACACGCACCCCTGCTTTGCCCCCGATTTTCAGGGGAAAAAGGTGCATGTTGTACGCCGATATATACAGTATTTAAATAAATATAAATATTTCTAAATACGGTATGTATTTTGCATGTAATATAAACTGGCTTCTGATGAGTGTGATCTCCTCTTCGGGTATCCTGTATTAAAAAACGGCTTTATTTCTCTCATCTACCTTATCCATAAACCATCAGCTGATCTTCTCACCTGCTCTACACCTCCCAACAACTATTATTCAAAGAGGGATACAAGAAACATGCAGACAGGAAGATACAGCAGAAAGATGATCTTATCAGCATTTTTCTGCTTCTTCAACGTCCAATCACACCCTAATGGTGGGGAGACCTAGCTGTGCTGTTTAACAGCAGTAGAGAGCCTGGCTGTCTCAGAACTGGATGGACAGATATAAAAATCCTTTAGTAGGTAAAACTGCACCCATATATGTTTTTCAGTGGCTTTTTGCACTGTTTTCTGCAGTGCAACTTTAAAAAGTAATTCAAAGTGGACCTTCACTTGAAAATTACAACTGCTTTCATTTACTATCATATGTCCCATTGGGGAGCTTTTCCTTCACTTCCTGTCTCATAACTAAAATAAGGGAGTGAAAATTCCTCCAAAGTGAGGGAATTCTTGGTTGTCACCAGCGTCACAAAACCTGTGTCCCGCTTGGAAGTTCCTGTGCCTGTCCTATTCCTGTTCTTATGACAACCCAAAATTTTCTTTTGGTGATACCAGTAAACAGGACTAAAAGGGAGGGCGAATCTCCCTAATGGGGACACGGATAGCAATTAAAGTCCAACAGGTATTCTAACCCTTCCACTCTATCCGGAAAAAAAAAGGTTTTGCCTTTAGTTATACTTTATTTTCCCATACCCCGATGAAGTTCCACTAATAAAAAGATACTGCATTATGTTATAATTTAGAAGGTATGTGTTCAGGTAATTAGGGGTACATATCAGAGGGTGATCTGGCATTTTGCGTAGTTTGGGACTTTGTGGCACTTGGAGAAGCGTTTAGGTTTGACCTCATTCTTAAAACTTTGCACCAAAAAGTACCATCACCAAGCTATTAGCACCCTAAACTAATACACCCCATTTCTGGTAAACATCTCCAAATATGTTAAGACGACCTGTGTTGACAGGATTTGGACTTGTGTTGATGGCATTTGTTTGACACCAGCTTTAGATATTACTGACATAATTTCGAATTCATTAACATGTGCATTTAACTTGCAGTTAACTTCTTGTTGACCTACAATTGACCTGCTTCAAGCAGTCTTTTGCTTCTTCATAGACTTATATGGAAATGCAAAACCCATTTAAAGTAAACAGAAGCCTGTTGACATAGGCCCTTAGTTTGCTAAAAGAGTTTTACAATTAGACCAGTCAAGTCAACCAGCATTTTGATCTTTGCGTTCACTGAGATGTTATCCTGAAACGGTCAGAACAGCCCACACGAAAAAAGGTTTAGTGCCCATGTACTGGTAGTTTCATCTCATCACTGGGAAAACAACAGACTATGGCTGGAAGCCTATTCTGAGCTTGGCAATGTGGCCGCTTAATGCACTTCTGAGCATCTGTAATGAACTTAAGCTAAACAAAGCAATCAGACCGTCAGTGGAGTCAGATTAAAAATTTATACCTTAATAAAAATAGATCAGTGTCTCCGGACGATTCAACTTGTTAAAATGTTAATTTTGTGTTTTCTTGAAGTCCGGCTTCACGTCTTGCTCAGCATAGTCATTATTGGTTAGGATCCTTTCTTGAGTCATCATAGCTATTTTTTACAAGCTTGGATGTTGTCTACAGTGAATACATATGAAGAAAAATAATTGTCTTGTAAAATATTCCCCATTACAATAACAAGGGCACCTTCACCGTATCAACAACACCTTTGCTTGTTTGAATAAAGTATATGTGCGACAGCTTTCCTCTGCTCATATTTTTCTTTTATATTTTTCATATTGACAATTCTTAATTTGAAAAAAATGCAACTGACTTTCACAGTCTGGAGCACACAGGTAACACTTTTATTTCATTGGTTTTAGGGCCCAGCTCTAGCATTCAAAAAATGATAAAAAATATTTCTTCTCAACAGCTGTAAAAAATTTTTAAAATGCATAATTCGCTGTAGTACTTTCTACACCGCACTGTCCCCTGCAGACACTCCACTTTGATGTTTACTACCAATTATCTTCCTGTTAACCACTTGCTTACTGGGCACTTAAACCCCCCTCCTGCCCAGACCAATTTTTTTCCCACAAATAGAGATTTCTTTTGGTTGTATTTGATCACCTCTGGGTTTTTTTTTTTTTGTTAAAAAAATTTAAAAAGACCGAAATTTAAAAAAAAAAAAGTTCCCAGCCAATCCCAGTCTGCCTCTGACACATACTCAATCCCAATCATGGCCTGCCTCATGAACATGCCCCCTATTCAAGTACAGCATGCATCTTGCCTTAGGTTGAAAAGACTATGGAATAGAGGCACACTGTGTGTCAGGAAGAAGAGATGTGTGATCACATGACAGGACTTTTTAACCTTGTAAAATAGTTCATAAAGATCATTTCTGAAACGAAGGAAAAACTTAACGCAAATAGGTCGCCAGGACCTGATGGCTTACACTTGAGAGTCCTCAAAGAACTCAGTCAGGTTATAGCCAGACCGCTATTTCAAATTTTTATGGACAGGATACTGACAGGAATGGTACCAGTGGATTGGCAAAGGGCCAACGTGGTACCAATATTTAAAAAAGGGCCGAAACATATACCAGGGAAGCACAGACTATTCAGTCTAACATCGATAGTATGTAAACTATTGGAGGGTATTATAGGGACTATATTCAAGATTTTGCTGATGAATACAGTTTCTTTAGTAGTAATTACCATGGATTTCCGAAAAGGTCATTCTTGCCAAACAAACCTGTTAACATTCTTTGAGGAAGTGAGCTGCCATCTAAATAAGGGGAAGGCCTGTGGATGTGGTGTACCTGGATTTTGCCAAAGTATTTGATACATTCCCTCACAAACACTTAATTTACAAACTGAGGTCTGTAGGCATAAACCATAGGGTTTGTACATGGATAGAAAATTGGTTACAGAAGCGTGTCCAATGGGTGATGATAAATAGCGTGTACTCAGAATGATCTGGAGTGGTAAGTGGGGTCAGGGCCGTCTTTAAGGCAGGGCAAAAGGGGCAGCTGCCCTGGGCCCTGTCATTGTTGTGGGGCCCAAAGCAGCTGCCTCATACTTGGCAACTATCCCAGTTTAAATTCCCTTGTCCCTTGAGGTTGTATTCCTGTGCTGTGTCCTGATATCTCAGTGTAAAGTTCTGTTACTAATGCTGCCCAGCTCTGCCCTATTGTTTTGTACAGATGACTCAACTGCAGACCCTGTGTTTATATGTAAATACCAACATTGATATGTAAATAGCAACAGCATTCATATGTAAATAGCGACAGACCAGCAGCATTCACATGTAAATAGAGGCGGTATTCATATGTGTATCATGCTCCCCTGAGGTCATATCCACCATCACCTACACTGAATGCAGCCCACTGGGGAGGTAAAGGGGCATACTTGAAAGTCCTGCCTACAACTGTGGTCATTAAGCCTTCCATCAGCCTGTTCTGCAAAGGTAAGCAAATTGGTGGTGGTGGTGGTGGTGGGGGGGGGGGTTGGGGGGTAGTGTGGGATGTGCAGAGAAGGAATTATAGTTTGGGGTGCACAGGTGAGCAAGGAGGGGATGTATGGAGGTAAGGAAGGTGGGTGCAAAGTTAAGCAGAGGAGGCAGGTAGAGTTAAAGGGTAGGGGGAGTGGAGAGGATGGGGGAGGTTTGGGGTGCAGAGGTTGGCATTGGTTTAGGAATGCAAAGGTGTACTGACAGGGTGGATAAAGATGTAGATCATGTGTAGGGCAGCCCATTCATTTCAATGGGCTGCTCTATGAGCTACAAATGCAGAAGAAACTCCCAAACACTTTTCCAAAATCCGAGGAACATCAGCAAGGAACTTTTCCAAGGAACATCAGCAGATGCGTGAGGGTGTCATTTAATTTCAAATAATGGCACTGCTGTGTATCTGCTAAAGGGTAGCACATTTCTGTGGTGTCAGGAAAGCGATTTTGCATGCTTTCCCAACACACACAAATGTGAACGCAGGCTAAATGTCTTAGTTACATTGGTGGTCAGTGTAAATCTTCTCATTACATTGGTGCTTGATGTAGAATCCTTTCATTCACACTAGTGGCCAGTGTGAATGTCCCCCTACATTAGTGGTCAGTGTTGAAACTCCTCTTTATATTGGTAGTCAGTATAAAAAAATCAGCATTGCCATTGTTCACACCCTCCCCTCCCCCCAGCACTGCCACTGAGCCCAGGAGTCCTTGTATCCCTAGGAGTTTTCTGTCTATCAATGGGCCCCCTCACCTCCCCAGTCCATGGTGTGCAGGCAGTGAGGAGATGATGTGCTGTAACCTCTAGCAACCAATCAGTAAGCAGTAATGATGTGCAGTAACTTATAGCAACCAATCAGTGAGCAGTATTGATGTACAGTAATCTCTAGCAATCAATCAACAAGCAGAAATGATGTGCTGTAACCTCTAGCAACCAGTCAGTGAGTGGTAATGATACACTGTAACCTCTGGCAACCAATCGCAATCGCTGTCTGATCTGATTTAGTAAACTGATTTTGAGTCTAGCTGCTTTTTATTGTATGTCTCAAAGCAGATGGAGAGCAAAATTTCCTGGAGGAGGGGGGCCCAAAAATTTTTTTTGCCCAGGGTCCTATCAATATTAAAGACGGCCCTGAGTGGGGTCCCCAAGGTTCTGTTCTGTTTAATTCATTCATAAATGATATAGCGAATGGGATAAATAGCTCAATCTCAGTGTTTGCTGACAATACAAAGCTAAGTAGGGCAATAACTTCAGAGCAGAATATAGAAACTTCACAAGAAGAAGAGTAAAATAAAGGGGTGGGCAACTTGTCAGAGGAATAACAGAAACTTTGTTTGCCAGTACCGGCATTCCCCTGTACGCCTGCGTGGCAGAAGGGCTAATAGGCGTATGCGGGTACGCGATTCAGCAGACCGCGTCATGGCGTAATGGCACACATAGACGTGCAAGTCAGCGGACGGCGAAACGGCGTAAGCACGTACGCACGTACGCATCTTAGCCGCACACGTGAGTTCCCCTATTAGCCCTATAAAAGGCAGCCCAGCTCTCTGGCTTATTGCTGGTTTGTCATTTCAGCTTCTGTGTTCCTGTTCCTTGTTCTGCTATTGACTCCTGCCTGTTGTGACCCGGATTTCCTTGACCATCCTTGAACTTCTCCTGCACCTTGACCTCGGCTTGCTTAATGGATTCCTCTTCAGTCTGCTCCAGTGTTTGACCCCCGGCTTCTCTTTAAAGACTTCGCTACTGCCTGCTCCAGTGTTTGACCCCCGGCCTGTCTTGGACTCCCCTATTGATTGATTCCTGTGTATGACCTTGGCTTGTTTAAACGGACTTCCTTCCTACCGGCTTGCTGTGTTTGACCCCCTGGCTTCTCTACATACTTTGTTCCAGTTATCTACTTCAGGACCAAGGTGTTGGAGCCCCAGTCTGATTCCTCCGCTGATCACCGTCCGGGTGTACCCTGCACGGACTACTAACAGACAGAAGTTTAACACGCAGGCTCCTACTAGTGCCTGGCGACCCGTGCCTCTCTGTGCCCGATAACCTCTGTGCCACCTCCAGGGGTATAGCGCACTCAGCTGCAAGGGGAGCCGCTCTCAGCATCTCGGCCCTGGTGAGTACCCTGACAGTACAAACCAGCCATGTCAGAGGCCGACAGAGCTGGTTCTCCCCTTGAGGCACTCTGCCAGCAGGTGACAGCTCTTACTCAGGCTGTCCAAAGACTCCAAGATGGCTACTTCCAAATTGAGGGCCGTCTCCAGCACCTGATGTCTGCTCCAGCTCCTTCAGATGCAGCCTCAGCCAGCGGGGTGGCCTCTCCCCAAGGTCAAGTCACCCCAGCATCTTCAGTTGTAACGACTCTCCCTGAACCCAGAGTCCCCACTCCGGAACGTTTTTCTGGAAACCGGAAGAAATTTAGAGCTTTCAAAAATTACTGTATCTAGCTCTTCAACCCAGGACTTTCCATGCAGAATCCATAAAAGTGGGATTCGTTATTTTACTACTATCTGAAGAACCACAATCTTGGGCTCATAATCTTCTTGAACAGAAGAGTTCTTTATTAGACTCAGTTGAAACTTTCTTTGCCGCTATGGTGTGAAGGAATGTGATGTAGATAATAATAATAGTAATCTGAAAATGTCTATTTTCTTATGTGCATACATATTTTTCTCCTTACTCATTATATAAGTATACAGATTTGCTCTGTTCCTATATTTTCTCAAGATGGCGTGTACCCCCTACCTCCCACACATCAAAAGAACGCGGAACTGAAGATAAGACCAAAGAGAACCAAACCTCGTTATGAAAATTATCCATCTTCTTTTCTATCTTAACCAATGAGATGTACCTATTAGACTAACATAGCAATGACGTATTTGTGTGTATAAAACATTAACACCGCCTTGAATAAATCAGAAGTGTAATGAGTTAGCAATTTTGAGCGTGTCTCAGAGTGTTTACTTTTATATGCATGCATATCCACACTTTTCAAATTAGAGACAGCAGCAGATAACCTTGAGCTCGATTGTAGCTCTTAATCATTTCCATAACAGATGGTGCTGAAACCCGGGACCTCAGGCTACGGTCGAAGTTATACCGCGACAAGCATTCGGGCGTTAACTGATTAATGAGAGTGGGGTTTGCGCAGCCCTAACAGTACCGGTGAGTTGATTTATATTCTTACCACTGTACGACTCTCTTATCTTTCGGTTGACGGCTGGATTCTGTCGGTATGCTGAGACTGTCTTAGAGGCAGGTATTTCCTCGCCTGAGGTTGTTTAACGAACCTGCTGATGGGTTTCTGCTGACTGTATTTGTTCACTGTCTGCCATTCTTTGGGCTACGAAACTCAGCAGTCTAAAAGTGCTACATGCGTGAATGTATGGTCTCATCTCCAGACGAGCTGTCGGCCTCTGGGATGAGATAGTTTCCTTGTAGCAGTCGTTTATAGACGGGTGTACTCTAGGTTCAATGAACCTTTGAGGGTTATCTCAGCTGCTGGCTTTGCAGTCTGAAAGTGTTACAGAAGTCTCACCCCAAGAAGAGTTGTCGGCCTCTTGGTGTAGAGCTGTAGAAAAAACGCCTATAAACGGGTTTATTTTTGCAGGGTGGTCTGCCCTTGCGGTTATCTTAGCCTGCTGAGGCTTTACGGTTCAGAGAGTGGCAGGTGTAATGTCCTGTCCTGAGTGTATCTGTGGTTTATTGTTTGCTATACATGAGAGGGGGTGGGGACTGGTGAAAGTCAGAGAAGGAGGCTACCCGAAGGATCTGTTGGGTCACAAGCCGTTGCTCCCTACTACCCCTGACGTGCTTGTACTGAGATTAAACGTACATTACCCGGTGACAGGGGAGTTTGGGCAGACCCTCGAAGTGATAGAACAGAGAGCCAGAGAGGAGGGTCATCAAACCATTAGTTGTCCTCATTCCCCCTTCAAACCGTCAGCCGAGACTGCGGCAGACGAGCAAAACAGAGTTAGAGACCTTGGTTACGTCTTAGGAGGCCCTGAGAGAGGAGGGGGAGATGGGTCAGAACAACTCTAAACCGGAGAAAGGAATTTGCTGATAAGAACGCTGAGAAAAATATTAACCCCTTGGTTGTACGAGAGAAAAAAGAAAGTGATTTTTCTCTTTTAAAAAAGGAAAAGAAAGTGATTTTTCTCTTTTAAAAAAAGGAAAAGAAAGTGATATTGCAAAGAAGATGTTGAAATAGTTAACAAAGTTGAAAGAAATGGCAAAAGTTATGTTGCTGAAGAGACAGGGAGAAAAATCCTGTGTGATAAAGAAAATTGGATAAAGGAAGTTAAGAAAGATGGCGATTATATTAAGTATGTGTATCACAGAGCTGATGATATGTTGGAACTTTAAACAAAGGAGGGGAGGGACAGCACTGCCCTCCGTCTAACAACCACTCCTTTCTCACCACCCAAGCACAACCCACTGTGACAACTCAGCCCGGCGGCCATCTTAGTGCACCCATGCCTTCACTTTCTACCCAGTCCAGTGCACTTCCTGCCGGCGGCCATCTTGGTACACCCAGTAAGCTTAAACAGCCTGTACCCAGCCCTCGCTGTTTTAAACCAAGATGGTTCATACCACACACCTGTCTTCCCCAATACGGGAGCATCACATTCCCAGGCCGGATATGTTAATGATGAAGAAGCATCTGAGTGGGAAGCCCGACAACAGGCAGCAAGGCCACCCACTGATTTAACCCCCAATCCGGCTCCAGACTCTCAGTTCCGAGAGGATCTCAAACACATGCTGGCAACCGTAAAGAACAGTGCCTCTTGTCAGCCCCTGCCCCAACAACAGTCTCGGTTACCAGAAGGGGCACCAGTGATGTATGTCGCTTTTACTCTATCACAAACAGCGGCCTTAGTGAATAAGTCTGCCTGACCCAGAGAAGCAGCCAATTCCCTTCTACCACAGGATAGTGCAGATACAAGAAACTTACTCAGCTGCCTGGAGAGACTTGATCAGCCTATGCCAAATCAAAGCAGGATATGTCTTTTGGCCAGTCATGCAGATGGCCTTCAATGATGCCTGCCTGACAAGTGCCACTTCCTACACCTCAGGCGTGGAGTTCTGTGCACAACTCCACGACTGGGCAAAGGAGAAGTTGACGGATCAGAAGACCACAATCCAAGATATTACCCAAGATAAAGGGGAGTCTGTGAAGAAGTATCATGCTAGACTCATAAAGGCACACACACACATGTTATCAACTGCTTTTGTTTCAGGGCTCAGAGAGGATATCAGAAAAGGCCTGATGGTGGCCCGCCCTGAATACCATTCAATGAAAATGTCTGATTTATTGTTGGTGACCAGAGGTATAGAAAATCAAAAAGGTAAAAAACCAACGCCCCTCATGGTAACCCATGATGAAGATCCCGCCTACACTAGTCCACCACCACTGCTCAATACCAGGGAAAGGATCACCTGTTACAACTGTGGGAAACGGGGTCACTTCAGAAAAGAATGCAGAGCCCCAAGATGTCCCAGACGAAAAACCTACCACTTTCCTCATTGACAGGGGTGCAGCCAAAAGTGTGTTGAGGACGGTGAACCTGCCTAATAATTCTTTCCTTTCCACTTCCTGATTTGCTTGCCAGATTTGTGGTGTCCTCTACATGTCCCTTGAATCTACTAGGAGCTGATGTGTTGTCCAGACTACAGGCCTCAATCAGGACAAGCCTGAAGGGGGGATGAAGTTACATACTCCCCTATCTTTAGAAGACTCATCTGCTTTGTGTTCTCAGCCTCTCCTGATGACACTTAATGAAGCAAAAACTTCAAGTTCAATACTGCAGGAAGTACTTGACAGAATCCCTGCGTGCCTATGGTCCACAGGACCGGAAGACAACGGTCACTTAAAGGTGCCACCAGTTTCAGTCAAGCTAAAAGAGGGCGCTTCATTGCCCCGGAAACCACAATAACCCCAAGAAGAGAATCCTAAAAAGAGAACCAGGTACCTACTGTGGATGCCTTTGACTGCAAAATACCTCACAGAGGTGGACCTTACAAACGTTTTCTTTAGTGTCCACCCTCACCCCTCCTGCTGGTACCTTTTTGCATTCATCCACGGAAAGTAACGGCAACATACCTAAACAGTTGTGCCACAAGGGGCACAGAACTTTCCAAGCCAGTTTGCAAAAGCTATGGCTATCATCCTTGACACATGACAAGAGGAACACCCGGAAGTGATTCTCTTCCAACATGTTGATGACCTTCTCCTTTGTGCAGCTGACTTACCCCCTGTTGAAGTCACCTCAGAAAGCCTGTTGTGCTATCTTGCCAACCAGGGCTGCAAAGTCTTAAAGCCCAAATTGAAGTGGTGCTCAACACCTGTCATTTTCCTTGGACACTGTTTGTCCCATGGGACACGACACCCCACTGAAGACAGGGTGCAAGTAATCTCTGACACCCCACTGCCACAAGGTCAGAAATCCCTTCATGCCTTCCTTGGACTAATTTCCTAGTGCAGAGCATGGATTCCAGAAGCCTTCCTACTGATGCTCTGCAATCAGACCCTTCCAGATGTCTTCTGAAGAAATATCTAAGTTTGAGGCTCTCAAGTGTGCCATCTCAGGCGCTAGGGCTCCCAGCCTACGGCAAAACGCTCAAGCTCTTTGTATCCGAACGCATGGGACATGCTGCAGGTGTACTCACCCAATCACATGGCATCAGCCTACGCCCCATAGGATATTATTCCTGTCGGCTGGATGTGGTAGCAAGAGGAGGCCTATTGTGTCTGCGAGCTGGCTTTGCTACACAAGCCTTGCTTGACAAAACTTTGAACTTGGTCCTCGGACACTGCCTCGTTCTGCTTGCTCCCCATGACGTTGTTGCCATATTCAACCAAGATCCAGCCGAAACACTTGTCCACTACCAGACACTTGAGACTCTTGTGTTCCCTCCTACTGGACAGCATTACTCTATTAAGTTGTCAAACACTGAACCCTACCACCCTTCTTCCACTTCTCGAGGGGGGAAAAGGAGGAGGAGTAGAGTCTTGGCTTGTCACCCCATGACCACACAGGACACGCGGTCACCACTGAAAACACTGTTCTACAAGCTGAAGCCTTACCACCAGTGATGTCTACACAGGAGGCAGAGCTGTAAGCACTTACTACAGCATGTAAATGGGCAGAGGGAATAAGAGCCAACATTCATATTGACTCAAGATATGCTTTCAGCATTGCCCATGATTATGGTGTTATCTAGGACAGAGGATTCCTGATGGCTGCAGGAACACCTGTGAAAACTTGATTGATGCCTTGCTTTTCCCAACCCAAGTGACTATTCTGAGTAAAAGCACACGACAAAATGAACTCAAAGGAAGCTTAAGGCAATCATCTAGCCAATTCAGCTGCCAAACAGACAGCTGGTGGTCCACGGGAAGTGGACAGCAGGGTGGTAGAAGAAGACCACCCCGTGCTTACCTTACAGACTTTCCCAGTGGACAGAGTTTATCTAAAAGAACTACAGGAAACAACAAGTGCGGATAAGAAGGAAAGCTGGAAATGGAGAGGAGCAACTCTCAGAAATGGACTATTCGAGTGCAACAAGAAGCCTTGTCTACCCAGGAGTATGTACCCAGCCGTGGTGCAATGGGCACATGGAGCTGCCCACTTGACAAAGACTTTTATGAACTCTCTTATCAACAAGTGTTGCACCAAGAGTTACTCCACTGACCGACAGCTTCTGCAGATCATGCATTATCTGCACCAAATGTAACCCAGAATGCACAGAAGAAGCACCTGGCAAAAGCCCTATACCCCATTCCAGAGGATGCAAATTGATCATTCTCAAGTGCCAAGAAGTGACAGATTTGAAAACGCCCTAGTGGAAGTGGTCATGACTGCCAGGACCACAGCTAAGAAACTACTGAGTGAGATAGTATGTAGATTTGGGGTCCCAGAGGTGATATTGAGAGATCAGGGACCAGCCCTAACAACAACCCTTACTAAAGAGATTTGGGCAGCACTGGGGGTTCAGTTGGCACTACACATCCCATACCACCCTCAAAGTAGCGGGAAGGTAGAAAGGATGAATGGGACACTAAAAACAGGATGTTAAAGATGGCCCAAGAGACTAACATGAGTTGGCCAGACAGTTAGCCCATTGCCCTGTTTAGTGTCAGACACACCCCCGGGGGAAACATGCCCTATCCCCTTATGAAATTTTGTTTGGTTCAGCTCCCAGACTTGGTTGTTACTTTCCACAACAGTTACAGTTACAGTCTGATGTGTTGACTAATTATGTAACCACATTATCACGAGAATTAACCTGAATGCATGTCCAGGTGTTTTCTTCCATTCCAGATCCTGAATTAGATACAGGAACACACCAACTACTGTCTGGAGATCCTTGAGCCAAGTTATGATGGTCCATTCCAAGTTTTGCTGACCACAGCCACCTTAGTCAAGTTGGCCAGGAAGAACACCTGAATGCACGCTTATCACTGCAGGAGAGCGTGTTTTCGGGTGCTGCATATCCTTTTTCTGTTTGATCTAGGGGGGAGGGGCCCAGGAGGTGGCCATCACAAAAATGATAACATAATTACGTTTTGGTGTAACTCTTCAGGTACACATGTGACCACCTTTACCTTAGATTACTGTGACATAGTACCTTGTCCGTTTGACCCTTCATGGTGATGCCATTGGTACAGTGATATCCCTGACGGTAAGGACATATATGTATGCCACACAGACAGTTACTGGGGACAGAGTTGTGGTTTCTGTGGGGGCCAGTGGGTTGGAACACAGGGCCAGACTGGGCGACCACAGAGTGCATTAGACAAAAAAGATGAAAATAGAAAGCCCCATATCCTAACCAAAGATACCCCTGATACATACACTGACCCAGCACACAGTCAGAGGAGGAAGCGAGCAGCTCTCTCCGGAAGCTTTGATTCTCATGTATACATACATGTCATAGGGGTTACAAGGGGGGTCCCTGATGAATTTAAAGCCAGGGATCAGGTAAAAGCTGGTTTTGAGTCTTTGATCCCCATAACAACTGTCAGCAAGAATGTAGATTGGATTAACTACATGTCATGGTTATGCAATAGAGTTTGTCGATCAGCATACCTGTCTCCATGTGTTCATCTCTAGAGACCAGCTGACCCTCACCTGACTGCTTTTGTAACCTCCCCTCTAAGCATGGCCCCACCCCAGGCCATATCAGGGAACCCTATATTAACCTGTGCACTGCAAGCCAGCAGTGCTGATCAACCACTGTGTTTTAGCCTCTATGTGTACTTGCTGTGTTTCCTACATCTGATTCCTGTTACCGACTTTGGCCTGTTCCCAGCCATCCCTGTTTGCCTGTGACCCTGATGTTCCAGCCAGCTCCCTCCTTCCTCTTCTCCTGTAGTCTACCGTGAGCGTGAGCTGTGAGACCCTGGGGGCCGCGACCTGGAGCCAGACTGCAGCGCAGTCCATCCTCACCACTAGAGGCTCTGGTGAACACCTGCTGGCTCTTAGACTCAGCGCCCTGGGGAATCTATGCTCTAGCTCCCAGTGGGATCTGTGTCAGTGATCCAGTAGACCTGCTTCCTGAACCTCCCAGGGTACAATCCGCAGCAGTCAGTGCTAGGGTCCACTACCTTGCGGTGCATTCCTGATCCCAACGGTGTGCATCTGTCATCCAGCCTCTAGGTGACCTGACACTACACATATTATAACCAACAGAGATTCGTAAATTACACTAAAGACGCCCTCCAGGGAATTGCTGACCAGCTAGCCCCCACTACCTACATGACATTCCAGAACCGGATGGCCTTAGACATGGTGTTAGCCGAGAAGGGGGGTGTCTGTAAAATCATAGGAAAAAATGGGAACCTGTTGTACATACATTCCTGATAATATTGGCCCAAATGGTAAGGTTACTTTAGCTATAAAGAAATTAGAAGATCTGTCACTGGAGTTGAAGAAGAACTCAGGTATCACAGACCCATGGGACCAATATTTTAGCTGGATGAGTGGGTGGCAGAAGGTGCTCGCCCAGATAGGGGTAACGGTATTAATAATCCTGGTTCTTTTAGCCCTGATTATATGCTGTATTCTACCTTTTGTAAAAAAGTTAATGAGCAAGGCTGTAGACAATAGCACACCTACATTTCTCCACCAAGAAGAAGAGGACCCCCTTATGATAGAAGATGACAAACCCTTCACTCCCCTACAGTCACTCCCTGTCCATAATCTCACAGTCCTATAGGGTTTTAGGGATAGATAGCGCCTGACTGCACCTCTCCAGCTGTATCGAGGAGGGAAGTGAACAGTTGCTGCCCAATTCTATATACAGCCCAAAAGAGTTGCTGAGGAGAAGGGCCAGGCTAAAAAGTAGGACCTTTAGTATTAGGGACAGAAAAGAGAAAATAGTCATTTTAGGGGGGATTGTGAAGGAATGTGATGTAGATAATAATAATAGTAATCTGAAAATGTCTATTTTCTTATGTGCATACATATTTTTCTCCTTACTCATTATATAAGTATACAGATTTGCTCTGTTCCTATATTTTCTCAAGATGGCGTGTACCCCCTACCTCCCACACATCAAAAGAACGCGGAACTGAAGATAAGACCAAAGAGAACCAAACCTCGTTATGAAAATTATCCATCTTCTTTTCTATCTTAACCAATGAGATGTACCTATTAGACTAACATAGCAATGACGTATTTGTGTGTATAAAACATTAACACCGCCTTGAATAAATCAGAAGTGTAATGAGTTAGCAATTCTGAGCGTGTCTCAGAGTGTTTACTTTTATATGCATGCATATCCACACTTTTCAAATTAGAGACAGCAGCAGATAACCTTGAGCTCGATTGTAGCTCTTAATCATTTCCATAACAATGGCTCAGTTATATGATGACCGCAACGCACAGCTACTGCTGAATCCATTCTGCACACCCTTACCCAAGGAAAAAGACCAGTAGAGGATTACACCGTGGAATTTCGTAAATGGTCTGGAGACACCACCTGGAATGAGGCCGCCCTTAAATACCAGTACCCTCAGGGCCTCTCCGAAACGCTTAAAGACGAATTGGCACGAGTGGATACCCCTGACTCTTTGGAAGATCTGATCCAACTCGCCACTAAGCTCGACAGACGCCTGCGGGAGCGTCGCTTTGAACGCTTCCAGTCTTCCCAGCCTACCTGGATGTTACCCCGGGTTCCTCCGGTTCCTGTGCCTATCGCGGGTCCCTCAGCTTCTGCTGACAGTGAGCCCATGCAACTGGGACTGGTCCGGTCCCCACTCACTCCTGATGAGAGACTGCGACGGCGTCAAGCCAATCTTTGCCTCTACTTCGGAGAAGCTGGCCATTTCCTTCGTAACTGCCCTGTGAGACCCAGTAAGTACCGCTTACGGCACGCTATGAACTTTCAAGTTGCTGACTCAACCCAGTCTCACCTTATCCTACCGGTCTCATTACAGGTGGCGGAAGAGGGAATTCGACTGCTGGCTATCGTTGACTCCGGAGCATGCAGCTGTTTCCTGGATGCATCTCTTGCCCAAAGTCTGCACATCCCTCTTCAAGATAAAAAACAGCTCCTTCAGATTTACCTGGCAGACGGGTCTCTACCCAACTCAGGACCCATCACTCAAGAAACCAAGCCCATTCTTGTCTCTACAGACTCTGGTCATCAGGAATTTCTTTGCTTCAACATCATCAACTCACCCATGTTTCCCATTATCTTGGGGTTCCCGTGGCTAATGGCACACGACCCTCAGATCCTTTGGAGTAAAAAAGAAATTCTCTTCTCTTCAGCATACTGCTCCCAGCATTGTTTTGTGCCAACCTCCAATAAGACTGTCCCCTGTTTGACCATACAACCAGTGCCAGATACGCCTACACATGTCCCTGCAGCATATCACGAATTCCTGGACGTTTTTGATAAAAAGAAGGCCGATAGTTTACCACCTCAACGGCATTATGATTGCCCCATCGATCTGTTGCCCGGCTCCGAGATTCCGTTTGGCCGAATTTTTCCCTTGTCGGAGACCGAGTTGGAAGCTCTCAGCCTCTACATTGATGAAAACCTTGAAAAAGGATTTATTCGTCCTTCTTCCTCCCCAGCAGGGGCTGGTATCTTTTTTGTCGAGAAAAAGGATGGATCTCTCAGACCATGCATAGACTATAGAGAACTTAATAAAATCACCATCAAAAATCGATACCCACTTCCCCTCATTCCTGAACTGTTCCAGCGGTTTCGATCTGCCCAAATATTTACCAAATTGGATTTACGAGGGGCATACAATCTTGTTCGGATACGTGCTGGGGACGAATGGAAGACAGCCTTCAGGTCCAGATTCGGTCACTTTGAGTATCTGGTGATGCCGTTTGGGCTCTGTAATGCCCCAGCTACATTCCAGCATCTAGTCAATGATATTTTCTGGGAATTCCTAGATAACTTTGTCATTGTCTATCTTGACGATATTTTAATTTTCTCTACCACTTTAGAATTACATCGAGACCATGTCAAGAAAGTCCTCTCAGTTCTCAGAAAACACTGCCTGTTCCTAAAAGGAGAGAAGTGTGAATTTGAAAAGATTACCATCCAATTCCTTGGCTTCATCATCACTACTGAAGGGGTAGCCATGGATCCACAAAAAGTTAAAGCCATCCAGGAGTGGCCGGCCCCCTCAGACAAAAAAGGAGTCCAGCGATTCAGCGGACGGCGAAACGGCGTAAGCACGTACGCATCTTAGCCGCACACGTGGGTTCCCCTATTAGCCCTATAAAAGGCAGCCCAGCTCTCTGGCTTATTGCTGGTTTGTCATTTCAGCTTCTGTGTTCCTGTTCCTTTTTCTGCTATTGACTCCTACCTGTTGTGACCCGGATTTCCTTAACCATCCTTGAACATCTCCTGCACCTTGACCTCGGCTTGCTTAAGGGATTCCTCTTCAGTCTGCTCCAGTGTTTGACCCCCGGCTTCTCTTTAAAGACTTCGCTACTGCCTGCTCCAGTGTTTGACCCCCGGCCTGTCTTGGACTCTCCTATTGATTGATTCCTGTGTATGACCTTGGCTTGTTTAAACGGACTTCCTTCCTACCGGCTTGCTGTGTTTGACCCCCTGGCTTCTCTACATACTTTGTTCCAGTTATCTACTTCAGGACCAAGGTGTTGGAGCCCCAGTCTGATTCCTCCGCTGATCACCGTCCGGGTGTACCCTGCACAGACTACTACCAGACAGAAGTTCAACACGCAGGCTCCTACTAGTGCCTGGCGACCCGTGCCTCTCTGTGCCCGATACCCTCTGTGCCACCTCCAGGGGTATAGCGCACTCAGCTGCAAGGGGAGCCACTCTCAGCATCTCGGCCCTGGTGAGTACCCTGACACAACTACATGACAAATGTTGAAAAATTTAAAGTAATGCACTTGGGGGGCTAAAAACATGAACATAAGTTACTCACTAGAGGGCAGTGGCAGCCTATGGTACATTTTTTTTTTTGGGGGGGGGGGCGGCAAACAGTACCACCCCCCCATCGGTGGCGTGCGGGACTGGTGCACTTACCCCAACTATGCAGCGCTTCTCCCGGGCTCTCGGTGGTGACGGTGCTCCCATTCTCCTGCTCTCCATGGGCGACGGCTCTGGCTTCCGTTTCCTCCCTCCTTCTCGCCGGCCAATCGGGAGTCTTCTCTTTTAGGTCTCATACCCACTTCTGATTGAAGATCATTGTTGTTATTCATTCTCTGTTGTAACACCTGGGTGAGCTCATAAACCATGAGCTAACATATTTTGAAGCCTATTAGAGCCTACGGCTCTAATCAGGTGCTTAAAAAAACACCCCTGCCACTGTAATTCAGGCGTCCTGAAAGAGGCCAGACGCCTGAATAGGGGGTGGCAGAGGCAGCTGTGGATAGATTCATGCTATGCATGAATCTATCTACTAGTCATATAGGGGGTGGCGTGGAGAGGGTGGGCAGCACCCGGATGCCCCTAATGGACAGGCCCCCGCTGCTAGGGGGAGAACCTCTGGGGGAATCCAGGATGGAAAAAGATCTGGGGGTCCTAGTAGATGACAGGCTCAGCAATTGCATGCAATGCCAAGCTGCAGCAAGTAAAGCCAGCAGAATATTAGCATGCATAAAAAAGTGTATTTACTCAAGAGATAAAACTATAATTCTGCCACGTTATAAAACTCAGGTTTGGCCACATCTGCAGTATGCCATCCAGTTCTGCTCACCAAGAAAGGATGTGCTGGAGCTGAAGAGAGTCCAGAGAAGGGCATCAAAAAAAGGGGACTGGAGTACCTCAGTTATGAGGAATGACTACAAACATTAAATGTATTCTCCCTGGAGAAGAGACACTTGAGAGGAGATATGATAGCAATATACAAATACCACAATGGTGACTCTAGCATAGGGAATAACTTTTCAGTCTCAGGGAGTATAAGAGGACACGTGGTCACTCAATGAAGGTTGAGGAGAAGTGGTTTAACCTTAAACTGCGTAGTGGGTTATTTTCATTGTTGGGGTGGGAAGGATGTGGAACTCAGCAGGAAGTATTAATAATTTAAAAAAAACTCTTGGGCATCTCTGAGGGAGGCTCTTTACCACTTAATCAGCTGTGTCCAATCACGGCTGATCACGATGTAAACAGGAAGAGCCATTAATCGGCTTTTCCTCACTCGCGTATGACAGGTGCGAGTAGAGGAGAGCCGATTGGCTGCTCTCCTGATGGGGGGGGGGGGGTGCTGATTGTTTATCAGTGCAGCCCCCCCTCGGATGCCCACCCAGGACCACCAGGATGCCTCCAGGACCACAAGGGATGGCCACCACACTGGACCACCAGGTATGTCACCCTAGACCACCAGGGAAATGTCAATCAGTGCCCAGGCAGGTGCCAATCAGTGCCCATCCCCAATGCCTGCCAGTGCCATCAGTGATGCCTAACAATGCCATCTATCAGTGCCACATATCAGTGCCCATCAGTGCCACGTATCAGTGCCCAGCAGTGCCGCCTATCAGTGCCACCCATAAGTACCCATCAGTGCAGCCTTTCAGTGTCCATCAGTGTCGCCTATCAGTGCCCATCAGTGCCCACCAGTGCCACCCATGAATGCCCATCAGTGCCGCCTATCAATGCCCATCAGTGCTGCATGTCAGTGCCCCCCATCAGTGCTGCCTGCCAGTGCCCATCAGTGCCCCTCAGTGCCACATCAATAGTACCACATCATCAGTGCCGCCTTATCAGTGCCTGTCAGTGCTGCCTTATCAATACCCATCAGTGAAGGAGAAAACGTACTTATTTACAAAATTTTATAACAGAAACAAAAGAAATTTTTTTTTTTTCAAAATTTTAGCAAAAAATAAAAAACGCAGAGGTGATCAAATACCACCAAAAGAAAGCTCTATTTGTGGGAACAAAATGGTAAAAATTCTGTTTGTGTACAGTGTAGCAGGACCGCGCAATTATCATTTAAACAGCCACAGCGCTGAAAGCTGAAAATTGGCTCAGGCAGGGTATGTAAGTGCCCTGTATTGAAGTAGTTAAGGGGGATATGATCACCATGTATAAATACATAGGTGGTCCATATAGTGAATTTATTGTAGAGTTATTTACTTTTAATAACTAATAATTACAGAAGACAAGGAGATGCTTTCTATGTCTGCAGGAAAAAAAGATTTATTTTTTACATACAGAAAGGCTTTTTCACAGTAAGAGCTTTGAAAATGTGGAATAGACTCCCTCAAGAACTAGTTCTGGCATTTCAGTAGAGCATTTAAAAAAGAGCTGGATGTATTCCTAAATGTACAAAATATAACTGGATATTAACATTTACAGGTGAAAATTGTTGGGATTGTTGATCCAGGTGTAAGCTGGACTGTAACTGCTGCAGAACTTCTTCCTTTGTTGCTGCTGTAACATCCTTCTGCAGTGTGGGCAGGGTTAAACTGAATATTAATGCAGAAGTGCAGCAGACTTTGTTAAGGAGACCACTTTGCAATGCTCATCTATGGAGTAGTGCAGGGAACAGCAATCTTGTCTGGGTCTGATTTGATCCTGGAGGTGATTGGCCGATGCAACAGAGTAAGAAGAAGGGGTCTGCAGGCTGCGAAAAAATGAGAGGACTGTCTTGAAGCAAGCAGGTGGGGGAGGAAAAGACTGGGCTGCTGTAGCTGCTGGATGAACAGAACCCTGTCATAGCTGACCACAATCAGAAGAAGCAAAAAGACTATTCATCTTGCCTCAAAACAATGCAGCAGCTCCTCTAGGGGTAGTGCTATGCGGTGAATATCCAATTTTCATACCGAGGGATCAGGAAGGAATTTTTCCCCTGCTGGAGCAAATTGTACCATGCTGTAGCCTCCCTGGCGGTATTCCCGAGTGTGGTTCGGGGTTAAATTTCAGCACCATTAGTGGTAACCCCGAGCCACACTCGGGATTACATCTCAGGATCCTGGTGCGGTATACTTACCTTGTCCCCAGGATCCTGCGATGTCCCCCGCTGTGTCTACGGGCTCCGTCCTCCTCCGAAGCCTCTCTGTGCCAGGCTCCGTTCCCAGCGAGCGTCGCAACGCACGGGGGCGGAGCTTGGCGGCAAATTCAATAAATGTAAAAATCATAACACATACAGTACTGTAATCTTACAGATTACAGTACTGTATGAAATCATTTCACTTCCCTTTTGTCCCCGGTGCTTTGGCCCATGCCCTGCATGCAGTTTTATATTATATATACTGTTCTTTCTGCCTGGAAACTGGAGATTGTCCATAGCAACCAAAAAGTGTCCCTTTACGTCAAAAGTGGCTTTAGACCAGCTAGAAAACAACGATAGTAAATTAGAACACTTGCAAAATTGAGCAATAGTGAATCATGGGGAAATTTATTTTATTATTATTATTTTATTATTATTTTTTTAAATGATTTATATTTATTTCTTATATTATAATTTATGATTTTGTGTTTCAAACTTCATCATACCCAGGATATCTACTAGATTCGTGGTGTAAAGATTTAAGTGTGTTATTGTTAAGAATTACAGGCCTACATTATAAAACGCCAAATTTCCATGCAAAATAATTGTACCGCTTTCAGCACCTAAAATCCGAAATAATCATACCGCCAGGGAGGTTAAAGAGGTTTTTGCCTTCCACTGGATCATATGTGAGCATAGAATTGTGTATATGGAGGTTTTCTATTTGTTTATTTTTTTCTGTTGGTTAACCACTTCTCTTTAGGTGGATGTCATATGGCATCCTCCAGTTAAATTGGTTATACCAGAATGATGCCTGCAGCTGCAGGCATCATCCAAGTATCAAAAGTTCAAGAAGAAGTGATTTGAGCAGCTATGCAGCCAATTGATCCCTTCTACAGGTGGCAGAAGGGGGTCCCCCCTCTCGCCACCACCTTTCCTGTGCTTTCCTGTTCCAACGGGCGGCAACCGGCAGCATCCATTCTGTGCATTGCACAGAGAAACAAGAACTGATGTTGTTCCGCTCCCTCTGTGAATTCAGAAACCAGTAGCGATGAGGATTTGTCACTTCTGGTTTCAGTTTGTTTATTTACAAGCCATTATCGGCTTGTGAAGCAGCAGATCAAACTGATCTTGGTGTGATCTGCTGCTTTGGAGGCCAGAGGAGAGATCTGGAGTCTTAATAGACCCCCGGATCTCTCCATAAAGTGGACCTGTCACTGCCCATGCTATAGCAATAAAAATAAAAAACAATAATAAAAAGGTACAGTGTTACAAAAAATACATTTAAATAAAAAATAATGTTTAAAGCGCCCCTGCAAACACGCACCACAGTCCCACACGCATATGTAAGCGGGGATCACACCACATATGTGAGGAATCACCGCTAATGTCAGAGTGAAAGCAATAATTCTAGGACCACAACTTCTGTGTAATTGAAATCTGTTAACCTCTAAAGGCTTTTAAAGCATCGCCTATGGATAATTTAATGTACCAAAGTTTGTTGCCATTCCAGGGGAGTCCGCAATTTTAAAGTGTGACATGTTTGGTATCTATTTACTTAGTGCAACATAATCTTTTAGGCTGGGTTCTCATATATCCAAAGTGGATGCATTTTAAATTGCATCCAATTTGCATGACATGTGAATGTGACTGGCTCTCAATGAAGTGGTTTCAAAAAGAGTCCTGTGTGTTTTTGGGTCTGGTTCAGGTGCGAATCCAGGCAAAAGTTATAACCTGAATCACACCTGAACCTGTGAACAGGAACGCACCTGACCCCGGACTGCAAACCGCAGCTGCACATATGTGAACCTTGCCTTACATTTTACCAAAAAAATGGGTATTATGCCGTGTACACACGTGTGGACTTTTCGGCATCAAAGGTCCGACGGTGTTAGGTACCTGGTAGTAGAGCCTGGCTTGTAGGAGAAGACCTCTCATACAACGCTGGTTCAGGAGCCACTGGAGTGGGGACAGTGGTCTCCTGAGCGCAGTGGGGTAGGAGTGCCTGTTGGAGTATAGTCTCTGATGCTGAGGTAGAGATCCCTCCAGGGATGGCTGGACTGCAGGTAAGGTGGTGACTGGAAGCAGCAGGCTGACACACTGGAGGTGAGAGATCACAGGAGCTAAAGGTGCAACAGCAAGAGCAAGCAGCAGGCACAAGCAGGGTCAGACAGTCCGGGTCGGCAGGTAGATAAGACAGGTAATCACGGCAGGCAGAGGCAGAGTCGGTGGACAAGCAGAGGTTGGCAACGGTATCAGGTAGAAGCAGCAGAGTAGTCAGGCAGGCCGGGTTGGGTTGGAGCAGGACGGATGGTCAGACAAGCCGGGTCAAATCAGGTAGCAGACAATCAGATGCAGGTTTAAACAGGAATCACAGAGCTGAGACGAAGCAGCAATGCACCCATGGAACAGGGGAACTTTTATGCGCTCTTTGGCGCTAAAACGGAGCTAACGCGAACGCGCACACGCGCCGCGCACCCGCGCGCGCCCGAGCACCTCGCTGATGCACGGAAACAGTAGCAGTTTGTTGCCGTGTTTGCACAGGGGCGCATCGGCGCATAGGCGTATGCAAGCGCCCAGGTCCGGCGCTGGTAGATCCCTGACAGACGGTCTTTCCGACAGACTTTCGAACGGACTTTCGACGGACTTTTGACGGACTTTCGACGGACTTTCGAATGAACGAACTTGCCTACACACGATCACACCAAAGTCTGACGGATTCATACGTGATGACGTACGACCGGACTAAAATAAGGAAGTTCATAGCCAGCAGCCAATAGCTGCCCTAGCGTCGGTTTTCGTCCGTCGGACTAGCATACAGACGAGCGGATTTTTCGACCGGACTCGAATCCGTCGGAAAGATTTGAAACATGTTTTAAATCTAAAGTCCGTCTGATTTTTGACCGAAAAAGTCTGCTGCAGCTCCGATGAAGCCCACACACAGCCGGATTGTCCGTCGGACCAGTCTGGTTGAAAAGTCCGCCCGTGTGTACACGGCATAACATTGTGTTTGTGTTCACTAAAATTCATTAAAGTGTATTTTTTCCCAAAAAATCAGCTTTTGAAAAACCGCTGCGCAAATACCATGTGATATAAAAAATTGCAACACCCACCATTTTATTCTCTAGGGCCTAAAATATATGTAATGTTTGAGGATTCTAAGTAATTTTTTTAGTTTTTTTAGCAAAGAAATGCAGATTTTTACATGTATTAGAAGTATCAGAATTGGCCCCATGGCAAGTGGTTAAACTAGATGGACTTGTGCCTATTTCCAATGTGACTAACTACGAAACTATGTAAGCTTTCCCAGGATCTTAGCACCACTGTTGTGCTCAGAGAGGGAGTTGAACAGCATCATGTAGCAAGAAGATATAATCTTCCCAAGAAGCAATTTGAAAATGATAATAAATCTGGGTGCAAAGCATTGTGTAAGACTTATGCCCCGTACACACGATCGGACTTTCCGTTTTTTGTTCAAGGATGTTGGCTCCAACTTGTCTTGCATACACACGGTCACACAAATGTTGGCCAACAATTACAAACGTAGTGACATATAAGACGTACGTGATATCTCCATTCCGAGTGCTAGTTACAAGACCGAGAGCTTCTGGCTCGTACTTGATTCCAAGCATGCGTGAACTTTTGTGCGACGGACTTATGTACACACGATCAGAAAGTCCGACAGCAAAGTTTTGTTGGTGGAAAATTTGAGAACCTGCTAGCCAACATTTGTTGATGGAAACTAACAACAAATGTTCGATGGAGCATACACACTGTCGGACTTTCCGCCAACAAGCTCACATCAAACATTTGTTGTCAGAAAATCCGATCGTGTGTACGGGGCATTAGATTAAAGTAAACTCCGACCTAGAAGTTTTTTTAAGTTTAAAAAGAAAGATGTAAAATATCACTGTGGCGGTGCATTTGTCAGTTTGGCTTGATAAACAAGCTGTGTCACAAATCTGTTTGAAAACCTAATTATTTGAAAAACTATAAAAAGAATAATAAAATGTAGTCAAGGTTACATACGCTCTACACTATAGATTTAAAAGCTGTGTGTTTATCTTAGCAAGTGTTGCTTGCCGTGTCACAACATTTTAATTTGCATTCAATAATCTACACTAAAGAAAAAAAAACCTATACAAAGATTCTGACAGATAACGTCATGTTACAAGGAATGCAATCTTCAAGCTATTCAAGCACTTATTACTATTTATTGTAAATAAAGATTTCAGTTTACCAACAATATTATTTTATCTTAAATGAATATATGTATAAATTCATCTCTCTTTCTTTTCAACTTATATTTTTAATTTATATAAAAAAAATTTAAAAAACAAACAAACATGGTGTACTTATCTGCTCTATGCAAAGAGCAGACTTAGTCCCAGGTAAGGGAACTGCATCAGGCCTCTTGAATGACACCTACTTGCTGGCCTTTTCTGACAAAAATGCGAACAGCACATTGCTGCACCCCTGCTGCCATCTTCTACAGAAACACAGTCTCAGGAACAAGGTCAGCACCTGGGTTTATTTTTCAGCTTATGTATTCGAACACATTCAACCCCATCTATTTCATAACAGTGGGTACCCCACCAGGAATCCCCTCTTTTAGCAATGGCAGATCAAAGATGAAAGTCTTAGCACCTCCTTTTGTTGCAAACTTTGAAATCCCAAGTCTACAAAGCCTGCCCAGAAGCCCTCCTCACAATAAATGGGTGCCCCCACTCCTAAGAGTTAGGGGAAGTCTGTTGGTGTTTGAGCCAGTCTGGATCCAAGACGTCCTGGACCTCTGGGTCCAATCTGTCATCTCAGAGAGGTGCAAAATAGAGAGTTTCTATCTCTACCTTACTTGCTTTTTGCCTTCCGATCTGCCAGCATTACTGAACACCTTGCTCCAACAGTTCCTTTCAAAGAACAGTTTCAAGGTTTCTATTGAAACCTATTCACAGTTGCAAAACCAAATGGGGGTATCCACCCTATACTGGACCTAAAATCTCTTCAAAGATTCCTTCATATGCCAAAATTCTGCATTGAATTAACATGATCTGTCATTGCTTCTCTAATGCTCCGTACACATGAGAGGAATGTCCGACAGAAAAAGTCCGACGGGAGCCATGTGTATGCCTCATCAGACTTTTCTGACGGACCTAGAAAGAGAACATGTTCTAAATATTTCTGACGGAACCAATTCCTATCGGGAAAACCGCTCATCTGTATGCTGTTCCAACGTACTAAAAACAATGCATGCTCTGAAGCAAGTACGAGACAGAAGCTAGTGGCTAGTGGCTATTGAACTTCCTTTTTCTAGTCCCATCGTACGTGTTGTACGTCACCACGTTCTTGATAGTCGGACTTTGGTGTGATCGATCGTGTGTACGCAAGACAGTTTCAGCGGAATTCCGTCGGAACTCCGACGGAAAAACCTTCAGAGTTTATTCCGCCGGGAAAACCGATCGTGTGTACAGGGCATAAGAAAAGAGGAATTTCTGCCATCAGTAGACATACAAGATGTCTATTTACACATCCCCATTTCCCCTTACATATTTTCTGCATTTTGCTGTGGGAGACCAACACTTTCAATTTGTAGTACTACCATTTGGGCTTTCCTCTGCACCTTTAGTGTTCACAAAAGTGCTTTCCCAACTTCTGGTACTGTCAGAAACAATGAGTCAGACCGAGTCAGAAGTGCAGTAAAAATCACACTAGTTTATTAATATTAGTAAAAGGTAAACAGAGCAAACGTAGTCAAAACATAGCCAGAGTTCGGTAACCGGAACGGATAGTCAGGGAGTCAGGGATCAGCGTACTTCAGGACAAGCCAGGAAATCAGGAGACCGGAGAATCAGCGTAGTAGAACAGCAAGCAGGATCAGGAACCAGAAGGTACGTCAGCCAAACAAGTCTTTCACAGGTACACAGAGAAAATTGAGTACTGTCCGTGATACTTTTTTTATTTGCACTAACATACAATTTTTCAGGACAAGCTTTCGGGGTATGTCCCCTTCTTCAAGGTCCAAGCAGTTTTCAGGACAAGCTTTCGGGGTATGTCCCCTTCTTCAAGGTCCAAGCTGTTTGGTTTTCTCTTCTTTTTTTTTTTTTCTTCTTTTTCTTTAACATTCTGCTTAAAAATTTGTGAATCAGTACTGCTTGGACCTTGAAGAAGGGGACATACCCCGAAAGCTTGTCCTGAAAAATTGTATGTTAGTGCAAATAAAAAAAGTATCACGGACAGTACTCAATTTTCTCTGTCACAATTGCACTAATACAGCTACAACAAATCAAGTACAGGTACACAGGAAAGAGTCTCTGATATGTTGACCAGGCAAAGGCAGAGAGGATCTGGACTAAATAGCTTAAGTAGCCAGCAGGACTGACGAGCAGGATATCATCACCAGATGAGTTACTGTGGAAAGATTAGAGCTGGCAATTAACCGACAGCTGAGCTGCCTGCTCTGAGAAGAAAGGGCTGAGCCCAGCCCTGACAGTACCCCCTCCTCAACAACCCCTCCCGCTCGGAGGACCACTAGGTTTGAGGGGAAAATGTCTATGGAAAGAACGGAGGAGGACAGGGGCATGTACATCTGAGGATGAGACTCAAGAGCGTTCCTCCGGACCGTGCCCTTTTCAATGAACCAGGTACTGTATGCGGCCACGAAACCTATGGGAGTCAACAATGAACTGTACTTCATGCTTCCCATGGTTCTCAACCTGCACTGGGTGAGGACGTGGCCCTGAGATGGTAAAGCGGTTGCAGACCAAAGGTTTTAATAAGGAGGTATGAAATACATTTGAGATACGCATATTCGAAGGAAGGTCTAAAGCGTAAGCCACTGGGTTAATCCTGTAGAGAATACGGAAAGGCCCAATAAACCAAGGTGCCAACTTCAGTGAGGGAACATGGAGTCAGGGGTTGCGAGATGACAGCCAGACACTGTCCCCAACCTGGTAGGAAGGCGCAGGCAGGCATCCTGCAGTCAGCATGGAGTCTGTACCTATCGTTGGCATGTCGCAAGGACCCAAGTGAAACTACGGAGATGCTCCTCTAATGTAGGAATGCTCTGAGGAGCAAATGAGTCAGGCAACATGGATGGTTGGAAACTATAGTTCGCCATAAACGGGGACAATCAGGAAGCAGAATTCATGGCACTATTGTGAGCAAACTCCGCCCAAGGTGAGAGGTCTGACCAGTTGTTATTATGGTCAGAAATATAGCAACGTAGAAACTGCTCCAAGGACTAGTTGGCTCGTTGTGCGGCCCCATTAAACTGCAGGTAATACGCAGAGGTGAAAGCAAGCTGAATTTCCAACTGTGCACAAAAGACTCGCCAGAATTGGGACATAAACGGACTACCCCTGTCCGAGACGATCACCTTGGGTAGCCCATGTAAACGAAAGATCTCCCGAGCAAAAATGGAAGCCAGTTCTTTAGATGTGGGCAACTTCTTAAGTGGAATGCAATGAGACATTTTCAAGAACCAATCAACCAACATAAGGATAACTATGAGAGTTGGGTAACTCCACAATGAAATCCATGGACAGGTGGGTCCAAGGCCTCTCTCCATTGGGTATGGGTTGTAGGAGGCCCACTGGAAGATGTCGTGGTGTCTTTGAGCACACACAGAACAAGCAGCTACGAAGGCGGCTACATCAGCACGTAGACTAGGCCACCAGAATTGTTGAGAAATGGCCCAAAAGAGTTTATTCTTCCCTGAGTGACCAGCAGCCTTGGAAGAATGGTACGTCTGGAGCACGGCAGTATGGAGACTCTGTGGAACAAAGCAGCAGTCAAAAGATTTCTCAGGAGGAGCATGGATCTGAGCAACAAGAATCTTGTCACCCAAAGGAGAAGACTGGTGCTAACCGTAGGACAGAATACGATCAGGAGGACTCACTGGAACAGGAATGGATTCCAACTTGGAAGTGGAGGAAAATTGTCGCGACAAAGCATCAGCCCTTACATTCTTAGTACCGGGTAAGAAGGAGACTATGTAATTGAAGCCTGACAAGAAGAGAGCCCATCGTGCCCTTTTGAGAGAGAGGCATTTAGCCTCAGACAAGAATGTGAGATTCCTATGGTCAGTATGAATGGGAACCGGCACAGTGGTAACTTCGAGGAGATGCCTCCATTCCTTAAGGGCTAAAATGATCGCCAACAACTCTGTCCCTAATCCCGGAATTGCATTCCCCGGGTGACAATTTCTTGGAAAAGTAGCCACATGGATGCATAGCGCTCTCAGAGGTACCCTGTTTCCCCGAAATTAAGACCTAGCGTGATTGTTGGTGATGGCTGCAATATAAGCCCTACCTCCCAAATAAGCCCTAGTTAAAGTCCTTGTAGGTCTTATTTTCAGGGTAGGGCTTATTTTCGGGGAAACAGGGTAGGGCTTATTTGGGGGGTAGGGCTCATATTGCAGCCATCACCGACAATCACACTAGGTCTTTTTTTCAGGGAAACAGGGTAGGACTTTGAGACAGAAGGGGGCCAACTCCAGTCTCAGAGGCATCAACCTCAAGGATAAAGGATAACGTAGGATCAGGATGTGCCAACACAAGAGCACAAACAAAGGCAGCCTTGAGCCTTGAGTCCGGAGACCAACTCTGTGGGTTACTGTCCTTTCTGGTCATATCAGTCAGGGGTTTGACCAGGGATGAGAAGTTACGAATAATATTCCGATAATAATTGGCAAAGCCAAGAAAACTTTGCAGAGGACGTTTACCCACGGGTCGGGGCCACTGTAGGACTGCAGAAAGTTTCTCTGGGTCCATCGAAAAAACCAGCAGTGGAAATGACATAACCCAGGAATTTAACCTGTTTGCGTTGGAACTCGCACTTCTCCAACTTACAATAGATTTATTTCTCTCAGCTTCTGAAGCACATGACACACAAGACATCTGTTTGGTGGCTCTCTAGCGACTTGGAAAATATGAGGAGATAAACCACCACACAAAGCTCCAACAAATCTCGGAGGACATCGTTGATAAATTCCTAGAAAACTGCCGGGGCGTTGCAAAGGCTAAATGGCATTACGAGGTACTCATAATGGCCTGTTCTGGTATTAAACGCAGTTTTCCATTCATCGCCCTCCTTGATCCTCACGAGATTGTATGCCCCTCTCAAATCAAGCTTCATGAAAACCATTGCTCTCTTGAGGTGGTCAAATAACTCCGTAATCAACGGAACTGGATAAGCATTCTTGATCGTGAAAAGATTGAGACCCCTATAATCAATACAAAGAAGAAACCAGCACCAGCAGGAGACAAGGATTTGCAGGTGAATCCTCGAGAAAGTGCGGCTGAAACATACACCTCTAAGGCCTTCTCCTCCAAAGTGTAAACCCCGGGAGGGATATGGCACCAGGTTGAAGGTCAATTGCGCAATTATACGGCCAGTGCAAGCTGCCGGCTTGACCTTTGTCAAAGACATTGCTAAAATTGCAGTACTTCTCCGGCAGGGAGGAGAGTGAAGAGGTGCACAAGACCTTAGGCACTTTCTGAAAACATGTATTCCTGCAATGTGGCGACCAGGAAAGAACCTCAGCACAAAGCCAATCAAAAGAGGGGTTGTGCCTCTGTAACCAAGGATAACCAATAACCACCGGAAAATGAGGTGAGGAAATGACTTGGAATTGGATTATCTCATGGTGAAGAGCCCCTACGGTCATGGACAACGGAACAGTCTCAGAAGTCACATGGGCAGGCTGAAGAGGTCTCCCATCAAGAGCTTCTATGGCAAGTGGAGTGGCACAAAGCTGCAGCAGAATCGAGTGCTTAGATACAAAGGCAGCATCAATAAACAGGCCTGCAGCCCCAGAGTCGATTAGAGCCTGTATCTCGACGGACGACTCAGACCAAGAAAGGATAACTGGGACCAGGGGCTTATCCTTCTGGACAACTGGGAACGAAACAACGCCACCTAAGGTCTGTCTGCTACAGGAACTCAAGGTTCGGCCGTTCCAAGGATGGGTAGGACATGACTTTAAAAAGTGACCAGTCTGGCCACAATAAAGGCACAATCTCTCCCTCCCCCTAAAGGTTCACTTATCCACAGAGAGACAAGTGAAGCCCAATTGCATGGGTTTACCATCAATGACTGACTTGCTACCAGGAGGAATGGGAGGTGAGGGAGGCAAGGGTGGCACTGCAAGCCTCAGAGACAAATGTACAGGAGGCTTACGCAAGCGCTCTTTAAAAGAGAGTCTTTCTCTGAGTCTGGAGTCTATGAGGATGGCAAACGTGATCAACTTCTCCAGCTCAGTGGGTATATCTCGAGCTGCTATCTCATCTTTGATGGTATTATTATATTATTATTATTATACGAGATTTATATAGCGCCAACAGTTTACGCAGCGCTTTACAATGTATTTGGCGGACAACACAATTACAGTACAGTTCAATACAAAAGGTACAGGAGGGCCCTGCTCGTAGAGCTTACATTCTAAAGGGAGGGGGTGGTGGTGCAAAAGGTAATAGCTGCAAAGAATGATTTGATGGGTGGTGGTATCCGAGAGACCATGAGAAAAAGCAACCACGAGATCCTCATTGTTCCAAGCAACCTCTGCTGCCAGAGTATGGAATTCAATGGCGTAATCAGCAACAGTTCTCGTACTCTGTTTGATGGACATGAGGCACTTGGCAGCAGAAGCAGAGCGTGTGGGAACGTCAAATATCCTTTTAAAGGAAGCCACAAACTCTGGGTAACTCAGGACAACGGGTTTTTGCATCTCCCATAGAGGGTTTGCCCAGGCAAAGGCTCTCCCAGAAAGCAAAGATATCACGAAACCTACTTAGCTTCTGTCCATGGAAAATGCCTGGGGCAGCATTTCAAAGTATATCTCAACCTGGTTGAGAAACCCTCTGCATTGGACTGGATCGCCCCCAAATCACTGGAGAAGCGGAGCGGAACCAGACTGTCAGGAATGGCAAGCCAATATTCAAAATGTCAACAGCAGAAGAACATCTGTGCAGGGGTTCCCAATGAGAAGAGCCGCATGGCGCACGTGCATGTGCAGATGCGCGAATAACGGTGCGCGCACGGGGATGCGCTATTTAAAGGAGACTGATGCCTAGGTTCATTGCTGTCTGGTCTACAGCGTTCCCTGTGACCCCTGCAACCCGTTGATCCTGAAAACCTGTTCCAGTAGACTTTTGGCTTGTCCTTGCCTACTCCTGCCTTCCGCCTGCATCTAATCCCAGCTTGTCCTGACTTTGCTCCTGTCTCTCCCTTGGTTACCTTGCTGCCTGCGTGCTACCGAATTGGCCTGTACCTTGACTCTGCTCCTGCTACCCTACTTGTTCCTGATCTGTCCGCTGGTGTGTGACCCAGCTTGCCTGTACCTGTCTGTGTTCTGATCTACAGAACACCTCCTCGCTGACTGCTGAATCCTGCTTCCAGTCTGATCCTGTCTCCAACCTGCCTGCTGTTCCAGCCATCTTCCTTGCTGAAAGTCTCTCCACAGTTTCATCGAAAGTTCCGACCAGCCCCTACATTAGCGATCCTGCCAGGCACTTCTGCCACTCTGCACTCCCGAGCTCCCTGTCTGCCCTATCAGGGGTTCTCGAGTCAGAAGTGTTATGCCCCGTACACACGGTCGGATTTTCCGATGGAAAATGTCCGATCGGAGCGTGTTGTCGGAATTTCTGACCGTGTGTGGGCTCCATCGGACATTTTCCATCGGATTTTCCAACACACAAAGTTTAAGAGCAGGATATAAAATTTTCCGACAACAAAATCCGTTGTCGGAAATTCCGATCGTGTGTACACAAATCCGACGGACAAAGTGCCACGCATGCTCAGAATAAATAAAGAGATGAAAGCTATTGGCCACTGCCCCGTTTATAGTCCCGTACGTGTTTTACGTCACCGCGTTTAGAACGATCGGATTTTCCGACAACTTTGTGTGACCGTGTGTATGCAAGACAAGTTTGAGCCAACATCTGTTGGAAAAAATCCTAGGATTTTGTTGTCGGAATGTCTGAACAAAGTCCGACCGTGTGTACGGGGCATAAGAGAGGCCTTTCCCTGCATACTGGGCTCTACAATCAGGTAAGTATATATAACACACATGGGCTGGACTTGATGGACTTGTGTCTTTTTTCAACCTCACCTACTATGTAACTACTGTATGTAACTGTATGTACCTATGTATGTGACAGTACCAGACAGCCATGTCTGAGCCCGAGCATGGAACCTCTCCAAAGGATGAACTTTGTCGGCATCTTGCTGGACTGACACCTGCCGTTAGGAGCCTGTAAGAAGGTTATACTCAACTGGAAGGACCTGTCCAGGCTCTCTCCTCTCCTGCTGCTCATCCCACCTCCACTACAACTGGGACTTCTACCACACCTACAGTGATAATGTTGCCTCCAGAGCCCAAAGTTCCTACACCCAAGAGATTCTCTGGGGAACACAGTAAATTCAGAGTGTTCCATAATGCTTGCAAACTTTTTTTTGCCCTGCAACCACAGACTTTTTCTTTGGAGCCTACCAAGGTGGGCTTCGTAATTTCCCTGCTACAAGGTGAGCCTCAGTCCTGGGCTCACCGTCTGTTGGAACAAAAAGATGCATCTCTCAACAACTTGAGTATCTTCTTCCATGCTATGTTTCAGCTCTATGAGATCCCTCAACAAACTGCCACCGCAGAAGCAGCCCTGCATGCTCTCCAGCAAGGCCACAGAGCGGCTGAAGATTATGTATCTAAATTCAGGAGCTGGAGTTCCGACACAAACTTGAATGATGCCGCCCCGCGATACCAGTTTCATATGGGCCTTTCTGAACCCTTGAAAGATGAACTGGCCCGAGTTGGCATTCCCCAAACCCTAGATGCCCTCATCAACCTGTCTATTTAAATTGATAGGCAAATCAATTTGGGGAACGAAGGTCTGAACGAACATCAGGACCGTCCCGTCCTGTGTGGATTTTACCATGAGTCTCCAGCTTCCCTAATCCTGCTCCCACAGCTCCTGTGACTTCCTCCACGATACCTCTGAACCAATGCAGTTGGGCTTGCTCTGCCCCTCACTCACTGTTGAAGAGCGTCAACGCCGGCGTATCAACAACCTTTGTCTCTATTGTGGAGAACCTGGACACTACCTGGGGTCATGCCCAGCATAGTTTCGTAAGTGTTTATCCATCTCTTCTGATCATGCACCTGCCTTACCAAACAATTCTTCTCACCTGGCTATCCCAATTCTTTTACCGCTTCCAGGAGGGAATACCTAGATCAACGCTATAATTAACTCCGAAGCTTGCAGCTGCTTTATGGACTTATCCTTTGCCACTAGGCACCAAATCCTGCTGTGAACCAGGGCGAAGGGACTTTCTGTGCATTTAGCTGATGGGTCTGCTATTAAATCAGGACTTGTCACGCAAGAAACTGTCCCATTGTCCACCATCATTGCCAGTAACCATCAGGAACTGTTGTGTTTGGATGTCATTGCATCCCCCTTGTTTCCCATTATCCTTGGCATGCCCTGGTTAAAGGCCCATAACCCACACATCAATTGGACCACAGGGGAAATCAGCTTCTATTCCCCTTACTGCTGTCAACACTGTCTACAGGAAGTTACTTGTGCTCCCCCATCTTTGCTATGTCTGGACTCTGATGCAGAAACCCACCAATCTGTTCTGGTGGTATATCATAGCTTCTTGGGCGTATTCAGTAAAAAAGGAGCAGAAACTCCCCCTGCCTGATTGAGCTCCTCCCCGGAGCCAAAGTCCCTTTTGGAAGAATCTTCCCCCTAATAGAACTTGAGTTGGAGACCTTAACGAGTTACATTGATGAAATTTAGAGAAGGGTTCATTCGCCCATCAACTTCTCCGGCAGGGGCAAGAATTTTCTTTGATGAGAAAAAGGATCACTCTCTACGGCCCTGCGTAGATCATCGTAAACTCAATAAGATCACAGTTAAAAACCGATACCCTCTTCCCTTGGTACCTGTATTGTTTCAAAGACTTGGAGCCGCACCTATATTCACTAAATTGTATATTCGAAGGGGTCTATAATGTGGTCGGTGTCCGGAGTCGGGACGAATGGAAAACGGCTTTCAGCACCCGATTCGGGCATTTAGAATATTTGGTGATGCCCTTTTGGACTGTGTAATGCCCATGCCACATTCCAGCATTTTGTTAATGATATTTTCAGAGACTATCTAGATCTGTTTGTCATAATATATCTGGAAGATATCCTGATCTTTTCCTCATCTCTGGACAAACACCGCGGACATGTTGGAAGTGTGCTAAAGCAGCTTTGGCAACAAGGTCTTTACGCAAGACCTGAGAAGTGTGAGTTTGAACGCCAAAGTATCCAAGTCCAAGGATTGATTATTTTGGTGGAAGGTATCAAGAGGGATCCTCAGAAGGTTGCTGCCATCCTTGACTGGTCAGTCCCTGCAGATAAAAAAGGTATTCAATGCTTTGTGGGGTTTGCAAATTTGTATCAAAAATTTATCAGGGGATTTTCAGTCATCTCCCCCATCACACAGTTAACTAAGCAATGCATCCAGTTCCATTGGTCCCCTGGGGCACAAACTGCCTTTGAGACTCTCAAGAATCAATTTATCTCTGCATCTGTCCTAAAACATCCTGATCCAGCTTTGCCATACATTTTGGAGGTAGACGCATCTGAAACAGCAGTCGGAGCAGTACTTTCCCAGAGACAAGGGTTCACGTCTCTTTTGCACCCACTTGCATTTCTTTTATATTACAGGCCAGAACACGAAACCCGATGTACTTTCTCGCATGTTCAATGAATCAGAAAATCCCACACATCCGGATACCATCTTGTCTGCAGGAAACTTTCTTGTGCTTCAAGGTGATTTGCTGTTACAAATCAGGAAAGCTTCCATGGGGACTCCTTCTCCTTCAGACACAACTCTGCAAGCAAGAGATGGTGTATTATGGTACAAGGATTACATTTTTGTATCAGATCTACGAGTTGTTATCCTGGGGTTCTGCCATAACCATAGGTTGGCTGGCCATTTCGGTGTATACAAAACTTCTGAACTTTTACAACGCACGTTCTAGTGGCCTCAGTTACAGAAGGATTGCAAGAAATATGTGAAGTCATGCATCACATGTATCCAAAATAAGCGTAGCAAATCCAAGGCATGGGGTCTTTTGAAACCACTATCTGACCCGGAGAGACCATGGAAGATGATCTCCCATGGACTTCATCGTGGAGCTTTCCCCATCAGAATGCTACACTACTATCTTTTTGGTAGTAGATAGACTATCAAAAATGGCACATTTTCTTCCAATGAAGGGTACACCCTCTGGCCCTGAAACTGAAAAGATCTTTGTCAAGGAACTATAAGGCTTCATGGCAATCCTACAAACATTGTATCAGATCAGGGGGTACAGTTTACTTCTAAGTTTTGGAGAGCACTATGTGAATCCCTAAAGATTGATCTATCCTTCTCTTCTGCCTATCACCCACAGACAAATGGCCAGACAGAGAGAATTAACCAAACACTTGAGCAATACTTACGCTGTTTCTCTTCATTTATCAAGGATGATTGGGTGTCACTACTAACTCTAGCCAAATTTGCCTACAATAATTCTGTTCACTCTGCCACGAAGCAGTCTCCATTCTCCGTCAACTATGACTTCCACCCATCATTCTTGGCCAACACCATTCCAGAATGTGCCGTCCCAGCTGTCCAAGGAAGTGAACTTCTTTGATGCAAATAACAAGCTGCTACAGGAAACAATGACAAAATCTCAGGAATACAACAAAGAGGTGTTCGATAAGAAGAGAAGAGGGGAGCTTAGTCTGGAACCTGGAGATCAAGTTTGGTTATGCACCTTAAATTTGAAGCTTGCATGCCCTTCAAAGAAATTGGGTCCTAAATTTGTGGGGTCCTTTCTGGTTAAGAGGAAGATTAATAATGTGGCCTATGAACTAGAATTACCAGAGTCATTATGGATACATCCTATCTTCAATGTAGCTCTACCTAAACAGTTCCTGATCCCTTTACCGGGGTCATTGGTCCCCCTGAACCAATACTTGTCATCGATGAAGAAGAGTTTGAAGTTGAATCCATCCTGGACTGTAGGAAAAGGGGTAATCAGGTTCAGTACTTGGTAAAATGGAAAGGGTATGAGTGGCTCAATTAGACATCCGGAGGCTGCCCATTGGGAGGGGGCAATGTCAGGAAGGGCAAGCCAGTAATCAAAATGTCAACAGCAGAAGAACATCTGTGCACGGGTTCCCAATAAGAGCCACACGGAGCACGCGCATGCACAGATGCGCGAATAACGGTGCGTGTGAGCGCACACATGTTGTGACAGTTCTTGGCGCCAGATGCACTATTTAAAGGAGACTGATGCCCAGGTTCATTGCTGTCTGGTCTACAGCGTTCCCTGTGACCCCTGCTACCCGTTGATCCTGAAAACCTGTTCCAGTAGACTTTTGGCTTGTCCTTGACTACTCATGCCTTCCCGGTGCATCTGATCCCAGCTTGTCCTGACTTTGCTCCTGTCTCTCCCTTGGTTACCTTGCTGCCCGCCTGTTACCGACTCAGCCTGTACCTTGACTCTGCTCCTGCTACCGCACATGTTTCTGATCTGTCTGCTAGTGTGTGACCCGGCTTGCCTGTACCTGTCTGTGTTCTGACCTACAGAACACCTCCTCGCTGACTGCTGAGTCCTGCTTCCAGTCTGATCCTGTCTCCAGCTTGCCTGCTGTTCCGGCCATCTTCCTTGCTGAAAGTCTCTCCACAGCTTCATCGAAAGTTCCGACCAGCCCCTACATTAGCGATCCTGCTAGGCACTTGTGCCACTCTGCACTCCCGAGCTCCCTGTCTGCTCTATCAGGGGTTCTCGAATCAGAGGTGTAAGAGAGGCCTATCCCTGCATACTGGGCTCAGACCTCCCTTCTCTGAGCTGGCCGCTCATCTGTCGGCTAATTGCCAGCTCCTATCTATCCACAGTGACTCACCTGTTGATGATCCTGCTCGTCGGTCCCGCCTACATAAGCCGTCAAGTCCAGATGATCTCTGCCTTCGCCTTGGTCACATCTCTAGAGACGCACTCCTGTGTTCCTGTTAAAGACTTGCTTGGATGACATTCCTTCTGGCTCCCTGACGTTTTGGCTTGTCTGACTATCCGTTCCGGTTCCCGAACTCAGGCTATGTTTTGACTACGTTTACTCAGTACCTTTTTTTTATTATTATTAAACAAGTGTGATTTAACTGTACTTCTGTCTCAGTCTGATTCATGGTTTCTGACAGTGACATAGACATACCTCTTATAGAGGTAATACTCGAGGCGGGCGCCTGCACAGAGACTGGAGCAGCAGCAGGGACAGCCTACAACACAGGTTGTACCGGAGCAGCCACAGTGGGAGATTCCAGGTGAGCCGTGCGATTCAGGAGCGTCTGTAACCCCATAGAAAACTGATCAATCCGGTGATCCTGCTCACCCAATCTGGAAAAAATATTACAAACAAGTGGATTGACTGCAACTTCTAAATTCATGGCCTTCGCCTACTGTCAGAAACCATGAGTCAGAAGTGCAGTAAAAATTACACTAGTTTAATAATAGTAAAAGGTAAACAGAGCAAACGTAGTCAAAACATAGCTAGAGTTCAGTAACCGGAATTAGTGAGACAAGCCAGGACGTCAAGGAGCCAGGGTTCAGCGTACTTCAGGGCAAGCCAGGAAATCAAGAAACCGAAGAATCAGCGTAGTGGAACAGCAAGCAGGATCATGAACCAGAAGGGACGTCAGCCAAGCAAGTCTTTCACAGGTACACAAGAGATTCTCTGATATGTTGACCAGGCGAGGGCAGAGAGGATCTGGACTGAACAGCTTAACAGTAGCCAGGAGGACTGACGAGCAGGATATCAACACCAGGTGAGTCACTGTGGAAAGATTAGAGCTGGCAATTAACTGACAGCTGAGCGGCCTTCTCTGAGAAGAAAAGGCTGAGCCCAGCCCTGACAAGTACTTCTACAAATCCAGGTTATTCATGTCACAGGTTTCCTGGATTCCCATCTACTGAAGGACTCTTTAACATTAGTTACCATGTCTAGAGGATGATTCAGATTAAACCTTTGGCTGGATAATCAACTTTCCAAAGTCTGCTCTCCAGTCCTCACACAATGTGAAGTACCTAGGTCTAATCTTGAACACAGTCCAAACCAAAATGTTCCTTCCCCAAGAGAAGGTTGCTTCCCTAAGGTCCCACAGGAGGACTATCGGGTCAAAATAGCTTGATTCTGCATGAAGGTTCTGGGGTTGATGGTAACCTACTTCTAGGCAGTTCCTTTTGCTGAGTTTCACTCCTCAGGCCTCTTTAATCCAATATACTAACAATATGAAACAAGAAAACAAACTCTTGGATTGCCCAATGCTTCTATACAGAGAACACTCTCCCTTACTTGATGGATCTCCAATCCTGTCTTTGACTCAGGAAAGCCTATCCTTCATGTACCCTGGACGGTGGTGACAATGGATGCCAGCCTTACAGGCCGGGGCAGTGGCTTACTTAAACCATCTGACAGTAGCCAGAAGTCAGGTTGCCCTAAAATAAATAGGTCTGATACTCTCCTGGGGTAGAAACTCACATTCCAGCTCTCTTGGTCGTTCACATGCCTGGATGTTATGCTTGCATCTTTTTTTAAAAGGTTCTTGCAGTAGAACCAAGGAAACTTAGACATCTGTGGTATATTAATGTGCTTTTACTAAACAAAAATGCTTTACATACAAAACTACTATAATATTAGGAATACAATACAAGACTGACAGACATACCTATAACAAGAAAAATGGTCTATATACAATAAGACTACACGAAAAGGTTACTTAGCACCGCTTATAGAATCTCCTTGGCAATGAGGGCCTTTTAATGATTACAGGAGATCGGGCAAAAAGCATTCTGGCAGAGACCTTCCTTGGTGTCACGTCATTACAAAGTCCTGCTCTCAAATCTGTTCTTCACTTTTATTTCAAAAGTTTTAGAAGACAATCCCACCAGGGCATATCCTTTTCTGCCCCATTACACTGTCATAAATAGAAAAAGCTCAAGCTAGATATTTATAGTTGACAAGAACACCTGTATAAACAATGGTAGCAGATTGGGTATCTTGTGTAAGCACTCCTGGACATCTGTTGGACAAATTTCCACTTGCAGAAAGCCTAAACAAACAGACCAAATGTCTGAATGTAAGGCTGGGATACTCACAAAAGTATATACAGTATAAATATACATATCGAATATTATATACAAAAAAAACACATCATATGAATTACACTGGAGTGGACAATGAGCAGGTGGACTTTCTAAGCCGACAACACCTAGACCTGGAGAGTGGTCTCTGCACCCAGAGATCTTTCAAAATTTCTGTCAAAGATGGGGAAAACTAGATGTGGACACCCTGGTCTCCGGGTTCAACAAGGCAATATGTGACTGCTTAAAGCAGTAGATACATGTCCCTACATATTTAAAGAGGTAGAACATCATATAACAGAAAATTGTAGAAACAACTACTAAAACTTAAACTTAGCTACCATCCTAATAAGCAGTATCTTGAGATGGAAGCTTTGTGTTCCTCTGGTTGTTATATTCCTGACCCATTATCCACCAATTCACATTTGTAATAGTCTGTCCTTCAACAATTGATGTGGACCTAATCTAGGTGTATCTAGCCACAGTTACCACAATGAACAGAATTTTTTTTAAAATGTTTTTCGTTCACGTATCAGTGTACTATTTACTGTATCCACCCATTGCTTTTCTTTTGGTACACGTGGAGAAATCCAATACCGAGCAACCAATTTGCGAGCTATGTACAATAGACGTAACACTGCAGTGTGATTGTTCGGAGAAAATGAGGGTATCTCCAGAGCACCTAGCAAGCAGATAATTGAATCATGTGCCAATGGGAATTGGAAAACTCGTGAGATATAGTAAAGAGAACATAGTACCAATAACACAACAGTTTCGGGCATTTCCACAACATATGTAGCAAATCACAATTGGTTATACTGCATTTTGGGCATATTGACGATTCTCTAATCCCCCATTTATGAAGTTGAACTGGTGTTCTGTACACCCTATGCAGTAGGAACAGGAGAGATAACTTGTGTGATGCTGAGACCAAAATCAAAGTGGCGGAGGCCAGGCAAAAGTCCCAAGTTTCCCCATGAATATATCCCACGTCCTTTTCCCATCCCTTTTCGCATGGGAGATTGGAAGCATCATGTTTGGATTGCAACAGTTTAGAATATACCTTTGAGATCATCCCCTTCTTGTCTGCCACCAACAAGACATCAGACAGTAAGGTATGGGTCATTGGCGCAAACAGGGAGGTTCTAGTCTCTGGCTAAGGGTAATTCTGGGTATGTGACCGGCAGAGGGAAATGTTCTATAGGGAGAATTTGGGATTTATCCCAATTTATGCGCAGTCCTGAGAAACTTCCCATTTGTTCTATAATCCTTAACGCTGCCTGCAGCGATGGACCTTGATCTGCCAAGTATAAAATAGTGTCATCCGCGTATAATCCTATTTTTTCCGTGTAATTGTCGACGCGCAGGCCTACTATTTCAGTTTCCGCTCGAATAGCAATTGCCAATGGCTCAGCCGCCAGGGCATACAGCAGAGGGGAGAGGGGGCACCCCTGCCGGGTACCCCTCTCTAGGGGGAATTGTTCCGATAGACAGCCGTTTACGAATACTCTCACTTTTGGTGTTTGGTACAAAATCTGTACCCATTTAATAAAGTTTTGTCCAAAACCGAATTCCCTCAAACATTCCCATAAAAAGCTCCACTCTACTGAGTCGAAGGCTTTGGCTGTATCTAGTGCTACCACCACTCTAGTTCCGTAATTATCATGTTTTGCTTGGATATTCATGAATAGCCTCCTAACATTCATGGCCGTATTTTTCCCTGGCATGAAGCCAGTTTGGTCAGGGTGTATTAACGATAAAATAGCCTTGTTAAGGCGCGATGCGAGTATTTTGGCTAATATTTTAACATCCACTTGCAGTAGGGATATGGGTCGGTACGATTCTGGGTACGGGGGTCTTTTCCTACTTTGGGTAGTACTATTATTTGTGCTTCTTGCATAGAGGAGGGGAGTGTACCTTTGTCAAAGATATTCTGATATAGCTGTTTAAGTTTTGGGATAATTACCTCCGAGAATGTGTCGTAGAATTCTAGGGGCAGACCATCTAGTCCTGGTGCCTTTGATTTAGACATTTGGGATATAGCTTCTGCGATGTCATCTTGTGTTATAGGGGCTTCGAGCATCTCAATTTGTTCTAAATTAAGTTTGGGGAACTGTATTGTATGTAAAAAGTCTTTTATTTCTTGTTGGGAGTATGTGCTCTGCGATTTGTACAGTTCACTATAGAATGCCTGAAATCTGGCCGCTACCTGTGGGGGGGGTCAGTAACTATGTCTCCCTGAGGTGTAGTCAGGGAGACCACCACCGGTGGTTTGTCATTCAAATGTGCTAAATACGCTAGCATTTTCCCTGCCTGCTCACCATGCTCAAACACTCGCTGTTTGCAGAAGAATACTTGCTGTCTGGCTTTCTCTATGTGTATCTGGTTTACCACCCTGGCTTGTAGGTTTACTTTTTGAAGATTATCAGGATTGGGGTCTGAGGCATATACATTTTCTAGTTCTGTAAGTGTGTCAGTCGTCATCTGTAGTAAGGTTTTGGACGATAGTTTAAATCTGTTTATGTTGGATGTTAGCACCCTGCGTGCCTGAACTTTAAATGCGTCCCATTCCATACCCGGTGTATCTACTTTGCACGTGTTGTGCAGTATGTACTGCAGTTCTCTTGTTAAGGCCTCAAGGTCCGGCATAACCGTGAGCCAGAATGGATTAAGTCGCCATATAGGAGTGGGAGCTGCCTTTAACAAGGAAACTGTTATCCAGCATGGCGAGTGATCCGATAGGGCTCTGGGTGCTATGCCTGATCCAGTAACTCTAGGGAGTAGGGTATTTGTCACCAATACATAGTCTATCCTCGACATTGTATGGTGGCTAGCAGAGTGACATGTGTATGCTCTCGTGGATGGATTTTGCCGCGTCCATACATCCGTTAGGGCAAACTCCGTCAACAAGCGACTCAGTCTGGTGTGTTGTGTTGAGCCACTGGGGGCTCCACCCTGATCTGGTTTATCAAGTGCCGGGTTCATGGTCATGTTGAAGTCCCCCATCCAGACAGCCGGTATCGTTGGGTACTTGGCTAAATATGCCAATCCCTTCATGATCACCTCTGTTGTGAATGGGGGAGGAACATAGCTTGCCATGACCAGGACCGGGTTTCCCCCTATCAGGGCGTTCAGAAATAGAAATCTTCCCCGCTGGTCCGACTCCAGCTCTATTAACTCAAATGGGACGTTTTTAGCTATAATAAGGGATACTCCCCTGGATTGGTTTGTGTGCGTACTATGATAAATCCATCCCACCCATGGTTTTTTTAAAGCCGCCTGCAGGTGGCCGGTTACATGCGTCTCCTGTAAAGCTATAATGTCAGCTTTCTGTGATTTTAGGAACGTGAGTGCTGCGGTACGCTTAACCTTGTCCCTCAGGCCCCTCACGTTCCATGTTAGGAATTTAATGTTTGTCATCTTTGTCCAGTGAGTATTTCGCCTTTGTCGGACCAGCAGAACAAGACCAAGCTATCATAATTACTGACACAATTCCTGATCTTGTTTCTGTGCAGTGTGACCCATTTATCTTCGATTACAATATGCATATCTGTACATTTATGTGCTATGACAATGCCATTTTTCCCGAAACTTTGCAACCAGTGGTTAACCCATCCCTTCCCTCCCAGCTGCACACCTCCCCAACATGGTGTGAGCATGTAATCCCGAACAATCAACATGAGAATAAACATCCAGCTTGTCTGGCTAGCTGGAGGTACTAAACTTAGTGTGAATGCTAGCTGTATAACATGTTGAGTAACCATTTCTTTGGGGGCGAAAAATTCACTGTCAATCGTGGAGCAAAACGTGAAGAATAGGAACGATACCATCACAGATCTCCCTGAATGGGAGCTCCCTTTAAGGTCATACTTGAGTTTATGACAGGATATGTTCAAGTCTCAAGACTGTGTTTTCTTGTGTGAGCCATTCCATGTCAGTGATTATAAAACTGTTATAGTTACCAGTCAGGATGCAGCTTAGGGACAACTCATAAAGTACTGTGCTTAACCCTTAGTGGTACTCACGACAATAGTCACGTAGCTTATCTGCATTCCAGCAGTGAGGGGCGAGGGGAGCCAAAATTCCAACTATGCAACAGAACCAAGGGAAGTAACTAGGCTACCCCTCTCTGACCCCCATCCGGTGGCAGATTATATGATTTAAGTCAGAGCATCTTGGGTCAGGCTGTGTCTCTAGCATCCCTAAGTAAAACAGGTGAATTTGTGTCACTGCGAGACATAGAGTGTACTCACTGAATTAGGCTTTTCCACAGGGTTGCTACGCTGGACGTCCTCTTTGATCCAGCCATGCTGCAGCTGCCGCCGGATCCTCAAAGAAATGAGCACGGCCATCCTCCTCCACCCGCAGCCTGGCGGGGAATAGCATGGCATATTTTAGATGCTGTGCTCTCAGTCGACGCTTTACCTCCTGGAAGTGAGCTCTCTTCTTCTGTACCTCGTTGGAGAAATCTGGAAACACCGCTATGTGCCCGTTCCCCCGCTGTATATTCCCTTTCTCTCTGGTGAGGCGCAGCACTTTATCACGGTCACGAAAATTTAGAAATTTTGCGATGAAGGTACGTGGGGGTGCTCCAGGCGGGGGGGGGTCTCCCTGGGATGCGGTGCGCCCTCTCCACCGCAAACATCACTGAGAATGCTTCTCTACCGTAGCTCTGGATAAGAAGATTTTCTAGGAATGTTGCTGGATCTGCGCCCTCTTCCTTCTCAGGAATACCTATAAATCTGAGGTTGCACCTCCTCAAGCGGTTTTCCATCTCATCCTGATGGGAGTGCAGCTGTTGAATCTGCCTCTGCATCTCTTCCGAAGCATGTCTCAGGGGGTGGAGGGTGTCTTCCACCTCCCCTATTCGGTTTTCTGCCTCTGTGACTCTATCTCTCACCTTAGAGAGGTCCTGTCTCAGCAGGGAGATGTCCGTTTTAACTTCATCGATTTTAGCGGTCAGAGTGCCTTGCAGAGCCGCTATAGCGTCTAGTACCTTGGCCGTTCCAGTCTCCTGGGGATCCGACTCCGGACACGTGTCGGCGCCATCTTGAGGCTGCGCGTCCTTCTCATGCCGGCGGTATTGTGCCAGCTTACCCGCTGTCCCTGTCGTTTTTTTTGGCGGAGACATGTTCTTTTGGAGCCTGGTATGCTGTAGACCAGACCTGGAACTTCCTTTCATCGGATTCCCAGACAGGATGCCTTACAGGAGTGTTGAGACCGGGAGCTCGTTCTACCCACGTCCTACTCCATGGCTTGCCAGGCCACGCCCCGGGAGGTTCTAGTCTCACTCTAAAAAGCATGCCTAAGTTGCAGGTATTTGTAAAATTGACTTCTGGGGAGGGCAAACTCTGCCTGCATCTCCGTAAAGGATTTAAGTGTAGTGCCATTACATAACTAAGAGACATATAGAATGCCCACCCTCTCCCAGAACTGGAAGTCCTGAAGTTTGGATAATTCTTTATAATATAAATTACACCATATGGGAGTATATAGACAAAAACCGTGGACATGCAGGATAGTTCTGATATATTTCCATAAAGTAGACCTTGAACCAATTAGGGATATACCATTGGAAAACCTCACATGTAGGTTATCTTCCTGTTAGCCATTAATTCTGTTAGGTGTGTCGCTGAGTGTTACTGCAAAGAGTCCTTTTTTGTTTTACACAAGGGCAAAGTGATTTTGAGATCAAAACCTTCTTTCCTACCTAAAGTGATCACTTCTTTCCACCTCATAGAGGACATTTCTCTTCCTTCCTTTTGTTCTGTCATAAAACATGTTAAGGAAATTGACCCACATTGAATAATGTGGTCAGGGCAGCAAGGTCTACCTGAAGGTCCATCTCCTCGACCTGCCTGTGGGTCCTTATAGAGGATGTCCTTCTTCCTTTTCTACTATTGCCATCTTTTCCAAGTTCTACCAGTTGAATGTTCAGGCCTCGGCTAATGTGATCTTCAGCTACAAAGTTATTCAAGCGGTCATCTGGGTGTTTTATAAGATTTTTTTAACACTTGTTTTCCTGAGGGCCTGTTGACAGTCATGTTTTCTATGTTGTTGCCCACCCCTCAGTTTATTGCTTGGGTGCATCTCTTGGTCTAAGGGTACAAGTCCTGAGCCCTATACTGTATGATTAAGATAGTAGGAATATTGACATACCCATAAATTCATTTTCTTGGAGTACAGTACAGGACACAGGCCCTTGCTTCTGTGTCATGATCACTCCTTTACTGCTTGCAAAAAAACTGGAGTCTCATGGAGTGTTTTTGGTGTGTTCTGGGGCAATTCTAGCAAGTTTTAAGAACACAAGTCTTGTGTTCTGTACTCTAAGAAAAGGTATTTACAGGTAAGCCAAAATTCCTGTTTTTACATCTCACTGTTGGTCCAATATTGGACATTTCTGTGAGAGGTAGCAAACACTATCTGCCAGTTGCAATCATAAGGTTAAATTGAGTATACACTAGTAGAATTTTGAAGGAACATTTGTAGGAAAATTCTTAGGGAAATTCATATTAAGATACTTTGTTTGAAAGTAGTTCAAGAGTTCACTAGCTTTTAGCATTCAGTTTTGGAATGAATGGGCTTTACCAAACAAAAATCATATACACTGTTAGAAATTTGTTTATTTGAGAAATATTTTCCATCCTGCTCCTTCAAATTTTCTTGTCGCTGAAAATGTTGATTTGATAGCACTAATGATTAGAAAAATGAAAGAATATTCTTACAACAGTTTTACAACAAAAAATTCTACTAGTGCGTATCCAGCTTTTGATTTTTAAAGCCGATCACTATTGTTCCTCCTGTTGACAGAAGTGCTCTGCAATATGCTGCACTCCTAAACCACATGGATATGCATACAATATTTTGTCAGAAAATGCCTATACCTGGGCCGGCCATACATGGAGCAAAGTTCTTTCTTGCCGCCACTGGTTATCCTAGTGGATGATGGGCTCAGCGATGGCATGCAATGCCAAGCTGCTGCTAACAAAGCAAACAGATAATTGGCATGCATTAAAAATGGGATTAACTCAAGAGATAAAGCGATAATTCTCCCGCTCTACAAGACTTTAGTCTGGCCTCACATGGAGTATGCTGTCCAGTTCTGTGCACCAGTTCTCAGGAAGGATGTACTGGAAATGGAGCGAGTACAGAGAAGGGCAACAAAGCTAATAAAGGGACTGGAGGATATTAATTATGAAGAAAGGTTGCACGCACTGAACTTATTCTCTCTGGAGAAGGGACACTTGAGAGGGGATATGATTTCAATTTACAAATACCACACTGGTGACCACACAATAGGGATAAAACTTTTCAGCAGAAAGGAGATTAATAAAACTCGTGGTCACTCATTAAAATTAGAAGAAATTAGGTTTAACCTTAAACTGCGTAGAGGGTTCTTTACTGTAAGAGCGGCAAGGATGTGGAATTCCCTTCCACAGGCGGTGGTTTGAGCGAGGAGCATCGCTAGTTTCAAAAAACTATTAGATAAGCACCTGAATGACCACAACATACAGGGATATACAATGAAATTCTGACATATAATCACATACATAGGTTGAACTTGATGGACTTGTGTCTTTTTTCAACCTCACCTACTATGTACTATGTATTAAATGTATTAAAATAAACACAGACAGTTTTTATGTGGGAATTCCTCCTGCCGATCCACTGTCTACTCCCGGCAGCGCGCAGGGGCAAGCTGTTCCTGCAGAGAGAAGACAGTGATCATAGCCGCTAGCGATAACTGCAAGGGAATCAATCGATCAACTTGGTACATTCAGCCTGCCCATTAACTGTTTGAATCTTGGCCGGTTCAGCAGATATTTGAACCGTTTTTTGGGCGGCCTAAGGTTATCAGTAGAAGTAAGTTGTTTATGTAATTTGTTCAGAATATTTTTGGACATCTAGGGATCCACATCACAAACACCAATTAACAAAGTCTATTTATACCAAGCTTCTCATTATAGCCATATATGCCAAAATACCACTTGCAGGAAGCCATTGGGATCATCTGGGTCCAGAAGAATCAGAAAAAGTGGCATCCAAAGAAGCAAGAACATTATCCTGACTTATCATATTAACTGCCTTTTTTTTTGTTTTCCTTTTAAACGGTCACCTGTGAATTCATACCTCTATATACAACACAGGAAGGTAAAGCAAAGATTTTCGAATTACCTCAATGTGTTTGTATACATTTGTCTTAATTATAGCCCATATTAAGTTCATTATGAGAATCAGAGGGTTATCTAGGCAACCGAGAGATGTAACGGCTGCAATTAGTGGTAGTCATGGTGCCAAATGTACCTTCACCTCCATTTCACTATTAATGGCACATAATGGAGCCAGTGCATTCACATTCACAACTGATAGGGGCACATTGATCACAGCTAAATCCCTTGATTTTAGCTAGTTTGACTCTAATGCCCTGTACAAACGATAGGATTTTCCGGTGGAAAATGTGTGATAGGACCTTGTTGTCGGAAATTCCGACCGAGTGTAGGCTCCATCACACATTTTTCATAGGAATTTCCGACACACAAAGTTTTAGAGCTTGCTATAAAATTTTCTGACAACAAAATCCGTTGTCGGAAATTCCGATTGTGTGTACACAAATCCGACGCACAAAGTGCCATGCATGCTTAGAATAAATTAAGAAACAAAAGCTATTGGCTACTGCCCCATTTATAGACCTGATGTACGTGTTTTACGTCACCGCGTTCAGAACGATCGGATTTTCCAACAACTTTGTGTGACCGTGTGCATGCAAGACAAGTTTGAGCCAACATCCGTCAGAAAAAATTCATGGATTTTGTTGTCGGAATGTCCGATCAATGTCCGACCGTGTGTACGGGGCATTAGGGTTTGATTCACTAAAGACAAATAGGCTGTTCATTTTGAAGGGAAAGTTTCACTTTGCAAGTGAACTTTCCTTTAAATTAGTGAATGAGGTAAAGCTCAAACTTCTGTCACCCTATCATGTGCAAGCAAAAATACTGTTTTTTTTCTTTTCCTTGAAAGTGATTAGGTATTCAAAGTGAGTTTTCATCACATTCATCCAGCTAAGGGTAAATTCCTTTGCAAAAGGAAAAAATTCCCTTGCGAATGGAATAGCCTTTTTACATTTAGTAAATCAACCCAATTGCATTTCAATAACTGTTGGCCATCGACAAGGGTCTAGCATTTCTGAAGTCGCAAATGTCAAGCTGGGCAATGTAAAAGAGGCTTAAATAGCCTTCATAGTTTGAATGTGGAAGAGTTTTTTAGAGATTACCGGAAATAAGACTTTTATTTAAATTATAAGGCATAGTTAAAGGATTTTTAAGCCAAGAACAAAAATGAAACAAAGTTCTTTTTTGATGCTAAGTTTATTTTCTGTAAGTCAGGGGCGTAACTAGAAATCACAGGGCCCCATAGCAAAATGTTGTATGCCCCCCCCCCCCCCCCTGCAAACAGCCCCCCCCCCCAAAAAAAAACAAATGCCATTGAACAACAGATTTCCACACTCATATGGCACAGTACCCAGGCAACAGCTTATATTAATTTCGAACAACAAAACAAAAATTTAAATAACCATATAATAAATAAAATGCAAAATTCAAAGCAGTATACTGTATGCTGCTATTCATGGGCACAGTGCGGCTGCTATTCATGGGCACAGTGCGGCTGCTATTCATGGGCACAGCGAGGCTGCTATTCATGGGCACACAGCGAGGCTGCTATTCATGGGCACAGTGCAGCTGCTATTCATGGGCACAGTGCGCCTGCTATTCGTTGGCACAGTGCGGCTGCTATTTATTGGCACAGTGCGGCTGCTATTCATGGGCACAGTGAGGCTGCTATTTATGGGCACAGTGAGGCTGCTATTCATATGCACAGTGCGGCTGCTATTCATGGGCACAGTGTGGCTGCTATTCATGGGCACAGTGCGGCTGCTATTCATGGGCACAGTGTGGCTGCTATTCATGGGCACAGTGCGGCTGCTATTCTTGGGCACAGCAAGGCTGCTATTCATGGGCACACAGCGAGGCTGCTATTCATGGGCACAGTGCAGCTGCTATTCATGGGCACAGTGCGGCTGCTATTCATTGGCACAGTGCGGCTGCTATTCATTGGCACAGTGCGGCTGCTATTCTTGGGCACAATGAGGCTGCTATTTATGAGCACAATGAGGCTGCTATTCATATGCACAGTGCAGCTGCTATTCATGGGCACAGTGTGGCTGCTATTCATGTGCACAGTGTGGCTGCTATTCATGGGCACAGTGCGGCTGCTATTCATGGGCACAGTGCGGCTGCTATTCATGGGCACAGTGAGGCTGCTATTCATGGGCACAGTGAGGCTGCTATTCATTGGGCACAGTGTGGCTGCAGTTCATGGGCACAGTGCGGCTGCAATTCATGGGCACAGTGCGGGGGGGGGGTAACATACAGGAAGACAGTCAGATCACCAACACTCCAGCACACCAGTGTGAGCCCACATCATAGTACACATGACCAGGTACTGCACAGGCTGCTGAAAGAAACCTCCTTATCTGCAGAGAGGGAGGGGGAGAGGAATTTGGGAGCGAGCAGGAAGGGAGAGAGGAAGGAACTTCACTTGAAAGGAAGGAACCAGCAAGAGGCTCAGTCACCAGCCTGCAGAGCATCCCATACAGAACACCGTCTGCTCTCAGTTTAAATGTTCCCACCCACACAACCTAATCACAGACGCAGCTCACGGGCTGCTCAGAGTGTGGGCGGGCACAGTGAGAGAGGGAGCTGGAGGAGGCAGAGCAAATCCACCCTCTTCCATTTCAGCTTTGCTGTGAATGGATACAGAGTGTCAGCCCAGAAGCAGTGAACAGCGCTGTGACAGGACAGATGTCCGCTCACAGCACAAATGTTCCTGCACGCTTCTGGGCTGTTACCCAGCCCCGTCAGCCTTCCTCCGGATTCGCCCGAGCAGTAACACTCGGCCAACTGTGGAACTGCACATGTGCAGTTCCCAGTTTGCAGCACATCAGCCAAGCCCGCTCCTGCTCATCCTCACTGGGCCCCACTCGGCTGCGCGCCCCATAGCGCCCGCGTGGGTCGCTATGGCAGTAGTTACGCCCCTGCTGTAAGTAGAAAAAAATTCCTGTTGATCCTGTCAGAAATGCTTTGTACTTGTAACCTCCTGTGCAATGAACTGAAATTTTTAAACAAAGTTGTCAGCTTTTTTAGCTGTCTTCTGTGAACTGCAAAATAACATCCCTCTATGTAATGGAGATTAGAAGGAATAGGAGGAGGGGAGGAGTTCTGTAGTCCTAACACACTCCCTGTCTTAGAGAGACCATTCATCTCCTAAATAGATAAAATTCAGAGACTAAACCAGGTTTTCTCATCAAACATCAATATCTTACCTTGCGAACGCCCTTTTGGGTGACTGGATTCCCTCAGATAAAATCCAATATCTCATGGAAAGCCTTCCAAAAAGAGAGGATCTTTTAAAGCAGCAAATATTGTGGTGGTGGTGGTGGTGGTGGGGATTCATATTAATGCCCATGATAATGGGCATGGGATGTCCTATAAACTAGATGTGATGGTCAGGTGTCCACAAATCTAGCACAAGAACAATATCCTTCTGCAATGAGCAATTTGCAATAGAAATCTACTATTTGTCATTATGTTGCCTCCTTTAATATGGCAGCTAACATCCTGCACGGTAATGTTTTGTAAATGCCAAAGATCTGAGCTACTCCACAGGTAACACATGGTAACAAAGCGAATTGTAAGACGTTAGGAAAAGTTCTCAGTGCTTAACAGAACTAACATTGGCTCCCAGTGCTGTCAATCAAAGCCAGTCACAAGAGAGCAGGGGGCAGTCCCTCTGTCTGTGTCTGGCTGGCAGGGGACCTGAGAAGAGGAGGTTTACAGCCTCTCTGTGCAGTTCCATTGCACAGAGCAGGTAAGTATAGACATGTTTGCTATTTAAAAAAAAAAAAACATTTTTACCTTTACAATTACTTTAAAGAAATAGTTACTTCTTCCCAGACTAACTTTCTCTAATGGTTTGTATGAGCAAAAATAACTCTGAATGAGATTCACTTTAGATGACCAAATACACATTTTACATTACCTAAAATGTTCCTAATGGCTTTGGGGAATGGCTGTTATATTTATTTACAGGTTCCTTAGAGCTTATATAAAATTGTTTCAGAATCATTAATAGAACTTCACTGCAGTTTTCTTAGCCATTTGTGCTGGGTGTTAGAATAAAATGCCAGCCTGTAAATTTATGTTAAAGTTCCAGATGCTTGCTCGCTGTTTGAGAGCTGAACTGATTGTTCTCTGCACACCCAGGAGCCTCCACCAAACCAATACTCATATTTAACGTTGTTTTGTGGTATATATTTTGGAAGGACATTGAATTTTAGTTGGAAGACTTTCACAACTGAGGTATTTCTCTGCTCCTGGCTAACATAAAATTCTGGTCCCAATTTCTAAAGTTTAGGATACAATGTAGCTCCTAATTCTAGAAATCTTGTATAAAACATAAACTGCTGTTTTGTGTAAGTTCATATGAAATGTACGTCCAAAGTGTGTATGGTGTAGAATTCAGAACACACTTTGCAGTGGATCGGTGGATTTCCAATTAAAGTATTTTTGCAGCTGAACTTTTTTTTTCATTTTAGAGTGGAAAATGATATAAACCCTTTCTAGATTTCTAGATTGTAAGCTCTAAGGAGCAGGGCCCTCTGATCCCTCCTGTATTGATTTGTATTGTAAGTGTACTGTCTGCCCTCATGTTGTAAAGCACTGCGCAAACTGTTGGCGCTATATAAATCCTGTATAATATAATAAATCCTGTATAATAATAACAAAACCCCATGAGGTTTTTCTTTGGGGTATGCAAAGAAATTAAAACACCACAGCAATACTTGCAGAGTTCATACATATTTCATCAGATGTGTAATAAAACAGCCAATGTATTTTGGGGAAGTGACATCACCAGGCCAAGGTAGAATGTATTTTTTTCTGAATTACCTTTTTATTTTATTAGTTGTCACTTAGCTTTTTAGCATGGTGGTGGTGGTTGGGGGGGGGGGGGGCATTGATAAATAGCCGGGCCATTTTAATGCATGGTCAGTTTTTAAATAAGTCAGTACCTCTGCGTAAGCTGATATTATGTCATCATTCTGCTTCAGGCACAAAGAATCATTATCTCAGTCTCCTCTTCCCCCCTGTGATGAGACTACAGGCATACCCCACTTTTAAGTACACAATGGGGTTCATTTACTAAAGCTGGAAAGTGCAAAATCAGGCTCACTTCTGCATAGAAACCAACGAGCTTCCAGGTTTTATTACAAAAGCTTAATTGAACAAACTGCTGTTAGAAGCTCATTGGTTTCTATGCAGTAGTGAGCCTGATTTTGCACTTTCCAGCTTTAGTAAATAAACCCCATTGTGTACTTAAAAGTGGGGTATGCCTGTACAATATTGTAACTTTGCAGCCAATTACAAGTTGAGAGGTTGCAGCAGAGGCGACTTTTGTGAATACATTCAAGAACTGCACAGGCACCAGAGTTTACATGATTATGTCAGATAGCGTCTTAGATCTGTAAGCAGGCCCTGGACTGGCCATAGGGCACGCCGACACGTGCTCAGTGGGCCTGGGGCCGAATGTCCTAACAAGAGTTGGCTAATGCAGGGGTCCCCAACCCCCAGGTCGCGGAGTGGTAGTGATCTGTGGCCTGTTGATGACTGGGCTGCACAGCAGGAGGTAAGTGGTAACTGCAGTCTGTGCTAGCCCTGTCCGGACCGCGCTCAAATCCTCCTATGCAGCCATGCATATCTCTCCTCTCCCAGCTCTCCTGCCCCTCCAACGATGTCACCTTATCAGCAGTGCAGTGCAGGGGGCAGGAGGAGCTGGAGATGTGCACAGAGAGTGGGAGTCTTTTCATATTAACAAGCGGGTAATCACCTGCTTGTTAAAAATGATCCAGAAGACACACAGGCTCAATCCTGCCTCTGCCCTGCCAAAAGTAGGACTGTACAGGGGAGGCAGATAGTTAAAGGGGCACTGTAATTAGAGAGAAAAGGGAGGGCATGACTGCAAGGGGCGCTGTGATGAGGGCTGTGATTGCACTGTATCATCATTACAGTGCCCCTTTACAGTGCAGTCCACTTTTTATCACAGTGCCCATTACATTACAGTGCGGAGACCTACTCCGTGAATATCCTGTCACCAACTGCCCCCCGGGAACTGTAAGTAGATGGTGACTCTGGATGAAGGAAAAAGCAGATGAAGTTATTGTCATTGGAAGTGTGATCTCAGAGAGAGGTAATATTTACCTGGAAGTGTTACACTTATGCATTACTTAGCAAGCCCTCATGCACCTGAAAGATCAGTATGGCGAAAGCTTTTTTTGGCCATACTTCTGCTTTGCATCACAGGAGTGCACTTACTGGTGTTCTCCTGTGACCCAGAATCAGCTGACAGCAGGCTAAAGTCCACTGTTGGCTGATGTCACAGAGCCACTCCAGGCTCTGGAAGGATCCCGACCATATTGTCAGGATCTACCCAGATGCCTGATAGGCAACTGGCTCAGCCTCTCAGTGCATGGCCAGCCACTCCCACATTCTCCAAAGCTGGAGCTCCATTGAGCAGAGCCCCTCTCTGCTCAGAACTGACCAAGAACTGAGCGATCAGCAGTCATGTGATTGCTCAGTTCTTTGGCTTAGAGATGACAGAGGAAAGCTGCAGTATAACACCGGTGGAGGTGAGTATGTATATATTTGTTTTTTAAACAACCCCAAGCTTCTCCATTTTAAGCTGACCACGTGACATAGTTTTCCTTTGTAATCAAAGGGTTCATCCGCAACAAACAGTCAAAAGTGAATTTTTTTTTAAGCTAACTGTACACTGAGAGAAATTTTACTAGTTCCTGATGAACCAACTAAAATTTGGTTCATGGGTGGCCTTGTTAGCACCCTCCCTGCCAACATTTTTTGACTAGGAGCCAGGCAGAAAACTGTTGACTGCACAGTGGCTGCATCCACTCAGATGCAGCCGTTGTTTGAGTATTCTGACTCCCACTGGCACCTTCTGTCAAAATACAATAGCTGGCCCTGGGGATTTGTCTACCACGCTGTATAGCATGGGTGGAAAAATATGTTCTTTTAGGATGAATGGAAAAAAGTCTATCAGTGTATGGCTGGCTTTAAAGTGATTGTAAACCCTGTTACACCACTTGTACCTACAGGTAAGCCTATAATAAGGCTTACCTGTAGGTACTGTAAATATCTCCTAAACCTGCACGGTTTTGGAGATTTTTACCATATACGATTGTGCTAACATCATCGGCGCATGTGCACTGATGAAACAGCTTGCTCGTGCCATTTCTTCAGCAGCGTGCCGTGACTGGCGGCTCCCGCACACATGCATGGGAGTGACGCCAATGTAAAGGCATGCATCCCACTGTCCACCAATGTAAGGAGCATTCTTCCCACTGACCACCAATGTAAGGGCATGCATCCCACTGACCACCAATCCTACTGACCACCACCAATGTAATGTTATGGAATGATAATGCATGCTCAGTATGTTGACACAGTAAGCACAAAAAAATGCATGACTCACTGTTGAACAATATAACTTTAGCAAATGTATTGAAAAAAGTAACAGATAATAAACCATGCAGCATTGACAACAAAAAAGATGTTGTTTGTGTTTATTCAATGGCATCAAGCTGCCATGATACCGGACTGGCAGGACTCATAAAGTAGTCTGTGAATCCCCCATGGATGCTGGTCCCTCTATAATTGCCCCTTGTGCTGGTCCACTCTGCGCCTTCCATGTCATCCATCAACAAGTCCTCGAACAGGTATCCATCTCTAGCTTGAACAAAATTGTGGAGTGCACAGGCAGCTTTGACGGCAATTATATTGTTATTCATGGTTAGAGTTATTGGGGTGTGAAGAAATCACCATTTATTTGCCAGGTCCAAAACTACACTCCACAACTCGTCGCACTCTTGTTAGCCAATAATTAAAAACTCTTTTTTCCACAGACAGTGACCTATTAGCATATGGACGGAGCATGTTTTCAGAAAGAGCGAAAGCCTCATCACCAACAAAGATATATGGAAGATAGGATTGAGATGTTCCAGGGAGTGGTCGTTCATTTGGGAGGTTGAGTATGTTCTCCCGAATCATTTTTTCAAAACTTGGGTGAGAAAAAATGCTGGAGTTAGAACAGCTCCCATATGAACCAATATCGATGTAGGTGAAGGAGTAATTTGCATCAGCCACTGCCAGCAGAACGAACGAAAAATATTTTTTAGAATTAAAAAATGTTGCCCCGCTATCAACTGGCCTCACAATCCTGATGTGCTTGCCGTCTATGGCACCAACACAGGGAAGTTGCAGCATTCCCAAACAACTCCGCTTTAGTGTTCCATTCCTCTTTGTTTGGCTTTTTCATCACCTGTACATCCCAGATGGCGATACAGGTGTCCCGCACAATTGTGCTCGCAGTAGATTTTCCCAGTTTAAACTCATAATGGAAGCTGGCAAATGTATTTCCAGTTGCTAGGTACCTGAAAAAAAAAATAGAAAATTTGTACTTTTTTTTATTACAGAAGACTCACACATACTAGGTGGCGGAGCCTCAAGGACACACTTCAAAGACATCAGAGACTGGAGCATGAAGCAAGAAGTGGGTCTGGTGCCCCCCCAAAGCGACCCTATGCCTTCGCCAGATACATGAATTTTCTAAAGCCAGTTCTAGAATTGAGGAAGTAAGTTATCATGCAAGAATCGGTCACTCTACCATCACTCTCTCTAATTAACCTGTAATCCCCCTAACATTCACTTCTCCCCCTATCATCTTCATACTTTATTTCATAACAGAGTTACAATTTCACATTTTTGTATTGCAGCGCAGAAGCAAGTTGGGAGGAGGAGGAGGAGCATGATGCTACTGTTGACGTTGATCAAGAGGATTCATCTATGGAGGTACAGGGTGAGGCGATCGAGGTACAGGCCTTGAATGAGTCATCTGCTCAGAAGCCAGATAATGAGGATACTGACGTTTCTACACCTTCCAGCAGAAGGTAAAGGCAAGCATCTACTTCCTGCAGGAAGTGAAGCATCAGGGCAGCAGAACAGGTTGAAGACCCAGACCAGACAAATAAATTACTCCACATAGTGTCAGGGATCAGTGAACAAATCGATGCCCAGCGAGATGCCCTCATACAATGTTTGCCATAAGTTTGGTGCCTCTTCTCAAAGAGGTCTTGCCAGACCTTTACTTTGACATGAGGATTGCAGTGCAGCATTGCATACACTTCTTCACTGTGCCACACCATGTTTCAGTGCCAACGCACGAGAGTCCTAGTACCCAAATTTTTACTCCTGTTTCTTCAGCCTCAAACACTGCACCAAACCCTTATCTCTCTAGTTTTGAGGCACACTCTAGCATGTATGAGACCCCCAGATCCCGATTCCCATATCCCATTCCTTCACCAATTGCCTCAGTAATGTCCCCCCCAACTAGAGCCCCAGATATGACTAGAACAATGGATATGAGACCACTCAACACAACTTCTTACCATTTCCCCCCACACAACAGACCACCACAGCTCTACACAGCTCTACAAGCAAATATCATCCACGCCAAACCAATATCCACCTGCACCAAGAACTATGGAACAGCCCAAACCAATAATTCCAAGTCATTATCCATACCGAAATGGATTGCCTCAACCATGCCTCCAGCTTATCCACAATATGGGCCCCATAAGTGGACCACTGGATACAGAGATATCCACGCCTGTGCCATTGAGGCAATATCCCTCAACACAAGGTAAAGCCTTGCAGCTTACACCACCAAGCTCTTCACCAGCTACACTGCTATGGCATGATTTGCCAAAGCCTGAGGAACAGAGTTCCGCGACATTTTTTAATTTATAGACTACCTGTTAATGGCACTGCCACTTTCATGTTTAAAATCCATTTGGATTTGTTTACTTTATTCCGATATTTGCTCATATTTTTAATGGCTCAACTAGGGAAATAGAGAGGGAGAGAAAAAAGATTAGGGGGAGAGGGGAGATAAACATGCAAGGGAGGGAGGATGAGGTGGAGAGGTAGAGTTTCAGTTACTAATGTTTTGTAATCTAACTTTTTTGGTCCATACCAACTTTTCATGTACATCTGAAAAGGGGGAGGAAGAGAGACAGTGCGAGAATGAGGTGGAGGTTTATGTGCTGTTTTTTTGTAGAAATGCTTGAAAATTTCTACAATGTACATGTGTGTTAATGCTAAAGGGTAAGAGACAGATAGAGAGGTAAAGAGAGGGCGGAAGTTAGAGAGTCAGAGTAAGTTAGAGAGTCAGAGTAAGTTAGAGGGTCAGAGTAAGTTAGAGGGTCAGAGGGAGTTAGAGTCAGAGGGAGTTAGAGGCAGAGGGAGGAAGAGAGTCGAGGAAGTTAGAGAGTGAAGGAAGAGATGGAGTGGGAGGATGAGGGGGAGAAAGAGCATGAATGGTGAGAGAGAAAGGGAAAGATAAAAGGAGAAGGAGAGTGGTGTCTCCTCATTATGATGTTCTTGTTATGTAAGAAGTTTGATTGTTTCCCCAATATTTCTGAAAAGTATGTAATTACATGCAGACTACAAGTTTAAAAAAAAATGTAATAAATACTTTTTTGGAAGACAACTTTGGTGTGATATCTGTCTGCATTCTTTATATTGCTTACTATTGCTTACTATGGTGAAAAACATGACATTTCACAAAGTATATCAATGACATTTACCTTAATGTAACAAGCAATCTTTCAGCTGGCTCCACACTATTCCGGAAGGTGGTGTTCTGACTCTACAAACGGGTACCAAGTAGTCCAAGTAATTCATCAAAACTAAGAAATAAAAACACAAAACCAACATAAGTGACAGGCTAAGGGTGAAGGGTATTTAAAGAATGGTAAGAGGCAAGAGTCCTAATGAGAGGAGAAAAGAGATAGAAGGAAGAGAGAGAAGGAGGTTGATGATGAGAGGGAGGAGGAGAAGGAAGAGGGGTACAGGTACTAACCTATTTACTGACATCGGGAATAGTTGAAGAACTTCTCTTTATGTTGCCGGAGATCATTATAGTGGATCCTGAACTGGTCTCTCTCTTCCCTATGTGAAATTATTGGATGGACCCAATATCTTCGTGTTCTCATTGGTCTCCTCCTCCTGGCTTTGTCCATCAGGACTGCAGCAGTAGCAGTAACAACTGCTGCCATCACCAATATGATGAAACATAATCACCAGAAATCACACTCCTCAACAACTCACAAAAAACAACACCCCTTACCGAAAGTTCTCTCCCAGCAAAAAAAAAGGAAGTTAACACCCATTTTTTGCTTGCCTTTTTGATTGGCCGTAGCAAAAATCACATCTAGACCTAATTAACATGGTAAGCACATTAAATTCGCATTACAATGGCGCTGTTAATAACCAAAAACGCGATGAAAACTCGAACTGTCGAATAGCAAAAAATTAGCATCGCATCGCACAAGTGTGAACCGGAACTCATGGACAGTACACAATTGTTACTATCCTAGTTTCAATCAACTACTTGATTATTGTTGACATTTTTTTTTTTTTAAAGTAAGAATGTGTTTTAAAATAAAGTGCCTGGGCGCCACACCAAAGTACGAAAGATTTGGTGCAATTTTATTTTGTTCAAGTTATGCTGAGATTTAGGTTGACTGGAAAATTTTATAGCATTTCTGATGCCTTTTAAACATTTGATTTAGGGTCACCATCTGTCTGGATTTCACGGACAGGATCAGATCAGATAGATACGGACATCCGCTGCTCCATTAGAGTAAATGGAGGCTCCGATCAGGTCCGTCTGAAAAATTAACAGGCGGACCTGATCGGAAAGCCTGTGTGAAAGGGGCCTCAGTCTTTTTTTTGTAATTTCTTCTCAAGTCAAACATTTTCTTCTACTTTCTGTTTTCCTTAAAGCGGACCTTCAGTCATTTTTTCAACTTTCCATCTATTAAATCTTTTGCCCTTGTTGTTTTAACTTTGGATAGTAAAACATTTTTTTCTTCCAGTAAATACCTTATACAGCCCACTCCCTGTTTCTTATCTGGTAAAAAGCCTAGGCTTATGACATCATGCATAGTTCTCTCTCTCACACTCATGAGAGTTTGCCAGGAAGGGAGGGGGGGGGATGAGTCATAAGAGGGCCAATCAGAGCTGCAGAGCTCTAGGTGTGCCTCTGTGTGTCTGTGTAAATCCAGGAAGTGAAAAGGCTGCAGCTTCAGCTGCCCACAGTTAAAATGGTTGCAGCCAGACTTAGTGGAGGGAGATTTCTGCAGCATATTTGGCAAGCATAGAATGCAGTATACATAAAATAATATGCAAAGTGGTTGGAGGGAAGCTTCAGAATGGCAAAGATGTTTTTATTACAAATTATGTGAGCAGACTGCAGTTCCTCTTTAAGCAACTTCTGCCTGAAAAAATGGATATATTGTAATTAACTGCTCCTAAGAGCCTCAGCTAATACAATTTATTAATGTTTGTTATGTGCTTTAACAAGCAGTGACAAGAAAACACCTGTTTCTGCTCATCAGTGCTGAACTCATTGCTGATAGCAGATCTGAACCCCAAGTGACAAACTGACAACAGGTGCCCACAGCTACATATGTGGGAGTGTGCCCATGGAAGGACTCTAGGATGCAGAAGGTAAAGAGTATAGGAAACAAGATTCTGAGTTCTAATCAAAACTCCAGACAGATATAAAACTAAATACCAATTCATGCATTATCTATTTATTAAATGCCGTTAGAGTAAGTGCATGGATCTGTCTTTATATTGGCTCCCTGCACTCCTAAAGAGGAAGAGAGCAGAACTAGGAGCCAGAAGTCAATCTGTTTTTGTTTTTTTTTAGTTTTGGATACAGTAAGGAATGGTTAAAAACCCTTGTTTGTCTTTTTTTTTGTGTCCTGTTATGAAGTTGGGACATTTTCTTGCATTTCCTATCTCAGATTGCAAGCAATTGTGCTGCAATTTTGAAGGTGACTTGCTAAGCTATTGCTAGAATTGCCAGGCTTCACAAGTTTCTTGTACAATTGCAGCAAGCATTGCATAACTCCAGATCAACTTTCTTCGTAAACAGTCTGTTGCAAGTTCTGGTTAAAGCAAAGTTCCACCCAAAAGTGGAACCTCCACTTATTTGCTTCCTCCCCCCTCCGGTGCCACATTTGGCACCTTTCAGGGGGGAGGAAGGAATGGCGACCAGTTTTTGACAGGTACCCATCCCCACTTCCAGGAGACCGCGCCGCGGTGCTGTCCCTTGGAAGTTCGGCCCCCCTCCTCCTTCCTCTGCCACGGGACCATTTAGAAAGCGCAACGCGCTTCGAGCAGTAGGGTTTCCCTTAACGGAGTTGGCGGCGACAGCACCCGTAAAGCTGACCTGAAAATGGGCTGGGGTGCCGACATCGGGGGTTCCCTGGACGGGTAAGTATCCATATATTAAAAGTCAGCAGCTACAGTATTTTTGGCTCCTGACTTTTAATTTTTTTTCCCCAGGCGGGAACTTCTTTTTAAGTTATGTTGTGCGATAGTCATCCCACCACAGGGGGTCACTGTGACTGAATTTTCATGCTGTACAGAGCTCTTGCTGTAGACTCACCACTGCAACTTTGCACTTGCTGGACACTTGCTGCATAAATTTGCTACATATTGTAAAAGCGTCAACTAGAACTTGTGCTTTAAGTGCTATGCAAGTGTACAATTTGCCAGTGAAAATGTGCAGCAATTTAACAGACTTACAATTCAACACTGCCACAAATTTGTTATCCTTGCTATATGGGATCCTGAGACACAACAGGAAATAAGAGAAAATCTCCCCAAAGTGAGAGGAATTGTCACCGGAATAGGTATTCCATTGGAAGATTTCCCCTTACCTCTTGTTCTACTGACAACCAGAACATTTTGGATCTCTCTTCAGAATGGTCACCAGGTCAAACAGAAAGGCTGAGTCTACTCATTGGAAATATGCAGTAATAAAAAATATGAAAGGGGCTCTAACCCTTCCCTATTCTATCCAAAAAAATAAATTTACATGTTAGATAAACGTTATCCTACTGTGTCAAATGGTGAATAATAAATGCTTTTTTATGTCTCCTGTACATATGAACTGTTTAGCTTCTCCAACAGAATTAAAGATTGGACATCAGCTGGGTGTATGAAAATATAGCTCCTTTAAAACAAAGCTTAATGTGCAAATAATGCATTCTTATAACTTGCTAAATATATTTTTCTACACAAACTAACTTGCCTTTTTCAGATTGCCTAGCCCTTTAATTATTCAGCAACTCACTCTGTATCTGGAAATAACTGCACCATTCGAAGAGTTTGCTGTGCAGAACTGGTTTGCTTTTGTGTCTAATTCTGCTTCAAAGTGAGTATTCTGTGCATACAAATTGGTGTTTGGAAGAGTGTCCTCTGGCTTCTGTATGTTGGCAAGCCTCACTGGGTCCGAGTCACCCAGCCAGGAAAGATTTCCTCCACTCATGCAAAATACCTTGTTGACAGCTGTATTGTGATCAGTGGACTTTTGCAGAAGAGACGTGTGCAATTTACAAATCTCTGACGTTCTGCAAGACCAACAAGTTTCTTTAAGTAGTGAAATGTATGTAGACAACTTCAGATTGTAGAACTTAAAATGATCAGATATAAAAGTCACAAAGCAAGGCAACTTTGTATGTAATAATACATAATTAAGCAATGAAAAAAAAAATACAAGCAGCGCAAGTACCTGAATTTGATCTGGTATCATTCTCTTGCAATCCCTTATACAGTAGAATTCAGGTGGGAGAAGGTAAAGCTGAACAAGGAACCAACCACTTGTGCTGTAGTCATAGGTGTGCGCAGCCCATTGCATTAGGTTGTGCATCCCAAAGCTCTAACACATATACCTTTCCCTGCAGCCTCAGCTGCATGGGACAGTGAATGAATGAGAGGTACTCTGTGCTGAGTGGCTTCCTGTTCATTCGCAGACTGAAGCAGATTAAACACAGTTTGCTATGCTTCGGTTATGAATGGACACAGTGAGCGAATGTGTTTACTGTGTTCATTTAGAAATGGAAGGGGCCGGTAAATTACATATTTACTAGCTCATTCCCCGCTCTCCATCCTGAAACATACCCGCAGTAGCCAGTGGGAGAGGAGAAGAGGGAAACCAGCAGCACTGTGGGGCTGGGGGCCAACAAGGAGGGGGGGAGCCTGAGCAGTAGGGGGAATCAGCACCACACAGAGTGATTAGGGTGTGCCTAGGCAAACTTAGCACTCCCCCTGTGTACGCTTATGGCTGTAGTGTTCATGTACTAACAAGGTACATGCTGATAGGAGGAGAGAATAGAGTGATAGAGACATAAGCTCATCAGTTTGCTGTGCCTCATTGTTACAGACCAGTCATAGGCTGGGGGGAGGGACAAGACCTGTAAGTGGTATTTACCTCTAGATGATGAAGGATATGATATAAGTTTTGTCAAGGGAATGAACCAACAGTGCGTAAAATTTACCTTATGGCTATATTATTTAGATATTAATCTAAATGAATCGAATGTAATCTATTCTGTACAATGGTTCTGGTAGTGACATCCCTCTTCATGCTGGTCTCCACCAAATAGGTCACACTCTCACCGATGTCATGTAAGGTATGTTTTGCTATCTTAGATTATCTGCTACAGAAATCAAGAATTAAACTATGACACCGGGAAGGGGGTGCACAATATTTATCATTTATTAATTAAAAAAAAAACATGTCTACTCACCTCCATGCTGCAACAGAACATACTTCTCTTTTAAACACAATTTTTAATATTGAAATTACTTAATTTCTAAAATGTAAAAACTAACAAACTTTCGTACATAATCTGCTTCTCTCCTGAGGTTGTTGTAAGCTGCATTGTGTTTGACAGAAATGAGTAGGTGATTCCAATGGCCATTTTGTTTCTGTACACATAAGGAATTTTTTGTGGGCTGGTCATCCATGACAACCAGTAGAGCACTGAAAAAAAGAGGGGATGTGGCAAAAAGATAAGGTGCTTGCAATAGTCATAAAAACAGGAGAAAAAGAAATGTAACATAAATAGGTTAATTCTACACCCCAATTAACCTCTTACATCCGCGACCCCCCGCTCCCCTTGTACACTTCTAGGTTTGTTTGTTTCCATCTAAATTGTTATAAGGTTACCATCGTACCCACATTTACAGACCTCAACATCATATGTACAGAACTTTATCATTGACCTTTCTATTCCCATACTGTGTTATTTAGCAACATTTTAGTGCTACCCCAAAAGGAGCCGTTGAGAATTAGATGGGTTCTCCCTATGTAGTACAGTGGCTGCCAGTCACATAAACAATAGTCCATACACTCTGGCTCCATTAAACAGTTGAGGGGATGCCTTTTTAAAATGTATTGCTTGCAGAACTTTAACAGGAGAGAGACAGGAGCATGGAATCCCCCAAAACTCTTAAGAAGAGTTGGCAGAAGACACTGTTATTTTGGTAAAGGTACTACAGTCTAGCTCTTACAGTTGGGAACCATGAGGTAGTTTACTAAACAGTTTATTTTCTCATAGCTGGGGACCATGAGATAGCTCCAGAATAGTTAAAGTCTCATAGCTGGGAACTATGAATCAATTCTCTCTGACTATGCTGTTTAAGGGTGTCAAGCAGGGTCTCTACTCACAAGTCCTAGGGCAGCTACATCCTCAGACTTGATCCCTTGATAGAGAGATTCAGTTCAGAGATCCATATTCAGTTCACAGGTGCTTCAGGGGCAAGCAGCTCCCTGAAGCTCACCGATCTATCCTGGGGGGTGGGGGGGAGAGACAATCTCCTCAAGGTTTAAAGGAGAAGTCCAGCCTGAGCTTTTTAGGCTGGGCTTCTCCTATGGGTCACAGGAGTGGAATTAAGTTTGCACTCCTGTGACCCATTTTCAGCGGAGAGCGGTCTAAAGTCTGCTCCCTGCTGACGTCACTGCAATCAGTCGAGACAGCGCTTCATCCTGACTTCAGAAGTCTGGATCCGCCAGCTGCCTTGACTTTTGGCAGTCTCAGCGAACTGCTACGCTGAGATGGTCACTCCCTGCCCCTCCACAGTTCAGCGCTCCAATGAGCGTGGAGGAACAGGGCAGGAGAGCTGCTGACTGACAGTCAGTAGCTCTCCACTTGGAGAGGAGTGAGAACCGAGCCATCAGCAATATTCAGTGGCTCGGTTCTCAGTGCAGAAAGGTCAGGGGACAGCTGCAGCATCGGTCTAATGCTACCTCAACCTAGGTAAGTATGAATCTAAAAAAAGAAACCCAAAAAACCCATACTTCCCTTTTAAGACTATTTACCACCTCCCAGATTACCTTCTTTGCACACCTCCCCAGGGATTGGCCAGGAGATAGTAAATAGTCAGGCCAGTCATTTAAATTTCCTGCCCTAAGCTCTGGAAGCTTTACCCAGAGGCAGGGGGAAGCAATACAACTCCTAGCCTGTGACGCCATGTGCAGACAAAAGCAACTGATCATTGCCCCTCTGATTATAGAGCAAGCCAAAACTAAATTTACCTAGCATCTTATACTAGGAGGCTGCTACATATTGACTTTTTATTAAAAACAATAAACAAGAAAGAGACAAAAAAACTATGTTTTAAATGGGTGTGCTCTTTAGAATAGGCACTTGCAGAATGTGAGATTAGAGACACTTCTGGCAGCTAGACGAGAATGCTGAATTGCTGGACAGCTCTTTGGCCCCCTGCCTAAAATCTATATAGTTGTCATAAAACTGCTCCTACCAACATGCACAGATATACTGCATGAGCATGATGTTCCCAAATCTCTGCAGAAATTGAAATATTTGACACTATATTGTAGCTGCATAGCTGAATGTTAGGTATTGGCTGCTTGGAGGTGATGGATAGTTTACATATCCACCAGTCATTGGTGAGGCATATGAGATGCACTACTCAGAGGGAGAAGGACATACAGCTGTCCACCTCTCTATACATTCCCTCTCAGTGATTAAGAGGGCTTATTAAAGTAAAATTGTAATGAAATATTGTAACTAAGCCCACCATCCTGTCCTAAATTTAAAAATGGTAACAGAAGCATATATAGTCAAAACTTGTTTTCTTTAGTTTTGGATAGAGTTGGGAAGGATTACTATACCTGTTAGGCTTTTACTAAATTCTGTGTCCATACTTGGAGATTCACCCTCTCTATTTGTCCTCATTGAAGCAGAAAATCCCACATTTTACAGACACTGTGGAAGACCAGATGAAATGTAAGGATGCATAATACATTACTCATGACCAACAATTCCAATACCACCGAGCCCTGAAGACGTGGGATTCTTTATACTTTGAGATGTGGTGGTGTTTGTTATTGTGATATAATAATAATAAAGTGCTTATTATTCTCAAACTGGCTGGAGTTTCCAAGATCTTTTTTATCCACACATAGTTTTTCTCAACTGGAACAAGAGGTGAGACTAAATTTACTGATCGGGGTTATGTGTTTTAATGACAGCTGCTTACTTTTGCAGAGGGCAAAAGTAAACTGACAATAATTTGAAAGTGTATCTAAACCCATAGACAAAATGTTCATATATCGCAGCCTACCAAATACTGCAGGTGCTGACTCAATCACTTCAATACTGGACACTTTTACCCCTTTCCTGGCCAGGCATTTTTTTCAGCTTTCAGTGCTCTCACATTTTGAATGACAATTACTCAGACATGCAACACTGTACCCATATGAATTTTTTTGCTTTTTTTCACACAAATGGAGCTTTCTTTTGGTGGTATTTAATCACTGCTGGGTTTTTTATTTTTTGCGCTATAAATGAAAAAACCCAAAATTTGGTTTAAAAAAATCTTTCTTCATTTCTGTAAGAAAATTTTGCAAATTAGTAATTTTTCTTCATAAATTTTGGCCAAAATTTATACTGCTACATATCTTTGGTAAAAAAAAAAAAAACCCAAATAAGTGCATATTATTTGTTCTTTGTGAAAGTTATAGGGGGTTATTTACTAAAGGAAAATCCACTTTGCACTGAAAGTGCACTTGGAAGTAAAGTCGCTGTAAATCCGAGGGGTACATGCAAGGAAAATAAAAAACAGTATTTTAGCTTGCACATGATTGGATGATAAAATCAGCAGAGCCTCCCCTCATTTCAGATCTACCCCTTAGATTTACAGCAACTGCACTTTCAGTGCACTTGTGGTGCAAAGTGGATTTGCCTTTCGTAAACAAACCCCATAGAGTCTACAAGCTATGGTGCCAATCATTGAAAATTGATCACACCTGATATACTGACAGCCTATCTCATTTCTCGAGACCCTAACAAGCCAGGAAAGTACAAATACCCCCCAAATGACACCTTTTTAGAAAGTAGACAGTCCAAGGTATTTGGTAAGAGGCATGGTAAGTTTTTGAAGTTCTAATTTTTTCCCACGATTCTTTGCAAAATTAAGGTTTTTTTTCCACAAAATTGTCATAATAACAAGTTAATGTGGATGTATAAATAAATGTGGATGAATGAGCCGGGGATGGAGCATGGATGAGCATGAATGTGGATGGATGAGCCAGGGATGGAGCATGAATGAGGATGAATGTGGATGGATGAGCCAGGGATGGAGCATGAATGAGGATGGATGATCCAGGGATGGAGCATGAATGAGGATGGATGATCCAGTGATGGAGCATGTATGAGGATGGATGAGCCAGGGATTGAGCATGAATGTGGATGGATGAGCCAGGGATGGATGGATGGATGTGCCAGGGATGGGCACAGATCAGCACTGAGGGCACTTCAGATCCAGCCCACAGAGCTGCTGCGCTGGCTCCCTCCTCTCCTCACACGCTGTACCGATCGGCGTAAGGAGTGGGTAGGGGTCCAACAGGACATGCTTCATCATTGGACGGAGTGATCACGTGGTAAAGGGCCGCTGTCATTGGCCCTTTACCCCGATCTGTGACACGCTGGGTCTTCCAGACCTGGCGGTAACAGTCATTCCCGAGTGCGTGCCCGATTCTGGCCGGAAGTTATAGTGCACCCTCCCAGAATTATCCGATCTCGCTGTAGCCGTCTTTCGGCTATGGCCTGATCGGCAAGCGGTTAATCACCTCTGGGGTTTTTATTTTTTGGTAAATAAACGAAAAAAGGCTGGAATGTTTGAAAAACAAATTACTTTTTTTTTAAGTTACTGTTATAAATCTTTGCAAATAAATAATCTTTCTAAATTTAGGCCAAAAATATATTCTGTCTGGAAACTCAGAAAATCAGAAAACTGATCAGAGAGGCTACCAAGTGACCTATAGCAACTCTGAAGCAGTTGCAGGAATTAATGACAAAGAGTGGTCATTGTGTGCATGTGACAACAATATAACAAATTCTCCACAAATGTGCCTTGTATGGGATGGAGGGGAGTTGGAAAACATGCAGTCAGGACTGAGCTTTCCCAAAACACACCTTAAAGATTCTGAGGCCACACGGAAAAAGGTGTTATGGTCAGATGAGACTATAATTGAATTATAATTGAATTATTTAGCCTCAACACCAAACTATATGTCTGGCAGAAATCCAATACAGCTCCCCATCCAAATACCACCATTCCTACAGTAAAGCATGGTTTCCTACTGCGCATGCATGAGCCAGGCTGCACTTTCTGAATGGTCCCACAGTCTTCTGGGACCTGTGATGTTACCCAGAGGCTGCTGGGGAAAGGAGGGGGGCCGAACTTCCACACAGATCGCTGCAGCACCTAGAAGAAGCCAGGTAGAAGATGTTAGACCGTAAGGGACCTCAGACCGCTGAAGTATAAGGAAAGTATTGCATGAGTATGAGAAGTAAGTATTGCAGACTTTGGTTCAACTTTAAATGCTTTGTCTCAACCCTCAACTGACACTCCTTGCAGACAGCTTGGTCTATTAACCGCTTCAGCCCCGGAAGATTTTACCCCTTTCCTGACCAGAGCACTTTTTGTGATTCGGCACTGCATCGCTTTAACTGACAATTGCACGGTCATGCGACTTTTCACCCAAACAAAATTTACGTCCTTTTTTTCCCACAAATAGAGCTTTCTTTTGGTGGTATTTGATCACCTCTGCGGTTTTTATTTTTTGCGCTATAAACAAAATAAGAGCGACCATTTTCAAAAAAACTCAATATTTTTTACTTTTTGCCATAATAAATATCCCCCAAAAATATATAAAAAAACAATTTTTTCCCTCAGTTTAGGCCGTTATGTCTTCTACATATTTTTGGTAAAAAAATAGCAATAAGCGTATAATGATTGGTTTGCGCAAAAGTTATAGCGTCTACAAAATAGGGGATAGTTTTATGGCATTTTTATTATTATATTTTTTTACTAGTAATGCCGGCAATCCACAATTTTTATCGGGACTGCGACATTATGGCTGACACATCGGACATTTTTGACACATTTTTGGGACCATTGGCATTTATACAGCGATCAGTGCTATAAAAATGTACTGTTTACTGTAAAAATGTCACTGGCAGGGAAGGGGTTAACACTAGGGGGTGATTAAGGGGTTAATTGTGTTCCCTAGTGTGTGTTCTAACTGAAGGGGGGAGGGGACTGTGTATGGGAGATGACAGATCGCTGTTCATACTCTGTATGAACAGACGATCTGTCTCTTCTCCCCTCAGAGAACCGGAAACTGTGTGTTTACACACACAGATCCCGGTTCTCGGAGTGTCAGCAGCGATCACGAGAGCCCAGCAGTGATCATGACCGCCGGGCACTCGCATCGGCTCAAAGGGAGAGCAGCGGGCGCACGTGCGCACCTCCGGCGGCACGCCCCTAGTGGCCACACGGCGAAGCAACATAACATAACGTTGTTTCGCCCAGCCTTTGCCATTCTGCTGCAGTAAAACTGCGGCGGCTGGTCGGCAAGTGGTTAATAAAAGTTTAAAAATAACACAATCACTGGCAAGATTAACAGGCAAAACAACCAAGTTACATTGGGGGGGGGGGGGGGGGCGCAGAAAGACAAAGATGCTGTATTTATGCTACTGACAGTCTGCATCATATTTAGCCAAAGGTTACACATTAGGTACTCATTACTCTAAACAAAAAAAAAGTTTTGGCTATACATTCACTTTGAGAAATAAAAGCTCAAACACCTTTAAAAGCAACTCTTTTTTGATCTTTAGAATGCTAGATGAATTAAGTTGTTTTGCTGCTCATATTCACCCAGAGTTCTCACAAACTGATTTCTTTATTATTTCTCGTGATCTCATGAATAACATCTCCATAATAATGTTTATTTTTTTTCTTTTCTTTTTTATCAAGATCTGCATTTTTTTTTCTAGCGCTCTCCATAATATTATTTCTCGTTTTGTGTGTCAAGTTACCACAACATCATTATTATCTTTACCACAACATTATTATCTTTACCACAACATCATTATTATCTGGCAGATACAGGTTATCTACATTTGTTCATGCCTAATTGTATTAAAATAAGTTTGTTGTCTAGATGGGTTTGTAACTACAATGAAATGTAAACTCCTATTTCTGCCCTCCAATATCTGTGTGCTAAGTATACCTATTTTTCATTCACATAGGGGAGAAAAGTCTCGGGACATCTGAGGACTAGGGATGAGCCGAACACCCCCCGAAAATTCGCACGAACGTTAGAACCCCATTGAAGTCTATGGGACTCGAACGTTCGAAATCAAAAGTGCTAATTTTAAAGGCTAATTTGCATGGTATTGTCCTAAAAAGGGTTTGGGGACCCGGGTCCTGCCCCAGGGGACATGTATCAATGCAAAGAAAAGTTTTAAAAACGGACGTTTTTTGGGAGCAGTGATTTTAATGATGCTTAAAGTGAAAAAAACCAAGTGAAATATTCCTTTAAATATCGTACCTGGGAGGTGCCTGTAAAATGGCGCGTGTTTCCCATGCTTAGAACAGTCCCCACACAAAATGACATTTTTAAAGTAATAAAAGTCATTTAAAACTGCTTATGGCTTTAATGTAATGTCCGGTCCCGGTATAATGGATGAAAATCAGTGAGACAAATGGCATGGGTACCCCCCAGTCCACTACCTGGCCCTTTGGGTCTTGTATGGATAATAAGGTGTAGGTGTTGGTGTTGGTGGAGGAAGAGGATAGTCACTCAGCATAACAGGATAGTCACTCAGCATCAGCATAGGCAGTTTTGAAGGGATCTGACATTTCAAAATAAATTATTCGGTTACATCAGCATCAGGTGCTTGGTAGCTGGTGGTGATCCAAGACTGATCAATTTTTATGAAGGTCAATCCATCGACTGAGTCGGTGGACAGATGCACCCTGTGATCGGTTACAAAACCTCCAGCAGCACTGAATGTGCGTTCCGAAAGAACGCTGGATGCAGGACAGGCCAGTAGTTCAATTGCATACTGTGAAAGCTCTGGCCAGTGAACCATCCTCAAAACCCAGTAACCCAGAGGATTTTCGGTGGGAAAGGTGTCCAAGTCAGATCCTGCCCCTAGGTATTCCTGCACCATGTAAAACAGATGTTGGTGATGGTTGCTGGAACCGATCATATCTTGGGGCTGCGGACTAAAAAATTGTCTGAACGCATCGGTCAGACGGCCACCTTCTCCACCTGTCCTTCTTTGACTGACCAAAGCCTCAGCAACACGTTGTCCAGGAACAGGAGATGGTAACCTCCCAGTCTCTGGGAACGCGTTGCACAAACCTTTCTGCAAGGCCTCCCGAAGATGTTTCATCCTCTTCTCCCTCTGCGACGGCAAGATAAGGTCCGCAACCTTACCCTTATAACGTGGATGAAGGAGGGTTGCCAGCCAGTATTGATCCCTCTCCTTGATACCACGAATACGAGGATCCTTCCACAGGCTTTGCAGGATCAGGGAGGCCATGCAGTGTAGGTTTGCTGAGGCATTCGGTCCGGAGTCCTCTGGGTCACTAAGGACGACATGATCCGCAGCCACCTCCTCCCAGCCACGTACAAGTCCATGGGTTTCTTGGGACTGTAAATGATCCCTTAAAGACTGCTGCTGATGCTGAGTGCCACGCTCCACCTCTATGCTAACACAATCCTCCTCTTCCTCCTTCTCTTCCTCCTCCTCGTCCTCTTCCTAAGTGATCGGCGGGCACGCAGGAACACTGTCTGGATAAAGGGGGCCCCTTGAGAGCTAAGGAAGTCCTCCTCTTCCTGCCTCTGTTCTGCCTCAAGTGCCCTGTCCATTATTCCACGCTGTGTGTGCTCCAACAAATGGACAAGGGGGACAGTGTCACTGATGCATGCACTGTCACTACTCACCATCCTCGTGGCCACCTCAAATGGTGACAGGACAGTGCAAGCATCCCTGATCATGGCCCACTGGCGTGGGGAAAAAAAACAAGCTCCCCTGACAATGTCCTGGTGCCATAGTCGCACAGGTACTCATTGATAGCCCTCTGCTGCGTGTGCAGCCGCTGCAGCATGGCCAACGTTGAGTTTCACCTGGTGGGCATGTAACAGATTAGGCGGTTCTTGGGCAGGTTAAATTCCTTTTTCAAGTCAGCCAACCAAGCACTGGGATTACATGACCTGTGGAAATGAAAACAGACTTTCCTGGCCTGCCTCAGGACATCCTGCAAGTTAAGGACGTGAGCCAAACAGGGCACATGGGTCAGTTGTCCCTGTCGAAGGGCGGAGAGGAGGTTGGTGCCATTGTCGCAAACCACCATACCTGCCTTAAGCTGGCGTGGCATCAACCACCTCTGAACCTGCCCCTGCAGAGCTGATGGAATCTCTGCCCCAGTGTGGCTCCTGTCCCCCAAGCACACCAGCTCAAGCACCGCATGGCATCTTTTGGCCTGCGTGCTTGCGTAGCCCCTTGAACGCCTATGGAGCACCGCTGGTTCCGAAGTCAAATCAGCACAGGAAGAGGCCATGGAGGAAGAAGAATAGGAGGGGGTGTAGGAGAGAGGTGTGGCAGAATCACCACTAGTAGTATTTTGGGGGCGTGGTGGCAGAACAACCTCCAACACTACTGCACCTTGTCCTGCATCCTTGAAAGATAGGTAACGTCCCTGTCCATGCCTGCTGGACCATGAGTCAGCGTTAATATGCACCTTGACGCTGACCGCCCTGTCCAGCGAGGCCAAGACATTGCCTTACACATGCCGGTAGAGAGCCGGAATCGCCTTCCGTGAGAAAAAGTGGAGTTTGGGAACCTGCCACTGAGGAACCGCACATTCCACAAACTCACGGAAGGGGGCAGAGTCTACCAACTGAAAAGGCAGCAGTTGAGGTGCTAGCAATTTAGCCAAGCTAGCATTCAACCGCTGGGCATGTGGATGGCTGGGAGCGAACTTCTATCGGTGGTGCAGCAGCTGGTGCAGGGAAATTTGCCTGGTATGATCTGACGTTGGTGTACCAATAGCAGATTGCCCCCAAGTACTTGGCTGTGACACACCTAATTCTACATCTTCATTCCTCTCAGTGCAGGTCTTAGAGAGGACTGAAGGTATAGTGGTGTTGGAGATCCCATCTGATGAGGAGCAAGGAGAGGTCCTCTTTGTTCTTTGGTGTGGGTCTTTTAGGTATATCTGGTCAAGCATGTGGTGCCCAAGCGGGAGATGTTTTGGCCACGAGAGATATGCTTAAGACATATGTTGCAAATAGCAGCGGTGGGATCTGATGCACTCTTCTCAAAAAAGGCCCACACCAAAGAACTTTTGGAACAACGCGCAGAGACAGCAGTGCCCTGCACATGCGGAGCTCTGCGGTGTGATGCAGCTGGTGTGCTGCCCTTAAGCTGGCTCCTGGAGGGCATCCTGCCTTGTTGGTAGTGTGCCTCCTCCTCCTCCTTCTCCTCTCTCCTATTAGGAACCCACGTGGAGTCAGTGACCTCATCATCCCCTCCCTCCTCATCACTGGAACAAAGCTGGCAGTATGCTGCAGCTGGGGGAACATGACTGCCAGATTGCTGTCCTTCTTGGGCACCCCCTCTTTCTGGGCTCACGTTACTGCCTTCCTCTAGCTGGGTACTATCATCGGAGCCTTTAAAACGCTGGGCATCCACCTGGAGCATGTACCCAACACTGTGGTCAAACAGTTCGGGGGACTCCTCAAGAGGACATGGTGGGGCTAGAGAAGGAGTGACTGATGCCATTGACCAGAGGGAAGAGACCGCGTTGGCAGCTGCTTTGCCAGACAAAGTACCCTGAGCCTGGGTGAGAGAGGATGAGGAGGATGAGGACAGCTTGGTCATCCACTCTACCAAGTCTTCCGCATGTTGCGGCTGAACACGACCAGCTGCCAAAAAAAAGGACAAGCGAGTCCCACGGCCACGTGCTGATGAGGATGCACCGTCTCCACAACCAGCACTGTTGCCTCTAGACACAGAGCCTGCTTGCCCTCTTGTATTGGCTTGTGACTGTCTGCCTCTCCTTGTTGGCCTTCCAGACATACTAATGGCCTGCAGTGAGATGTAGCTGCACAAATCTGGGATATATACAGTATATATACTGATACTGCAGCTAGCAGAATCAACTGCCTGCCTGTAGTATTATTAGTATGAGAACATCAGCAATTGTCTTCAGGTAGCTTTAGGTGCACACTGTGTAGAGGACGCAGTACACTAACTGTAAATACTGTAACTGCCTACCTGTGGTATTAATAGGAGCAGAACAACAGCAATTGTCTTCAGGTAGCTTTAGGTGCACATTGTGCAGAGGACGCAGTAAACTAACTGTAAATACTGTAGCTGCCTGCCTGTGGTATTAATAGGATCAAAAGAACACCACCAATTTTATTCAGGTAGCTTTAGGTGCACACTGTGCAGAGGATACAGTACACTAACTGTAAATACTGTAGCTGCCTGCCTGTGGTATTATTAGGAGCAGAACAACAGCAATTTTCTTCAGGTAGCTTTAGGTGCACACTGTGCAGAGGACACAGTGCACTAACTGTAAATACTGTAGCTGCCTGCCTGTGGTATTAATAGGAGCAGAACAACAACAATTGTCTCCAGGTAGCTTTAGGTGCACACTGTGCAGAGGACACACTACATAACTGTAAATGCTGTAGCTGCCTGCCTGTGGTATTAATAGGATCAGAAGAACACCACTAATTTTCTTCAGGTAGCTTTAGGTGCTCACTGTACAGAGGGCACAGTACACTAACTATAAATACTGTAGCTGCCTGCCTGTGGTATCAATAGGAGCAGAACAACAGCAATTGTCTCCAGGTAGATTTAGGTGCACACTGTGCCGAGGACGCACTACACTAACTGTAAATACTGTAGCTGCCTGCCTGTGGTATTAATAGGAGCAGAACAACAGCAATTGTCTCCAGGTAGCTTTAGGTGCACACTGTGCAGAGGACGCACTACACTAACTGTAAATGCTGTAGCTGCCTGCCTGTGGTACTAATAGGATTTAGAAGAACACCACTAATTTTCTTCAGGTAGCTTTAGGTGCACACTGTGCAGAGGACACAGTACACTAACTGTAAATACTGTAGCTGCCTGCCTGTGGTATTAATAGGAGCAGAACAACAGCAATTGTCTCCAGGTAGCTTTAGGTGCACACTGTGCAGAGGACGCACTACACTAACTGTAAATACTGTAGCTGCCTGCCTGTGGTATTAATAGGATCAGAAGAACACCACTAATTTTCTTCAGGTAGCTTTAGGTGCACACTGTGCAGAGTATGCACTACACTAACTTGTAAATACTGCAGCTGCCTGCGATACTGTACTAATAGGATCAGAAGAACACCACTAATTTTCTTCAGGTAGCTTTAGGTGCACACTGTGCAGAGGACGCACTACACTAACTTGTAAATACTACAGCTGCCTGTGGTACTGTACTAATAGGATCAGAAGAACACCACTAATTTTCTTAAGGTAGCTTTAGGTGCACACTGTGCAGAGGACGCACTACACTGACTTGTAAATACTGCAGCTGCCTGCGGTACTGTACTAATAGGATCAGAAGAACACCACTAATTTTGTTTAGGTAGCTTTAGGTGCACGCTGTGCAGAGGACGCACTAAACTAACTTGTAAATACTGCAACTGTCTGCGGTACTGTACTAATAGGATCAGAAGAACACCACTAATTTTCTTCAGGTAGCTTTAGGTGCACACTGTGCAGAGGACACACTACACTAACTTGTAAATACTGTAGCTGCCTGCGGTACTGTACTAACAGGATCAGAAGAACACTAATTTTCTTCAGGTAGCTTTAGGTGCACACTGTGCAGAGGACGCACTACACTAACTATAAATACTGTAGCTAATAGGAGTTATAGGATCAGAAGAACACCAGCAATTTTCTTTAGGTAGCTGTAAATACTGTAAAAACACCTGCCTGCCTGTCAGTAGTAGGACGAGAATAACAGGAACGGATCTAGCTAAACTGAATACAGTATATATATATATATATATATATATATATACAACACCTAGGATGTATATATATACACACAATGCACTGTAAGTGCAGCTCACTGACTCGCCTGCCTACTCTAACTTCTCAATGCCGGAACACACTACACTGGGCCACCTTATATAGTGTGGGGCGTGTACTAAACCCCCTGAGCCATAATTGGCCAAAGCCACCCTGAAAATATAAAGGAAAACATCAATGATGTTCACAAAAAAATGAAGAACATCATTGATGTTTAGGCAGAATATAAAAAACAACAAAATTGTACTGTTTTATTGTGTATTTTTGAATTAAAAAAAAGTTGTAAAGTATTTGAAAAGCCAAATTTTGAAGATTTGAAGATGACACAGTGTGTCAACATGTGCTATCTGCCATCAGGGGATATCAATGTACGCATTTTGTGGGTGCAACCCCTTCCTCCCAACTCAAATAGGTGAGAGGAAGGGGTTGCGCCCCCAAAACACGTCCATTGATCCCCCATGATGGGAGCTAGCACATGTTGACATTAGGCATGGGATCAGGAGGGAAATCCCCCGTTTGAATCCCAATTTGTGTGCATCTTCAAAATCTGGCTTTTACAGGGGTGACCTCATCACATCTGATGAAGGCAATATCAACACATTTTGGACATACTCATGTCTGATATTGTTTTCACTTTATCAAAGTGAACTTTGTAAGTTCCTGAGTTGTGTATGTTATGCTTTGAAACATGCCCGTTTAACCAAAAAAAGGATCTTTACAATGTGAAAAAAAATATACACCAAAGATGTTGGTTTGTTCAAAAACCCTTTTCTAATGCACATGTGAATGTGCTTTGAGTAAAATGTTTTTTACTCAACAATGTGTGGCTTCTTCTTTCAATGCTCAATAGCAATTTTTGTTGCTGTTTACAGTGACGATGGGGGTTATTTACTAAAGGCAAATCCACTTTGCACTACAAGTGCAGTTTCAGTGCAGTTTCATGTGCACTTTTAAGTGTTGGAGAGCAAAGTGTATTTGCCTTTAGTAAATAACTCCCACAGTGCTTTCTAATTTGCCACACTCACACTATTTTCATGACTCCACAAAATTCATTCATGGTGCTGAAAATGATGAATATTTTTTTTCAGTAATGCATTACATACATTAACAACAAAAACAAGGTGTGTGTAGCAGACCCACAACATAATAATAGTTTGCTGAAGAAGAGATTGTTACCTCATGTATCAAATAAATCACATTTGCACTATTGAAGAAAATGTCCAAAAAGAAAAGCCCATTGGAGAACCTAGGAGACAGCTAAAAGAAACCCAGGCAGTAAATCAAAGAAAATCTTCTTTCAGTTTAAGTTAAAAATTGTTGATAAAATGTTTCTTACACCGTTTCTGGCATATCAATGGCCCCCCTACCCGCAAAGTACTCGACATACTTCTGTCTTACTTCGCGGGCGCTTTGCGGGGAAAGCCAGGACAGCCAGCTTCAAGCGCCATCAGGGTTTCTTCTTGAAGTCCGGCCTCAGGCACAACTGAGGCCACATAGTTCATTGAATTTCTCCTTAAATAGTTGTGTAGAATGCAGCATGCAAGGATTATCTGGTAAAGTTTATATTCCGCAATGTTGATTGGCGTAAGGAATAGGCAGAACCGGCTGGCCATTATCCTGAAAATGTTCTCCACCACTCTTATTGCTCTGGCCCGACAGTAGTTATAAACCATCTGGTCCGGGATGAGGGTCCTCATGGCTTCAAAACGGTCGGCTGGTCAGAAAGCACTGAAAAACAGAAAGGCCGGGCTGAAAATCATAAACGAGCGGACAAGAACGCACTGGAAATCAAATACGTAATAGAAATACGAACCCACAAGCAAAAACTGAAGAGCAGTAACGATCGGAAAAGCAGAAGGCTGAAAAGCGCGAATCGTCTGTCACCAAACTTCTACTAACACGAGATTAGCGGAAGGAGCCCAAAGGGTGGCGCACTTGGTATTGAACTCCCTTTCTACACTCTAGTGCTGTCATACGTGTTGTACGTCACCGCGTTTTTGACGTTTCGGAATTACCGGCCAACTTTGTGTGACCGTGTGTATGCAAGACAAGTTTGGCCAACATCTGTCAGAAAAAAAACATGGATTTTGTTGTCGGAATGTCTGACCGTGTGTACGAGGCATAAGGCCCACATGTGATTCTGAGCCTCCATGATTGAAAGAACTAAAATCCAATAGATGAATTAGGTGGGCCAGGGACAGTCAGGCTGGGCAAAAAAAGTTAAGTGATGCTGGACATCCTCCAGCCAGGAAACAAGGTGAGCTCTATCTGACTTGCTGCAGCTTCTGTGAGAAGTTCACAGTGTGCAGTGAAATCAGAGTAAACAACTTCTGTACAGGAGAGGGGCCTGTACATCTGTACAAGATTGAAGGGAAGGTTGGAGTTTAGCTTTAACTCCTTCTTCCCTGCCTTTCCTTGGCTATTTTCATTTTTTTGCTGTTCACATGTAAACTTCTTATTCATTTTATCTGTCCGTTTTGTTTATTTGCTTTTCTGCACAGAAAGTTGGAAGAGGATTTGTTGGTTGCTGTGGCTGACATATTTTTTTTTCCTTTTGCAGCACTTTTCATACATAATGGCCATTCTCAGTGAGTTGATGTGTACAATATTGCAGGGGCTATAAATACATCAGGTTTATTCCATGCGAGTGAAAGTCAGGTGGAGGAAGGCAAGTGACAGCTTTCCTGCAGTGATGTGACAAGTCAGTGACACCTGGAAACATTCTCTATTTGCAGAGACAATAATTCTCCAAACTGCATCAAACATCCACTTTGTTTATGGTCAAGTTCCTTACCTGTTTCTAAATTTCATTTATGATGTAATGGCACCACAGTGTTCACAACGAGTCACAGGAGAAACTAGATTCAACATCCCCCCATAAAACTATTAGGCACTTTGTATGTATTATGTAGCCAATCAGAGCATTAAAACATTCAGCCTAGGTCCACACTGACAGTGGGAATTAAATCGTGCGAGTTCAGCTGAACTCACACAATTTCATTCCAGCATGTCAGTCCCAACTTCGGGGGCGATTTCAGAGACATCTGTGCGGGCTTCTGCACAGATGTCTATGGAAATTGCACCCCAAAGTCACCAAAAGTAGTACAGAAACTTCTTCTGGGAATCGGCGCGGCGTGGCACCAATTCACACGGCGTCATTGCCGGCAATTGCCGCCGATTTGGCATGTGATTTAACATGTCAAATTGCATGCCAAATCGCTCCAATTTGAACCAGGGTTTAAAGGACTAAGCCAGAGCTTCTAATCCAGTGTTAGGTGTAGGGATGAGCAAAATTATTTTGTTGCTATTTCTACCTGATTAAGGTGTTTAGTGTTCAGTGTTTTAGTAATAAACATTGCAAATATATTTCTAAGGTAAGTATGAAACATTGAATATAAATATTTCATATTCTCTTATGATCAACCAGTAGGTGGGACTCTAGGTTCTTTTCACATGTTTACCAGGCTAATCACCCAAAAGAAGAAGTTCTGCTCTTCTTACTCCCCCTCCTCTGGCATATTTGGGGAACATTTTTTTTTGGGGGGGGGGGTGTACC